>HG995381.1:13573425-14773425 GCA_905333075.3 Atethmia centrago | reverse complement strand
GAACAACTTGTGCAAGAGGAAGCGACTGAAGAATTACGGGGTGAAGTACGCCAACGTAGAGGGCATTACGCTAGAAAAGTTTTGTGTAACAATGTGTAATGTTGCCATTTCTATGCGCAAATCTCCCGACCGGAAGTGGCGGAGCGCGCGCGTCTCTCGCGGGGCTCGGGCAACTTCGCTATTGTGGCGTCATCTACTACTGTCCGTACCACTGACGTGATTCCGGCTTCTCTTCAAAAAGTCTTGAGCTGTCAACTCATGAGGGGATATCTTAGTTACTTTGAGAGTCTTTTTATTAATTCAGTTCTCGATGAAAGATTTATTATTCTATTTGGAAATCAAATCGTTGTTACGCAGTTTTTTTATTCCATCGTCGATTGAGAAAACGTGTATGGCGCAGTTCTATTTGCGGAGAGACTGTTTGGTGCGCTAACGTTTACAATAACGGCTTGTCTTACAACAATTAGGTATTATCTTTTCTAGAAAAAATCATATAGACTCAACGCAAGTATATACGAATGAAATGCGCAGGCAGGATATCATAACATGAGTAACAAACAGATAATAATTATGTGGTAGCACTAAACACTTGAACATGTTCAGGCCATGGCCGGCGGCGCGTAAACACGATATGACCCAATTTACCCACTTGTATGATTCAAATATTATTCCACATACATTAACTGTAAATATGTCTGAATTAATCACTGAAAGTGA
Source organism: Atethmia centrago (assembly GCA_905333075.3). Lineage (NCBI taxonomy): Eukaryota > Metazoa > Arthropoda > Insecta > Lepidoptera > Noctuidae > Atethmia > Atethmia centrago. The sequence goes on along the minus strand of HG995381.1, from coordinate 14,772,708 downwards.
AACCCTACACACGCTACTGAATAAGGGATGGTCGACAAGTCATGTCCAGCGCCAAATTGTAAGCTCCCACGGCTGACGCAACTAATATTTCAATGATGATTTTGAACACGTGTATCTTAAATGGTCCTATGCGTCACGTTTCCGGTTCTTTTACAGGTATTATTTGTTTTATTACACCGACTACCTATGTATCAAAGGTCTCGCTATATGAAATACCTACCTATGATATACCTATTTCTTAGTGGAGGCGAATGTCCATCGAATCACGTGCAACATAATAGTTTGTCTCGTATCAAAGGTATTGTTTTCGTAGTATTTTTAGCCGTAGTAGCGCGTTTGTAAATGCCTATGTCAGACTTGATGAGGAAACTTAAATTTTGGCACGAGATGCAACATTCCAATTAATGGACGCTACTTTCAGTTATGACATTATAGTTTTTTAAAGACGTAGGAAAATATAACCGGATACAATTTAGAGTAATGGACACATCTGCTGTTATATAAAATAATGTATTAACTACATGTATTTGAAATAGTGATCAGTGAAGCGGAGAACCATGCAAACGCATCATCAGTCTATCCGTAGGCGGGCACTATTCGTAGCAAGGTCAGGCGATATTATATTTCAGCGTAGCAGTACCAGTTTACGGAGATCTCTCCCATTTTCTCTGTGTCCCTCTTCGTTATCTATTTAACAAGTAGGTTCGGGAGGCAGGGCAGGTCTATTGCGACTGGTTGTATATAGTGATCGCCATCGCTGTGTATGTGCCCACGCATATCGACGCCCGCGTCACTCCCGGCGGATAAACAGACGCCTGTTAGTACGACTTTGTCCGAGTACTAAGTAACAGAACGTGGGTCAATCAAAACTGAAAGTAATCCAATGTTTACGACACCAGATATATCGTCATCGTCGTTTTTGTGTAGATTCCGGAAAAGCTGGCTGCTTCGTTAAGAAAATTAATGTTTCGTTGCTATGAATGTAAACATTTCCAAGTTATTGTGAAAATCTAATTACGAGCAAATAAATGTAATCTTAAAAGATATTACTAGATACTCAAAATTAAGTAAAGCTTCTTTTAAGCTGAGAATCTTTGCCAAAGCGATTTAACTGTTGTATAAGAATCATGCATTGTAGGACTAGATTTTATAGGACAGACATCAAAAACATAAGCTGCATAAAACTATTGTAACTCCAGCTGCGACGTCGTTAAACATAATGTAGGTAACTACTTATACATTTAATACAAGATGTTGGCTCCCTTGTCCGTGTGGACGTAAATCATGGTGTTAATACTGTGTATCTGATGGACACGGGTTCCGTCATCGCTATTATGAAGAAAACGTGACTGCTGTGTTGCCAAAAACAAAAAGACATTAATACTCTCACACATGGTGGCTTTCATTGATGGTGAACGACAGCGACAGCTTCCGATTACATTGATAGCTAGCATATAAAAAAAATACAATGTTTATTACTATACACAGTATTAGACGAGGTAAGAAATGCTAATATCAATATGCTAATACCAATTTCCCCCAAAAACAGGATAGGGTACAACATCAAATACCCGTAGATACACTTAGAACTTCGATTAAACATATTCAATTTAAATTATATCAAGTGGATTAGTAGCAGAACCATATTATTAAACTTAACAAAATATTGGTTTGTTTTTTAGTTCAGAAATGTATTCAAAAATATATATATAAAACCTCTTTGGTGCAAATCTACGTACCTACTAATTTGAAAATGCACAAGATATTACGGGCAGTTTGTTGTCAAAAAAAGGTAAGATGCCATAAAAGTTTTCGTCGTTTTATTTATTTTTGTTAATGATTTTCATTTATTTTTTTGTAAGAAGCTTGACAGTGTTTTTAACTAAAATAGGTATGCCATCTTTCTAGTTACGCTGAAAAGAAGAAAGCATCTGCGTGCAAATACCTATGTATGTAAAAATAATTAAAACCTATTTGGTGCAACCCTACGTACTAAATCGAAAATGCACAAGATATTACAGGCAGTTTGCTGTAAAAAAAATATCAGATGCCATAAAAGTTTTCTTCGTTTTATTTATTTTTCATGAAGTTAATGGTTTTTTTTTTTTTTTAAGAAGTTTGCCAATGTTTTAACGTATAGGTAGGCCACCTTTTTAGTCACACTGGAATGAAGAAAATATCTCGATATTTAATCCATACGTCATGACATGACTGGAACAATAAAACTAATTTGAAGCACCTGCCTACTTTTTGCAACCTTCCTATGGTTGATAAAATAAACCACAACAGGTCTTGTCTGTGGAATAATCTCGGCGATTTCATCTTGTGCTACCCGTGCTCCATTTTTTTCAAAAGCAGTTATGTCAACAACTGAATAAAGGAGTGCAGGTAAATGAGTCATCTATTTGACACTAGGATTGATCAACAGCGAAAAGCATGACACCCATATTTTGGGCGATTGGGCGTAAAATTGGTTACCTTGGTATGACGGAAAAAAATCTAACTAATTACATAGACAAGTGAATATTCCATGCGTCAATAGACGAAGCGGAATAAAAACATCGAACGGAGAGCCAAGTTATTTGAGTGGTATTAGGGAAATTAGTCATTCAAACTGAACTGCGTAGATCGTTTTATAATATTACTTCTTATTTTGTGTCTTATAACCGAGGTAGGACAGGCAATGGGCTACGATTAGGTCAGTTCTTTTATAGTGTACTGCTTTTCGGATTTTATATAATGTGACTATCGATTCATTCTGTTAGATTTTATTTCAGTACCATCCCTTACCACCTCTTACACCTCTGGTGCGTCCTTAGATATAGACACACGCTTGTCAGCTTAGTTGTAGTTTACTTCATGGCTTCATGTAGACAAAGAATGTATAATCAAGTAGTCCCGAAACATTCTGAATGAACGTACCTGCTTACCTGCTTCTAAATCATGCTCGGGAAATACCGTTTTTTCATAAAAGTAGATTTCTAGTCTTGAAACTATTCTGTCAATCAGCTAACCTCGCATTCTCCACAAAATTGTGTTTTGTGCCATGTTGCTCGCAAGGTCAAAGTAGTAAAACTAAAAATATGAATTGTTACATTAATTCTTTTTTCCGGTTTCATGACGTTATTTATTGTTTATCTAGTTTCTTTTGAAGCTTCCGTGCTTTCGAACAACGGTTGACTTGACTCTGATTTAGAAATAAAAAGTGTGCTAAAAAACCATGCAAAGATGTTTGAAAAGTTCACCCGGCTTGCGTAGCAGTTTACGAACGTAATCATCATCATCATCATCATCAGCTCATAGCAGTCCACTGCCCGACATAGGCCCCTCCAATTGCACGCCAGTCAACTCGATTCTCGGCAACTCTCATCCAGCTGTACCAGCCACCCCGCGAAGATCGTCGCTCGTCCTACCTTTCGTTTGCCGATTCGCGCGCTTCCCCTCAAGAACACGTCTGCCCAACGGTTATCGGTTCTACGGCTAATATGGATGGGCCATTGCCACTTCAGCTTGCTTATTCTATGAGCTATGTCGACAACATTGGTTCTTCTCCGGATCACCTCGTTCCGGATTCGATCCCTCAGAGAGACTCCAAGCATAGCCTGTTCCATAGCTCGCTGGGCGACCCTGATTTTATGGACCAGCCAAACCCTGCTGCGATTAATTTGACAGGACTAAACTAAAATTTATCTTCTGTCCTTTTCATAACGAAATAGAAAGAAAAAGATGCACTGAACTTAAATTTAGTTTAGTTTGTTAACAAGGGAATCGGCACCAATAATGTAATATTAATATAATTTATTAGAAAAACTTGTTTCTATAAATAATTGTGTGTAACACGTGTATGCTTCAAATGGCGACAAATAATGGTTTGTAAAACATTGGGTGCATGTCATTAACGTGAATGTGCCAAGTTTTTACGACTGAGACTGACGCGCGAGAAATCATCAGCCCTCCTTATTCTTCAACACTTCAAATGATTACAATAATTCATGCACATTTCAGTTTAGACAACGCTAGCTTTCGGCAACGGGGATTTAGTCGGCCATACTGACTAGTGACTAATTCCGTCGCCATTCTAGCAGTCCAGTTGCTTTTATAGCGAATAACATGCTTGCTTGATGCACTAGAGAATTCTTCGGCCATAACTCTGATGTATACGAATTTAATTGCCCTTTGCTAAGTGCGACTGAACATTAACAGTTCGGAGAATCATCTGGAGTTTTAGACCGACATGTGCAGGCGTGTTGTGGTGTACCGCACGTCCATATAATTAACATCGGTTAGGTTCCTGAAACATTTCTTGTTGTATTTCTTGTTCCGCATTGCACAGATGATTTATTGTTCTAAACAGATTTTGTAGTTTATTGATAGTAAAATTCACAGTTGAAATCCGTTTGTAACTGGCGAGTCTGTAATGTTAGTTGAAAATGTCATGGAGGTTGTTAAAAATGCTAATATCTTCGGGAAATATGAAAAAGTACTTAAGTAAGTGAAATGATTTTATTGGGAAAGCCGGATAAAAGTTAAATTATGTAACAAAACTTAATGGTTTTATTAGATAAAGTTAAGCTCAGTTAGTAAAGACATCAAAGAACATATTGTTGAAAGGCAAACACGTGATTGATTAGTGTTTTTTTTTATTATTGTGAAATATAGCCCTGCTCATGTCCCGGATCTCGCCTGATGGAAAGCGATGGATGAGGTCTACGCTGGAACGAGCGTGCTCAGAAGATGCTTGCTCATTATGTGCTTGAGAAATAAAATGTATTAATATTGTAGGTATAAGATTTGACGGTTACAACAACAAAAATAATCGTTACAGAATAAAATTCGTCTAGCATTAGAATGCTGACGAATTTTGTTCTGAAACGATTATTTTACCTTCTCTTACAAAACTAGCTTTAATTTATTTGCTGTCGAATCTCGAATTTGCTGTGTTCTACACGTGTCTTCACCCGAGTGTACCTAAGGTAAAAAGTATTCCTTCTGTGAAAGTATTTTTATGATAGCTTATTTTTTTACTACCTTTTCGTTATAAGTGTACTTATCTACTATATAAATCTGAGCACGGAAAATTGGCTACAGTCAATTTACTTGACTGCCTCGTTAATGTAGTGGTCGCAAGCGCAACTGCTGAACATGAGGTCCTGGGTTCGATTCCCGGGTCGGGAAAAGGGCTGGGTTTTTTTATCTGGAATTTCTCAGTAGCAGCCCGGAGTCTGGATTTGCGCCCGGTTGATGGCAATAGGCTCGCCCCCTATTACATGGGACTGAAACATAACTGGCGAAATGTAGGTGTACTTAAGTACACGTCTGCCCAACTCTTCGGGGAAACAAGGCGTGATGTTATGTGTTTATGTGTCAATTTACTTTACGATACATTTTCTTTTTTGTAATGAACAATCAGAACCATAATTATTGTAATATTACTGGGGCTCGGATCCAAATGATTTTATTACTTCCATAAACCGTTGTGATTGATATTGTTTGTGCATCAACTTGACTGCTGCTCCTTTCACTCATCATTTAATACACCAAAATAATTTATAGTTCCTCTAGGAATCGGATTGGTTATAGCCGAACATGACTACTTCAAACGGAATCGAGAACTTATGTTATTAGTTAGATAGCAATGTGTCTCTAGATATTTATATGTATCTAGGCTTCGACGTAAACTTCAAAATAGACCTTTTCCTTTTAGTACTTGATCTCTCTGATTATTTCCAGGACAGGAATTGATCGTATTTTTTTTTCGTTGTGATGAATGATAAATGATTTTATTTCTGGGTTTATACAAACACTTTTACACGTCTAACATATTTTTTTAAACTAGATGAGGTCGGCGTTTCCTATCTTACTACACAGAAGCTCAGAAGAAACTCAGAAGTCACAGTCTCTTTTAAAGTCAAGACATAATCTTGATCAGATCATGTGAAGACCATGCAGATAGGTGTCTGAGGTCTTTTGATGAAAGAACCTTTGGTCTTTTGATGAGATTAGTGTTGTTTTGCTTTGATTGAGTGGACCTGTCCACTCAGTGCACTTATTTGGCAGTAGTTATGCAGCTTAACTCAGAACATAAGGAACCCAACGATTCAACGAACAATACCAAAAAAAGGATATTTGGCTAGGCCGCAAAAATATTCAAACTCCCAGACCATGTTAAAAACTAACTGAGAATAAAACAAAATTAAAGAATGACCCACATAGTGTTCACATTTACAATAATTGAAATAATATAATACTTCATAGAGTAAATATTCAAATATAGCATAAATAAAATTAATCAATGTCAATGTGTATATAACAATCCCGACATAATCTGGGTTAGATCATTTGAGGACTATGTTGGTTGGTGTCTGAAATGGTCTTTTTAGGAAAGAACCACACAGATTTGAGTGGACCTGTCCAGTCAGTGCACGCATTTGTCAGTTATCATGCAGCTCAACACAAAACTTAAGGAGCTCAATGATTTGACGAACAATACCATAGAAAAGACATTTGGATTGGCCACATAAAGTACTCAAACTGCCAGACCATCATTAAAACTACCTAAGAGAGACAAAAAAAACACTGACCCAAATAGTCCTCACATGCTTTTCGGTGCATGCCGTTGCATGCACACGTTGTATGCCTGATGATTGATCTACATATAAATTATATAGGTATTATACGGGGCAACTGGCTCATTTCATTCCGTACGTAAATGTTCAATACGCACTAGTAAAGTAGGTAGGTAGGATACATTTTTGCGTTATACATACATACTGTAGAATTGTCATTCTACTGTTTTTTTTTGTATGTGTTCTTCATTCTTAACGCTACATATTCAACCTCTCTTATGGTTTCCTACTGGCACTCATGTTTTCTATCGTTTGCATATTAGTACGAAAATTCTTCAAAAATTTTGACAATATTGCAACGTCAGAAAATTCTTGCTGATACGAGGGTGACACTGAAAGTTCTTAGAAATCAAAAACTGAACAAACTAGCAAGTTATTAGTTTTATAATATATTTTCAAAATTTACATCAATACATCGCTACACCCGATGGAACCACTGAGAAAAGCACTTTACCCACTCGTCCTTAGGGGTCTCTTCGACGGCATTTCGAAACGCAGCCACTGCTTCCTCGGCGTCCATAAAACGTTTTCCTCGAAGTTTTTCTTTTATTTTCGGAAATAAATAAAAATCGCAAGGTGCGAGGTCGGGCCTATAGGGTGGGTGACCCAGTAATTTCACGTCTGACGTCACCAAGTAGTCGATTGTTTGCTTGCTGGTGTGCAACGAGGCGTTGTCGTGGTGAAGGAGGATCCTACTGTGAGTTCGTTTCTCCCGAACTTTTTCCAAGACAAGTGGCAAACAATTGTTAATGTACCACTCTGCAGTAACTGTTTTTCGATCATCTAAAACAATTGTTGCGTAATGACCTGTCCTTCCAAAGAACGAGGCCACCATCTTTTTTCCCACGCTTCGACCTCTCTTCACTTTAGTTGGCAACTCCTCGGAAGGAAACACCCAGACAGCAGACAGTCTGTTAGTTTCAGGATCATAACAATAAATACAGCTTTCGTCACCCGTAAGTATGTCGAACACAGCATTTGAGCCACACCCGTTAAATCTTTGAACCATTTCACGAAACCGATCTACACGACGGAGTGTTGGGCCTCTGTCAAATTATGAGGTATCCACCGGGCACAAAGCTTCCTCACCGCTACATGTTCATGGAGGGTTTTGTGCACTTGACTCATACCGATACCTAAGCTTGTCCGAATCTGCTGATAAGTCACTCTTTTGTCAGTCTCTATCATACGCCGCACAACACTGATGTTATCTTCAGCCGTCGCCGTAGAAGGCCCTCCCTCACGCAGATTGCTCATGCTCCCTCAGGCTATATTAGTGCGACCACGTTCAAGCTCATTAAACCAGTTGTAAACAGTGGCACAAGATGGGGCTTCATCGTGAAAGGCCAATCAAAGTTTATCATAACTTTCCTGTTGACTTAAAAGACATCGAAAGTCATAAAAAATCATTCTACGAATATTTTCTCGAGTTAAATTCATGCTGACGTGACACAGACAATTTCCAATTTAATCGTAATCAAATGACAAATGAATAAAATATTAAACAAATCGTAAACAAATGACAAATGAATAAAATATATACACAATAATATTGGCAAAGAGTTCCATTTTCAAAATTTTAACTGTTTTTTTTTATTATATCGTTTACAAGTGGCCAGTTCTAAAAACTTTCAGTGTCGCCCTCGTATATCAGATCAGGTCGTGTTATTTTGAAGTATTTTTTTTTCCAATACCGATACACGGTATTGTTACACCAAAATTTTATGTGATATAGGCATTCTCATAATAGGGTATTTTACTATATACGAGAAAAAATCTATAAATATATTATTGAAATAGTTTAGGCAAAAAGGAGTCGGAAAATGTTCGTTTTAGTTCATAAAATAACAAAAAAAAATTAAAATTCAATTCAACGTTTTCAGTTTTTCTTATCTGTTAAAAAACACCATGAAATAGCCGCCATGTTATTACGTCATACGGCTAGTAAACAAAAATGTGTCAATTATAATTTTGTATGATAATTGAGATCAGCACATTTGTTTTTATAGCCCAGTGACGTCATGACCACAGAGCATCATGGCGTCCACTGCGTCCAACGTTTTCGTCAACCTACGCACGAAATTTGAAAATGTAAAATTTTAAATGCATTTTTATGGCACTTATCGATTGAATAAAAATTATGTGATTTATTTTTTTGGGCATATTAGCACTATATAATTGAATTAAGACACTTTTCAAAAATGGGTGTAAGACCCTATTCTGACAATATATAATATATTATTTGCTGTTTTTTCCAACCTGCCGACGCATAGACTCGTCAGGAGTTTCAAAATTGCGTCCCACGACTAAGTGGGAAAATACATAGGGTTCGGTTCTAGGCAGTTCCTACCTTATACGCCCAGGCCGAATACCACAACGCAACTCTACACAGCGGCGCCGTAAACGATCTGACTTCACATGATCTGACCAAGATTATGTCTGGACTTTAAAGGAGAACAGTCTCCTGACCTCTGAGTTTGTTTCGGCGTTTCTTCTCAGAGTAGTCAGATAGGAAACGCCGGCCTCATCTAGCTTTATTTTAAAAATATGATTGACGTGTAAAAGTGTTTGTACAAACCTACTTACAGAAAATAAATCATTTATCATTTATCATAAGTCCGGGCACTATTAATAATAGCCGGTCTGTATTCATAATGCCCGGCTCAATTGGGCAATGTGATTAAAACAGCATGATTAATCACTTTTCCCGGCCATTATGAATAATGCCCACCCTATCTTGGGCAAAGTAATAAAATAGGTGAACTGTAGTGTTGATAACTGAGAGTCACCAACAACCGAGGGGATCTGACGCTGGGCGGCCGCTGCCGCGGCACGCTCGTTTCACTCGCTTGCCTTCGCGCGTTAGTGGTCACTGTTCTAACCTAACCTAACCCAAATTATTTTATACTTTTTTTTTTTTTTTTTGATTGTGGGAAATCATCAAATAACTTCTCCCGCTCTGGGCGGAGGCGAAGGGTGTGTCAGACTCTTACTGACTAAAACCCACCCGTATTCCTTCCTGTTGCCTGTGTTGCGGGGGCCTCGGTGACCCATAAGTACCTTCCCGCGACCCCGGCAGGCTTCGGCCCTAGTGGACCCCTACCTATGCGCTGACGACATCTCTTTGAGGCGCGCGTGGAATACAACGCGCCGTCGACCCAGGCCTGGTCCTTACGGGACGGTGAGCTACCCATTGCTCACCATCCGCAAGCCCACGCCTACGGTGGCCGGAAATCCGCCCTGGATTCCCGACGCCCTGGGCGTCTCCTGCGGCGGCTAGAGGCGAGAGGGCGCGAAACTTGCCTTTCCCTCAACCGTCCCGCCTCCTCCTTCGCGAGCATTACTGCTTCGCAGAAGGAGGTGACGGCTGCCCTGGTTCAGGCCATGGTACGGAGCGAGAGGATGCCCTCTCGCTCCGTACCATGGCCTGAACCAGGGCCGGACGCGAGAGGTCTCTGCCGCCGATCGCCTCCACGAGGACACGGCGGTGCTCTGCCCAAGCCGGGCAGACCTCCACCGTATACTCCACCGTGTCCTCCGGGCGATCCACACAGTGGTGACACCCGGACGTTTCCTCCCGCCTTATCCGACACAGGAACCTCCCGAAACTGCCGTGTCCGGTGAGGACCTGCGTCAGGTGGAAGGTGAGGACTCCGTGGCGCCTCTCTAGCCACTCCTCAAAGACTTATCGCCGAAATCGTGGCGTGCCCAGCACTGGGTTGCGACAACCGTACTTTCCATGACGCCATGAGATCCCGCCGGAGCTCCGTCCGCTGTGCCACGATTTCTCACGGCAGCGGACTTACGCCCCGGCGTTTCGCCTCCTCGCGCCACTCCCATACGTGCGCGAGGACCTTTGCCTCCAGATCCCATGGCGGCAATCCGGCAAGGAGGCTCGCTGCCTCACAGGAGACCGTGCGGTATCCCTGGACCATCCGGATGGCCATGACCCTTTGGGCCGCGCTCAACCGGCGGGCTGGCCGCAGCGCCAGAGAGCGCGCCCATATAGGAGCCCCGTAGAGGGCCATGGACCGCACGACCCCCGCGTAGAGCCTCCGGCAGGAGGCGTTTGGACCCCCTAGATTGGGCAGGAGCCGCTTCGATGCAGCGCCCGCCCGCTCCAGTTTGGGAGCCAAACGTCTGAAATGCTCCACGAAGTTCCACCGGCTGTCGAGGACGAGTTCCAGGTACTTCATTGTCGACTCGACGCCGGTGGAAACCCCTCCTACCGTTATTTGGGACCCCAACGGTGGCGCGTTCCGAGGGCCATGAAAACACATGGCCTCGGACTTGTGCAAGGCCACCTCGAGTCCCAATTGCCGGATTCTTTTGACGATTGTCGCAACCCCGCGTGCCGCTACTTCGGCCGCCGCCTGGTACGACATCCCCTGCGCCAGGACCAACGTGTCGTCAGCGTAGCACACCACGCTGACGCCGCTAGGGAGGTCGGCGCGCAGCACCCAGTCGTATCCGATGTCCCACAGATGCGGCCCCAGGACCGATCCCTGTGGGACACCGCACGACATCTCTTGCCGGTTCCACACTCCCTGGTGACCGGGGTAGATGACGGCCCTGTCCGTCAAATAGGCCTCGACCACACGACAGAGGTAGGTCGGCATCCGGTGGTACCGAAGTGCCTCCCTGATGCAACTCCAGGGCAGGGTATTGAAGGCATTGGCGATGTCTAGAGACACCGCCAAGACGACCCCACTCTGGGCAACAGCATTCCCCGTCGTCAGGGCTCGCACGCGCATGATGGCGTCCACCGTAGAGCGACCTCTGCGGAAACCAAACTGGCTCTCCGCCAAATCCGACCCCACCCGCACCAGCTGGCCGACGAGGTGGTCTGCAATGACTCTTTCAAAGAGCTTGCCCACCTCGTCGAGCAGCACGATGGGCCGATAAGCGGACGGAGAGTCCGCAGGGCGCCCTGCCTTCTTTATGAGGACCAGTTTTGCCGTCTTCCAACGAAGCGGGAACTGGCCCCTCTCCAAGCATGCGCTTAGGAGCCCCCTAAAATGATTTTATACTTAAAATGCTATTTCACTGTAGCTGCCAACCTATTATTGTTGCTACCCATTTTATTTTTTAGTAGCAAATAGTTACTCGCCCTTTAAGTTGTTAGTCGCCTGGAAATAATAGCCCACAAAAAATAACTTCGGCACTGACTTATTACATGGACCACGGGCCGTCGGGCATTATTAATAATCTCCTACGCTCTTGGGCATTATTGATAATGGCCAGTCCTTATTAATAATGCCCAGTTAATCACGTTGCCCATAACATATACATAAATAATAAAATAAATATGTAGATATGTGATGTGTATGTATGTTCTTTCCTTTTATGGAAAAGGAAAGAAATGTATTCACAGTTTGCCAATGCGATGCAGGAGCCAAAATAATGACTATTCCATTATTGGAAAGTTCCTAAGTAAAATCAACAAATTCTCTTCATCTATCTCTTTCTAATTCTATAAATAAGACAAGGTAGCGATCGAGTTTGCTATAAAGTTGTCTGTTCACGTGTCAACAGATACTATATCTTTGAAGGCGTGAGGCTATCTTTACGTTTCTGTTTAGTATCATTGTTCCATTACAAAACTAGCTGCAATTTATTTGCTGTCGAATCCATCATAAGCTCTACTTCTACACGTGTCTTCACCCGAGTGTAACTGTGTAAGTAGAAAAGTATTCATTTTGTGAAGGTATTTTGTATGATAGCGTTGATTGTAAGTTAATTCTTTCGTTTATTGCCTACAATACAAGCCACGTAAAATCGGATCACGGAAAATTGCGAAAACCATCCGAGACTACCGACTTGCCAAAAATTATGTCACAACGACTGAAATTATGTGAATTGAATCATGAAAATTGATGGATAGCTTTCATTATAGGTACCTACATTTATTTTAAAAAAAAACATAGATATTACTACAATAAAATTCATACATTATGTTATGAGCTCTATTCCAAAGATGTAAATCCATTTCTAAGTAAGTATATGACACAATATAATAAGATAGTGTTTAACTTTTTCATTCAAACAATCTCTCAGTGATCGGGTGGGCGAGCGATATTATAAGTTGCCCGCCCGCCCAACCGCCCTTGGCGGTTAATTATCGATTGATAAAAGCCTAAATCGTTAAAATTAAGCTTTTATATCACGTTAGTCGTAGTTATAGGATATGATAAACATATTTCTATCAGTAATTTCATTATAATTTAGATGAACCTACTCCTACATTTTACCTACATTTTATAGACATGGAATTTATAAAGCTGTTGGTTCCAACTCCTTGCTCTCTTTGGACCGAACAAAAACTTAGATTAATCAAAATAATACAGACAATTACATTCAAATAATGAACACTAAATTATTGAAACGTTTAGTGTTGCAATCATTGATTATAAGTGCGTGTAAAAATAGTCACAGACAAAATAAATTGCCTCTTGTAATGGTCTATAATTACTGTTTTATCTCCAAACAACCTGCATCATTAATTGATGCAGGTTGTTTGCATCATTAATATCTAAAATGTTTTGGCTACATCACTTGAAACTAAGAGGTGATATACAAATAATGTTCTAGTACGAGCGAGTGTATAAATAAAACAAATGAGTGTCGTCATCGCATGGGTCACGATCTACGACTCGTAGCTGAGGTGTCGCTAACCGTCCGTAACAGTGCCTGACAGACCTGGCTCACTCAGTGCTCACCCTTTATACCCCCGAACTTAAAAATGTCGCATGAGAGATAAACACGTCATGTTAGGGTGAAAATAGATTAATTTATATTTGGCAAAACAATATTTCTACAGTGACAAATATGCCTAGTTGTTTGTCGTATTTATTTTTGGTCAACATGAATAATAAATTGCTTTGAAAAATATACTTACGATGAAACATGAATTAAGATTCGAATGATGAAGTGATGTCAACTTCAAAAATTATTCTACGAAAAGCCCTCTTCTTTCATATCGGAACGAAATATTTACACAGCTATCACTATTATAGAGCGGAAGTGCCTCCCTGCTCTATATTATCTACCTACTCTATTATCTTGCGGTTGGGTGCGGTTTAATAATCATTATTGATCAGTTAGTTAGTTAATTATGTTTAGTTTTCTTCACCTGTAAAGATGGTACGGCATCCTGTTGCTGAACAATGACAACCCAGACGCCACATTTCCGAAATTATCAAAAGTTCCCGATGCTCTAATTATATATATCGTATCTATCTATTGTGAGCATTATTTCGTGTATGTTTGAACAGGTTGTAGTAATTTCAGGCCGCCTTTAATCGTGCTTGGCAATAATAAAGGGATCAGTAAGGGAATTTACGATTATGAGATGCTATTCCTCCGATCGATCCAGTATTCAGAGTAAATGTAGCAATTATGTTTGGAATATAAAGCTCTTTATGTTAGAAAAATGTTTTACTATCGATTAGTAAAAAAAACTGTGTATACCTTTTCAAACATGTATACCTTTTCATATAAAGATGAACTAAATTCAGTCTTGACTGCAGCTGAAAGTGGTGGCTAACGGGAAAAACCTCGACTTAAATTAAACTATGTAAATAAAAGTAGAAAATAATAAAAATATGGCTACTTCAAATCCTTATCTTTACGACCTCTGGTGGTGCTAAACAAGCCTTTGTTTCTGTCTGATAAACAAACAGGAAACGATATGTTTTTTCATTACTGAATAAAAACGAATCAAAATTGTTGGCCATTCTCTAAATCAATACAATGAAATGAAAAAATCTTTCGACATCGAAGTTTTTTCACTGGATAGAATGGTCCTGCTTGACTACTGCGATAGCATAGTCACAATCACAAGACACCGCAGAATGATAATGTTGGTAAACATGAGGACGTGGCCATAACTCAACGTCCCAATCCCTCTGTCACCTTCTACGACGCCCACAAAAGTGACAGGATTGTCCTATGAGTAACTAGCAAGGCCGTCCTGGAAAATACGATATCATAATATTATTAGCTCGTGTTTGCTCAAAAACCTTGGCAAAGACCTCACAGCACTACTACTTTCCTTGGTAAGACTAACAAATTATCGAAAACGTTTTAAAAAAGCTATTCATTACACCACAAGTCTAGCCAAGCAGGCACGTTACTACTGAGAAATATGAACACGTACTATCGGCCCAAGTTAAGCATGCTCACTTAAGAAAATATTCCTGCGAGAGCGCAGCTAGTGAAAAACCACACCCCTTCCTAGTTTCCCCCAATTAGAGACAATATGCATTTGTGTGAGTAATGAGCGAGTAACATAAAATAACAAACATTAGCTAGAGCGCGGCAGTGCCAATTTGCTCTCGCTAATTGTTGACGCTTCCCTTAAATTCCTATCGCCATTTCATTTTACGACCTGTTTATTTCAATCGGACTGATTGCCTGCCTAACTGTGACCTCTGCTTGTATACCGGACTGTGATCGAAAGCCTCTTCTTGACCCTAGCTTGTATCCTGGACTGTGTGTGTATTGTGTGTGGGCTGTGACTAACGTGGTGCAACCATGACGACCCGAAACCTGATTCAGGAAGAAAGGAATCAAATTATTGTTTTGCATAGACAAGGGTTAAATATATCCCAAATAGCAGTGGAGTTGAACATGCAAGTAAGTTATGTTTTTGTATTCAGATAGAGGGAGAGATATAGAAATAAATAAAGTGATAGTAATATTATTATTTCATAGTTTGCATTTTTCCTTATATTGCAATTTAAAAACAAATTCCATGAAAAATATTGGTATTCAGCTGCATCCGGTTAGACTGGAAGCCGACCCCAACATAGTTGGGAAAAGGCTAGGCAGATTTATATATAAAAATAATAAAATTATTATAACTTTCAGATGGATTCTTTTTAAAAGTCTCATAAGATATTACCTATTTATAGTAATGCATTCAAATAAGATTGTTCTTTTTATTTATTTTTGCTTTCAAAGACGTTGTTGGAGCCTTTTATGACCCGATAATAAATCCTAAACCAAAACAACCTAAACAATGGTGCCTTATCTCACAGCGTCGTTGCCGCATTTTAATTAGAAAAACCAGAGCGCATTCGTCGCATTTCTAGAGGCTTGATCATTATATTTCAAACTACAATTTTTTTTCGCCCAAGCACAAGATAATTGTTTTTTATAATTATTTTTAACATTTATTTTATCATAATACTGCAGATGGAAAGTAATTGACAATAATGTAAATTTTTGTTAGTAGTGCTCGTAAATACTTACCAAAAAAACTTAAAAAAAATTGCACACATAGTTTTAAATACTAACGATTTAGTGCTTGGCTGGCCGTTAAAATAGCAAGTACTTACTATTTTTTCGGCCAAGCACTAGATCGTTGGTATTTAACCACGAAAAACCTTTAGAAATGCCACGTTGCCAGCCCGCACGGGATAAACACTTTTAAATAGTAGAGATAAAGCACAAATTTGCTTGGGACAGTTTCATACAATGTTGGAATTTACGCTATGCCATTTTTCTTACTCATAGGTATACGAGGTGTAAATTGCAATATCTGAAAACCTCTTAAGGGGTCATTGTACTAATCATTATGAACAACTTTTACTACGGGACCAAACCTGAAATCGCGAAAAAAAAAACAGCTGTTCCCTACATTTATGTTCGCGTAACTCGTCAAAATGTATGGACCAGCTGCTTTTTTATCGCGATTTCAGGTTTGGTTCTCATAGTAAAAGTTGTTTATAATGATGAGTAATGACCCCTTAAGAGATTTTCAGTTATTGCATTTACAACTTGTATTTTAAAATATAGTTATGAATGTTATAACTACTTAAATTAGTTATAGAAAAGTTAAGAGTTTATTTATCTTGAAGTCAACCAAAATGCACACCTTAAGTATTTCAATACTTATAATTTTTATTTATAGTGTACTAGTTGTGCCCTTTGAATAAGACTTTTATAGTGTACTCGTATTATTATACTTAGTTCCTATATTATGTAAAAAATCGATGCTGATTGTTTTTTTTTTTTTTTTTTCGTTAGAGAACAACGATGCGCCGCTGGGTGCGAAGATATGAAGAAGGAGAAATTACAGAACGCGTTCGTGCACCTCGACCCCGGGCTATAAACGAAAACGAGTTAAATAATATGATAGCCACGTATGAAGAGAACCCGTTCACACCCACTCGCAGTTTCGCACAAGAATACGAAGTTTCGATGCAAACTATTAGAAACGAGTTGCATCGAGCTGGAGTCCATCACAGACGTCCCGCAAAAAAAAATATTTTGACGCAGGAGCAGAAAGCTGCTCGCGTGCGATTCGCTCGTGACTACAGGGACTTCGATTTCTCTTACGCCATATTTTCTGACGAAAAGTGCTTTAGGTCTAGCCAACAAGGTCGTCGGAATTTATGGCGTGTAGATAACACAAGATACGAACCTCGAAATGTGAACCCAAATGCAGAATCGGGAAGAATTGTAGTGAACATGTGGAGCTGGATGAGTGCTGCTGGACCAGGCGAGCTCGCTTTTATACCAGGGAGGGCAAACGGCCAAACGTATTTAGAGGTGCTACAAACCATCATGTTACCCACAGTGCGCACGGTGTATCCACAACTGGACGTGCCAGAATTTTATTTTTTCCAGGACAATTGCCCGATACACCGTGCGCGGGTTGTTCAAGAGTGGTTGCGAGGGCAACCACAAATTAAAACAGTGCCATGGCCCTCCCGATCGCCAGACTTAAACCCCATTGAAAATTTGTGGGGTTTAATGGTCCAGAGATGGGATAGTAGAGCAGAAAGAACGAAGGAAGCACTTGTCACACATTGCGAACAAGTTTGGGACACATTCAGAGGTTCGAATTTGTGCGAAGTCCTGGCTAGGTCCATGCGTAGCCGTTGCGATGCTGTGATAGATGCGGGAGGAGCAGCGACGAAATATTAAGTTAATATAATTTTTAACATGCACTATGTTATTTAACGAAAGGCGTTCCCGTTAACCCGCAATAGTCCAAACATGCTACAATTAATATTACCATTTAAAAATTCGCGAAAAAAAATCAGCTGCTCCCTACATTTTGTTAAGCTAGGTATGCGAACATAAATGTAATGAACAGCAGATTTTTTTTCGTGAATTTTCGAATGGTCATATTTTGGTAGCATGTGGACGCTATACTATTGCGGGTTAACGGGAACGCCTTTCGTTAATTAACATACTGTATAATTACATTATACAGGGTTATTTTTCTAACACCTGGTAGGACTATATTAGTACAACCACTTTTGATCTATGACTTTTTAAAATACCAAAAGTAAACTTTCAAGTTTTTGTTGTAATATTTGTAATAACACTTTTTAGATCTGTATTTTGTAGTAAGTACCGCTGCGACCCTGCATTCGCAACGCACTGTTTGTTTATTTAACTACTTACATATTTTGGTACCGCGTAGAGTTGTTCAAATTTAGAGCGATCAAAATAAATATTTTTAATTGTATTATGAAATTATTTTTTTATGAATTATTAAAAGTCATACAACAAAAGTTGTTATTTATGATGTTAGTATTATAGTCCTACGAGCTTATTAGTGTTTTATCATCAAATGACTTCTCCCGCTCTGGGCGGAGCGGAAGGTCGTGTCAAAGTTTTACTGACTAAAACCCACCCGTGTTCCTTCAGTTGCCTGTGCCAGGGCCATGGTATCTCTTTCGAACAACCCGCGACTCCGGCGGCTTGCAAATAACCCTGTATAGCTATTTTTATTAGGTTTATTTTTATTATTCCAATTTGTATTATATTACTTCGTTGATTAATGTCACAGGGTAGACTGTAGACCGTAATCATAGTTTAAAATATTGCCAACGATTTTGAAGTCTTCTTGTAAAATTATTGATGTCAATTTAGTGTCATGTTGCCTTTATTGGTGGATTTGTTGTTTTATTTACAATCAATGTTGTCATAAGCCCCGATCTCGTTAGTTTGTTATTTTACATATTCAGTAGTGTCATCATATCCGTCCACCTCATAAATAATTGATCTCATTTGCTTGATAAACCTAGTCTGTAGTGTAATGTAATTATTGCAAATTATAAAAAATATTAAGATTCTTAAATTGTACTAATCTTAAAACTTTTCAATTTCATTAGAACTGCACGAGCAATATTCTCCTAATCTTATTTACTGACAGGCTTTTTGCCTGTTGTTGTTGTGTTGTCTGTTTGTCATTGTTGTGTTGATTTCATAATTTGAACTTTACGATATAAGTGTAGATAAATACAGTTTATAAATGATATTATGAGTTTTCTTTTCACTTATAATATTTTGCATTTTGATGATAATTTCTGTGTAATTTTTTGTTATAATATGTTAATTTCTGGATGAATCTTTAATGTTTTGAAAAAGTCTATTAAAAATAAATTAAGTTACTTATATTGTTTTTTTTTCTACAACAGCAAATCCTTAAAATTGTTCTCAAGTTGATTTTAACTAAATGTTTATTTTTTCACACTGAGATTACAGCCGATAGTTTCATACAAAAATCACTTACTATACATCTTTTATTATACAGATAAGATTTAAATATCAACCTAAATAAATCTTTAATCCTGCATAATGTTAAATGAACACAAACTAAAAATATATATTTCACTAGTACCCAACATTTTATTTCAATCCTTTCACTCTCACTGCTGCCAAGGCACAAATTATAGTTCAGTTTAATTACTTGATAAGCTTCTGAATTTTAAAGGGGCGTAGGAACTGAATCATTGTTAGATTTGTCAAAAAAAAACTTGACATGCATGATTTCGCTTAAAATCATGAATTGTCAAACTATGACTAGAGCATGAATTATAAAAGAGTAAAGTGTTGGTTTGATTATAATCCTGTCTTAAAGTGCTCATCCTGCACGGCATGCCTGGGCATTTTAATTGCAACGATACCTTGTTCGTTATACAGGCTGAAATTTAATTCATGGGTATCCTCTTAAGGGGTCATTGTACTCGTCATTATGAACAACTTTGACTATGGGAACAAATATGAAATCGAGAAAAAAAAATTGCTGTTCCCTACATTTTGTCGAGTTATGCAAACATAAATGTAGGGAACAGCTGATTTTTTTTTCGCGATTTCAGGTATGGTCTCATAGTTGAAGTTGTTCATAATGATGAGTACAATGACCCCTTAAAAGGATGCCCATGAATTCAATTTCACCCTGTATTATTTTAATGAATAAAAGGTAATATTACAATTACCTACTGTTAAAAGTATTAAACCAAATACAAGGAACAACTGCAAAACATTTGAGATAATCCTAAGGTAATAAAAAAACGTATGGCCCTTGTATTAAGCCGTCCTCTATTGTTTAACCGAATTTCCAGACATTCCCACTAAATAACAATGGGTCTTAGATAATGAACTTATTTTTATTTCAGTTGCAAGAGTTGTGCGGCTTGCGGCCTTGCGTTAGCTACAAACAAAAAGCTCTGATAACATTGTATGAACTGCGCAGAGTATTGGTTCAAATATTACTGTAATTTTCAAGTATTCCCAAATTGCCCAAGTATAAACAAACACATAGAAATTTAGATAGTTATTTACTTTTAATAAAGTCGATTAAACACAAAAAATTTCAATATAAACATTTGATACCTTCATGCAGTGCCGGTCAACGCACCTATACCTAACGTATTCAGGGAGCCGTGAGATAAAAGGTAAACAAACCATAAATGTCCGTTCAATCGATTTTGAATGCTATTGTGTTGGTGGCATGACAAATGGCAGCTGCAGTAAACAGTTGGTATTGTAACCACTTTTTTGCCTTTAATGCCATCCATAAGCCTACGGAATAGAAGTCAAAATCGGTGGAACGGACTGTAATAAAACGGTTCGTTTCAATGTCTCATCTTATTGTGAAGGGAATATGGTGCGGTTGCTGCGGCATGCGGCATCACATAGGATATGGTGAAAATTGGAGAGGCAGTGAAAGTGTTCATAAATAACCTATATCTATAGACCCGATAGAGAGAGGAAAATATTAAAGTGGATTAATACATATAAATTGTAGTTTATTAGTTATTACAAATTATTTTTGTAAATACTGCAATATCAATAATACATTTTCTAAACCAAACAAACAGAAGATATGAGTACTAAAATTAATTCTTGTCAATAATAAAATAACAATTCAATTCAATAACAAAGAGCTCACGCCGCCTATATTAATCTATGACGCCGCCGCCGAGCCGCGCTGGCCGTGCCCATTAAAAACTCGTCTCTTAGCAGAAACAAGTGAGCATAGTACGCTCCTAGTGTGAGTGTCACACATTCTATACATGATTATACTAATACGAACACCACTAAAATACGCTTTGTGCATCCTATTGGTCAAAACTCGTGCATTGTGCGATCGAGTCGTGAGTCGTGCTATGCGATTATCGCCTTTAAGGTGAGCATGCGGAACTTTGGCCGATAGTACCTAGGTTCGTCTCGTGACAACAGAGGAAATAGAATATGCCTACCATCGGAAGTTGTTTTACTCTGATCTTCAGTTGTTTATAGCAGATCTATTTATAAAACAAGTTGAATGCGGGCCAAAATTCGATAAAACCGTGATGTTTCAGGGTGATGCACGTGGGTCGTATGACGCCATCGAGCCAGACAACACACATACCTAAATAAGTAGGGTTATCCAATGTAAACAGACGAGATACTCGTAACAATCGTAAAAAGGAAATTGAAAACGTTTCACTGAATGAAGTATTTCCAGCTGATGACCAAGTGCTTACAGTGTACGTCATACTTCGTGGTTATAACCACGGCACCAATCTCTTATAATAACAAGGTGACCGATTTGCCTTTGAGGGATTATAGAATTGTATTAACAAAAAAATTTCTTCCATTACCCATTCGAGGTGACACAACCCTAAACAAAGCCAAAATGCGCAAAGCGTGGTAACAAAATGTCTCATAACAAAAATATAATTTCCAGAGAAATCAGTTCTGATTCAGTACTTCACAGTTTATTTTAAAGCGTAATTAAACCTGGGCCAAAATATTAATGAATCCACCCGTTCTATTCGAAAGATCAAGAACGACCTCTAGATTTTTGGAAGTGCGACAAACCACAGCATAGGGTCTGCAAAATGCTTCGAACTAAATGATTTCAGCGAAAGTACAAAACTAGCTATTGCCCGCGACTTCGTCTGCGATCCAGGATAAAAAGTAGCCTATGTCCACTTATCCAGGTCCCAGGCTACCTATTTGTCGAATTTCACGATTTTAACGATCCGTTCTAAACCAGCACCATCGAAGTAAAATAAATAAACGGTTAATTACTAATAACAAAACCATGGTCAGAAAGACAACCAATCACCACAAGCAGCAAACAAACTCAACAAACAAACAAACTCACTTTCCGCATTTATAATAAAATTATTTAGGATGTTTCGTGAAAGAAAAAATATTTTTCCAAAAAAAAAACAACCAACTTACAAAAAAAAAAACACTACGAAGTGAAAAAATCTTTAATTTCGGAAGTCGGTGTCTTTGGATGTTAGTAGTGTTTTTTGGAAGCCAGTTGTTTTTTTTTGTAGATTTTTATTTTTCTGTTTTTAGTGGATCAGTTTAGCTCAACTGCAAGTCAACTGCTCATCACCGTTTACAAAATATTCTAGCACGTTAAATGTTGAGGAGTTCTCCTGGTAAGAACCAGGAGAACTGGAGCTGATGGTGAAGACACCATTATTTAGCAACGATATTAAAGTACTTAATCGAATCGCAACCCGTGAAATACTTATTATTAAGTAGTTCCGGTAGCCATCTTGTGGTCTTCATCATCAGTTCCACTTCACCAAATGATGCTTTCTATGCAAATGTACGAGTTACTATAAAAAATATCCAAATCGCTATAGGTGTGCCTATAAAAAATGAGGATTTCCCTCGATTTCCATGAGACCCCCTCTTCAGATTCTGACTTGGTGGTCCCATTGTCACCAAGTCAGAATCTGATGAGGGAATACCCTTTAAAAAAAAAGCTTTTTGAAAATCGGTTCACAATGGACGGAGAACATACATAAAAAATAAAACATACAGACGAACATAAATAACCTCCTCCTTTTTAGAAGTCGGTTAAAAACGAACTTCGTCACTTTCATGTCATCGAGTTATAAGTAGTATGAGTGATACCCATATTAGATCATATCGACCTCTCCTACGCTAAATGATTGGGAGAACTATGTCGATCAGTAGCGACAGTTGAGGTACTACGAACAGCCAATAAAAAAATACAGAGAAATACGCTGCATGCAATAATGATTATTCTAGTAGATATAGCTTATCCCTGATATATTTTCACTTTTCTTTAAAAGAAGCATCTGCGTTCTTGAAAATATACTCTAGAAGAAAAATCGAACATTACAAGTATCAATACGAGGTCACCTGTCGCCGATGGCGTCGACCTTGTATTCTCTTTCACAAAAATAAAATATACAAAATCGCATCAAACATTTTTTGTACCAGTAATAAATTATATCGTCTACATTATAAACATCCTGTTATGAATCTGTTAGTGATGTTATTTTATACCAAAAAAATCTAGTTTCAATTAACTGTTATTGAACTATCATTGATTTCTAAAAATAAGTTTGCAGCAGTTATAGTGGATTAAAATAGCGACTACGGAATTTTAGTGCCGAATACCTGCCCGTTGATCTGTGTAGGTATTCTATCTAGGTATTTGATCTGAAATCACTGAAAAGTATATGGCACACAAACGTTCTCGCTACTTTGCTGTTGCCTGTAGATGAATGAATGAATAAATGAAATGCACCGACCCCAGCGTGGTCAGACTCGATTGCTCGAATGAACCCAAGGATTCGCACTAGTCCCTGGAGCCTCATGTATAATGGGACTACAGAGACCATTGCTTATCAAAGAGTAGACCGGGGGGCGCGGTAATGGTCAGGAAGACGTGCCCTTAGGATAGGAAGGATTATTAGAGCCTATCGGATATGCATCCTTGAGCAAGCAATGGAATAGTGGAAATATGGGATCTTTTAACAACGTCGCCGCCAGGTTGGCTCAGGTCCAGTTGCTTTCTCGACTCTTTTCTGTGTGTGTCACTGCTATGCTGTGTTGCACGTTGCTGTTTCCAATGTGTTCATCTGAGGTCTCGCTACTATCTGTTTCTGATGTCTTGTAAATCTCGCTAGCAGCCTTCCTGATGTTATCTCGATCTTCGGCCGTGTCCATCCAAAAGTTGATTTCCATGTCGAAGTAATTTATGTCCTGCTTTAGGTTGTCATTCCAGGTGTAAATGTACTGCATTGCTGCATGTAACAGACGTAGTTCACGGCGGCTGTGCATATGTGTAAGATAGCGCATCCTGTGGTTTTTGATGCGTTTGGCTACAGTTTTTGATGCGTTTGGCTACAGTTTTTGATGCGTTTGGCTACAGTTTTTGATGCGTTTGGCTACAGTTTTTCCGTGCTGTTGCCTGTAGATAACAATAAATTAATAGTTGATGTTATGACAGTAAACAATAAGTCCTAAGTGCTAACTTTTTGTTAAGATATCATAAACAGAACGCTGCAAACGCAGGAGACCGAGACAAGTGCAAAAGAGGGAAGGGAGGCCTGTGCCCTGCAGGCAGTGGGATAACACGGCTTATACCATCAATATATTATAAATAATATCAACGCAACCTAATTTGAAAGTACTCTGAATATTTCGGCTAGTACAAAAAAAGGAGCTTTTTAGAAACTATTTTGCTAACTGGAACTAAATATTCTTCTTTTAATGCATTTTTTTTTTTTCATTTGAATGAAATAAAATGTAGGTAGATGTAAAGTTTAAGGTTTGATGGAAGTTCGATCATTTGCACTTTCGATTTAACGAGTTTGATCTCTACGTAATTCGATATTACGGTACCGACCTGTAAAAATTGCACGTTTAAAAGTTCATAACAAAAAAACGTTATCACATACTTGAGGTTATAAACAAAGCCCATTCATTAACATGGAATGTAAAGTTGAATCACCCACAAAGTTGGATAATCTCAGGTGGACGCCGTTACGCCGCTATTTCAGTACTTTCACGGGCGAATCTATACGTACGTGTACACCAAAGATGTATGTGCTATGTGGGAGGTTTTAATCGTTAACCCAGAATATTCTACTCCAAATGATGTGATAAAACAACAAATAAGAATAATATTCGAAGTTGTTATGAAAATGCCGGAATCGAGAAGGCTGAAATCTTTATCAATGCTAAGATATGAACAGGTGTGTTTCGTTGAATTTGGTTTTGATGAAAAGTAAAGAAAAACGTACAAGTATTTAAAGGAAGCTTTTTAAAATGATAATAATGTAAACATTTTGTTTGTGTCATATCATATTAACAATATTAATTGACTGCACTTTAAGTAGGTAATGAACATCTTCCATAATTCAATTAAACGTGTTACCAGAAAATAGTTGCATCTGGGAACTAATGTAGCCAGATAAGTAGTAAAATACGGGCAAAATAAAATGTTTATTGAATGCTTTGGGAGGGCGGGCGGCGGGGCAGGGCGGGCGGCCGGCGAGTGAGGATCGCGCCCGCCACGACCAGTGCGCGCCCGCCCAGGTCCGACACTCGACGTCGGCTCGTCAACGAAACCACACAACTCTATTTACTTAACGACCATTATTTAATCGGTAAGAAACTGCCCAGTGTTTCATCGCTAAGTCCGCAAGGGTTGTGCCAAGTGTACCCCACGTGGGGTTGTCGCCGTCTCACGTTGTCACCCCGAAGTTCGCGCCGTCTCGCTCTAAAGTTGCGCAATTGAAACTTCGTCTCGCTCGGTTCGCGACTACGACTTAAGTCTAGTTTGCATTCTCGCGGGTGATTAGTCGAGATAAGAGGAGATACGGTAACATTTGTTCAGCAGCACGTAAGTTACTCACACGTTATTCGGCAGTGAACGACCATAATAAGGTGAAAATAGTTAGACAACAATATTCTAGTAAGTAAGCATTTACGGAATTCTAGTAAACATTGTGTTCAATGATAATCATAAGCTGTTATTAATTTGCTTCACTCCTGAAACTCATTTTGAAAAGGAGCTACACCTAGAAAATAATTAATAATCTTTTTTATTTTTTTTTGAGCAAAAGTGGCGTTAATTGTGTATATTTTAATGAACATTCAGCTTCAACATATCGTAATGTTTAAAGGCTTTAAATATTTGAGTAAAATATGGACTTTACTTTTAACGATAATATTACTTTAAAAGTGTGCAGTCTTATATTGACTTAATTTAATACCTTTAATATTGTATTTTAAATAATATTTCTATGGAAATGCCCCTGGAGCATAATTATGTGTGCACATAGTTTTTTCAGTGAAGCAGTGCACTGTCCCCTAAAAATACAATCAATCTGTTTTGACCTATCTCTATTTAAACGTATCCTTTGGTACAGGTGCATAGTGTGTCAAGTCATAGGTACCGCGGGTATCGGCGCACCTGCGCCTGCGACAATGCGCCGGATCCGGGAATGCTGTGAATCCGATCCGACCGCGCGCGCGCCTATTTTCAGCCACACTCATCCCGCGCCAAATTTTGCAATCCCGCCAAATCGACGCGCCTCCATGTATTTTTGTAACAGTTTCACAATCGACTAGCTTTTTTTTTATGACCAATCCACATTGCGCTGATACCTATATACTTAACCTTCAATTTCTATCTAGACTAGACCATTAATTTTTATACAGACACCAATGATAGCTGCTGTAATCGTAGTACTATGGAATGGAGCATGGAAATGGATGTAGCAAAACATATTTGACATTGGCCTTAAGTCTTGACCTAATTTTTAATAATTGGCACATAGTTAAGATTAATCCGGATCCAATCAAGATGATTGGATTATAGATACTAGAAAAACAATTTACAAAATGGGTTTTAAATATTTTAAATTATTCAATAGTATCTAATTTAAGCACTTTTAACAAAACTTTGTTAAAAGTGCTTAAATACTTACTTAATTAAATTATTCATTATTATTGTCAATAACTTGCTGCACTCCATTTTAAATTTTCATCTTCACGGTATTTCGTTTTCAGTTTGCATTGAAAACCAAATTTAAAATTAATCATTTTTCAATCAGTCAGCTATCTGTTAAATACAATATTCTTTATTGTAGATGGAAAATTAAAACACTGTAATTAAAACCCAAGTAGATACCTAACTCACAGAATATTTAGGGTGCTTATATTTCCCTTATCATTATAGTCAAATTAATTGAATATTTTAAACATTAAAACTGGTTCACTTGACCCAAATAACTGACATTTAATTATAAATTACCTGCTTCTGATCTAATTGAAACCTTAATTTAATGGTTGCCAAGTCTCCTTTCACTTTTAACTAACTGTGATGACTGATGATGCTACATAGTTACATTGGCATGAGATCTAATGACAGGTGGGACTAAACTTTGTCACTTTCCATTAAAAATTGATAAATTTTGAGATTTATGAAAAACTAGAGAGGTTCATTATTGATTAATCATAAAGATGAGTTGTTTTTTCATGAACACTTCTAATTTTTTGTAGAAAGAGGTAAAGTATGTGCAACTGAAAAGTCAACTGCAGCTGACACAAGTGCCTCATTAATATTGCGAAAATAAAACTATCAATATAAACTATATAAAAAGCTTAATCTAGAAAGCTAGGCGACGCTCAACATAAACTACATTGACTCAAAAATATCTAGTCTTTGGTAATGTATGTAATAAACGTTCATTCCGTAACATGACCACATCAGTGTGTATAGTTTTCAAGCGAGAAGATAAAATATTATGTGCATTCCATAGATCCTTGAAGTGTATGTTTTTATCTATACAAACGTTGATCTGAACTGAAAGGCTGATGAATGGTGTTTCTGTACTACTAAATTTAAACCAATGACGCACGTCAATGAATAAACTGAACAAAATCCAGAGATTGTGTTGTGTAAAACTATTTGTAGATTTGATCGTTTTAAAATTTCGTTAACGATTACTTAATTCCCATAACGCTTCTAGCAATCGGCTTACAATAACACAAGTAATATTTAGGATTGCTTAGTGAGAATAGCGTTCAAAATAACAATGATGTAGGCGAGCTTAATCTCAAAGGTAGTACAAAAAAATAACCCAGTTATCTAAAAATCTATAAGAAAGTACTAAAATGTACATAGGGTTCTATTCAAGCATAGGAATTACAAAATAACTAAAGAGATTAGAGAAGCTCTTGAAATACCCCGGGATTGCGCCGTGAAACCCTCACCAATTCGTCTTCGCATACTTAAAGCTCGAAGCTTACGTAATTATAAATTGTGGCAGGCCGCTGACTTATTCACATCGTTACTCGCAACAAGGTCGTCACAAACTCGAAAATAGCAGAGCAATGAGTAGACATTCGTAAAAACGGCTGTTTTCAAGTTTCTCCTCGACACCAGTTAGTTTGGCGAGTGTCCAAGTCCACGGGCCATTCGACACGAGCCAGCCACCGAGACGGCTATTTGCAGCCCTGCTGCTAACTCTCGCGTACGTCACTGCTCTATTTACGAGGCACGAGCATGCTATTGTATTCAATTATGTCACCTGGACATATTTTTAAAAGATATATATTGCCAAACTCAAGGTTAACTTTTGACATATGTATTGACAACACATGCAAGACTCCGCACAACGTTTTGTGAACTCCTGATTTATAACAACCAATGTTTACAAAGATAAATTTTGTTACAGACCACGAGCACGACATAAACTGCCAAAATGTTTAAAAGTCATTTAGAAATGATTGGCAGAAATGAGACGCCGTCGAAGAAAGCCAGATTTTGGCAATCCTTCGTGCGATCTCTAAAAGGTAAGCAGGAGAAACAGCATTTTCTTTTTCATTAAGATATAAAATGGTTCGTGTTCGATTACGTGATATGAACCTCAAGGAATTCTTAAAGGATTATGAAAACTATAGAACTCTATCATCTTTTACCCCAGGATCGGAAGACCTCAGAGCCGAGGAGAGGTACAGGCCCAGCCGCCGTAGCGTGTTCCCTGAGCTTTTGAGCACCAGCTACCCCTACAGCAAGTCCATCTACGACGACCCCATCGGCGCCGCTGAAAGGATCACTGTCCCCGGATACCGCTACCTGCCCGTCCACCGTGAGACCTACGGATACTCCCCACGCCCCATCTATACCCACAACTACCCACGCTCCCTTGACTCGTACAGGCCAGGTTAGTACCAAGTGTAAACAACAAACACACCACAACATAAACACACACGCTACACTAACCGACTTGCCAATTGACCACCGAACTTGAGAATTTATTATGATTGCTAAGCTTCATTAAACAAAAATAGACAATGTTGATAGATCACCTGTTGGTCGCAGTTCAAAAGGTAATCGATTGGCAAGTGCATCACTCACAATGACACGTCAAATTGGCAATCAAAGGTGACAACTTTGCCCCGCTCAGTTAGTCTGCCTAAGACATAAGTTAAAAGTGTTGTAATAACAATTAGTTTTCAGAAATCAATGCTAAAATTAATACTCACTGTAAATATAACATCTAGTTCAGTTATGAATAATACTGTACATATAGTGAAAACAGTCAATTACTTTCACAATAGTTTAACACATGTGCTTCGTGCAGGGTCACTATTGTGTTGTTATCAAACACAGTCAACTTTAATCTAGTTCCGTAGTTTCCACTTCAGTTCTAGAACTGTATCAAAATTTTGTTTCAGCACAAAAGGGCTCCGGGAGAGTGTAGATTAAAATTCAGGACTTCTTATATTACGAACACTACATAATTAATGTATAGTCACATTGTGAGACATATCATTATCAAAAAATGATCGTCATTTTTTTACAAAAGCGAATGAAGCAATTTTTAATAATTTTATAACAAGTCGTTGCGGGCTATTCTGCTGATTATATTTTACTATGTAAGAAAGTTTTATATAAATAAAGGATTTTCATCATGAAATTAAGATGATGTACAACCTGTCATCAGCTCGAAGATTGATATTGGATAAATCGATTTAACATTACATGGAGCTACATACCACTCACAGATCCGTTTCTATTTATTAAGTAATATATTTTCTTCGACAAAGAAGAAATCGATATTAACTTCTATTAACGTTATCATGTTAGGCACTAGAAAAAGGGTTATTTGTGATTAGTGATATCTGACGTAGGTAATTTAATTGTCTTTAAGACGTCAGTACCTAGTCGTTTTCATAAAATTGTGTTTTATGATTAATATTAGCTTCATCTGTTACAATACGTATGTACTCTCTGGCATTTGATGTTGTTGCTTGTGCAAGTTACAACTTATTTTACTAATATAACGCATGTGTCATTTGATTTGATGGAAATCACCTCTTCATACATAACATTACTTCACACTTGTAAAGTCCATGAATGTTACATCGACGTCACTAGTAACGCATTGATCTTCTAGGGTTTGTCAGGTGATACATATATTATTATTTACCCCTAAATAATACTAATTGTGACTTAGCCCACAATGATTTTCTTTTATCGCGCCCTCCCGGCAAGTTGATGTAGAGGTGAGTTCTATGAATAACTGTCATGATTTACTGTGGTTCCCCCGACATTTTCACTATAAATATCTAAAGCATAGCTTAGCAAACTTATCAACTACTAACTTATTTGGAATTAACATAGTACCAACATCATTTCCTTCTATTATTTTAATAGAAATATGTTTACTTTATACTTTATAATACCATATGGAAATGGTTTTTTTATAACATTTTCCATATCTTCTTCAGCACAGTGTACAGTTCTACAGTTTGTTTCTTCAAGAAATTCATTTTCAAAAGGTTACAAAAACTGATTTGTGTTATCCTTCCGTTTTTTTTATTCATTCTATCGACGAATCTAATGTTTCAGCAGTCTTGATATTAAAAATAGAAATGGCAGTGAACGCTGGCTTTGGGTTATCCATTAGCACACAATAATAATAAAATTTCGAAATAAGGGTAACCTATGTACCTAGTATTGAATTGGACACTAATAAAACATGGTTCCAAAGCAATTCATTGGCATTCTGGAGTGTAACATTTGTAAGAGATATTTAACAGTATCAAAATTAATTAACTTATAATTGTTTCCTCCGACAGTATATCACGTACCAAGGCGCGTCCGACGAGGCGTCGACCCCTTCGATGCCCACAAGGCGTGGCAGGACCATCTCGACAGACTGTCAGCCATCGACAGGCTGTACCCCTCTCGCTACGGTCTCTATCTGAAGGACCGGGCATACCCCATCACCGACCTTAGCGTTCCCATTTCATCACCATTGGCGCACAAGAGCCTTAAAGGCATCGAATATGAGCCCGACAGCAAGCCCCACTGGGGAACAGGTAAATACTAACAACTTTATGCACGAACACATAGGATAAGCTAGAATAAGCACTGCCGCGGTTTATCTGTACAAGTTTTACTTCTACAAATTATTTGTAGTCGTCTTTTGTGTCTGAGATAGACTGATTGTTATTGTAAATAAAGTACAGACGAATCCCGGCTGTTTGCTGATCCATGTCGGAGGCTAAGTACGGAATACCAACTATGTGAAACATAAATGATCTAATAAAGATGTTCTAGTTGGAATATCCCGGACGTAGCACTTCACGTGGATTCAGATAATTATAAGAACTTATTGGGACTCCATTCACCTGTAAGATTCAATCACAGTTGAATCTAATACGTGTGGTATGATGATGTCCGGAGGAAAACAAGAAGCTATAACAACAACTTATTGAATTAACTAAAGTAAGTAACATCTCATCTGATTGGTACATCCAAATAATAACAACAGTTACGAAACTAAATATAAATCCGTACATACTTTACCAAGTACTTACATTGTTATAAATAAACCATCCAAAATTCAAAATTGTAAATAAGTAGAGCTTCAATAGATAAAATTTATGCATTACATCTGCGATATAATATAAATTCTGACATCCTATTGTAAAATTACATATTACGATATTTTCTGATTGAGTGAAATTTTAAATTGTATTTGTTACGATATGTAGAAATAATTTTATACTTTCCCATAACTTGTTGAATAGTACAAAGTTTTAAGAACATTTAACTAACACTACGATATATTTTGTATTAAAACATAAAAGACCAACCCGTGTTTTGATTTAGTAGTTTAGTACCTCTCCGCTGTAATTTAAATTACTTAGTTATAAAATATTTTCTATAATTTGGCACAAAATTTATTAACATTTTTAAACTTACGTGGGTACTTGAGACTGCCACACATTCCTGCCAGCTATATCTGTATATTACATTATCTTTCACGAACATATATTTAATAATACCTACCTTCTAGCCTGTTCCACAGAAATGTGCGCCAGTCTGAGATAGAGATGAAATTTTCATGCATCAATATTTTGAAATGAACATGTTTGCATGAGCTGCATTGTAAATATGAGCAAAGCAACATTCGCTCCGGAATGTTAACTTACGTATTCGGTATTCATACAAGAACACTACACTCTACAAGTACTTATAATGAAATAGAAGACAGCTGATCTTTCCATCCGGTCTTATGTATCTATCAACATGGTAAATGGATTTTGTTATCAATCTCCGACGTGTATATTAGAGAAAGGTATTGATTATGAGACTTGCCATGAAGGAGCGTGGCCGGCGAGGATATCGGACGTGTTCAAAAGGGACCCATTTTTCGCTGAAGCCGAAAAATGGGCAGGCTTTGATCGCTCACTCCGAGGGAAGTCCCCGACGCCCGTGAAGCCGAGGATTAGCCCACCGCGCGACTGCGAGGTCGCATACGATGCCGACGGTAAGGGCAACAGACCACATCCTGTACACCCTGTATCTTCGTCATGACCCACTCTTCTAGCTGGGTTATTCAATTCTTCTAAGTCAGAACCAAACTTTATTCGTCCAAAGCCCCAGTTCAGTGTAGAAGCACCTAATTTTTCAGAGCTGTGTGAGATTTAGCATCGTAGTTAATACATATAACCTAAACGTTTTACTTCTAATTTCTGTCGATTTGAATTTCCTAGTGAATAATAAAACAGGACATTTTTATTCACAAAATCTTTCTTATTGTAGGTAGATACCTAATATGAATTAACATTGTCCTAAAGTCTGTCCTAAAGTGAAGTCCTGTTCAATGAGTGTATGTGTTCTTTTCCATAAAATGTCATTTTTGCTGAAAAATCGCATGACGTGAAAGCAGAAACTAAACTTAATCACAGGAATCACTATCGTTCATTAGTTTGCTGATATTAACATTTTACGTATTAATAGTTTATTTAAGAGTCCTCCGTTATTACTTGTTACATCACCTACTTTAATAATTTTTTTTTTGTTTTAAACATATTATCATGGTGCTAGAGTGTGCTCGCTAATTTGTTAACACGACCTACGTTAGACGCCGCATTTCTAGATTCCGCATGTACCAACTCATGATTATTGTGTTAAAGTGAAAATGTGGGAGTCAGTACGATTAGTTTAATCAGCCGCCAGTATTTTGTTATCGCTTTTTAACAAAGAAAACCTTTTCATGATCAAAATAAAATGATTGGAAGTAGGTAGTGTTTTTACAGAGCTTATAAAACTTCGTAAATAAATTTTGTTACTTTTAGATTTCCATGTCCGTGGGACTCGTAAATAACTAACATTGTAGGTTTGTCGCCGTGTCACGCAGCTGTATTGAACGCTTGCTTAGTTAACACTGTTTGGGCGGGCGATGACGAAGTGCAGCTATAGTATGTCTGTTGTCCCGGCAATAAACGTTATAGTTGTGGCGTATAGGTGCACCGCTGTACAACGCTGGCGGACTCCGAAGAAGGCCATGGGCTGACATTTTCAACCCGAGCCCTTCTCTACCGATCTCGGCCATCACTCGGGACCCCTTCTGGTACGACTGGCCGGAGCTGAGACCCATCGCTCGATGGGACCGCAGCCCCTCCTACATCCGTGACTCGTACCTGTCGCCAGTCAAACGCACCTTCCTTTGGGACAAACACCCGATCAGGCCGTTAGGTTAGTGGGTTGCTGTAAATACGCAATACGTCACTCTGCAGCTTTATTGATGTCTTCTGAGCTGTACAAACTAGCCTCTCAGCTACTTCATCATCGACATGGATTACCATCGCCATTTATTAACTTTGAATATACCAATCTCGCTATAATATGACGATGAGATGCTGCAGTCAGTTACCTTTCATTCGGACGCGCAACGTTGGCAGTAAGTGCGTTGCGCGTGTAACTTTTGATTGGTTTACCTATCCAACATTTAGCTGATATCTCAAATATTTACAAGTGTTTTAATATTATATCTCTAATTACGACAGATTTAATGGTGGCAGACCGGTTCACCGTGGACGATCTAAGCAAGACTTTTCCGTTCATTCGTAGTCTATAAACCATGCAAACTTAAGCAGGTATCTGTCCGTAAAATCGTCCAAGTGAATGTATTTTGAACCCTATTGTCTTGTTCACGTGTTTTTCCTACTCATTTGTGGTAGTTACACGGATAATAGACGTAGATCACTGACTTTTCCGTTTATCATTACTGCAACTGAAACTTAACAAAAATATTTCATGAGATTTGATTTTAGCAACATTTTACCTAATTTTCAAAGCATTTTAGATACGAAGGAAATACTTTATCTTATTTCTGTCCACATTGTTTGTGATAATTATTTAGGTACGAATTTGCAATTCTATTAGATCGTTGTTGCAGTCACTCATCGAATCATCTCAAATATTCAATAGCATTAATAGCATAAGACCATATCATTGTCATAATTATCTAAGCACGCAAAAAGACGCCTGGATGCACAAAGTATCATCTCTTAAAACTATACACATAAACCCTAATCAAACTGTAAATAAGACCATTATTATTAAGTAATTAAGATAATGCACCTACCTTATTAATTAAGCTAATTTCCTAGAAGCATAGATCAGCATATTTATATGGTGGTATACCTATATTATTCCCCTAGGTAAATAAGTATATTATCTTTAAATATGCAGAACGTTTAACTTGAGACTCGAGGGTAATGATGCACCTACCTACCTCTACATTGTCTTATCTCTCCGCATTTGCTGTAAGCTGAAAACGGGGAGAAGGGTAAATCAAAAACAATAAAAAGTCTCAACTTAACGTACATAATTAGGTAATTTAAGAAAACCACTAACTTTTAAAATTTGTTTAAAATAAATCTTGGTAATTTATTCCTTGCATATCGAAATATCTAATATACCTTATGTACTCCAAAAACCTTTTAGATAAAAATAGTAATAAGTATATCGTCATTACTAACCAAGTAGGTACTGAACAATCAAGTATCAGCTAGGTTCACTTCTGTTTTCTTTTCCAGCTGCTGCTTTTTAAGAGGCGCGACACCGAACCCACAATATTATAAGAACTTAATTTATATTTTATAAACTTTTTCTGTTATACATTGACTATGTTAAAACAATTATTTAAAAATAAATTTTAAACTAAGCTACAAATTAAATTACGAATAATAATTTTTGATCAGTGATCACGCAAGATCTCAAAGACTGCAATAACATAGTCACTGCCACGAATATGAACTTGTTACAAAAGTTTTGTTTTTATTACCTAAATATTTTTATTTATTCCATAAATTAAAAAAATCAATAAAATCTAAAAAACGTCAGCTTGTTTTCTTTTATCTCTTCTATATCTGGGGGCACGGGAGTGCCCCCGCCAAGTCGATCAAAAACAAACAAACAAAGGCAAAGACATTATCGACCCCTTACAAAAAAAAATGTCGAAATTTTCGAAAATGTCTTTTTCTTTGTTCTTCGTTGTGGATAAAGCTAGATGCCTGAATTTTCTGTGACCAAGAGGGCATAACATAACTAAATATATTCCTAAATTACATTCAATTTGATCCTGTAGTTTAAAAACGATTGCAAGTCAAAGTGCCTTAATTTTGTCACTAACATGCTCACTCACCGATCGTCAAAATTCTGCAGACACACAAACTTCAAATTTTGAACATACAGTGTTTAGCCTATAAAGCAAGGAAAAACTAAAATATACCGTAATTTCAGTCCCGTTTTCTAGATATACGAATTGCATAATTAAGTATCTTTGTAAATCTATGTATATAGACACGATTACAAAAATACTTTTGCAGTTCATAAAATTTTTCGTCACTTACCATCTTTCCATCTTACCATCTTTCATCACTACCTACCTATGCCTGCCTGCTAAACGAGACATCGTCTGTGACTTACTGTACCTACAATAAGTCACAGATGATGTCTCCTTTAATATACCTTTACTATACTCGCAGCGTGTCGAAGGCTACCGATGAGATAGAGATCTTAGCGATCTATAGCAGGCTAAGGCAGATTGAGTTAGGCATCTGAATTTCATAATAAACAAACAATTTATAAAATTATTTATCACCTGTGCTACCTATATTTACATAAATAGGGATAATGTATCTAGTGTACGTACCTACCTGACCTATGTCATTTGTGACTTACTGTACCTACAATAAGTCACAGACGATGTCTCCTTTAATATTCCTATAGGTACTATACTTCGCAGCGTGTCGAAGGCTAGCGATGAGATTGAGATCTTAGCGATCTATAGCAGGCTAAGGCAGATTGAGTTAGGTATTTCATAATAAACAAACAGTTTGTAAAATTGTTTTGTGCTACCTATATGTACATAGATAGGGATAAGGCACCTAGTGTCAGGAACTACCTAATGGAACATGTAATATAAAGGCAGGTACAATCAGTCTGTTCGAAGATGACTTGTAAAATGGCCAATGTAATAAATTAAATCAGTTGGCAACGTCAGTTGTCAATAAAATTGCATTGAAATTGAACGGAGAAGCAATAAATTAGGTATAACAACAACCTTTGGGATCTACCTACGATGCTGCAAATAGACACAAATCCACACGTTTTATTAAACTTAATATGTAGGTTCAGTATCAGTATCGGGGTATCTATCTACAAAAAGAAATGTGATCCTATCAAAAAAATAACATACACAAAAATGCAAGTGTCACAACGCAGTTCTTCTACAACAAAAAGTTGTGAGATCTTATGTAAAACCAAGTTGGCCAATTTATTCAGTACCTATCTATGGGAGCATCTATCTAAAAACTTGTGAAGTCGCAGAGCATAAGTTTTAGAACTTGTGCCCGGCGCGTATCCTATTCGGAGCCAAACAATAGAAAATCAAATGTGTCTCATTAGCTGTCCTTGACCGATTACGTAAAAACTTGATGTGATAAAAATGTTTTCACAAGAAGTTCAGAAGTAAAATCATTCGTGGTATCTACAGTTTATCATTCGTTATTGTTGTGTTAAAGTAATTTGTTGAACAATTAATTCATTTTAAAATGACTTCAAGAGAGTGTAAATTAAATCCAAACAACTTTTGCTGTTTGTGGTAAAATTATAGGGTACCTAAGTGATGAGATAAATCTCAGAAGCTGTAATTTCTTGGGCAACACTTAAACAGAGGATTATGAAGCTATTGGTTCCAATTTATTGAATACATAACCATACAATTATCAACCTCTAACGTTCCCACTGCTGGGACACAGGCCTCGCGGGCTATGCGGGTTGCTGGATGTCACATGTCTTCGAATTTTTGGTTCTAGGATAAGCCGATTTCCTTACGATGTTTTCCTTCACCGTTTTGAGAGCATGATATAAATCAGACAAAGTAAAATGCCTGCTTGGGTTTGAACCCACGACCTACAACTCGTAAGTCGGGGCCGTTACAACTGGGCCACCACTGCTCTACTTCACTCCACTCCACTGCTCATTTATTGAATAATTACAAAAAAAAAAATGGAGAATATTCATTTTTACACTCACACTTGGATTTTTTACTTGAAAACCTGGGAAGCGTCCGATATGAACATGGTGAACGTTTTCATCAAGACTTAAAGTCATATGAAGAGATATACCAAGGTTGTTGGGATAATAATATATGAGCCGATTACTGCTGGTCTACATTAAGAGAAACTGATACAAACCAGTATAAAAAGAGTAAACGCCGCCGTTACGAGTAGTTTTGATTTTTTTGATAACTAAATATGCAAAAATTGTCAAATAAAAAGTAATCTTATCATAAAAACTTGTCGTCCTATTTTTTTATCACATCGCTATCCAACATAGGGTTAAATATATGTAGATACTGGTGCCGATTCCCTTGTTCACAAACTAAACTAAATTTAAGTTCAGTGCATCTTTTTCTTTCTAAGTTTTAAGTTCGTGTAAATATTAAGGCCCAACAAATTAAAATTATAGGTTTTCATCAGATCTTGACGTTTTGAGGTCCTAGGATCGAACCGTTTCCATGTGATTGTGAGATAAGCTGTTCAAGCTACCGAAAAGGTGCATACTAATTTTGACGAATATAGGAGGTATGGACCACACACACACACACACATGGTAGACCACCTTTTTACAGAACACAATATCTTTACATTCACATCTATATATATCTTTGAAATATGTTTGTTTGTCAGGAAAAATATATCACTTGTCCCCTTAATAAAGAAATGATCTTTATACCCAGCCACGAAACCAAAACGATCTAGCGGTTCAAAACTATCCATTTTCCATTCAGGCCCGTATGTAATGTGTAGATTTACATATAATGAAATCCCAAAGTCTTTATAATAAATAAAAAAGTACCTATCAATTTACATATATGGCATTTCAAACAAAATTGTTCACTTATTTGAAACAGAGGTGCACATTGCAAGAGTTTTATAAAGAATAAAAAAAGTAAAGGAATAAATAACTCACCATTTATTGCGTAATATATTTGAATTCATTTATTATATTTTGATTCAACTTATTTTTATTCTTTAATTTTTATAATAAACACTGTAGTTGGATAGCTACAGTAACAATAAACAATCATTATTCTATTCTATTTATTTGAACTACCTACGTTTTTTTGAAATAGTAGGTACATTATGGTCTAGTACCATAATGTACGTGTGTAACATTGGTGATTACCGCTGAGGCGCCATTGAGACCCGAGCCGTAGGCGAGGGTCTTAAGAG
Source organism: Atethmia centrago (assembly GCA_905333075.3). Lineage (NCBI taxonomy): Eukaryota > Metazoa > Arthropoda > Insecta > Lepidoptera > Noctuidae > Atethmia > Atethmia centrago. The sequence continues at coordinate 14,733,949 of HG995381.1, read as the reverse complement.
AGCCGAGGACGGTAATCATCAATACGCACGTGTATCATACGACGTTTTTTAACACACTTGTGAATAAAATAACAAAAAAAACTCATTTTATTTAGTAGGTAAAAAGTTTATTTAGAGAAACAATTAGTAAATGTGCAGTTAGTAAAATTATAATTAACTGTTTTTGATGGCATAGCGGTCTTACAGATAGATTATTTATTGAAATATTTTCATGTTCTATTGTAATTTGAGATGGCTCATTATTCGTGTAGGTAGGTGAAATCCAATTATTGGATGTACTTGGTGTTTCGTCAGTAGGAAGCGCCTCAGAATCAAGTTTAATTCTTTTTGTGATTTTTGCACAAATTTCCTTTTTGTTTTGTATGGAATCTTCTACGTATGATTCTGCTACATTGCTAGATCGCCACCCACCATGACGCTTCAAAGTCATTATATAATGACTTTGAAGCTCCTGAATTAGCTAGCAATGTAGCAGATGTTCTTCCTAATTTATTTGTTCTATTAAACACGATCTTCTTTTTGAATAAAAACTTTTATAAGAACGAAGCAACTCAACCAATAAAATAAAAAAAAAATCTATAATTCTCTAGTGAGTTATACCATAGAGCCACTTTATGAGCAAGTGTGTTGAAAAGTAATTTATTCATTTGTTTTGTTTTGCAGTACCCTGACAGGATGGATGTTCGAAACTTGTAATCTTATTCCTACCTCTGTTCAACATGTTTGCAATAAACTAATTTGATTTAAGTTACCCACCTACAGTCCACCCACAAATCATATAAATGATCTGTGAGTCCACCGCACATCAGTGGTGAGGGTAACAATTTAACATTGACGTAAGTAAGGGCGATTTTCGGTAGTGCAAGCGTTACCACTGATGTGCGGTTGAATGTGACTACTGAAAACGGGACCCTATTACTAAGGCCGTTTGTCCACCGCACCGTCAACGGGACGTCGACGGGACGTCAACGGGATCGATATGTTGACGCCGAAGTAGCAACAGTACATTTATTATGGCCGCGTGTCAAATTTTCTCGTTGACGATCCACTTCTCTATGTTTAGCTGTCCGTCCGCCTGTTTATCACAGGTCTGTAGGTACGTCTTTTAACCGTAATGCTTAGTTAGACAGTTGAAATTTTTACTGAATATGTATAGCAATTACTTCTTTCATGGTTTATAAAAGTATGGAAATCATTATACCTAGTTATTGAAGTACGGAACCATTAGTGCCCGAGCCCGACTTGCCTTTACTTTCGGCAAGAATGAAAAAATCCATACAAACTTTCATGATGAATTTTCAAAAATCCAGCTCACTTTTGTTATTTAAGGAACTTTTGGGCAAAATGACATGCTTCTGAACCTAGCGGTTCAGGGGCTGAGCATTGCAAAATCCATACGTACCCACCGATTTTCCTAGTCCTGTTCTTGTAATATTTTCAGGGTTCATGTATGTATGTACCTATGTGAGTTTATTTATTCCACCATAACTTTTATATGCCTGAACAGATTTGGAAGCATGGGGTATGGTTAGAATCCTTACATATCCCGAGTCACACTGGCTCTGGCACTGGCACAAATATTTAATCATTTTAATTCAATATACACTGGTCAGCAAATAAACCGAGTCACCCGCTACCTAGGAACTCTGATTCAATTTTCTCAAAAAGTATAAAACTTACAACTATCAAAGTTATACCTACAAAAAGTGCGTTTCATGGTGATTAAAATGACTACAAATTAATTCAAAAGTACCGTCAACTCACAATGTAATCAAGCAACAAACACAATGCTAACGATTTGCTCTGTTTTCACCAGAGTTTGAAATAAGCGTTCTTTTTCTCTACAATGAGGGTAGTCGGATATTTCTTATCATTTCTTTAGTTTTTGTCCATCGTTTGCTCAGACGCGGGGGTTGTTTTTGCTACTTTTTTCGATTAATAATGGATACAACACCTCAGGAAGCAGCTCAAGCTGTAGCATTACTTCAAGCAGGCATTGCGCAACGTGAAGTCGCTCGAAGGCTTCGAATCAGCCGATCTTTGGTGCAACGAGTTTACAGACGATACCTAGAGACTGGAGCATTCGATCGCCGTCCAGGTACGGGCAGACCTAGGGCTACATCAGCAGCAGATGATCGTTATAACCACCTTACTGTTCTGCGAAATCGCCACCTCAACGCAGTTCAAGTCCAACAAAGTCTGCGTGACGAACGCCAAGTGGTCATAAGTTCAGATACCGTCAGAAGGAGACTTGCTGAACGGAACCTGACCCCAAAAAGAGCTGCAACAGGCCCAGCATTAACGGTAGCACATCGTCGAGCACGACTTGAATTTGCTCGAGAGCATAGGGACTGGACATTAGAGCAGTGGAGTAATGTACTCTTCAATAATGAGACCAGAGTGAATCTACATGGCGACGATATACTCTCTGACGTCGATCACTTATCGACGTCAGAAAGTATATCGTCGCCCTGGAGAACGTTATTCTCAGTGTTGCATCGAGGAAACTGTTGCTTATGGAAGAGGATCTGTAAAGGTCTGGGGCGGCATCTCGTTAACAGCACATACAGCGTTAGTTTTCATCGAACCGACGGGCCGTACACGTGGACTGACTTCTCATCGCTACTGAAATCCTCGCAGACCATGTGGTACCTTACGCAGGATATATCGGGCAGGATATGCAATTGATGTATGATAATGCACAGCGTCATGTTGCTCATGCGGTGACCCAGTATCTACGCGACGTCAGCATTCGTACGATGGACTGGCCAGCTCGAAGCCCGGACTTGAAACCGATAGAACACTTATGGGATGAGCTGAAACGTCGGGTTCGAGCCCGGATACCTGCTCCAACAAGGCTTCCAGAGCTGCGAATCGCAATTAAAGAGGAGTGGAATACAATTCCTCAAGATTTTATCGTCAGGCTCGTAAGGTCGATGAATACAAGGATGCTGGCAGTTATCCGAGCAAGGGGAGGGCCCTTATCTGATAAATACGGAATATTGATCAAAAACTTTTTTTTTGATTTTATATTTGTTTTTGGCTTTAATTTTTTTTTTCACTTTATCATTACTAACGATTGTCACGACTGGAAAACGACTCTTCTTTGTAAAATCCTTAATAAACACTGAAATATTGAATAAACCCAATGAGTTTCCTTTCATTTTAATCACCATGAAACGCACTTTCTGTAGGAACAACTTTGATAATTGTAGGTTTTTTAGTTTTTGAGAAAATCGAATTAGAGTGCCTAGGTAGGTAGGTAGGTTCATTTGCTGTCCAGTGTAGTTGCAGTATGGCTGCATTTTCAATTGTGAAAAAAAATCTTCAATTATTACAATATGGGTAGGTACCAAATTGAAGGCCTTGCTCATTCCAAAACTATATAATATAATGGCATACATTTTACATATACAGAAAAAACAAATACATACTTTTCATCTTTGGCTGCAAACGATTTAATCAGACTTTAGTAAGAGTAACTGCGAAAGTCTAAACGAACGGTTTCGTAGATGATTGAGTTATCATTAGAAGGATTTCATCATCAAATACTCGTGTGATGATGAAGGAATTCTAATGATAACTCTTAGTCTACGAAACCGTTCATATCTACACACACAGGCCGTTATTTTGAAATCACAGACACACACGAAGGTCTTTATTTTGAAATCACAGACAAATACTTCAATTTTATTTATTTAATAGCTCTTTATAAATTATTATTCATCATTTAAAAGAAGTTGCTCGAAAATTGGCACATTCTGGATCGACATAGGATAATGGTTTACAAGTACCTACGTGATATCTCCAAATAGATACGAACTGTCGTTTTCGTAAACGAGCGAATGTGCATATTTGCGTCGAGTTTTTGATTGAAACTCGAACATTTGAGATAGTATTGAATCAAGAGAAACTAGAATCCGTCGTTATAACTGTTTTCCTGGGGATCACGCTCGACTCAAGGCTACAATGGGGTCCTCATAAGTCCGGCTAAGTTCAGCGGCATATGCTGTCAGAAAAATCCCAATCATAGTGTTTAACTACTATTGTGAACGGACGTACCGATCGCGCGCGCGTGCTCTAGTTAAGAGTATTTTGAAGACGCATCACAACACCGTCGCACACTGGTCCCAAATGATAAAAAAGGGGACATTAAGAAATTTTTGACAAAAGGTCAACCGATTCAGCTTATTTTTTTTTTGTAGACAGCTGATGCAATTACAAATCACTTTTGTACATTGAGTTTTTGCCAAAAAAGCCGTATTTTCAGAGAAAAAAAATATTCAAATATTTTTTGTATGAAAGAAATCCTAATTTTGTCTTTATCTTCCAAGATTCAAACGTATTCAAAATAAAACTTAGCGCAGCTTGTAGAGGGGCTAATTTCTCAATACTTTGTCATAGACACTCAACTGCGATTTTGTGCTCCTTTTGAGTTACATGCACTTTAAATATTTTTTGTATGAAAAAATCCTAATTTTGTCTTTATCTTCCAAGATTCAAACGTATTCAAAATAAAACTTAGCGCAGCTTGTAGAGGGGTTAATTGTTCATCACTTTGCCATAGACACTCAATTGCGATTTTGTGCTCCTTTTCAGTTACAGGCACTTTAAATTTTTCGTTGTCGGATGAGCTTTACTAGTTTTTTGTAGACAGCTGATACAATTACAAGTAACTTTTAAAGATGTATTTTTTGTTAAATAAGCCGTATTTTCAGAGTTAAAAAATTAATTCAGGCGGATTAGAAATAATCTTGTTAAAGATAGACTAAGATGTAATAGCATTTTCTTCATTAATAAGTAACTCTTATAAATGTCTTTCTATTAAAAAAAGTCTTATTTTAAATATATCAAATAAACAACTTGGATATCTCAAAACGTGTACAGACATGTTCAGGTACAGGTAATTTATTGTGTGACTCATATTCAGATTATAAGCATTTTTTGGTAATGAGTCATTGCTTAATTAGCCGATTACTTACAATTTGGGCTATATTTGGTCATCTAACGCTAGTGAATGCGTCGGAAACGCTGAATGATAAAAAGGTATAAATTGCAATTAAAACTTTTCCTTCGTACTTTAACGGGCTTAGGACCGTCAAAATACAAACCTATATAATAATATAGGTATTGTATTAAGGCGTACTTAAAAAATTTGAACTACCTGTAACCCTAACGCTTAATTTATCTTTACATGCATGTTTTGTTTATTTATTTATTTTATACTTTATCACTTAATATGTATTTGATTTAGGGCAGGGATCTTGGCGTGCTTATCTGTTTTGGTCACTTTCTTCAATAATAAACGGCACTTGCACTATTAACAGTCTTTTAATTATAGTTCCACAACAAAACACACGCTTTTACAATTATTTTATTAGCTCTTCGTTTGGAATTTCACTTGAAATACGATTTATAATGGTTTGACACAGTAAATCACTATTTTTAAGGCACCCACTATTACACAAAAAAGAAAAAATGTCTAAATTAGTCACAAATGTAGTCATTTTGATACAAAAATGTTACAGGCAAATAAATAAAAGTTACAATGTGGTGATAGTTGATAAAAAATTGTGTTGTTTTTACGAGCACAAGACGCGTAATGAACAAAAACGGGTTCCGCTTGCCCTTATACTATTGATATATGACTCATTACCCAACTATCCCGTTACTTAATGGGGTAGTTAGATAATGGCTCATTACCTAACTACCTCATTACTTAATGGGGTAGTTAGATAATGAGCCAAATATTCTTGCAATTTGGATGAGTCACGAGAAAATAAAACATACTAAGATGTGCTCCTACATAAATACCGCAAAACTACAAAGGGAATTTTTAATTGCAATTTATATACCTATTCATCATTCAGCGTTTTCGACGCGTTCGACTAGATGACCAAATAGAGCCGAAATCGTCACTTATAGGGTAATTAAGCAATGACTCTATACAAAAAAAAATTTACATACGAGTCACACAATAACTTACCTGTACATAAACATGTCTGAACACGTTTTGAGATTTCCTTGTTTGTTTATTTGATACTGATAATTTCATATATTTGTAAGAGTTACTCTACAAGCTGCGCTAAGTTTTATTTTGAATACGTTTGAATCTTGGAAGATAAAGACAAAATTAGAATTTTTTTATACAAAAAATATTTAAAGTGCCTGTAACTCAAAAGGAGCACAAAATCGCAGAAGAGTGTCTATGACAAAGTAGTGAGCAATTAGCATCTCTACAAGCTGCTTTAAGTTTTATTTTGAATACGTTTGAATCTTGGAAGATAAAGACAAAATTAGGATTTTTTCATACAAAAAATATTTAAAGTGCATGTAACTCAAAAGGAGCACAAAATCGCAGAAGAGTGTCTATGACAAAGTGGTGAGCAATTAGCTCTTCTACAAGCTGCGCTAAGTTTTATTTTGAATACGTTTGAATATTGGAAGATAAAGAGAAAATTAGGATTTTTTCATACAAAAAATATTTAAAGTGCCTGTAACTCAAAAGGAGCACAAAATCGCAGAAGAGTGTCTATGACAAAGTGGTGAGCAATTAGCACCTCTACAAGCTGCGCTAAGTTTTATTTTGAATACGTTTGAATCTTGGAAGATAAAGACAAAATTAGGATTTCATTCATACAAAAAATATTTGAATATTTTTTTTCTCTGAAAATACGGCTTATTTGGCAAAAACTCAATCTATAAAAGTGATTTGTAATTGCATCAGCTGTCTACAAAAAAAAAATCAGCCGAATCCGTTGACCTTCTGTCAAAAATTTCTTAATGTCCACTTTTTTATCATTCGGGACCAGTGTGCGTCGTCGCAGTGTACGTCGATCTATCGGGGCCACCGTGATGACCCAGTAACAAGTGCGGAAATCGTCATGAAGTGTTTATTATAATTGTTTAGGTATCGCGATCGCCTTAAAACTAAATAATGGCTGCAAAACAGTATATTAAAATACAAACCTGATCTGGAGAAACAGTTGTATGACTGTTACATCCAGGAGAAAACGGACAGAGAAAACCTGCAACAAATGGTGCGTCAACTGAACGGCCACATACAAAGCTTGCAGGAACAGGAACAAGATCTTCAAGGTCAATTAAAATTCCTAAAAGCAAAGGAACAAGAAGAACCCTCAGATAAACAGGTCAGTGAGACCATAACTCCTGCTCAGCCTACTAAAAGTGACGTTGAGTACTGCACGGATGAGGATGAACTGGCCAAAGAGACTGGGTGGATTAGGGCGAAAAACAGGAAGAAAAGGAAGTTAGACACCTCCCTCGCTCCTCCACCACCACTACAACAAGCTACAACTAGCGCTCAGCAGCGGCAACTCAACAACAAAGAGAAGGCAACCATAAAAAAAATCATAGCACCGCCTCCAATCGTAGTGGACGGTGTTAAGAATTATCAAACATTCTACGACTTTTTGACGGAATTCCAGCCAGTAGAAACGACTGCACCGAGCAAAAAGTGAAAAAAGGACAGTTACGGTTATGTTGATATTAACTAAAATAGTTTATGTACACAATTAAAATCTACATAATTATTACCATGGATAACGTGTTTACAATGTTTGCGAGGCAAACATATGAAATAAGGTATAGTTTTTTAAATATCCTCACATGAAGTTGAAAAAAAATCTACAAAAAGGCGTGCTGGCATTCAGGGGATTTCATGTATTTTTCAATAGAAATATTCTGTAGATATTAATTCAACCAAATATCTAATATGTTATCTTAAAATTTTGCGTCTCATATTTTCATAATATTGTCTAGAAGATTTAATATATTATTATCCAAAATGCGCTCCGAATTCGCCATACAAAATTACTATGAACGCGTTGTGCCGTCTAAATACGTGGCACGCGTCACCAACCATTCAGTCGTCTTCGAGAGCTCAGAGCGTCGTCACGTCACTTTACAGAGCGAGCGCATCGATCGCGAATTACCGTGTAAGCACTCGCTGCTGCATATAAAAATAAGGTACGCGACATTCTTGATATCTTGAATTTAATTTCACTACCTACATCAGTTCATAAATTTTATCTTGTAAGCAATTCGGTAAATCGAAAGAGTTTATTTTTTTTTTTACTGACATAAGTTTTATAGCATCAACTATTGTTTTAGAAAATATTTAACTATTGTATTAGGAAAAATGGGAAAGTGAAAGGAGAGGTTTTATAGAAAGAAAAGGAACCAATTCAAGAAAAAAGCCGTTCTTCAAAATCGATACGTATCGTCTCCTAATTTAAGTTTGATTCTCTGTCTCTTAGAGCTACACAAAATAAAAACCACGATTAGTATTGCCCTTGGGCCCCAAGCCCAAGGGCAGATTCACATTACGTGAAGAAAAATATGCTTATTTGCTGTTTGGACAGAAGTGCATATGAAAATAGAAATAATAGAGGAAGACATAGCATTTTGGACTGTGATGGAAAATAAATTAAAAATGTTCTACTTCGACCGTTTACTACCGGAAATAACCGATTCAAGATTTGACAGACAAAGGGAAATCAAAGAACCCGAATGCATCTTTGAAGCTGATGCACGGAAGAAAAATAAGTGAAAAACTGATGATGAAAAATTGACAAATATGAAACGTAAAAGAATATGTAATGATTCGTTGATAGTAACAGCTACGTCCCTTGTTAAACAATCTACTATTTGTGTTTTTACAATAAATAATAATGAAGAAAATATAAATATTGTATTTATTATCGCACCACCCTGCTGTTTGATACGGTCCATAATGTACCTATAAATCAAAACGGATTTTTTCTTACGAGTATGTGTACATTTTTGGCACATTTTTTAACGTAAAATTTTATATAAAGTTGTTCTAAAATAATTTTTGTACAAATAGACATAAATCTTTAAATAAATAGCATTTCATATGTATTTGTTTCAACTTTTGCAAAAAAAAATCATTGAAAAGATCGCACAAATTGTTTCCAATTCAAACTAAATTAGAAAAAAATATGAAGCTCAGGTAAAAATAATTTACTCACCCATAAGAGATAATTCACCCATAATCTACATGATGCCATATTTGACTACATGTAAGTTACCATGTTTTGATTTTCAACAGCCACGCATGTGTGAAAGTGTTGCGCGTCACCGCGCACACAGTGAGTGCATGAAGTTAAATACCCAATTAACGCTCGCCGCTTTTGCTCTGCACAGTCTTTTTTTTTTTTTTTTTGAGGGTGGGAAATCATCAAATAACTTCTCCCGCTCTGGGTGGAGCGGGAGGGTGTGTCAGACTCTTACTGACTAAAACCCACCCGTATTCCTTCCTGTTGCCTGTGTTGCGGGGGCCTCGGTGACCCATAAGTACCTTCCCGCGACCCCGGCAGGCATCGGCCCTAGTGGACCCCTACTTTGTGCTGACGACATCTCTTTGAGGCGCGCGTGGAATACGACGCGCCGTCGACCCGGGCCTGGTCCTTACCGGACGGTGAGCTACCCATTGCTCACCGTCCGCAAGCCCGCGCCTACGGTGGCCGGAAATCCGCCCGGGATTCCCGACGCCCCTCTGCACAGTCTAGTGTTAAAATAAATGCCGAAACCGAAGAGTCCTACAGAGTGATTGCTCGACGCTTAACAGAAAATAACTGGTTATGGCACTCATATGAGGATAAGCAGACCAGGCCAATAAGAGTAGTGGCGAAAAAATTGCATTCTTCCTCGGATTAAAGATGATTTAACGTCGCAGGGATTCCAGATAGAAACTGCAATTAACAAGTTAAGCTGGAGAACATAAGAGCCGCTGAACATGTTTATATTATCGTTCAAGAATGACGAAGATGTTAGTAAAATTTACGGCATTAAACATATCCTAGGGTGTAAAGTTGAAATAAACCCGCTTAAAACGTCAAAAATAATACCGCAGTGTAAGATGCCAGGCTTATGGTCATACCCAAAAGTATTGCTCAAAAGAGCCAAGGTGTGTTAAATGTACAGGTAAACACCTCACAGCTGATTGCAACAAACCTGAACAAGATAATCCTAAGTGTGTCCACTGTGGCTTACCTCACCCAGCTATTACAGAGGGTGTTTAGTTGCCAAGGATATGCAAATGATGAAGAACAAAAATTCAAAACATAATTTACCCAATACCCTTGCCATTAAGCAAATTGTAAGTAACACCGACAAACAGACAGCAAAACAAAGAGCACCGTCTGCACAGACAACCGCGAAAACTACAAAATCTAAAAGTGCCTCAAATGCACAAGTAGTAAAACCAAGCACACAACTATCAACTCGTGAGGACAAGCTTAACCAGATCTTGAAGTGCATATCTTCATTTGACAAGAGACTAGAAAAATTAGAATCAAGCACTACAAAAATCAATCATGAATAACACACCAAAAATAATGGCGTGGAATTCCAACGGACTGCTGCAACACCAACATGAGTTGCAAGTGGTCCTAGACACAGAAAATATTGATGTGTGTTTGATCTCTGAAACGCACTTTACTAAACAGTCTTTCGTAAAGTTTAGAGGCTATAAGGTATATCACTCGCTGCACCCCAACAACAGGGCCCGAGGAGGTAGGGCGGTTATCATAATATCTGTCATTACGAACAGACACGCAAGCTGTGGCGATATCAGTTAAAACAAATAAATTTAATGTTACAGTAGCGGCCGTATACTTTCCCCCAAGACACACGATAAACAAAGAACAATATGTACACTTCTTCAGACTCCTTAGACAGAGATTTATATTAGGCGGTGACTTTAACGCTAAGACCACTCATTGGGGATCAAGATTAACTTCAACTAAGGGAAGACAGCTTCTAAGTGCAGTGAAAGACATGCGCTGTGAGGTCATGAGTACTGGAAAACCTACTTACTGGCCGACTGACCACCAGAAACTACCAGAACTTATCGACTTTTTCATAGTCAAAAATATATCGACCAATTATCTGAGTGTGGAAGAGAATAGAAGAATCGAAGAGTGATCGAAGTTCATGTGGTACCCACCACATGAACTCCGATCACTCTTCGATATTATTACAATAAAGTCACAAAAAATTACTAAGAGAAAACCAACTGACATCAGTAAACAAGTTTAGGGATTGGGAAAGTTTTAGCTTAGACCTACAAAATCTTATTGACCTAAAAACTACATTAAAAACAAAGATCAGCTCGATTCTGAAGTAAACCAGTTTAGCAACAATATCCAACAATGTGCATGGAACAACACACCACGGCTATTAAAAAAATTCAAAGGAAATACCCTAAGGAAATAATAGACTTATTATAAGAAAAAATGACTCAAAAAAAAGATGGCAGCAAACTACATTCCCGCAAGATAAAACTCTATTCAATAACCTTACGTAAATACTGAAGAGAAAAATACAAACCTTTCAAGATGAGGTTTTGAATACTAACCTACGTCAGTTAACCAGCGATTATACAACGCAATACTCTCTTTGGAAAGCGACAAAGTCACTTAAAAGGCCAATTACACCAATACTACAATATCAGAGATGTTAACGGAAAGTGGGCCATAAGCAATGAGCAAAAAGCTCTAAAATTTGCACATTAGTTAGAAGAAAACTTTCAGCTAAATGACGGATCTGTAGACAACCTACAGTTTGATAACATTCTGCAAGATCAAAGAATTAAGCTTGTGACCCCGAAAGAAGTTGCAAAGGAAATTCAAATCACTAGCCTAAAAATATCCCCAGGGTATGACCTTATTACGGAAGAAATCCTAAAACATCTGCCGCGTAAAGCCATCGTTAAGCTTACTAGACTCATCAATGCTGCATTCATGCTAAAGCATGTTCCAGAGGCATGGAAAGTTGCTGAAGTGATTATGATTGCAAAGCCCGGTAAACCACCTCACGAAGCATCATCATACAGGCCCATTTCCCTGTTTCCTATATTATCAAAGCTGTTTGAAAAATTGTTTTTAAAACGCCTAAAACCTATCATAACCGAGAGAAACCTGATGAAGAACGCTTGAAAATAAGTCTGCTCCACAGTATTTTTAGATGTGGCACAAGCTTTTGATAGAGTTTGGCATAAGGGTTTGATATACAAGCTAAGACTTATGCTGCCCAATGATTTTGCCGATATCATGCAATCATACATTACAGATAGAATGTTTCGAGTAAGGCACGATGATGCCTTCTCCACGTTCAAAATTATTAAAGCTGGCGTGCCCCAAGGTAGTGTGCTGGGCCCAGTCCTCTACCTGTTGTACACGCATGATATACCAGAGCTGGAAAATAATACTATTGCAACCTTTACGGATGACACTGCCATTATGGCTACCATATCATGCCATATGGAAGCAATAACAAAGGTACAAATCGCTGTAAATAAAGTTCACGACTGGGCACAAAAATGGAGAATCAAATTGAATGAATCGAAGTCACTTCACATTGATTTCACCAACAGGAATTGTCATTACCACGCAATCTTCATAAATGGCCAGCAAGTGCCATACGCAAATACAGCTAAATACCTTGGCATAACGCTTCACGCAAAACTGCGCTGGAAAGCGCACGTTAAAAAGAAAAGACAGGAACTAGACATGCGTTTTAAAAACATGTATTGGTTGATTGGACGGGGTTCCTGCCTATCGATACATAACAAAATTTTATTATATAACCATATTCTTATGCCAATATGGACCTATGGCATCCAACTGTGGGGCTGTACTAAACCGACCAACATCAAAACTATTCAAACATTCCAGAATAAGGTACTCAGGAGTATTGTTAATACGCCCAGGGTATATAAGAAATGACGACCTCCATCGTTACCTAAAAATGGAACCCGTCACCAACATAATCCAAAAATTTGCTGAGGCCCATGAACATCGACTCCACCAACATGTGAACATCGAGGCAAACCAGCTGTTAAACCAAACAAATATAGTGCGAAGACTAAAACAAACAAAAACTTTTGAGTTAGTGTAGTGTAAACAGTGTAGTCATATTAGTGACAATAACACACATAATTATAACACATGAACAAAGTCTTTTTATTATTATATCAGACTCGAAGAAAGTGGAACGAACTTGTGTAAAGTACAAACAACACTATTCTAAGTTTTAAAATAATTATCACGTAAAAAATTAAGTTAGATTAAAATTACTTATTAGTCTTATAGGCTAGATTATAATTAATTATTAAGAACCTGGTTCTTTTTAATAAAGGATAAAAAAAAAGAAAAATCCGTCAATTTACTGATGTAGATACCGCGAGGCTAGTCTATTTTAGTTACTTTCATAGTAGTTACTTTCGTAGTGTCTTACGGTATTTTGGGGACGGGCTGCGGACATTGAGTCAATTTTTATTCTGCAGAAAAGAGCTATTAGAGCCATATATAATCTCCGCAGGCGCGATTCTCTAAGGGACCGGTTTAAGGACATTAAAGAACAATAGGTACTAATTAGAATCATTAATACATCTCTCATATTTAGATGCATTAATGATTTTACCGCAGTATCAGCCGTATCGATGATACGATGCCGCTTTTTTTTTTTTTTGATGGGAAATCATCAAATAACTTCTCCCGCTCTGGGCGGAGCGGGAGGGTGTGTCAGACTCTTACTGACTAAAACCCACCCGTATTCCTTCCGTTGCCTGTGTTGCGGGGGCCTCGGTGACCCATTAGTAACGTCCCGCGACCACGGCAGGCATTGGCCCTAATGGACTAAATAGTCTGTCATACAATGCAAGACATTACAGTAATAAAATCACCAAATGGCACTTACAACCAAAGTTAACGAAATGTTTTCTTGAAAGATTACTAATCATACTTTCGACCATTTATAACTTAGAATGTTGTATCAGATGATTTTAATATTATTATTACATATTCGTTACCGTCGTAAATCATATTTTGATCAAAATTCAATAGTGAGTGACCACCTAGTCTGTTTTTTAATCTCGGAGACTAAATTGACACATGCAAATGTTAAACTCCAAATTGAAAAAAATCATTGACATATAAATATATGGACTGGAAATACCTACAAAAAAAAAGGTGCTTACCTACAACTCGATATTGGCGCATAAAATGGCTGCCGTTGCTAGGGTTGTGTCAATCAAGGAACATGGGTGTTACTATAACTAGTATCGATACTAGTCTTACTAGATATCAAGTTTGGATCATAATTATATACTTATAGTCCGTTGTAACAGAAAAACATGAGTAGGTTAACTTACGTTCTGTTACCTGAGAATAAAATTTATGTCGTGTTGTTTTCTGCACAGAAATAAAAAACGCTTTTTAATTGCATCACGTTTACGTATTTAAGTGAACAGCAGGAAGAGATAGATCCGTTGGAAGGCCATAGCCCAGTAGCTTCTGTTAGGTATGCGGAGCCTAATGAAAAACAAGAAAATCTTGTGATTATCTTGTTTTCACTAGGCTTCGCGGCTTTCGTTATCTTCTCCCTGGTGGGAGAAGATAATGTTTATATTATGTGTTAATGAGTAGTGGATTAAAAATTAAATAAGAATTATTTTTATACCTTTGTTTATTGGTGTGGTAATGATTATAATATAACGTTTGATTAGAAAAGTAGGCTTATACTAGTACATTATGATACAAGTGTGTAATGATCAATGCAAGGAAATGTGAATTATGCACCGTGTCCACAATTCGATGGGGTAACTGCAATAGAGGCATTACAGTAGATGTACCAGAAACATCAGATTTTTAAAGTTGCTTGTTTCACACAAAACATATGACTCTTGATATTGTATTTTGGCGGGCACCTGAAAAATCTTGGTACCTACTAATATTATGATAATCACATTTATTTATTTCAGGCTGAAGGGCCGGGCAATAGCTTAATAATATTTAATCAATCATTTTAATACACACTTACGGAAAATACTGTGGGAACATAGTTATTATGTAATCTCATTACACCAAGTGTTCTATTGAAACGGCTTTCTTCAAAGTGAAGTGAACACAGGTAGGTACCATTCTTTATTTCGGGGATTAATATTTTCTTCACCAATAGCCTCTAGCCACTTTTTCTTTAACCCTTTATTTTTAGGAAAGCTATAAAAAAAGACATGTATTTTTGGTGGAACTAAACAAATAACAAAATGCTGACGTCTTGTTTTAGGATCACTTATAACTATGTGGGACGGTCTCTCAGACTGTAAACCACGGGCCGGACCTAACAAGTCACTCGGACCGATTAAGACACGCAGAATAATTTCTGTTAACATCGCAGATTATATCCGATATCGTTTCAGCGGAGGAACTAGCTTCGGAAACTATTACGGTACGGCGTCGCCTCGCATCTGTACAACACTATTCCACTATGACATATTAATTTAAACAAACGAATGAAATAATAAATATTAAAAAAGGTCTGGTATAGGGAAATGAACTTATTGCTAAAGTATTATTATATTTGGATATTAATACTTTAGCAATAAATTCATGATCCCCTAACATTTTTTTCATGGAATGTGTATTAGTGTATGTACTATTGCATGAAAACCGGCTACTAACCTGTGTAAAGATAATCGACGTTGATTTTCATTCTTTCTTGCACTACACTTCACAAAACAACACACAGTCATATTGAATTGCTGTTTTCCAACATTCACATGCAGTTTTAAAGGTAAACTCCTCGTAATTTTCTCGCAAATCTCAATAATACAAAAAGTAAACAACCATTTGACAGCAAAGCTACCACGAAACTTGGCGCTTAAAATGGCTGATATGGCACCATGGCTGATATGGCACCTACCTACAACAGTCACAACGTCACGACAAAATGTTACCATAATGATCAACAACTTAAATATTGTTGTCTCTTTTTTCAAATACGATTATTTTATTAGAAAGAATGAGACAAAACGATATTTCACATTCTGTATCGTATTCCACTCATATTTTTGTATAAGCTAATGTATCTATAGAACAACGCGGCGCCTCCATGTTTTTCCTATCTCAATGGGAAAAATGAACAACGATCATTTGAAATGTCAAATTAGTCTCTGGGATTAAAAAACGAACCATAGTCAATCATGCTCTTGAAAACCTCAGTGCTAAACTACTGAAGTGCAAAAAATAAAAACAAAGGCTATAGTTTTTATTAGGCATGGGTAATATTACCGCTTTTACACTGTATCAAATCGTAGCTATGTATCGGATATCGCATCTATATATTGGCTGAATCTGTGTGGAACTCTGAAGCGAAAGTGGTAGTACCTACTGTGATTTTTATGTTTCGGTGTTGTCCGAGCGACACTGAATGTTTTTAGAACTGGCCACTTGTAAACGATATAATAAAAAAAACAGTTCAAATTTTGAAAATGGAATCTTTGCCGATATTATTGTGTACCTATATATTTTATTCATTTGTCATTTGTTTACGATTTGGCGGCAAATTGAAAATTGTCTGTGTGAAAGTTTTCTTACAATGACTTTTTATGACTTTCGATGTCATTTAAGTCATGATAGACTTTGATTGGCCTTTCACGATGAAGCCCCATCTCGTGCCATTGTTTACAACTGGTTTAATGAGTTTAAACGTGGTCGCCCTAATCTCACCGATGATCTGCGTGAGGGACGGCCTTCTACGGCGACGACTGAAGATAACATCAGTGAAGTGCGGCGTATGATAGAGACTGACAAAAAAGTGACTTATCAGCAGATTCGGACAACAAGCTTAGGCATTAGTCAAGTGCACAAAATCCTCCATGAACATTTAGCGGCCAGGAAGCTTTGTGCCCGGTGGATACCTCATAATTTGACAGAGGCCCAAAAGCTCCGTCGTGTGGATTGGTATCAACACAACGGAGCTTTTGAGCCTTGTGAAATGGTTCAAAGATTTAACAAAGTTGACTCAAATGCTGTTTTCGACATACTTACGGGTGACGAAAGCTGGATTTATTGTTATGATCCTGAAACTAAGAGACAGTCTGCTGTCTGGGTGTTTCCTTCCGAGGAGTTTCCAACTAAAGTGAAGAGAGTTCGAAGCGTGGGAAAAAAGATGGTGGCCTCGTTCTTCGGAAGGACAGGTCATTACGCAACAATTGTTTTAGAGGATCGAAAAACAGTTACTGCAGATTGGTACAATAACAATTGTTTGCCACTTGTCTTGGAAAAAGTTCGGGAGAAACGACCTCGCAGTAGGATCATCCTTCACCACGACAACGCGGCAACGCCTCGTCGGCCGTCGCATACCGCCAAGCAAACAATCGACTACTTGGTGACGTCAGACGTGTAATTACTGAATCACCCGCCCTATAAGCCCGACCTCGCACCTTGCGATTTTTATTTATTTCTGAAAATAAAAGAAAAACTTCGAGGAAAACGTTTTATGGACGCCGAGGAAGCAGTGGCTACGTTTCAAAATGCCGTCGAAGAGACCCTGGACGAGTGGGTAAAGAGCTTTTCTCAGTGGTTCCATCGGATGCAGCGATGTATTGATATAAATGGACACTATTTTGAAAATATATAATAAAACTAATACTCGTAACTTGCTAGTTTCTTCAGTTTTTTATTTTCTAAAAACTTTCAGTGTCACCCTCGTACATCATTATATTTTATTTGTAACTTTACACTCGAAATCAATGAATGTATTGTTTGGTAGTGTTGATAATATGGCACTCTGAAATTAAACTAGTACAGTCGTTTTGGTTTTTCAGATATATTTTTATCAATTATTTATATGGGTATTAATCAGTGAATTGAACTTCCCTTCATACTTTTCGCAGGAAATAATATTCCTAGTTTGGTTATTTATACGATTAAAAATCAAATACAATAGAATTTCATACCACAATCAGCCTATAATGTTCCCTCTGCTGGGACACAGGCCTCCTCTCTGTAAGAGGGAGTGGGCCGTAATCCACCACGCGGGCCCAGTGCGGGATGGTGGATGGCACATGTCTTCGAATTTTTGGTTCCAAGATATACCGGTTTCCTCGTGATGTTTTCCTTCACCGTTTTGAAAGCAGTGATGATGAAATAATGTACACAACGTAAAGCGCCTGACAGGGTTCGAACCTACGACATACAACTCGTGAGTCACGGTCGTTACCACTGGGCCACCACTGCTCACGAACTTCATATCAGTATGTCGAAATCGATATCAATATATTTTTTTAATATCAATACGTTTTGGCACTTATTGCATCCCTTCAACAAACTTCAACAAAGTCCGATAAAGTTGGCTAAAAGTCCCAGCAACCAGGACATTAAAATATATTTAAAAAAAAAGTCAAGTCAATTTTGACGGAACAGAAACGTTACTGTTTAAAAATTTCAAATTGCAATTACAATCATTTTGTTGTTTTGTACATGTTGTACAGATTTTTTTATAGTAATGGGAGAAAAAGTAGAAGATCTCGTAAATGATGTGGAGATGAACAACTCGGAAATAACTTTTGACAATTTTACTATTTTAAAGGAATTCGGAAATATTGTAAATCTTGTCCGGTAAGTATCCATAGTCCGCATTCTTTTTTTTTTTGCTTGAAACGAACACAGCTAATTTTTATATTCATTGACGTCGTAACTAGAAGTAAAGACAGACAAAAAGATCACCAGAAACTCAAAAAACCCCTTTTTATTTCAAGGAATGAAGATTTTCTTGAAACTGTCCCCAAAGCAAAACTTAGGCGCGTGAAATGGATGCCCATGTTCAACTGTTTGAAACAAGGTATTCTGGACGAGATGGTTCAAGAGTTAAGTTCAATGTGGGAGTACGAGAACATGCCCCAAAAACTTGAAATCCTTGAAAAGCAGAAAGAAAAATTCATGGACATGGAAACTGACAAAGTTTTATGGTAAGTTCTGTGAAAATGGAAACACTTCTAATAAGTACTGGGTACAAAGTTCACTTTATGCCTCTTTTTTAATATTTAAAACTCTTTGCTCATTATCACATTTGTATTTTCTTCATTTACTGTATAATTAGAGAAATACCTAAGGCAGGCATATTTTTTAGACAAGTCAAGAATGTACAGTGCACTGCATATTATAAAGCACAGCACCTATTGTGTCCTATTTTAGGTGACAGTTAAATTTTTTATTACACAAACATCTGTATATTTTTATTTTAGTTTCAATTTCAGTTGTAAGGTTTCGGGGTAAGAATCATGAAAGTTATGAATCAGCATAACACCTTGTGGTTGAGTTAACTAGTATATCAGGTGGATAGCTAGTCTATTTGGGATTGTATTACATAAAATAAATTAATAAATAGTATGAAATTGACTTATAAAATTAAGAAATCTTAACATGTAGTCTTTCCTTTCAGCATATTTCTATTTATTTTTTGTGTAATCCGTTTTTGCTACACAATATCATCTGAGGGGGCAATTCTCGTATTTAAAAAAAAAACATTTGCATTCTATTCTCAGTCAAAATGACAAAATGCTTTTGTCATTAGTTTTGTTTTTTATGCAACAGTATGTAAATATTAGTATTTACCAAATTTTTTGACATGGTTGTTGCTGAGATGAGATTGTGATTAGATTTAGAATGTTTTTAAATACGGGAATTGGCCTTCTGCATAGCTATTCACAAAGGTACAATTAACACTTGTTCGCTAGCCTGATTTCTGAATCGAAACTGGCAAAATGTTATTCAAAAATCTGTGTGGAATGGAAGGGATTTTTTTAAACCGATTGTAGGTGTGTCTAAGGGTAACACTAGAAAATGGTAGTAAATAGATAATTGTGGAAGAATATCAAAAGTGGTACATAGTTTTTATTAGGTATTTCATTAAGTGCAACTATAGAATATACATCAAGTAACTATTAACCAAAAAAAAACAGTAAACAATGATTTTATGTATAAATTAAATATACCTGATTTCTATTAACCTTTTGACCGCCACAGTCATGTACAGATGACAGACCACAATGTGCCCAGCATGCCACAGTCACAACTACATAACAGGTTAAGGTTAAGGAATAATTCATAGCTTGGCGCCGAGGGCACATCTTTGCTTTTTTGACTTGCCCTGTAAACTTCAACTTTGACTTCATTTTGAATAATATTGAGCAAAAGAAAAACATGTTTTATAACATAGTTGAAAATGCATGTTTCCAGAAAAGAGTGTCAGTGGAGCAGCGGCAGATGCTCATTATAATAATAATCTTTATTGGAACAAAAAACAGTACAATTACAATTTACTGCGTACGATAATAGCCACATTAGTTATTTATAAAGTTTTTCATTGCCTAAATAGAATCACGTCATCAAAATAAAATCACATATAATTTAAATCAAAGTCTAGAGCTAAAGTAACTGTTACGTATGAATGTAACCACTTAAAATTATATAAAAATATACATTCAAATTCAAAATTTTATTGCATAACACATTGTTTACAAGGTCATATTCATAATAATTATAAAGATCACATGGTGTTGGGCACCACAATTTAATCAAATATGAGTAGTAGCATGATTTAAAATAAATTAAGTAAGTAAAAAGGAATTAAAATATTATTGTCATTAAAAAATCTAATAAAATTATAATGAATAAAATCACATTTAAAGTGATATATGTACGTCTTTACAAATTATACTTATTTTGAATCTATGCAGCCATATGCAGTGGTCAACACAATAATAAAACTACGTACCTACCTACTACCTACATTATGTACCTTTTTTAACAATATTTGTTGTTCGATATCACTTCCGAGCAAATACCTGTCGGAAGAATTGATGCCTTCATACCGTATTTGAACTGTCAAAATTGTACGGTTTCGGATTTGGTAATAGCGTTTATAGGACTTCGTCGATAACGTGTGCGTTACCCCTGCAAAATAATGTCGAAAATAGTCATTTAAATCTTATAGATAATGAGTTGCCCAGCTTCTGTAATTGTTGCGCACATTTTAAATTTTTTTTGCACTTACAGTTTTTTAGTTATTTCACAAAAACATTTCCTGCTGGGGTAATGTCTATAACGTTACCGCAGCCATCTTTTTTTTTTTAATGGGAATATTGAATCAAATATTAGCTACCTATATAATTAGTTGTCTAGACGGGATAAATGTTGCACCTTATTTTGTATTTGTACTTTCTTCGGCTGCGAAGTTATTCGAGATCCTGCTGGAGTAATGTTTGTGGTTTTGCTGGATTTCTGAAACGGTTAAGCGGATTCTTATCATCTTTTGTACATAACTTCTTAGGAATTAGTTGTTCAATAAAAAAAAAACATTAATGCACCGTTTAAAGGTTATTAGATTAAATATAAAACACTTCAATAGGTTCTAACACTCTAAATAAGAGCTCTAAAGACTTCCTTTAAACGTTATTTTGTAGCTTGTAACTAACTGCCTTCAAATGCATCTGAAGTTTCATTAGTATCCTGTAAGTAACTAACAAATTATGATGATATTCAGTTCTCCACGTTCACGGTCACAATGTATAAACTGAATTTTATATCAATAATTAGTTGCTTAGTTCAGTTTTATACCTGTAAAATTTCAGCGTAGTACATACAATAATTAACGAGATAATAAATAAAAGTCATTAGGAATTGCAAGACCGTGATAACCCGACCAAGATTAGGTGGTTACAAAAAAGGACCGCGTAGTACATTATGCTATCTTCTAAAATGTTTAGTACCTATGTATAACACACCTTACAAGTTCAGTACAGACGCGTACACTGTTAAATACATAACAATATTATAATATCTGTAGGTACTATGAAAACATTATTATCTTTCGGCTACTTATTAGATAAGTAGGTATCTATTATTATGTGCACAATTGCACATACTTACAAATACAAAAGCAGGAAAAGTTTTTGTGAAATAACTAAAAAAAATAAGTGCAACAAATTTTAAAGTGTGCGCAACAATTACAGAAGCTGGGCAACTAATTATCTATAAGATTGAAATGACTATTTTCGACATTATTTTGCTGGGGTAACGCACACGTCGATAACATTGACGTTTCGATACGGCACGAAAGCATCTCATACTTTGTGAATAGCTGTGCTGGTCTATTTACAGTTATTAATTTTGTTTTATTATAGGAGACCACAACTGGCAGATGTAAAAGCGCAGTTAAAAGCCAGTGATGTAGCCAATTTGAAAAAACAAAAAATTCTACTGGAATCTTTGGCAAAAGAATATGAAGCAAGAGTTAATAGGGTCAAGAAGATTCTATCAGCCAAACGAGGTTATCTGAAAGCTCTACAACTCGATATCCAAAAATACCAGAAAAGAAATGAAGACCTTATTTTAAAAATGAATGATAAGTTGGACAACCACCGCACTCTGATCCAATCCACTTTAGCAGATAAAGTTGATATTGAAGAGATTAACTGGAAAGAGAAAGATATGGAAATCAATGAAATAAATTGACAGATATTATTTGAATAAAATTTATATTTCAGAAAATTGTACACACCTGAGAAAAAGTACAACAAAATGTTATAATAAGTTATATAATTTGAAACTCAATTGCTTTCGAAACTTATTTTTCTCTAAGTGTAGATGAAAATAGAATAAAATTTTAAATATTAAAAATTACAGAAGTTCTAATGTTGCTGCTATCTGTACCAGCTAATTATTTTACATTATAGTTAAAAATAAGAACAGATATAATTTTATAGCAACATAATTATCTTCTAACAACAAATTTAATAAGCATCAAGTGATGTAAAAGTATGAAATAGATTAAGTCACATTTACTCTCTTAGTAGATAAAATGTTAGTTTAAACAAAAATACATTTTGTAAATGCAAACCAAACTGAAAATAAAATAAAAATAAACCTCTAGAATAGTGATATTTATTAATAAAAAATCATACATAGCTAAATAAAATTGTACAATGCAAAACCTGCATATAAGTTTATAATATAACAGTAATAATACAGCAATTGCACTATTGTTGCGAGGACTACACTGCTTCTACCACATTTTATAAATTATATCAATTCATTTTGAGACTTGAACAGTAAACTTTGAAGGAAAAGCCTCAGTAGGGGAGATCATGTTGAACATTCGTCAAATTTTGAACAGATACTTAATCGGTAAGAATAATACTGAGTGCAAAATAACATTAATTTCACCGGGTACTTCACTCCCTCCTTAACACATGAGTGATTGCAATGGAGTCCTAGAACAGAAAAAACACTTATTGCTATGACGAGGTGAAGGTTAATATCATGTCTTAGGCCAGCTCCACAATAGGATTATAGAAAACAAAATATAATTAACTAAAATAATCGAAGAATGATGTTCCATGGACGATCAATCATTTTAATTTTGCCTAATACAATAAAACTAGAAATTTCAAATTAACCAATTATCGTCACTTACTCAAGACCTATATATAATTTACATTTATAGGCACATTAGTTACAGAATAAACCAAGCGAATGTGCTTTCGATCCACTACAACTTAATAAATAGGTAATGTGAAATGTAACGACGCTTTCGTCTCCAATGCCCGCATCTTTAAGATCGCTTGCCACCTCTCAAACATTTTAAAATTAACGAAACAATTTACTACAACATCAACATGTTACAATAACACAACAGGGTACAATACCACTTTAAAGGCTGCCTTATAATCAGGGATCGAAAAAGCAATAGTCACCAAGGCATCGCCGAATAGATAATGTCAGCTCAATACAATCTGTAGAACTAAATTCATAAATTAATATCACTCACATTAATAATAAAAATTAAAAATAAGAAGGCACAAGCAAATCGATAAATAAATTTTAACAATACGCGACATATTATTCGGCTATGTCTAATGACCAATACTAAACATAATAATTATAATACATGATATAATTAATTATTTGTAGCATTCCTCTCACTGTGCAGCACACTGGATCCCAAACGTCAGTTATTTCTTCTTAGGTGGTGATCGCTGAGGTGTGGCTGGCCTCCCACTGTTGATGCCATTGTACTGGTATTTTGCTTTCTTCTCAGATGGCTTTAGTATCTGGGGGAAAATTAATAAATATGAATACATGTTGTTTAGTTTTGTCGTCTACCGGTCCAATACTACGAGGGCTGCACTAAAAGTATCGGGAATGGAGTATTTCCACTGTTCCTGCCATATTAATATCTTTTTAATTGAAAACTCTTTGGTTTTAAAAATCGAATACCATTTATTTATTTAAAAAAATATTCTCGGTCTTGTCACAAGGTTTTGTCAAACTTGTTTAGTCGTTGAGAAAATGGAATTGACTCGAGAAAATTCAAGAGCGATGATTTATTATGACTTTCGAAGTGGTTTAACACAAAAACAGTGTGTTGACCGGATGATTTCTGCATTTGGTGATGAAGCCCCATCCAAAACCACAATTTATCGCTGGTTTGCTGAATTTCAACGTGGACGTGTCAAGCTCAGTGATGATCCTCGTCAAGGTCGTCCAAAAACTGCAGTCACCCAAGAAAACGTTGATGCCGTGCGTAAGCTGATTGAGGAAGATCGACATGTGACATACCGCGAAATTCAGGCAACTTTAGACATTGGCATGAGTCAAATACAAATAATCTTGCATGAACAATTAGGTGTAAAAAAGTTGTTTTCCCGATGGATACCGCATTCGCTCTGTGAAGAGCAAAAAGCGGCTCGCGTTACTTGGTGCGTCAGAACTCTCGAAAGATTCCACGCAGGATCCTCAAATGCTGTATACAACATCGTATCAGGTGACGAATCCTGGATATACGCGTACGAACCCGAAACAAAAAAGTCACGAGTTTGGGTGTTCGAAAATGAGTTAAAGCCAACAAAAATTGTTCGTTCACTGAGTGTTGCAAAAAAAATGGTGGCCACGTTTGTCTCCAAAACCGGCCATGTTACGACTATTCCTCTTGAGGGACAAAGAACGGTTAATGCAGAATGGTATGCTAGCATTTGTTTGCCACAGGTCGTTTCTGAACTCCGTAAAGAGAACTGCAACCGTCGCATCATCCTCCATCACGACAATGCGAGTTCTCACACCGCGCACAGAACAAAAGAGTTTTTAGAGCAAGAAAACATAGAATTATTAGACCATCCGCCGTACAGCCCCGACCTAA
The DNA here is from genome assembly GCA_905333075.3 of Atethmia centrago. Taxonomy (NCBI): domain Eukaryota; kingdom Metazoa; phylum Arthropoda; class Insecta; order Lepidoptera; family Noctuidae; genus Atethmia; species Atethmia centrago. The sequence continues at coordinate 14,708,920 of HG995381.1, read as the reverse complement.
GCCCTAATGATTTCTATACTTTCCCTAAAATAAAGAATAAATTGCGTGGACAGAGATTTTCTTCACCTGAAGAAGCTGTGGACGCCTACAAAACAGCCATTTTGGAGACCCCAACTTCCGAATGGAACGGTTGCTTCAATGATTGGTTCCATCGTATGGAAAAATGTGTCAAATTTCGCGGAGAATAATTGAGGGGTATAAAATCAAAATCCGCTATAATGCTTTTATGGACCAAATTTGAGTTAGTAGCACCGTTGGAAACCTCGTAAAAATTGCTTTAAAATGCTTGGCTAGTTTCGTACCAGAACCCGCTACAACATACAGAAATCTGCCCACCAAAAATAGATTCAAAATCAAAAGCCCCTATAACAGTGCATACCAGTAACAAAATCCTCCATAATCCTCCATCCTCCTCCTTTATATTTTTTCTTTGCCCAGCTTAAATTAGTTTTGCCATGTCATAAACTAAATGATTATCATAAAAAAATCCCAGTAAGTTGTATTGACTAAGCTTAAACAATTTTTTGTATCCTGTGATATTTTTGAAAAATACGTTTTGGTGGGTTTTGATACTATACCCCTCAATTCGAAAAGCAATAAATACATTTTTAAATAGTAATGTTGTGTCACTTCCTTGATTCCCGAAATTTTCAGTGCCGCCCTCGTAGTAGTATGTTCAAGTACAGTTACTTTACAGTATTATCTGGAAATACGTCTAGGATACTACTATCTACCAACTCTTTTACTTTAATGTTTGGTGAGACATTTATTTACCAAACATTCCAACATCCGAATTGCTAAAATCAAGTTGTTACTGTTAATTACTTGACTTATTTTATTCCAGAGGCAGGTATCACTTGCAGCTTCCTTTCGCGAGAGATACATACATTAAACTGGGCATATGGTTGAGAAATTCAAACCAAAAAAAAGTTCAAATTAAAATAATGTTTGTTTCTGTATTTTTTTTTTTATATGAGGCATTACTTTGCATTTCGTCAACCTCACTTGTAAAGTCATTTTGTTTTTCAAGAAATGGTCGCTAATCAATCATAGGACTACTGTATTAGTATGTTCCTCTGAAGAAATACATATAAAGATAACACAAGGGAACAGCATCTTTGTTGCATGAAATATTATGACTAATATCATACATTTTGGGAATGCTGATTTTTGATCTGACGTCAGATTTTTTGTATCAGCTTTAGTTTTTGAGTTAAAATTAAAACGAGATTTTCAAGAAAAAATATTTAAATTAAAAAAACATTATAAAAAAAATCTTTTACAATATTTTCTTGCTTGTCTTGGTTCAGCCCTTGTAAACCAAGTCAAGCAGGAAAATCTAATAAAATATTTTTTTGCCACCACCACCACCATGATGGCCGACTACTGTTGGAGCATGCCAACAGTTGTCCGCCATCATGTGAGCATTCCAGTGACCCTGGTACCGCTCCTCCATAGTCCGAATATCTTGATGGACCCGTTCCCTTTGTACTTCACTCAGATTACCAAGATTTTCAGGCAAACGGTACAAATGGCTGTGGAGGAAATGTACCTTGATGCTCATATTACAACCAAGCTGTTGGAAGTGCGACAACATCTCTTCAAATCAAGGAAATCCAAAGTAGGTAATCAAAATACACCCGTTTTCCGAACTCCGTCACACTATAGTCTATAGTTTTTAGTAGGTACGAGGGTCATTCAATAAATACTTAGCCTACAAAAAGTAAACGAAAATTTTGGAAAAGTGGCAATTTATTTTTCAACAAAGTCTCCTTTTAGTTCGATACACTTAGCCCAGCGATGCTCCAACTTTTTTAACCCGTCCGAAAAATAGTTTTTGTCAAACTCTGCAAAATAGCCCTCCGTGGCGGCGATGACCTCCTCATTCGATCCATATCTATTCCCGGCGAGTGATTTTTTCAGATTAGGAAACAGAAAGAAGTCACAAGGGGCCAAATCTGGAGAATACGGTGGATGGGGCAACAATTCGTAGCGTAATTCGACCAATTTGGCCATGGCAACGGCAGACGTGTGAACCGGTGCGTTGTCGTGGTGAAACAGCACTTTTTTCTTCGCCAGATGGGGTCGTTTTTTCTTTAATTCGGCGTCGAATCGGCCCAATAAATCGGCATAGTAAAGCCCTGTAATTGTTTTACCCTTCTCGAGATAATCGATGTAGATCACACCTTGTGAATCCCAGAAAACGGTAGCCATAACTTTTCCGGCCGATTTTACAGTTTTCGCCTTCTTTGGAGCACGTTCCCCGGTCTGGATCCATTGTTTTGATTGCTCCTTGGTCTCTGGTGTGTACCAGTGGATCCAGGTTTCATCGACGGTCACAAAACGACGCAAAAACTCCGCTGGATTCCGCTTAAACAGCGCCAAACACGTCTCCGATGTGGTCTCACGGTTGCGCTTGTTTTCTGGTGTGAGTAAACGCGGCACCCATCGCGCCGACAGCTTTCTCATGCCGAGTTCCTCGTGAAGAATATGATGCACTGTTCCTTCTGAAATGCCTACAGTCTCAGCTAGCTCCCGAACCTTCAATCGGCGATCTGCCAATACGAAATCATGGATTTTTTTAATGTTTTCCTCCGTAGCAGCTGTTTTCGGTGCACCTGGACGTGGTTCATCAAAAACCGACGTACGGCCACGTGCAAACTCGTTGAACCAATTCTTGACGGTGGCCATCGATGGAGAAGAGTCACCGTACTCTTTGATTTCGATGCGCGTTTTCCCTTCCAAAAATTGGAATCGAATCACCGAACGATATTGCTCTTTTTCCATTTTTGTAAAACCGATCGACACGTTCGCTTCCATAAGTTGTCAAATTAAAACAAATGAAGGGATTGGAATGAAAATTTGAAAAAAGAATTAAAAAAGAATGTGCTACACTGTGGTAAAACTCTTTTGAAACTACAGCGCCCTCTGGCGATGAGGCTAGGTACTTATTGAATGCACCTCGTATATTCACCACAGATGTTTCAGAATGTTTAAAGAGATATTTCTTAAACGTGGACAAAAAAAAATACTACATTTAACTGCTCGGTTTTATGAATGTTAAGTGTAACTGGTACAAAAATATGGCCAACAGCTGTAGGTATATTAAAAACTAGAGCTGTTAGAGAAAAATTGATGGTAGATTTGAAATCAGCTACCTCGAATTAGTAAACAACAGCCATACAATTCCATGCAACAAAAAAAAGTAATTTTGTTCCCTTGTCTATGTCTTTTACTTTAACACTACAGAAATGTTTTCTGGCCACCGAGTACCCGAGCGACGCCGACGCCATAAGCCCATGTCCATAATTCAATAGGGGGTGAATCCATTGAGCTCTCGTTTTTTAGGGTTCCTTTGCCTAATGGCAAAAACGGAGACCAACCTTATAATTTCGTAATGTCCGTCCGGATGTTACACAGCTATTTAACTCTTGAGACTATTTACACTTTATCGATGAAAATTGGAGGTGTAGGAAGCTGTATTCTGTGCACCCATAAACAATGGTGTAGTAAAATTACGAAATACCCAATTAGAGGTGGCTCTCCCCATACATATTATACAGTCACGAGCTCGGCAATAATATCTTATTTCATCGTCAAGATGACAGCAAATATAATTATGTGATCAATAAATACAAGTGGCAGTTTTTTTTCTTCTGGATTTAACGTCTAAGGAGGCAGGTGCCTACTCATTTAAATCTAGAAGAATGTGATACTTCGATGTGGTAAAAAATATCTAACATCACTTATCGTTCGTTTTTTAATCCCAGAGACTAATTTGAAATTTCAAATTATTGTTGTTCCATTTTACCCGACTGCCCCAGAAGGAGGGTAATGTTTTTCGAGAGTATGTATGTACTAGTATGTCTATTTCTTTGGCACGCTCTGTAGCCTTAACAGCTTGATGGATTTTAACATAAGAGGTGTCGATAAATTCGTCTTAATTGTGGGAGTGACATAGGCTATACATTTTTATATATTGCATCTGCAAATACAAAAAAATGGAGGGAAACGTTTTTTAAAATAAATTACAACAATATTGATATCAAATACTAGTAATGAGTCAATTCCATATATATATATATTAATAGAACTAAAAAGCTTGAAATAAAACAAATTATTTATAAACCAAAAAACCCGACTGCAAAAACGCATACCTTCAGATTATTGGTTTGTCCCCGCCTGCGATACCTACCAAAATTCTATGGATTATAATGCTTTTTTTCACTTTTCAGTTAGGTATGTGTTTTTGCAGTTGGGTTTTTGGTTTATAAATAATTTGTTTTATTTCAATTTGGAGTTTGACATTTGCATGTGTAAAAATCTGTCTGTATAATTTTTCAAGTTTTCTTCTATATTGCAATCAGTGCCGCTCATATTGCAAAAAAATGTGGCAGCATAAATATCTGACGGTTAATGTTTGTCGGTAGAAATGTTGATAATAAGCGAGCCGATATCGGCTATTCTGCCAGTATCTAGTATGGAAATATGATACTTAATACCTAAGTTAAAGTGGGAAATTGGTGTACATTACTCCAGCAGGAAAGTGGCTCCTACAGTGATATGAGTGGTACGTATAATTAGTGCGCAATCTGCTGTAAATGTGCGCCACATAAAAAAATTGTGCGCTTTGTCGTTTTGGAAAGAAACGGAAAAACGATTCCTGCTGGAGTAACGTTGTTCCTGAAGGAAAATTCTAAACGAAAGACCCACATGGAGTCTGATATTATTACCAAGCTGTCCATACTATTTCATATTAGTATACTTTCGATAATACTATGTTCGTAACACCATAACATATCTAACAACACAAAAAATAAAACATTCCGACAACCGAAAACCCTCTTTTTTTTGTGACTTACAAATCCAGCGTAAGTGCATGCAGTGTGTATTTAGGCTCGTGACTGTACATCATGTTTATTAAGCATGTGGAGTATGTACTCCACACGCTTAATAAAATCCAAACATTGGATCCCATAATTTAAAAGATTATTACGTTTCTAGGTGACTATTTTATTTAAGTATTTGAGATATGGGATATTTTCGGTTACAAAAAGTAATAACTTCATTTTCATAGTTTTTTCGAGAAATATTAAGAAATACAAACCTATTTTTTGCGGTTGATAAAATAAATATTGTACATGCGTAAATATTCATCTCAACTACGAAACCCTTCACTGTGCGTAGTCCGACACGCACTTGGCCGGTTTTTTTTATTGTTTGCCTTGGGGCATTTTTTCACACCACCTAGGCACCTGCTTGATAGTGTCAAATTATGTCATGCAAACCTAACCTAAAGTAAGTCATTATAACCCTAGGGCAATTATTCTGGGGTCGCGGGAAAGTCCGAAAGGGATACCGTGGCCTCTGGCAACACAAAGGCAACGGCAACACCAGGTGGGTTTTAGTCAGTAAGAGTCTGACACACCCTTCCGCTTCGCCCAGAGCGGGAGAAGTTATTTGATAATTTCTTACCCCAAAAAAAAGGCAATTCTGTACTGATTTTTTTTTATAAGCCGCATAAATTCGTTGGCCAATAATGTAATTTGAATTTGAATCCTAAACAATATAAGAAAATCGTATGAAAACTTTCACAAAAAGAAACTTTTCGGAAATCGTATTGCTTGTTATTATCTCGCAGGTGTGAGTAGTAAGTAGTATTGTCGTCGGGGATAAAGGGGTCTTCGTCTTGGGCGAGCTTGAATACTTCGCTGCACTCAGGATTCTAGTCTTTCTGAGCCGATTAGATTTAATTCTGAACAACAGTGATCGCTGCGCTCGTGAGTTAAGCCCCAGACAGAATCCTTCGCTACGCTCGGGATTCAATATAGTGTACGAGACATAATACACTGCTTTATCCCTTTCGTGAATAATCTACCTACTATTAAGGCTTCGCCTATATATTAATTATAGTAGTTTCAAAAGAACGCAGGCAGACTTTTATCTGTACTAAGTATTGAGATCCAGTTCATTCAGTGTTCAAAATATCGCACGCTTAATAGAATACTGGCTTAACTCAAAAAAAGATTTCTGGAAATCTGAAAGGGAAATCGCCGTTAAATGTTTTGCAATTGGGTTCTAGTCGGCTTATTAGCCAATATAATAAACATGCAATTTACTGTTAAATATAATACCTACTTTTCAAAAACCATTGATTAAATCTGTGCAAAAAAAATGCAGAAATCCTAACTTTGACTCAAGCTCTAATAGGTCAGTATTCTATTAAGCGTGCGATATCGTCCGCCGCCGGCCAATTTTTTAATGCAAGCCAAGACTATCGGTCTTGTTGGTCAGTGTTGGTTCCACAGTATTATTAGCGCATTTGGGCACACCACTTAATGGTTTGGTTTTTGTTTCTTAGCCATCATTTGAGTTTGTAATTAGTGTACCACTTAATTTCTCTCCTTTGCCATATCTATGTTAGGTGAGATCATCACAAAAATGTACGGGTTTGTCTAACGAGCAAAGTAATTGCACGGCTCCTTCCGTATTGTGCTTAAATTGAGCGCTGCTTTGTGTGCTATTCAACAATTGTGGTATCTTCACGACTATTTAAACGCTCTTTCAAGAATACCTGCAGTAAAGAACATTATAAACGCTCAGTGTGCGTTTATAATGTTCTTTGCGTTGCTTTGTCAGTTTCTTGGGCTTTCCCCCATTGGTAAGTTTTTTTCTTTAGGATTTTCTATGCAGATGCTTAATTGAACGCTGCCTTACACATAGAGATACCCACTATATTAAGCTATTCCGTATGATGAAGCTGTTAGTACTATAGAGTTCTGGCTGTCCAGCAGTTGTACTTAGCCGTGACTACTGATATAGTTATAATTAGTCATCGGATTATATGCACTATCACAATGCCAAAATATGCATACAAATATGCACTAAAAAGGGCGAAATATGCACAATCAAAAAACAATGTATTATTAAAATTTACGTTTATTTTCACATATTATATTATTATATTAATAATAAGTTGTCTTGTGACAACATACAATTAAATATTTTTCTAGATTTTCTAAACCAAACTTGTGACATTTGTCACATAATATTAATTTGTAGACTGAAAACGACCTCTATGTCAACTGACGTTACTGGACAGAACTTGAAATTTGGCGCCATTTTTGCAAAAACCTCTTCAAACAGGTACCGTTGATAAATGCGTTAACTTTCTGTCGCGTAATTCAACACGCCTAACACATTTAACTACTGAAATAAGCCTATCAATGAAAAAGTACTAAAATATGCAATAACACTACAAAAATAGCGTTTTATGCATTTGCATATGCAAATGCATATAATCCGATTTCTTGTTAAAATAGTATGATTTGATAGCAACAGGGAAATTGCAATGCCTGATTTTACGGTTCTCCATGTGCCCCAGAATAGACCTTCCAAACTGGTATGTGCGCGGTATACATGAGACTTCCCTGGTTACTTTTAAAATTATAGTGAACCTGGAAATGGATCATGCTTTTGTCAGTATTTGTGTGTGTAACGAAATGAAAATATTGGTATGCTGCTGTGAAACCCCAATGAATGGTTAATCCTAACTAAAATATAAGTATTACATTAACTACATGCATGAACAAATGCATAGCGACTGCAAAAAAGCCATTTTCATGCCGAGGATGTACAGTCGTCAGCACATCAAGTTACCAAACTGTAAAATCTTCTTATTAAATTTTGAACTTAACCATCAACATTTTAAGGATTAAAATCATTTAGAGAAATTTGACGGCTTCGTATAACCTGATGTGCTGGCGTCTGTACATATGGGTGTTTATTGAATTATTATTTTACATGAAAAATGAAAATAGCAAATCACGTCAATTTTATTAACGAATTAGTTAATTTTGTGACACATTAGGTTACAGTTGAGGGAAATAGTTTGATAAATGTATTAACATATACTTAAGTATTAAAGGATGCACCCGCCATCCTTACTTCAGGATGGTGATTCGCTTTCGTTTTGTGATCTCTTGTTCCGTAACTAGGTACATTTAAATCATAAAAAATACTGAAAAACACATTTAAGGTAATAATAGGTAATTAAACATAATTATATCCTCCATTAGGTAGACAAGTGCACTCGCCATCCTGAAGCATATGGTATTATACCTAGTCGCTTTACTAAAATTCCAGTCAATATTTTACAAAACAATAAAAATAAAATTAGTGTTTGCCTTGCGCTATTCAAACACGTGATTAGTTTAACAAATCACATCAATTATTACAGTATTAATAAAGTAAAACATTCTAGTACTAATTACTTTGTACTCTTTCACAAAAAAATAGCATACCCGCTTTAAAATCCTTTTTTACAAAGTATGGTAAAAAATATATACGGTCATTTTGAATATGTAATTACCGATATTCCTACAAAATTAGTTAATACATAAAGTTCAAAATAATAGAGATACTGACGAAAAACCTCAAAAAATTATATTTGCGTTTTCCCAAAAAAAAGTTGTTTCCGATTTACATTGTATTGTCATGACAGGGCAGCATTGTACTGGTATTTTGCCTTCTTCTCAGATGGCTTTAGTATCTGAAGGAATAAATGTCGCATTAGTCTATGGTACCTTTCATTGTGTTATCGCGTTGATGCCAAGACATGAAGAAAAAACCTACCAAATTCTCATGGCAAGCTACATGCCATACTACAACACACTTGATTGACAAGTTCGGCGACGCGGTACCCGCAGGCCTCAAAAGCTCACCACGTCACTAATTTTCATAAATTTGCTTTTCTATAAATAAATAAATAAACTTTTCTAATAATGAGCATTATTGCAACCACGACCTGTGCCGACCTCGCTTGGTCCCAGGATAATCGGCCCGTAAGTTCTTACGTCATACGAACAGTATTTTACCCTACGCGGGCTCTGTGATTTCTGTTACTTCGTAAACAGGTGATTTTGAAAAATATTTTAGATAGAACGTCAATTTAGTACTAAAGCACTGTTCACATTATATTGCTTTAATAATTCAATGAATCAAACCTAAGTTTTAGGACAATGTTCAGAGCTAGTGCACTAAATTTTAAATATAATAATGTAAAATTTTTGTTTACCCCGGTTTCTGAAAAAGTGATCTATCAAATCAGTAAATTTACTGTTTTATGTCATGACTATTTTGTTTTTGCCAAGGACTGGCTATCAGAAGCCGGGAATACGATAAAAAGATAAAAAATATATAATAAATACCTGGAAAGAACACATCAGTGTTTCGTCAACAGACATCATACCACCAGCATTGTCAAACTCTCCACAGTAGTTGGGCGCAGAAAACAGTGTCACCAGTTGTCGTTTTGCAAAGAATTCGTATCCATCTTCCACAACCTAAAAACCACATTGAACCTAATTATCTGCTGGTCAAAAATGTTTAATTGTAATCTTTCGTTTTTCGCTTAGTAATGTATCCTCTGTACATTACTAGGCTTCCATCCTATTACAGGCTGTTTGCGATAAGACCACCGCCGATTTTTTTTTTGAAGCTTCCTAATTTTAAGATTATATTGGTGCCGATTCCCTTGTTCACAAACTAAACTAAATTTAAGTTCAGTGGATCTTTTTCTTTGTATTTCATTAAGAAAAGGACAGAAGATAAATTTTAGGTTAGTCCTGTCAAATTAATCAGCGCTTGACGTAAATTGACGTAATTTTAGTAGACAAGTTTTTAATCACGTCTAAACTTGTATGGAGTTGTGACAGGCGCTGATTAATTTGACAGGACTAAACTAAAATTTATCTTCTGTCCTTTTCTTAATGTACTAGAAAGAAAAAGATGCACTGAACTTAAATTTAGATTAGTTTGTGAACAAGGGAATCGGCGCCATTGCCTTTGGTGTAACATACAGAGGATTTACGTTATAATTAGTGCATCAAGGGGAAGATCTTCCAGAGCACGATTGGGGTGCATTGTATGCGCCTAAATGAAACTGGACAACCTTCTCTTGTAACAACTTTGTTGACTGGTGAATCTTGTAACAACCTTGTTGACTGGTGAATCTTGTAACCATTGCATGTCTGAACTATTTACTTACAGAAGTACAGTTTATAAAACAATCAACGAAAAGTGGATACCTGGTGAGCCCGACAAATCAAATCCAAGTCATGTCTGTTGAGGAATTTACTGACGACATCTGGACCAAATGTAAACGATACACCGCGATCATTCTCGCCCCAACCTTGTACGTCTTTGTCTGGATCTGACCATAGTAGGTCACAAAGCAGTCCTGAAACATTAGTATGTTGATGTTACTAATTGGATCATAATGATGTGTCTTCACGTGCAGCTCTAGACTTGACTCTAGGTAGATTGTTTTTACTTGGATACGAAATGTTTTTTTTTTTTTTATTAAATATAATTTTTAGTTAATTCAAAGAGCTTTAAAACAGTAGCTGCAACTATTTTCAAATAATCTATTGATTTACTTTATACATTTTGTAACTGATTCTGTATAGTTGTTAGACACAATGCTATGGGACATGTCAATGACGGAAGCGAATCATTGGCTAAGTCGCATGGATGAATGAACATGATTCATCAATTAGTCATGTCTTATATCTATTTTATTTTTATCTTTTAGCAGGACACTTTACCTGTGTCAGGGACATCAGTAGGTCGCATTATTCGCCTGATTTGCTCCATGCCTTGTAGATCTGGAGAGAGGCCGCCATGACAGCAGAAAATCTTCTCGTCAATGATAGCTGCTATCGGCAAGCAATTAAAGCAGTCCGTGAATGTCTTCCACAGCTTGATATTGTATCGGCGTTTGCACTCGTCGTAGAAACCTGATGCACATAGCATTTCGAATTGCAATCGTAAATCATCTATCTAATAAAGATTCCAATCTATGGCATGTGAGCCTTGACAAAGTAGTAACAAGTGAGGTCAAGTATAACTTCAATTAGAAGTTTAAATGAACATTACTCAGTATTTACCTACTCACTAAGGTTCTTGGAACAGAAAATGATATCCAGGGAATTTATTTACAAATAATAGTTATATCGGAACATAATCTGATCTCACCAGATAAGTTTTTAATTCTATATACTTATCATTCAAATATTTATCATGAAGCTCACTGCTTGTTTAAAAATATTAAATGCTGATGTGACTCACCATAAATGCGATTTATGCTTGCACACTCGTGATTGCCTCTGAGGAGGAAGAAGTTCTCAGGATACTTGATTTTATAAGCAAGCAGAAGACAAATGGTCTCAAGGGACTGCTTGCCGCGATCCACGTAATCTCCCAGGAATAGATAGTTAGCTTCGGGGGGGAAGCCGCCATATTCGAACAGACGTAGTAAATCCGTGTACTGACCATGTATATCACCTGAAATTAATAAAAATTTTGGAAATATTGTAAATTATGATTTTTATTACGACTTTTTTATGACTTTTGACTTTATGACTCACATTAGGTATAACTTTTGTCATAAAAAAAACCTTAGTCACACACGCCAGTGTTTTCAGTGACATTAATTTAATAATTGATGTCATGTCAATAGGTTGTTCCTTGATTGAATTCTTCAAGAGCTTGAAAATTAGAAAACCTGTCCCATATTTAATTTATCTGTGGAGTAGGTTATGATCATGTGGTACCACTGACTGATAGCAAGTTATCTTGTTAAGGTTTAAATTGTCTGTCAATATTTTTTTTATTTTTAAGTCTAATCATAATATGTCTGCCAACGTACATAATCTCTTGTGATAGATAGATCTTATAGCAAAAGAAGATTAATAAGTAAAGAAAAAAATATCAGGAAAACACTAACATTCATTCATTCATTCTTTCACTAACGTCAATCCAGTAGGTAACATACCTAAATCATATGGACCAATTTGGTTTATTTTTTTTTGTATGCTCCAAATGCTTAACTTAATAAAGGACAGAAATATTTTTATTTTTTTTGCTACATTACATCTTAGAGTGAGAGCAACAGAATGAGATTCAATGGCAACTTTAAATTGAGTTGTATTTGGGAACTTGTAGGAAAGATAAATTAAAATTGACATAAATTGTAAAATAACATACCACAAATTTTGAGTGGTGCTTCCAATTCCAGTAGTATCGGCTGTTGCAGGAATATCTCTCTGGACTTGGTGCAAAGGCCCCGCACCTCTGACTCTGACATCTGCACAGTCTTCCCAGGCCTGCATCCTCGAACTGAGACAACAATAAATTACTACTTAATTTATTGTACCCAATACTCCTAACATGAAAGCTGAACAATAGTTATGTAATGTTGCTGAATAAATTGAATACAAAATTCCAACATGATAGTTAATGAGTCAGGCTGCCGTCTGTAGCAATATTGTACCTGATATTTTTTTTCAAAACTCCTTTGGCTTTAGTGCTTTCATTTTAAAGAGTTCAACACCCAGGGAACTTACCTAGACCTTCCTTGGACTCCCTAAAAATAAATCCAGACAAACCCAGATGGCAACCCAATGTGTGACCAAAATACTTTATGTAATAATGACAGTGAAGAGTAATGACTAAGAAATAAATACTAAATGATATTTCAAATAATACAATTAGGTACATCTCAAGCACTCACAAATATGCATAGATGAAGTAATACTTGAAATTGATGAAAATAAATCTGACATTTGTGGCTAGAAACATTGTACAATACACATAGAACTATTCACATTTATCATACAAGAACTAAATTCAAATAAATCCAACTTCAATCTAAAACATGCATCATAACATAAACCAAATAGCCGCAAAACAACATTAATTCTTGGACAATATGTTTGGGGATTGGAATAGCTAATTAAATAAATATATTTAATTGTAAAATATAAAATGAAACAGAATATAACAAGAACCTTCCAAACTTAAATCCCACATAAATAACATGCCTGATTTAATTATTAAAAACAATCAAGAGAATAATTAAGAATGGAAACTTGACAAAAAAAACACAAAAATCTAAAATGACTACTTAGAAAATATAAGAAATAACCAATGATGTCACAGATTATTGTTGTACAGTCCGCACGAATTCTTGTAAACAAATGTTCATAGAGTGCGGGTATATAGGTGGTCAAATAACAGTGTAACTCTAGGACAACGTACATAATGTGGCCTTCTAATACCAATAGCTTTCCTTTGTTTAAAGTGGGCTATTTTTAGGACCAATGAGGAATAATAAAATAAGTTAAAGAGAGTAAAAATAAATTTTAAAATTTTAATGGGATAATATGTTATGGGATTGGTCACTAAAGGAAGAAAATAAAGAATCTAGCTTAATACTTTGGCAAGAATTCTGGATATAACCATACATTCTCCTGAAAAGATGTCTTTCAATTTCCCTTTTCGCCTTGCTGTTTCCTGCTGCAGTCTGTATACTGCGGTAACCCACCAAAAAGCAGCATAATAAAGTGAAATAAACATGTTTAAATCATATAAAGTGATACAGAAAGCGAATAAAAGCTCAACAATAGGCCCATGGAAGTGTTCCATGCTATGGAATCTGACATCATTGTTAGTAGTGTGATTATCTATATTGTAGCTATATAATTTAACTATTTACAGTGTCTGCTCTATTTCTAAGACGGAAATAGTTGCCTGCGAGTCATCTAAAGATCTAACATCAAATGCAGAATCAGATAAGAATTGGGGATAATCGATTTATTTATGAGTTTGACGTTTCTATACCTACATACTCGATGATAATTACGCAACAAGAACACACTGAGCGAGGATCCATTATGTTAGAACATAACTTTCGGAGTTAGAGAATCAACGTACACATTAGAAAATGAAATAAATGTATCTTTACCTTCTAAAAGTCTGTGAATTAGACTGTCAACATTGAGTTCGTCAGCCATATTTACTACACGAATAATTTACGTCAAAAAGTCAAATCTTTCGACACCACCACCGCCAACTGCTTGTTTTTGGTTTTTAAGACTTGCGTTTCATTTCACGAAAAAATCAGTTTTTTTTTTATTTTTCAAGTTCACTGAACGTGTTATTGAGGACGGTTTCTACGTTACTACTCTTATTTTATAATTAACATTCTAGACGTAACGGGCGTAACCAAGAAGCTTACAATTTATGTAGTAAGATAAATTAACCCTTCACTATTCTAGTCTTTGTTCGTATGGGGTAAATATAGGGTTGTTACTAGTGATGAGCCGACAGAATATTGTCTTACGGAGGATGTTCTCGGATCGAGAATACTCTGCAATATTCTTTTCGACGGAGAATATTCTCGAAATATGAACAACTTAAAATTAAAACAATTTTAAAGTAGTGGTTAATTATGGTGGAGCCAATAAATGTAATGTAACTGCCAATACCATGTAACAAAAAAGAACAATTCATGTTAACTCCACCTACTAAGACCCAGTGACCCTATTTTTTTTCTATAATATTGTTTTTTACCGATTTTTATTAAAGTTTATTATTTGCGAAGCATGAAGTTTGTTTTCATACAGAAATCCTAATTTAACATTAAATACCATACGAAACATATGAGAATTTTATTATCATGGAAATATTCTCGAGAATTTATGTTGTAGCTTAAATTATTTTGACATCAACTTTGTTTAACGTTCCTGATGCAATCAAAACTATTAATATATATATCGATACAACAGGGTCATCCAATTTTTTAATTCTCGAAAGTTTTAACACCTTGCCTTGGAGGAGTTTTTTTTACTATTCTTACAGAAATATAGCAGATACTTTGTCGACTTTTGCAGAAAAGCGACAATGCAATGCACCCAGTCTCGAAGATGAAAAAAATTATTTTGAACATATGGACAGAACTAATAGTTATTTGTTGACCTATTATGCAGGATTTTAAATCGAGCTCAAAAATTTCAACATTATCGCCTCGGATTGGTTTTATTTTGACCATTCATATAGAAATAGATAGGATTTACTATGCTATTTTGCAATCGATTCCCTAGATCGGAAACTAAATGCATCACAAAGACTTACCATCGTTAATTTTTCTCGTAATCTATTATCACGTTCTGTGGTAATTTAAACTGTCTACCTATTACGGTTCATGAGATACAGCCCGCTGACAGACAGACGGATAGACGGACGGACAGACAGCGGCGGCTTAGTAATAAGTTTCCGTTGGGCACCCTTCGGGTACGGAACCCTAAAAAAGAGTTTCTCACGATTTGGAGCCCCCAAGACCGCCCCCCGCAGGGTATGAGGGCTGGGAACAATAGTTAGCTGGCCTACTAGAAAGTTCACACGATGAAAAAATAAAAATTCTCTTTGGTTCGGTAAACTAACCTTTTTCAACAGTGTCACATAACGATTCCAAAGACAATACCAAAATACAAATCATAGACAATCCCTTTTTTATTTTTAAATTCTATTTTGCGGGCAAAATGTCGCTGTTCTTGATTGTCAAGCTATTTTCTCATCGTAATGTTCCGTTCTGGCGCATAGTATGTATGAAACGCCGTGGTTTGGCGTGTGCGTTCTATTTTATTTTAGACAAGACTTGACGGCTGTTTAAAAAAACTTCATGGCTCTGTGTTCGATTTTGTTATACCATTGCTTAGGTTTTTCGTAAACAACACGAACAAAACATCGTGAAAATCCAATGAAGTGGGCGGAAAATCGTTATTGTGTATAGTGGAAAACCTAGGCATTTCATCAAGACTGCCTAAACGTTGAACAACATCTCTGTGCTCAATGGAAGAAAAGATGGAGAGTGAACACAGTTACAGTGGAGATAGCAGTAGCTCTTCCGAAACATCAAGCGGCAGTTCGGAAGGAGATGACGACGTGTTGGAGCCGGTGCGCATCTTGGGACAGTCCCTGGAGCTTCCTCAAGAGCTCTGTGAGGACTACTCTGTATTCAAGGAGTTCTTCTCTATGAAAACTTGGGATGCTTTAGAAGATAAACACAAAGAGGAACTTAGCAAGTTCTTACCGAAATTCACGGAGAACGAAGAAGAGGAGAAGGAAAAAACCATAAAAATGCTTTTTAACCATGAACCATTTCACTTTACATCGCCTCTTGGTGATTTTTATAACAATTTAAGGCAGGGTAACTATAGGCCAGATATAGCTAAGATGAGGAAGTTTTTAATGAAAGCAAGGGCTAAACAGCAGAAGCATAAGGTAAATATAAACATAGATAACTGTTTAACTTTTGTTCTTTCTTTATACTTTATACATAATTGTTAATATTTTTAACAGTAGGTTTAGTACTAAGTTTTGACTACCAAATATAATTATTTCAGATAAAATCATACTATGCAAAATTACTACCAGAAGTCTTAATATCTCGTGAGCGCCTACTAGCAGCTGCCAAAGCGGCTCCACCAGGTCCCATACCACGTCTTCCATTATTGCCGCCAAAACCCTCATCTAAGAATAACTTTAAGCCATTGTATTTGAGAGCTAAACAGAGATATTTTGAAGAGCTGGCTGCTATACGTAGTGAGGTTGGAGGGGATGAATCTGAAGATGAAAATTATCCTGAAGGTCCTCCAGAACAGTCTATCAGAAAACGGAAACAACTCAATCCTGGACAGGTAATAACTTAATTGAATAGTATAGTCAAAACCACCCTTAATGGTACAACATAAAGAGCGCTGTCAATGTCAATTTACCTTTGTTGTTATTGTTACCCCATGGTAACAATAACAACAAACTTGATTACAGGGTAAATATAGTCAGCTTCATGTCCATACATGAAGCTGACTATATTTACCCTGTAATCAAAATACTTCATTTAAAACATAACATTTAATTTCAGACTGCTGATGGAAATGTATCTGGGACATTAGGAGGTTCAGAACAGTCAAACTTGACATCATTAGAGTGTTTAAAGAATGTTTTAGCAGCTCATAGGACAAGAAGGCAGTATAGAGAGGTAGACATTTTGTTTTTGAAAAATATGTTTACATTTGATCATCTTACTGTTATGTAAACATTATGTGTGCAGTATAATATCTTATCTAGAAAATTGAAACAGAATATTTTACACTTTATATAACGTGGTATAATTATTCCAATTACAATGAATAACCTCCGGTATAATTATTCCAATTACAATGAATAACCTCCGTGCTTGGATCCTTCTATCACATGGGACTTTAACAAAGTAAAATGTGTGAGGAATGAACCTCAATCAATAATGTACTATTATTGATCGAAGGGAATGAAGGCATGATGTTATCTTCCCTATGCTTAGTTGCATGCTTATAGTCCAGTAATACTCTGCTTTGTGGAAGAGACATGGGTTGATACTGTGTAACTTAAATGCGACTAAATGTTTTCAGAGTCATCCAGAACTAAATACAACAGGAATATCAATTGATGACATAAAGCAGAGAGTTGCTCTAGTGAATGGTGCTAAAAAACTAATGTTTGGTGGTCAAAAAAGTGGATCACCCTTACAGAAATTAAGGAGGGGGCCAAAGAAAGATAGTGTTAGTAAAAGTAAAGTTCAAGATAAGGCAACAGTTAAAAAGGGGAAGGAAGAATCGTTTGAAAGTGTTGAAAATAAACCTTTGTTGCCAAATATAAAAATTAAATGTGAAAGAGAAGAGTCTGATTCAGAAAGTTCATCATTTGTGGACCCCATGACTAGTCCAAAATCAATAAAGAGGGTTGAACAGGTTGAGATTAAACAAGAGGTCATTGAAAAATATCCACCTAGTAATGTATCAAAGTAAGTATCTTTGTTGAGGAATAAGTTAGTTGAAGGTAAACCTTAGTAAAATATTTAATGTTCATAAATTATTTAATGTATTTACAGTCTAAGCTACAGTGAAGTAAAGTTAGATAGCATAGTGAAACAAGAGCCTCCAGATACAATGGTGCCCATTCCAAACTCTGCAAGGGCTGGCGTACATCAAGCAGTGCCCATCAAACTAGAGGATTTGGATGGAATTGGTAAGTTGCCATACATTACACTGGATGGTAAGTATATCTCATTACTAATTTTTTCATCATCCATTCATGTTTTATATGCATTTTATATACTTGTTTTTTTTTTTATGCAAACTCCTTCCTTCTTAAAATTTTATTACTTTGGTTTATTTTTCCCCTTATTGGTTTGTTAAGACTTTTTTCTTTCTTTTCTCTATTTCAATAGCCTTACCCCACATCCTAGTGTTGGTTATAAAGTTATTTGTTAAATAAATTATTAATTTCTCTTTTTTAACCTGCATGTTCAAAACTTGTCTTTTCATACATTTTATTTAGTATGTCTTCATTCCCACTAACATTATCAAATTATTTTTCTCATTAAAACACAAGTTCTTAATAATGCATGTGACTAACTCTCTGGTTGAAAGATGCCCCTTGTTAACACATTCACAGTAAGGAATCCTTTCATTTCAGATATGATGGCTCTTCCAGTGGAACTAGCAGACGACTCAGGGGAAGTAATCCAAGTGGAGACATCAACTGAAACTGTGGAAGAGACTCCCCTAGTGGACCCTGACGAGTCTCTTACAGAGACTACACATGCAAACTTCTTGTCTTTGGTACGAGCATTGTTCCCAGCGCGTGCGGCACATAGAGCCTCTAAACAACAGTTGCATGCGAGATGTACGGCTGTTATGAGATCACCTATAGCGCCGCTCAATACTTGGTATAACTGTAAGTTGATATTCAAGATTGTTCTATAGTAAACGCCAGGCTGTCGCGGTAATGTACGAGTAGGATGGTGATATTAATAAAGGATTTCTTTAAACTCGGCCTAATGTCATCTCCTCTCGCGTTTTTACAAACTGACAAAGTTGATGGCTTTCTTGTACTTTTGTAATGCTTCTTATTTTTTTATCAATGAAATATATATTTCTTTCAGTGTCGGGTGATTGGGTTAGTGAATTAGATTCTGCCTTGGACTTCCTCGCAGGAGAAAGAGGACAACATCCTGATGACTATGTACCATATCTTCAATTTTTGCCAGAATCACAGGTGTGTATGCTGTAATTTTTAAAAAAGAAATAAGTTTATCCAAGCAGTAGTTATCAAAAGTTTAATTATTTAATCTAGGCTGTTCTTTATATTAAAAAATAATCTTTCTACTGCTACACGGATATTTTCGTGTTCGAATGTCGTTGACAGCGGGGCGCTGTTGGTAAACATTTGTGCAATTGTTCTGTGAAATGCTACTTCAAATCTACAAAAAAAAAACAAGTTGGCGGCAGCTTTAGTTTCGATTTTGGTACGCGCTAAAATAACCTTGTAACCCAATGTTTCAATGCAGGCGACGCCCTGGGCGTCGGGAATCCCGGGAGGATTCCCGGCCACCGTAAGAAAGAAAGAAAGAATAACGTTTATTTGGATACAGTTCGTTAGACACAAAATAAAAATAACAATAAATAAGTGAAAATAATGTTTTACATAAATAGTGTGTGCCTCACGATGTTCTACGCTAAGTAACTACTGTAAGCATTTCATATACTTAAGTGAAACATTTAGGACGACCATATCTAGTTTCTGTTGCGAATAGACTATCAGATACCGCCTTAAACGTGTTCTGAACGTGTGGATAGTGCCCAGTACCCTTAAAGGCTCCTACATACTGGCGCAACTTGTCGCGCGACGCGACGCGACACAAAGACACCGCGTGTAGCGCTACAAGCGGTGCCTTTGTGTCGCGACGCGTCGCGCGACAAGTCGCGCCAGTATGTAGGAGCCTTAACGGTGGTGGGATATTATTCCACACCTTAGATGCAGCGTAACGGAAAGTGCCTCTGAAAGCTGCTGTCCTATGAGGCTGTGTTGAAAGTTGTTGTGCACATTGCCTGGGCGCGCAATCTCGTCTACTAATCATCCCGTAGGCGCGGGCTTGCGGACGGTGAGCAATGGGTAATTCGCCGTCCGATAACCCAAAAAAAAGCCCTGTATTTCAATGCTTTTTGTCTTTTGAGTATCCTACTAAAAAGTCCAATAAACTATAATAATAAAAAAATATTGTTAACATAGATGTATCAATGGATCGGCGCGGGTCGTGATTGCGACGCTATACTGGGTCGCCTGTGCGAGCGATGGCTCCGGGCTGCTTCGCCGCCCCCGCCGCAAAGCGAACCTCCGCCGCCAAGGTAACTCAATGAAATCCTTTCATAAACATTACTATATGTGGACAAGTATCTTTTGGCGCCTGAATGACATTGACGGTGTTTGTAATCTGTGAAATTGTCACAAAAATTGTTTATATAAAACAAGATGGCCGCGTTAGTTCCGATTTTGGCCACGCGCCTGATGAAATTTGTAGCGTTTTACCTCTCTTTTTTCCTTAAAACTAGACTGCACGATGCAAATGTCTGTAAAAAAAAAACTGGTGAAAATGGGTCTATAGTGCGTTTACTATAACTTACGCGTGACGCATTTGGTAGCATAGAATTTTGCAGCCATGTGATTTGTTGTTTGTTTTTTCAGTCGCCATTTGCGATCTCTATTATTAATGTAAATAATAGAGTTCAAAATGGCGTTATAATGATGTCACGAAAAACTAATGCGACAGTTTTGCGAAAAATTAACGAGTAAATTGCGTACAAAATAATAACCACCCTTTCTGTCAATCACTTACTCTATTGGTTCATAAGCCACTTCCTCTACAACATTGCCCAGGGAATTGTGAAAATTGGGTATTTAATACCACAATTCCCCGCCACTAACAAAATGCTGAAGACTCCCTTAGGGTGTATTTCTAAAACTATCATAACAAAAACTGGCCAAGGGCGTGTCGGGCCACGCACAATGAAGGGTTCAGTAGTTGGGATGAATTATTCTCAAGAACAAGCAACTTTTTTTTTTCCTCTTTTCTCAATCATGGTCTGGCAGTTTGAGTAATTTATGCGGCCTACCCAAATGTTCTTTCTTTGGTATCGTTCGTCGCATCGTTGAGCTCCTTAAGTTCTGAGTTGAGCTGCACGATTACTGACAAATGCGTGCACTGACTGGACAGGTCCACTCAATCTGTATGGTTCTTTCCTCAAAAGGACCATTTCAGACACCAATCTACATGGCCTTCACATGATCTGATCAAGATTGTGTCTGGACTTTAAAAGAGACTGTGACCTCTGAGTTGGTTTCGGCCTTTCTTCTCAGAGTAGTCAGATAGGAAACGCCGACCTCATCTAGCTTTATTTAAAAGATATGATTGACGTGTAAAAGTGTTTGTATAAACCTACTTACAGAAATAAAAATCATTTATCATTAAACATTGTAGTTGAAGAACGCGTTCCCCCATACATTCCAACTGCAAATGTAAGTTCGTATGCACAATGAGTGATTTACCATGTTATTTTAAGACCATAGACTTCTTATAAGTATTCCTGTTATCTTAAACTTTTTATTTTATTTTTTAATTTGTCCCCCAAAAGTGACACGTTACAGTTTACGTTACACGTCTGTGTTTGGGTCATAGAAGTTTCAATTTTGTGTACCAAATTTGATCGTAAACGTAAACCTGTAGATTCGGCTGTGACAGACGGACAGACACAGAAAGACTCACAAGTTTTTTTTTTTAAATTTATTTATCATTTATACAAAAGAACACAGGATTACATAATTAGATAGCAACCAAAAACCACTAAGGTTTGTGTCTTGTCTATGTCTTGTGCTATCATGAGTCTATCGCAATATCATACAATACAATGAAGCATTTTATATGTTCGCGTTATTGTCGATACAATTAATAACATCTTTACATATTTAGTAGTCACAAAAAGTGTTATGTATATATATCATCTTCACAAGTGATTCTATAATGGATCTGTTTTTTTTTCATTCGGACGTACGGAACCCTGAACAGTTAGAAAAGGGAAACTGAATACCGTAAAGCATAGCGAATGTATATTTGCGTGTTAGTTAATTCAACCTATTAATGTGATTTTTGATCTTCGTCAGGTATCCAACAACTTGGTCAGTTCGTCCAGCAACCGAAGCAGAATTGGACGAATTCCAATCGCAGGAGCTACGGAGATTTTCAATGGCAGCCAAACCATTCACTTATGTTCAGCATGGGTAAGTTTTAGTTAATAATTAATCAAAGAAGTGAAGAAGTAAGAAGTGTTTAAGAATATGTTACGAATACACCAAAACCACAAAGGTTTTGGTCATATTTTGGTGTATTCGTTATCGAAATAGAGTGTGCGCAAACAGTTTCACTGCGTACTTGGTTGTATTAAGAATAATAAATGCAACTTTTATGTTATTTTATATCTTATCGATACTTTTTGATGTTTGTCGATCAATTTTTATGCTTATGCACTAGCGGTAAAATCGATTATATGTACAAACTGTTGTGGTTGTGGCATGATTGCCCTGTCCAACAGTGGACTACGATAGGCTGAGTTGGTTCAATTTATTTATGACTGAAATGAGTTACGTCGCCAGTGTCTGGTGCCGACGAAATCTTGCACCTAAATATGCACTTTAACTTGTACTAAATAAGGTCCACTACCATTAATCAATAAAGCTAAGTAAAAAAACTAAAACCCAACTACGACAAAAACGCTAACTAAAAAGGAATAAACAAGACAGTAACAAAATAATATCGGATTCTGTTTTCGTATGGTTATACGAAAACAGAATCCGATATTATTTTGTTACTGTCTTGTTTCACATGTAATCTGTAATTTATGCCTTACCTACTAGCTGTGGCCCACGGCTTCACCCGCATAAATCTCGATCCCGTGGGAATATCGGCATAAAAAGTGTATGTTCTAACCCAGGTCATGATCTACCCATGTGCCAAATTTCATCCAAATCCAATTAACCGTTTTAGCGTGAAATCGTAACAAACAAATAAATTATCAAACTCACTTTCGCATATTTATAGTATCAGTTAGGATTATATGACATGTGTGGTGGAACCGCAATGGTAGCCCGCGAAATTCAAATTTTCTTAAGTTTTTTGCAATTTGCAGATCAGCCTTGCTAAATAGTTGTTTTTGGATAAGTGAAAAAAATCACGGCAGTAGTATATACCTACCAAGAATTTAAAAGGAAAACAATCACAGCTAAGTAGGCTTTACAACTTAACGAGTAATAGTCGACCAACTTAAATTTGCAGTTGGAGAATTGACCGTGACGATTTGACGTGATGTATGGGAGAACATGTTTTTCAACTGTAATAATAAGTTTGTTTTTTGGATAAATTCCTTCCAAGTATAGAACTGTTGAACTTGGCCTGTTTTCTTTTAACCCTAGCTCACTAACCTTAATTTCGAGTAACGTTATCACTAACCATTCGTAAATTTTACGATGGATTAAAAGAGCAATGTTTATTTAATCAACTTCATTTATGACACAAAACGAACTTAATTAGCAGTCTTAGTTTTCTCTTTATCCAATAACATATCTGTTTTAGAAATAACCTACATTGAAAAATGATTGTACATACAAACAATATGCTCCCTGCAAATCGCTTTTTTGCAGTCCTTGCAGAAGTGCAAGTCATACGACTTTTTTTTGCAGCTGTAAGTTTTGCGACTTTTGATAACGTTTCGGCTAAAACCTTTATTGATCTAGTTTACAATTTTGAAGACCTCCGCAATGATTTGCCTCAAATTTCGTTGCAAAGTTAGTCTGAAATTTGACGATGTTTATACAATATATCCCGATCTAATAAGCGTGCATCCGCAATGAGTGACTGAAGATCACTAATGAGCGAATCAGGAATCTATTAGAAACAGGTGGGGTGACCGAGGTCGGGATCCTACCAAAACACGAAATGCGCAAGGTACGAGGGTCATTCAATAAATACTTAGCCTACAAAAAGTAAACGAAAATTTTGGAAAAGTGGCAATTTATTTTTCAACAGTCTCCTTTTAGTTCGATACACTTAGCCCAGCGATGCTCCAACTTTTTTAACCCGTCCGAAAAATAGTTTTTGTCAAACTCTGCAAAATAGGCCTCCGTGGCGGCGATGACCTCCTCATTCGATCCATATCTATTCCCGGCGAGTGATTTTTTCAGATTAGGAAACAGAAAGAAGTCACAAGGGGCCAAATCTGGAGAATACGGTGGATGGGGCAACAATTCGTAGCGTAATTCGACCAATTTGGCCATGGCAACGGCAGACGTGTGAACCGGTGCGTTGTCGTGGTGAAACAGCACTTTTTTCTTCGCCAGATGGGGTCGTTTTTTCTTTAATTCGGCGTCGAATCGGCCCAATAAATCGGCATAGTAAAGCCCTGTAATTGTTTTACCCTTCTCGAGGTAATCGATGTAGATCACACCTTGTGAATCCCAGAAAACGGTGGCCATAACTTTTCCGGCCGATTTTACAGTTTTCGCCTTCTTTGGAGCACGTTCCCCGGTCTGGATCCATTGTTTTGATTGCTCCTTGGTCTCTGGTGTGTACCAGTGGATCCAGGTTTCATCGACGGTCACAAAACGACGCAACAACTCCGCTGGATTCCGCTTAAACAGCGCCAAACACGTCTCCGATGTGGTCTCACGGTTGCGCTTGTTTTCTGGTGTGAGTAAACGCGGCACCCATCGCGCCGACAGCTTTCTCATGCCGAGTTCCTCGTGAAGAATATGATGCACTGTTCCTTCTGAAATGCCTACAGTCTCAGCTAGCTCCCGAACCTTCAATCGGCGATCTGCCAATACGAAATCATGGATTTTTTAAATGTTTTCCTCCGTAGCAGCTGTTTTCGGTGCACCTGGACGTGGTTCATCAAAAACCGACGTACGGCCACGTGCAAAGTCGTTGAACCAATTCTTGACGGTGGCCATCGATGGAGAAGAGTCACCGTACACAGCATCCAAGCGCTCTTTGATTTCGATGCGCGTTTTTCTTCCAAAAATAGGAATCGAATCACCGAACGATATTGCTCTTTTTCCATTTTTGTAAAACCGATCGACACGTTCGCTTCCATAAGTTGTCAAATTAAAACAAATGAAGGGATTGGAATGAAAATTTGAAAAAAGAATTAAAAAAGAATGTGCTACACTGTGGTAAAACTCTTTTGAAACTACAGCGCCCTCAGGCGATGAGGCTAGGTACTTATTGAATGCACCTCGTACGCGTCGTAACTTTTACGAACGGTTAGTGATCCAGGGTTAAAGTAAAAACATGTTTTAAATGAATAAATTGTCTTTAATAATCTCTTTCAAACATCAAATTCTGCTAAGTGACTTATCTTATTTAATATCTACATTTTTTACGGTGAAATAGACACTTATTAGCTACTTGACTTTGTGTGTGTGTAAATTGTGTTTTTAAGATTATTTGTATTTATTTTTTACGGTGAAATTGACACTAGGTTCTTGACTTTTGTGTGTACGTGTACGTGTTTTTTAACAAAACGTCAAGACGACAGCATTTTTACAGTGCTGCAGAGTATACAGACATGGTTTTATTGTATGGCGAAAGCCGCCAAAATTCAGCCTTAACTCTACGTACTTATCGTTAGAGATACGGCACAACTTGCATCTGCCCTACTAGTGTCCGGACAATCCTGGGAGCTGTCCAAAGGATCAGGGAAAATCAGCACATAGTGCCCAACACTCATGAAGGAGTGGCTCCGCGTCACGTTAAATGCGGACTTCCTGGCATGATTTTAAACGTTCTTGGCATCCAGGGTCCCTCCAATACCATGTACGTCTATTACCTGCCCCCATACCAAAGCGAGATTCGTCAGAAAAACACACAAAACGCCACTCTTCTGCCCATTTCTGTATTCACGAGCCCATTGGTTTGATCGCTTATTAACATCCCTGCACAGCTATGAAGCTTCGTAACTAACATCACCGCGGTCATTTTACGATTTCGTCGACCAGTAATTTGTATGTACCTAACGATCTTGTCTGCGTGTGATGATGCGAGCTCGTCCTACGTGTCGTTCTGCCACACTGCCAATGATGCGGTAACGTGTCCAAGGTCGACTTGTAACACTGCGTAGTGTCCAGAGCGATTTCTACAGCACGTTGCCGAGACCCAGCTTCCGACATTCCCACGGCTCTGATAATTTCTTATCGGCTCAAATGACGTCTTCTCTCCATAATAACGGTTTTCTGTATTGATTCCATCAGAAGTATAACAGAATTTTTACTGATTTGGCCTCCAATCCGTTGCAGAATGATATAGGAATACGACTTGACAGAAGATTTTCATCTTTTTGACCGAAATTCAAAACTATTCCCTTTTCAAATGACGAAATTTACTAAAAAGTATCCATAGGAGTTATAATAAATATTATTAAAAAAAACAGTTTTTAGTAACTAGCAAAAACGTGCTTGATCGCTGGACACGTTAGACGTGTCTATTAATCGCTGACTGTTCACACCGCCGCGCGCCGGTGAGTGCTTGTTTGTCGTAGCGACCAGAGCTATCAAAGAAAGTAGTCGCACTCGCTGCTTGCCAACTCGTTTTTAGTTGCTAGTTCTACTCGCTTCTCATTAATCGCCGGTGGTGAGACAGGTGCCTTTATTTTTAAAACCAGGGGATATACACTCACAGGCATGGAACCTTGGCCGGCCACATGTGAATTTGTCGATAATTCGTATTTACTTATATTTTTGACACTGAATTAAGGGTAGGTGCACTCTATACGTGATTCTTATGCTTTTAGAACTTAGTAATTAGATAATGACTACACTGTTAAGAATGTTTACAAAATTAGGCATTTTTGCAGTAAAAAAGGATTTTGCTCTATCAATTTAAAAACACTACAAAATGAAAAAGTACCAAATTTCATAATTGTCTCTACGTTTATCGGGTGTATCCTTCCTAGCCCAAATAACCGCTTGCATACGATCTGTCATGCTTTGAATGATGTTTCTGTTATCAACTTGCAGTATGTCTTCCCAAGCGGCCAGTACCGCATTTCCAAGTTGGCTTAGGATTTCTGGCGGGTTGGAGGTGGAATTAGGTGGAATTAATCTTTCTCTTGAGCATGTCCCAGATATGCTATATTGGGCTGAAGTCCGAACTACGTGCTAGCAACTGCAATTTTATAATGCCAACGTCTTGAAAGTATTCTTCAACGCAACGTGCAACGTGTTGGCGAACATAAGGAGGAATTGGTCGTGCCCTATGAACCCCGAATATGGCAAAACATGTTCTTGAAGGACCTCCTCGATGTATCGGGTTGCATTTAAATGGTTGTTAACAACAACCAACTCTGTACGAGCATCGCATTCCTCCCCAAACCATTATAGAGCCTCTGTGAAAACTCACAGTTTGTGGTGGTAATGGGTAGAAACCTCTCCTCTTCTTCGCCACATTCGACCTGGGCCCGACTATCTGGAGCACGTAAAACGATTCGACACTCATCTGTGAACAGTACTCGGGCCCATTGCTCATAGATCTAACTGTCGTGTTCTCGTGCGTATTGAATTCGAGCTACTCGACGATGTCTGAGAAATTCTGGACCGTGTGCTAGTCTACGGGCTTTTAAGTTTACTTCCTCCATTTCTCTTCTCACCGTACGCTCACTAACATTAACACCTCTTGCGATTTGGAGCCGCTGGCGTATCTCAACAGCGGTAAGGTAGCCGTTTCTTTAAATTTCCAGTACAATAAACCGTCATCTGGGCTGATGTGCATCTGACACCTCCGCTGCCTGGTCTGCGGGAGTAGCAGCCTGTCTCCTGGTATCGTTTCAGTCCATACTGTATTGACGAACGTCGTACGTTATGCACCACAGCAACTTCGCGCTGTGACAATCCATGGTCGATGCAGGCTACAGCCTGTGCTGGTGTTCATGGCATTTTATTGGTTATAAAGCACCTTTAGTGTTTGAATTAAAAGCGCGAAAACACAATAATTGAATAACTGAACCGTGAACTTTCACATCGCACAAATTTAAACTTGCAACTTAGTCGCTTAAGAATCCCGATTAAACTAAAAATTAAAAGTTACGGTACAGTGCACTCAAACATAATGAATTGCCCACTTCAACTAAGGGTAAACATTATTTGACCTACTTTCATAAGAAGTAACTATTGGAAACACTTAAAGCTTTTGTTATCGCAAGTATAATTGCGTTATAAGCGCTTGGCCAAGATTCCGTGCCGCTGAGTGTAATAGAAAATTTATCGTATTTAAAAACTGTACTGCTGCTGATCAGAACGCAGGATAATATATCTTATTTCTGAGCTCATTCATAATTGTGACGTTCCTAGAGATTACCATACTTTTTCTAAAGTCGAAATTGATTTTATTTCTAAACTAGCTTTTGACCGCGACTTCGCCCGCGTGGATGTCTGAAAATATCCCACGGGAACGTACTACCGGGATTAAAATAATCTAATAGTCGACAACATGTGTCGACCAGCCATACATGTGCCTACGAGGAAGGCGCACGCATTCGAGCCCTCGCCCCTCCCACCCTCCCGCCTTTGTAGAACGCCGACTGCCACCGATTGTGTACCTACCGATTTGACATTTTAGGCAAATAAATAGAATAGGTTCGTAACTGCGTCGTATTAGTTTGAACTACGTGGCAACGTCACTTTTCAATATTCATTCAAAGATTCAAAGTTCATTGAATCATTGACCTAGTGATCCAATTCTACAGAGTGCTAAAATTTGCTCAAAATTAAAATTCTGCTTTTTGACGTAATTACTGGACCGATTTCGTTCATTTATTTGTATATCGTCAGAAAAGGCGATAACATATGTGGTTTCATTTGTTGCATATATGTGGTACCCATAGTGTATAACATAATCTGTACGCACCCTTATAAAATAATTACGTTTTATTAAATAAATAAAAAATAACATGAATTATGAAATAAATAAAAACATTGAATTATTACTTTGCATGAAAAATTTACAAAAGGTCAGATCAGATCAGAGCGAGCGATAAAACTTTTTCTTATTTATTTTTATTATTTTACGTTCTCATCTCTAGTATGTATATGAAAATGCCCTCGGAGACACTAAGTATAGCAATAAGACCCCCTAAAAACACAATTTTATGTTTTGCTGTGTTTTGCATCACGGTTTCAAACCTAATGCCAAAAACACTCCTCGTGGTTTCATTTTAGCGCAACCATAAGAACCCTCCTCGTGGGTTCACTATAGCGCAACCATAATGCCGGATACCCTTCTGATGGATCCATTAGCAATATGTATGGGCGGCATGGCATATGAGTTCTATGAAAAGTGGGTGGACTCAAATGTGTTATCTTCTGCTGCAGGTACCGCTCGGTGGTGGGTCCGTGCGCGCGCGGCTCGGGCGGTGGTGGCTCCGTGCTGGTGGCGGCGCGCCCGCGCCACGCCGCGCTGCCCGCGCTCGTGCGCGACGCACTAGCGCGCCTGCCCAACGGAGAGGGCACGCGGCACCATGTGCTCACACTGCTCAGGTAGGACTATGTTGTGTGACAGTACCGCGCCACGCCGCGCTGCCCGCGCTCGTGCGCGACGCACTAGCGCGCCTGCCCAACGGAGAGGGCACGCGGCACCATGTGCCCACACTGCTCAGGTAGGACTATGTTGTGTGACAGTACCGCGCCACGCCGCGCTGCCCGCGCTCGTGCGCGACGCACTAGCGCGCCTGCCCAACGGAGAGGGCACGAGTTAATGTAAATTACTTGTAGGGCGAGAAATGCATTCGCACGTATAAGCACTTTCAATGTGGATGATTGAATGCTTGCGAGCAGACTTCGCTTTTCTGTATGCGACCCTAAGTGACAGAAAGAGATAGAAATACAGAAATGTGTATAAGTAACACTCAATAAAACGCGTGAAAAGGACGTAAAAACAACTTCCGATCCTGTATATCTACAGGATCGAGAGTTATTTATTTATACTTCATTGTACACCACAACAAATCAGAACAGTGGTGGTCCAGTGGTTACGGCTGCGACTTACAAGTTGCAGGTTTGAACCGCTGAAGGCGCTTTACTTTGTGTAAATTATTTCATCACAACTGCTCTCAAAACGGGGAGGGAAAAGATCGTGAGGAAACCGGCATGTCCTAGAACCAAACATTCAAAGACATGTGACATCTACCAACCCGCACTGGGCCCGCGTGGTGGATTACGGTCCACTCCCTCTCACAGAGAGGAGGCCTGTGTCCCAGCCGTGGAAACATTATAGGCTGATTATGAGGTACACCACAAAAATATTTAATTAATAAAGATGATACTGCCAACTTATTTACTGATTCCTTTTACGTAAAACTATACTATATTTACTTTCCAAATATTCTAAAATAACATTATTTGTTCCACAGGATGTCCCAGTGGGTTGCGCCGTGCAATGAACAAACACTGTTGAATGCAGTTTCTTCAGTATTAGACAGACTTCTGTCAGCAAAACGAGATCCTGTCGTCAAGTATGACCAGAGAACAGCCGTATGGACTTACCTACATAGGCATAGGTTTGTTGTTTGTTATTCTATTCTTTAGAGTCCTTACCTGCAATTGAATATAGTTAGATCGAGAATCTGGCACACTCTCATCGTCGATCGATAATTCCCAGATTCTATCGCATCATTTCGATTGACAAAATCAACGTTACTTTGGGTTTTCGGGTCAGTTGGTCCACTAAAACCGTTACATTCGTATTTTATTTTTATATATACGTTGTATTGTGCAAAGCAAACTCACATTAAGTCCCACTTGCACCACAAATCACTAAATGCTTTTAACGCTATAGTTATTTGTGCAACAAGACAGCAAAGTTGGTTTTTGCTACGAGTGTTGATTTTCTCGAGTTAGCGGATGATTCTATAATTGAACCACAAGCGTAGCGAGTGATTCTATGTTTGAATCCTGACCGCAGCGAGGGATTCAAAGACGAGATGCAAATATAACTTTGGTCTAGTGTAACACATACAACTTTTCACCTCAGCAGCGAGGATAAAAAATTGAATCCCGCTATTTTTTAAAGATCGGAACTGCACCCGCGGTATTCTGTCACAATATTAAAGATTGATAAAACTATAAATAATGATGTAGATACCTGATAAACTTTGTATTTTTTTCATCAACATTCTCTTTATTTGATTATAAAAAATATAATTCGATTTTGTCGAATAAACTTCGAACTTGTTTCTTTCGACTTGTTTCTTTATGTTGCTTTTTTCGTATCGAAGTGAAAGTGACAGAATAAAGTGAAGGTCAAATCTTTTGAATTTTGTGAGTAGATCCAGCACAGATTGCACATAACAAATAAAAAGTTACTTTGTCTCACGCCCGCAGTGTTATTTTGCCTTAGTTGCGGACATGCTCGTTTTATGTGTTTTTTGGAAAGCTCTACGTAGTTTAAGAGAAAATAATAAAATCGAGAAAAATCCTTAAAAACCATAGAAACACAATATCTCGTTTTTTATTTGATTTTTACACTAAATATTTAAGGTGTGATAGGAATTCATTATGGGAACCATTTTTTTCTTGAAAAGTTTAAAAATCTTGCTTACACAACTGAAAATATGTTTCTTTGTATGATTTTGTATTTTTTTTTCCGGCAAGTACTTCAAGGTCGTGTTATTTTTAAATGTTGATCTCTATTATAACTAACGCCACAAAAAAAAAAAACAGATGCAACAAACCTAGGATTTCGGAAACATTGAACTAATCAACTTAAATATTTACTACTTTGTGACAAAGTAGTAAATACCGACAGAAATTAAAAAAACTTAGTATCTTCGAGATCTCGCTAGATACATATTTAGAATTTACTTAAGTTGAAGGTACTTACTTATACATAAGTATATTACGCAAACAAAAAAATAATACGACCCTTAAATAGCTAATTTTATATTATTTTTGTTTCGTTTATTAACAAAATTTTTCTCTCAAACATGTATGGAAAAATTGTCATTATTTTCGAAAAAAGAACACGCGAAGTAGGTATCGAATTTACGGACAAAGAAAATTAAATCCATTGCTGGAGCGTTTTTTTTGAATTTGGAACGTTACAACGCTCCAGCAATGTTGTATGAAACGGCGTGCTGGGGTTATTAAATACTCTTTGATTGGATCTCTTTTCTCATTCTTGGCATACCAAAGTATGTCTCTTTTCTTAGTACAAATTGCGTTCACGTGGCTGTATAGATAAATGCGTTTGCATTTCGACACCGGTGATAAATAAAAAAAATTGGCGGCAAACCCGAAAATTCATCTTGATTTGTTATGTACATACTTAATAAATATAAACTTAATAATTAAATGAGTTCCAACGGTTCAGAGAGCGAAATGGAAATTGATTGTACTTCACCAGATTTAAGATCAGAAGCCAACCAATTTGGCTTCTCAATGGAAAACCTGCTTCCAGCGAAGTCAAAAATGTTAAATTATATATATATATATATATATATATATTAAATTAAATGTATAATATAATAATAATAATAATAATGATTTATTTGATAGGACTACAGGTCCATTGTATTATTAACAATCTTACTTAGCCTATGTTAGTACTTAATAACTAAAACAGATCTTGCCCGCTCTGCTAATGCCCACACAAGCGGACTATCTGCCTGAGCGGCTATGAAGCGGCTCGAGTGCAGAATGATGTTGGGACTGTCACGCAACCTGAGAAGTAACGAGGCAGATTTTTTGCGCCATACTGCGTCAAAGCTGTCAGTGCGCGCCTCGGCAAACATCGCCGACGCACTGCAGAAACGTGGCAGTCGCAACAGCTCCCTGAACGCGTTGTTATATTGGATACGCAGAGCATTGCAAGCCATTTGGGTATATCTGAACCACAGGGCCCCCGAGTACAGTGTTGTGCAATACGCCATAAAAAGGGCTGTTTTAATTGTAATTGTACATCGAGAGAACCTGCGGGCCAGCATGTTCACCCGGACTGACAACGCTCTGCGCTCCCTCTCCAAATCTGAATCGTCTTTCAGGGAATTTGTTACCAGATGGCCCAAATATTTAAATGTATACACCCTGTTTATTGGGTGACCTTCAAGTAACAGAGGAGGGACCGTAGATGGACATCTGGCACTAGACCTGAAGACGATATACTCTGTCTTTTTGGTTTTGTATATCAACCCATGAGACTCCGCATACGACTCACACGCAGCCAGTAACTTTCGGAGAGCATTGATCGAGGGAGCCAGCAGCAACATGTGGTCCGCGTAGCTCAGATTATTAAAGCAAACACCATCCACATAGCAGCCGACACGCATGCTGCTGAGTTGCTCAACCAAGGCATTCACATAGAGACCGAAGAGCAAGGGTGAGGACAGTCCCCCCTGTCTCACCCCACACTCCGGCCTGCATGGCTCCGAAAACTCCCCTACCCATCTCACCCGAGTCTCTTGGTGTAGGTAGCAGTATTTGAGGAGAGATGCGAGCTCTGGCGGCACTGTTGTGTCTCCTAGCTTCTGCCAGAGTAAATCGTAAGAGACTAGGTCAAAGGCCTTGGATAGGTCCAGGAAAACCGCGTACACTGGGGTCTGTCTATCCGTTTAATACTTAATAGCATGCTTCAGACTAAGAGTGGCCGTCTCCGTTGACAGCCCTGCCCGAAAACCGAACTGGGCATCATGAATTTTGACATGCCTATTTAGATGCGAGTTGAGCACGCTGTCAAGTACCTTGGCTATGACAGTGGCCAGTGAGATTGACCTGTAGTTTGACCCGTCCGATACGTCTCCAGTCTTGTTCTTGACTACTGGCACCATCAGAGTCCGCATCATGTCCGAGGGGAAGTATGAATGAGACAGACACAAGTTTTTAATTTTGGCTCTGACCTCTTTCGCCAAGCCTTTAGCTCCTTATCTTTGGTAAGAGCATCAAGCTCCCCGCATGGTGGTCCCAGGGGCGACTATGTGGTAAACTGGGTTCTGACCCAGTTTACCACACAGTCGTCAGTTTACAAAGCCAGTTTACCAGCCAAAAGATATTGCTGAGTTGTTCAGAAACGACTCGGCAATATCTTTTGGGTTGGCAATCCCATCGATACTCACAGGAATACCAGGCTTAGGATTAAGCTTACTAGTACCTTTCCAGAAACTTTTAAAGTCTGAATTGGCATAGTGCTTTGCTAACGAATCCATCCTTAGCTGTCCCTGGTGGTTTTGGCACCACTTGACTTTTCCTATGAAAAATGCCATTGAGTTATAAACGGGATCCGATGAGGGCTTTCCGTAGTCGCACCATGTAATGAAACCCAGTCTGGCATTTCTGTGAGCGTCGCTCACATACCTATTCCACCCAGCCAATGGTTTCCTTCGTTTACAAGTATTTTGCTCGTAAGTGACAACAACGTTCATACATAAGATATTTACTTCCTCTTTATACACACTATCTATGATCTCTCTATGAGAGGTAATATTACAATATTTGCCACAGCACTGTTGTAACTCAGTATCTAAATCAATGAGCCTAATATAAAAAAAGTATTTTTTATTTCCCTGTATTCCATTCCCTCGCCTACGGCTCGGCCTTCAAGCTCATACTCGACCTGCAATTGCCTATTTCACGGCCTTTGCAATAATCTAGTATTATTCTCGTTCCTGTGACGTGTGACGTGACTTGCAATTTTTACACTGTATATATTTCAAACCAACAATTAATTTGTATTTTACAAGAGACTGACATTTGCTCTATTCAAGAAATAAATACGAAAACTCTTTCGAGAAGGTTAGTGGCCTTTCATTCCATGTCCTAAATGAAGTGAAATATCAAAACAAGTATTTTTTGGAATGCTTTATTAAGGTTTAATCTATAAAGATAAAAATAAAACTGGCATGTCCGCAACTAAGGTAAAATAACACACTGTGGCTCGCAGCAAAATCGAATTTTGTTGACTTTCTTTAAACAGCAAAACCTGTTTGTTTGGGGTGCTGAGGTAAAAAATATATTTATAACATAATTCTGGCTATGTCATCTTCAAACGATTGGCAGAAACAGAACGACGTTTTAAATTCGTTTAGCAGTAAACGTTTTTAGTGATTTGTGGTGCACTATAGCTATAAATAATTTTGACCAGGAGTGAAGAAGACTGGCTGAAGATCACGAGCGGGCGCAGTCGCAGCGGCAAGCCGGGCGCCGCGCCGCCGCCGCGCGCCGCGCCCGCCGGCCGCGCCTCGCCGCGCTCCGTGAGTGTGCTCGTGTGCTGTCGTGCACGTGTTGTGGCGAGCCGGGAGTGCAGCATTACATTTTTGTACCCACCTATCTTCGCCTTAGAGTGAAAACCTCGTATTAGCGAAAAAGGCAACTTTACTGGAATAATTATTAAATTCTAAGTGTTGGTAAATTGAAAACCTCATCTGTTCTTTTGCGAGAATTTCGAACTCGCCATAGATGGCGCTACAGGTGACTAAACTTTTTTTTTGTGGGAACTAAGCGTGCGTTGCGAGGTTTAGTTTTCCAAACATGTAATAAAATAAAAATGACCAAAAAACATTTTCACTCTAAGGCGACGCTATGCTTCGTACGGGTGCGATCCACTGATGTGGTGACGTGCGACAACATCGAGTTTTCTGAGATATAAGTTAATTACATATGTGTTAAACACATTAACCTTCCGGGTAAAAATAATGGTGAAAATCATTAAAATACATGTGGAGCTTAGAAGAACTAAGCGGACACAAGCATAGTCACGAAAAGCGACTTTGTCTTATACTTTTTATAGATTATGTTCTTGTTACTGCCCAAACCCTGTAGTCAATTTCATAGATACATTAATTAATTTCGACATTTCCTTTTATGAAAAATACTTAAATATTTCTGGCGGGGCGTTGCTTGTTCCATGTGGGACTAATGCCTGTCTGAACTAAATATGTCCGTGTCACTAGATATGAAAATTAATTGCAATTATTTCTTCTTCGGTACATAATTCTTCAAGCATCATCATAATATCATTGTTTATGTCTCACAGTTGGAGCTAGAAATCGGTAGCGTAGAAGAGATAATAGAAAACGCTTCCGACAGCGACGTCGACGTAGACGACAGTGGCCCCCCTCCCGCAATGCCGCACCTCTCCTCCGCTCAGCTCCTCATGCAAGCCACGCAAGCATCGCAAGGAAAACAAGTCGCCTTACCGCCCAAACCTAAAGGAAAACTCGTCGCCACACCACCACCAAAAACAAAAGCAAACGCAGCACCTAAAACTGCTCCAACTACGAAACAAGGAGCCACTAAGCAATCAGCGCTTATGGCTCAATCAGCGAAACAGGCCAACTTACTCGCACAAGCAGTAAGACAAAGTAACGTACAAGTGAAACAGACAACAGTCATACAGCCAGTCAAACCTTCAGTCCCTCAGTCCCCCAAACAAACTAACGTGACACCTCAAACGCCGAAAACTAACGTAACCCTGACATCTAAACAAGGAACTGTTATATCTCAAGTTATTAAACCGCCGACTATAGTAAAGCAAGCTACTAGTCAAGCTAAGCAAATCAGTCAGACGATAGCGGCGTCGCAGTCGCCGAAGCACAGTCAAGTGCAACAGACTAAACAGATTATTGTCAATCAGAGTGGAAATCTTGCGACACAATTGTCAAAGTCATTGCCTTCAGTAGTGGCAACACCGCATAAATCACCTCTCATCAAACAAAGGCCGTTACAGAAAGTTGAAGGGTCACAATCTCAGGTAAATTTTAATATCTTTTTTATCAAAATTCTGTAAGTGTCTACAAATCAAATATTACATAAACTATTTCGTTTTCTAGATAATAACAAACACTGTTGCGAACCCGCCAAGTTTGCAATCGACGGCTGTGATTCAACCATCCAGTACAACTACTGTACAAGTATTGCAGAATAAGGTACGAGCTTTCAAAACCGTGACTTGGATATTTGCACCATATTTGTTTGTTTTATGGTTAAAAAAATGTATTTCTCAATAAAAAATTGCAGGGATTTCATTTGAGAACATTTTTAGAACTTAAATATGTATTTTAACAACTTTGCCATACAAACTAAGTTGGTGTTGTTATTCTTTTAAACAAATATTTTACTGAAATAACATTTTGGTCTTTCTCTCGTATAGCTTTATCTCATTCGCTTAAACTGTATTATGAAGAAGGAATACACCAAGTACAATTTTCATTTCACAGGGGACTCAAGGTACGCGATCACTATTGATACGACCGAGTCCAGTGCAGACTACTGTGACGGCTGTAGTATCCACACCTTCGACACAAGTACGTTATAACTATAACTTAAATTAACTTAAAACTGACTTATCGCCGCAATTGTGGCGTGTCCAGCACTGGGTTGCGACAACCGCATTCTCCATGTCGCCATGAGATCCCGCCGGAGCTCCGTCCGCTGTGCCGTGATTTCTCGCGGCAGCGGAGTTACGCCCCGGCGTTTCGCCTCCTCGCGCCACTCCCATACGTGCGCGAGGTTTGGTACCTTAACAATGGTATCACAGAAGATCTACTTCCGTTGGTTTATTTCGTACCTTGAAAACAGATCTCAAGCTGTCGTTATCAGTAACTACATAAAAATGATTTATTTTTGGTGCCAATCGATCGTGTTTCTTACAGGGATCAAAAAACTCAGGTTTGAGTACTAGAAAAGTCAGAAATCGCAATAAAGTTTTCCCATAGAAAGCCGAAAGACTGAAATAACTAGAATCAATATAGCTACTAAAAAAGAAGAGATATATGTTTCAGATGAGCGTCACGTTAGCTTTGGTCTTCCACAAGGTAGTGTATTGGGACCTCCTCTCTTTACTTTATACATCAATGACTTGCCAAAGTCAACTTCACATCCCATGACGCTATTCGCAGATGATAGTACAGTGACAATTGCTAATAATAATAATGACATGACCCAATATGAACTTGACATTTACAACTCCTTGACATCTATAATACAACGGTTAAACTATAATAATTTAAAGATCAATTTAATTAAAACTAAGATCATGCATTTTAGCCAGCGTGTGACAAGAAATAATTTAGACATAAATATTGATAATAAAACCGTTGAAAGTGTAAATACAACTAAATTCCTTGGACTAATCATTGACAAGAGACTGGACTGGAAATTACATATAGAGAATCTCTGTAAAAAAAATTGTAGTTTGTCTTTTGCCTTGCATTCCCTAGCTGCAGTCGTGAATCTAGATACCCTAATTGCGGCCTACCATGGCTTACCTGCCTCTCACTTAAGATACGGCATAATCTTTTGGGGAAATTCTACCGATTTCAACATCGCGTTCAAGGCCCAATAGAGATTAGAGCACTAGGTCAATGTTTAGGTTGAAGACTGATGATACTTGTAAACCGTATTTTATAAGATACAAGATATTAACTTTGCCTTGTCTGTATATCCTCGAAACTGCTATGTTTGTTAAAGCGAATCCCAAATTATTTCCACGTTTACAGGACGCTGTCCCACGTAACAGACGGGATGTGAGCATAATTCGCATATATCCTGCTAAAACTGCACTCATGCGCAAAAGTGTCATCTGCATGGCTCCAACTATATTTAACAAGCTACCTAAGCGTTGGAAGGAGCTAAGTATCAATGCGTTCAAACGTCAGTTGATAGTGTTTTTATCGCAAAAGGCCTACTATAGTGTGTCCGAATTTTTTGCCGAAAAACTTGTTTGACATTAATTTTATCAATTGATTATAAGTAGTAATGTGACTAAAATATTTGTACGCCAATATATTATAAGGCTAAACATGATTGGACTTTAATGTAACTGAATAACATCTTGCATGCTCTTGTATGTGTATACCATGTTTATACAAATAAATTAATCTTATCTTATCCATACATTTCGTAGGAAATAAACTCAAAAACTTACTTTTTTATGATGGACAGATTAGCCGAAAATAAACAAAAAATTTAAACTTCGAACGAATACGCGTTATACATTTATTTGCTTTATGAACAAGATAGTTTGTTGTTTGTGATTTTCGAAAAAAAAAATGACCGCAAATAAATTAGAACTTTAGACTTCTGTCCGCTACAAAATTTAGACATCACAAACTGTGTAAATATTGTTCTCAAACCAAATTAAATTATAACGCATATTCGTTCGAAATTTGAAGTTAATCTTTTTTGTTTATTTTCGGCCGTCGTAAAAAAGTAAGAGTTGGATTCTCATTTCTTACAAAATGTACGGGGAATAGTTTATTGCAATTTCTGACTTTTCTAGTACTCAAACCTGAGTTGGTCCGATAGAGTTTTGTGATCCTTATAAGAAACGGGATCGATTGGCATTAAAAAAAGTTTTTGTGAAAACTGTCCATTTTCTTGATGACCGTACATTTTATTCAATATCTGTGAATGTAGATCATAATAACTCATAAAGTTAAGGACAGTCTCCTAAGACCATTTTCTTGCAGCGACAACGGTTAAGGTACCTGCCCTTACTGCCCCCTCAAAAATCCACCTGTATATTCTTTTCTATCGTGCTTCTTAGTGATCCCAAGATTTCTACTACTCTTTCTGTTTTAACCCGTGAGAACCTGTAATTGGCTCTGTGTAAATCATTTGCTGTTGGTTCTCCTATAAACAAATAAATTAATTAATCGATATTTTTGGGTCATCTGTGGAGGCTTGAATTAGTAAACTAGTTGTGTATTATTGTTACTATCACGTTGTTAGTCTGTAAGCTTTCTTATTTCGTGGAAGGGCGTCATTTGTTTTTTTGCATTAAAAAATAAATGACGCCCTTCCACGAAAAACTAAAGTGCGTTCACAACTTGACGCGTGACGCGATTGGTAGCACTGAAGTTTGCAGTCATGTGATTGGTAGTTATGTTCGGCAGTCGCCATTTTGAACTCTATTAAAACGAACACATTTCAGAGCTACCGATCGCGTAACACGTCAAAAAACACTTATGGTCTTTTTTTTTTTGGGTGGGAAATCATCAAATAACGTCTCCCGCTCTGCACGGCTAAAATAACAAGCGCGAGAACTCTCGATTTGTCGAAATTTGTCTACGATTCTGACGTCATCCTAATGCCTAACATGACCGTTAAGCTCGAGTAAACTCGAGAAAAGCACTTTGACAGTTCTTTATCTCGCGACGAGAGACCGATGTAGCAAATTATTAAAAACAAACCATTTTTATTTTAGCAACATCGGCTCATTCATTAAATTTTACGCATGGAATTAGTATGTACTAGGTATAATGATTTTACATCCACCTCTATTAATTTATGTTGTAATTTTTTGTGTTACCGACTTTTTTGATTAAAATTTAATATTTTTCTATGGCATGCCGAAATTAAAATACAAAATGATGGAAATGAAAATGAGTGAGCCATTTTTGTTACTGGAAAAACCTGTGGAATCGCGTCACCAATATGTTAATCACGTCACCGACATACTAATCACGTCACCGACTTACTAGCCGCGTCACCGACATACTAGCCGCGTCACCGACATACGAACAGCATCCCATGAATATGCAATCTGCGTCACCAACATGCTAACCGAGTCACCGACATGCTCAATGCGTCATCAACATGCTAACCGAGTCACCGACATGCTCAATGCGTCATCAACATGCTCAATGCGTCACCAACACACTAACCGAGTCACCGACATGCTAACAGCGTTTCCGACCTGCTAGCAGCGTGCCCGACCTGCTGGCAGCGTCACCGACATGCTAACAGCGTCACCGACCATGCTAACAGCGAGCCCGACCTGCTAGCAGCGTCATCGAAATGCTAGCAGATTTACGAAATGACAATCGACTTACGCCGGGATAACCGCGTCACCGACATTCTGAAAGCACTTGTTGACATGCAATCTGCGTCACCAACATGCACACCGCGTCACCGACATGCAGACTGCGTCACCATCATGCTACCCAAGTCACCGACATGCTAATGTAACGTGTGCATTAGACTGGCGTCGCGCAGCGGCCGGTGTACGTACATGTATACGCATATATATACTTATATATATTATTCCAAAGTTTTAAGTTTTCATTTCTGTCATCAGTCCATATGAATACCATATTTTTTTGTATTATAATTTTGTCTACTCTTCTCGTCGTCAAAATCGAGGACGACTAAATGACAGAAGAATCGAAGATTATCTCGTGTTGAATTGTCAAAATTCGAGATAACTTAGGTGCCATGTTAGGGTTTGTCGAGAAAACATCGAATTTGACAGAACGAATCGAGTATTTTGTATGGCAGCGCTGTCAGAAAACGAGAAAATTGACAGAAATAGACAAGAATTACTCACGCGAGAGTGAGTAATTGTCGCGTGTGTCATGTTAGCCCTGCTGGGCGGAGTGGGAGGGTGTGTCAGACTCTTACTGACTAAAACCCACCCGTAATCCTTCCGTTGCCTGTGTTGGCAACACAGGCCTCGGTAAGCCTTTGGTACATTCACTACATTACATTATTTTTTTGTACATTACATTAATTTTTACACTATAAATTACTTGTACATTACATTAATTTTTACACTATCATACACCCGTAAAACATTCTGAAGATATTAATAGGTTGGGGAAAAAGTTTCTTCGCATTTTTTAAGAAAATTCAAAACATTTTTTTAATATAGTTTATTTACATTTAACTAAAGTATGTAGGTAACATTTTGTTCGATAACTTCTTGCCATCTTGTAGGTAGGGACGTGATCTTGGGAAAATTTTGGCACTTCTGATCAAAATACCGCGACAAGTGATTTTGGCAGTCCTCTCGTGATGTTAACCTGACACTGCCTAAAGAATTCTGAAGAGACCGAAACAGGTGGAAATCTGAAGGTGCAAGGTCAGGACTATATGGCGGATGCATTAACACCTCCCAGCGAAACTCTCTTAATGCTGAGTAGCTAAAGATGTGTGAGGTCTAGCGTTATCATGATGAAAAACCAGTGGCGTGCAGTGGTTCTCCACAGAGGGTAGGCCATGCATACTGACACCAAAAAAAAAACTAATTCGCGCAACATCACAGCGCGGCCCTACATACAAGAACTCACCACATTATTCCAGGTAATTAAAACACGATTTTCTAACGATGCAAACAGAAGAAAGATTCGGCCACCTCAAATATCATAACCAAGTGGGTGGGTGATAATTACAGAACACGTCACTTGCAAGATATCCGAAGTCATGAATTATCATATTTTTGGATTAATTCTCGTAATTCGGGCACACATATACCTTTAGACACAACTTGAATCTTATCATTAAACGACAAGTGACATGTGTTGGTTAGGTTAGTCACCTAACCTAACCAACACATTATCGGCGCAAACTTCACAACAGAACACCATTCTTAGGTAAATAAACAAATAATAACACAACACATAATCTTTACACTACTTTACGTTTCAAAACCAATTACTTATAACTTAATAAGATCTAAAACAGCAAAACATTCAAGATCACATATAAATTACGTGTCACTGTCACATGAAACAAACACTACCAATTAAAATTGTATCACTGTCATACCGTGTTCTTCCACAAAAGGGACTACCATATTTTGCCGAATAACACTGACACACTGGACTGTGTTGCCGAAACTTATTTTCCTAACTCCCCACAAACCAAGCAAAATTTCCCAAATATGAGAAGAAAAATAAAAAATTATGAAGTTTTTAATTACTTTTATAGGGCTTTTGCTATTCCTTACAATTTATAATTTTTTGGAAGGTATAAATTCAAC
The DNA here is from genome assembly GCA_905333075.3 of Atethmia centrago. Taxonomy (NCBI): domain Eukaryota; kingdom Metazoa; phylum Arthropoda; class Insecta; order Lepidoptera; family Noctuidae; genus Atethmia; species Atethmia centrago. The sequence continues at coordinate 14,666,409 of HG995381.1, read as the reverse complement.
AATACCACCCTTTTTTTTAAATTGTCTCTAGTAGTCTGGTAGTCATGAAGGAAACTTCCCCGCAATTCGGGGAATTATCCAAAAATTGGGAACCCTGGTCTTCAATATTTTTCATTCATTAAATCTTCACTTTACACACAACCAATGAGGACAAAGCTCCTGCCGCCGGAGTTACGCCCCTAATTTAAATCATTTTACTATTGTGTGCCGTTCATACACACGAAAATATACACGAGTGTGCGTAAATTCATGAACGAAATATAGGCGAAACGAATCCTTGCCTCGCGTGCGTAAGCTCCGTCGAACTGTGAGTCACGTGGCGTCTGCGACAAGTTGCTATAAGAGTTTTCAACAGGAGTTTAACTTTTTTTGTAATATTTTGTGTTATTGTATTACATAGTTAAAATAAATGCATTTAGTAGTTGAGTTGGCGTTGTTGGTAGGGTAGGCTAGGCCTAATTGCCTCTTTGGACGGCACGCCCCTGTGAAAAACCACACCCCTTCTGTTGATTAATTCCGGCCGCTTTCTCTCAACTTCTTGCTTTAATCTCATCAGTTGTTCGCAGTAGAGTTCAGAATCGATGGTCCTGCCTGGTGGTAACAGCTAATAATAAATAATGCCCTTCCAATCCCACCACACACACAGCATCACCTTGTTGCGAGTTAACCCGGGTTTCGCCACAGTCTGTGAAGCCTGACCGGCCTTGGACCACGACCTTTTTCGCACGTTCTTGTCGTACGTGATCCACTTATCATCACTAGTTATCAGCTTCTTCAGAAATGGTTCGGTTTCATTACGTCGTAATAAAGAATCACAAATGAGTACACGGTTCATTAGGTTTCTTTCAGTGAGCTCGTGAGGTACCCAAATATCGAGCTTTTTTGTGTACCCAGTTTTATTCAAATGCGCCAAAACTGTTGTGTGGTCAATTCCCAGTTCTTCAGCTACGTCGTAACTACTGATATTCTCTTGCACCACTTTTTCAAAAATGGCATCAATTTTATCCGTAATAGGGCGACCAGAGCGACGTGCAACTTTGACATCAAAATTTCCGGATTGAAAACCCTTAAACCAAATTTGTGCTACTCTCACAGACACTGCACTAGGTCCATAAACATCGCAATTTTTTTTCGCGGCTTGCGTTGCATTTTACCTTTTTTGTAGTAAAATTTTAAAATGTATCGAATTTCTTCATTAGATTCACTCGTCTTGACGGTACAAATGAAAATCACATATTTTCCTAATTTGAATTTGGAATTATGTTCATTAAAATTTAAACATTCAATGATACCAAAACCAGCCAGATACAAATAGTATACCCAAAGAGATTTTATTACAAGTTCATACATACTATAATGTGAAAAGACTTTTTCCCCAACCTAATACACTAGGCAGTAGAAGTATAATGGGCCGAGAATGAAAATAACTAAAAGTAATAAACCCTGGTTTTGTTTATTAGGCAACACCAACGACGAGGCGCGGTGTAGTCCGAGTGTTAAGTCCGGCCACTCCAGCATCAGGAAAGTCACTAATATCTCCGCGGGCGTTGATGCAGCAAGGTAATATATAAGCTTAATATTCTAAAGCAAATTGGAATTACTTTCTTGTTTAATAAAATAGAATGGGCGACAGAAAATGTTGTTAATATCAATTTTATTTTAATTTATTTCTCAAAAATACACAGCATTTTACATTTGCATTTTTTTCATAGGTACACCTGCCACAAAAAAGCGGCCCGGAGTACCAACTACTGCGTCTGTCACAACTATAGCACAGGTAATTTTGAAAGTATGTTATCCAAGAGTTGTGGTAGTCGCGGTCATAAAACGTGCGAGTGGGACGGTGAATATATAGTAAGGGATTCGTGTCATCTCATGCTCACGTTCTACGATCGCGACTGCCACTACCACGAATGTCAGCGTATTTGTATTTTTTATTTGCCTTCAGATTACTCTAAATTGGCTTCCAAACTTATCAACATGATTGCCTTACAGAGCACGCCGGGCGCGACGGCAGTGGTAAGCAGCGTGCCGACAGCGGTGACGTCATCGCTGTCCACGCGCACGGTGCAGCTGGCGGGCGGGCGCACGGTGCAGCTGGCCGGCGGCCTGCACCTGCCGCCCGGCCAGTCCGTGCAGCTCGCCTCCGGCCACACGCTGCAGCTGTCCTCCCTCCAGCTGCCCACGCACAGTGTACGCCTGCCCAGTGGACAAACAGTGCAGCTAGCAAACCCGCAATCCGTACAAACCGTCCGCGTCTCCAACGCCACAGTCAAATCCCCCAGTTCACGCGCACAACAACCCACACCCACTATCAAAACGAGCCAACCCGTCCAAATACCCGTTTCAACAGTACAATTAGCAGGACAAACAGTTCAAATCGGCGGTCAAACAGTTCAATTAGCAGGACAAAGTATGCAGTTAACTGGGCATACAGTAAAATTGCCCAGTGGGCAAAGTGTTCAAGTAGCTAGCCAAAGTGTATTGCCGTCGCAAAGTGTTCAACTACCTAGTGGTCAAACCGTCCAGTTAACCAGTGGCAATATGCAAACAGTGCAGTTAAGTGGATCGAATGTTCAATTATCTGGTCAAAGTGTTCAAATGCCGAGTGGTCAGACTGTGCAGTTAGGTGGCCAAACAGTGCAATTAGGTGGTCAAACGGTGCAGCTAGCAGGTCAAGCAGTTCAGCTGCCAAGTGGGCAGACACTGCAGTTGTCTAGTGGGCAAACTGTGCAGTTGTCGAGTGGGCAGACGTTACAGTTGGCAAGTGGGCAGACAGTGCAGCTAGCTAATCAGACGCCGAAGTCGTTATCGCAAGTTGTGCGGAGTCAGGCGGGCGGCGACAAGCCGACTACTGCGCAACCGATAATGGCGAAACTGTTGACCAATGCACAGGTAAGTGACTGCTGATTAGTTGATTACAACACTATTGCAGTGTCTTGAAATAACTGCTCACGAATTTGACCACGTGGGAGAACTGATGTTAATCTTATCATTTAGATTGTCGGCGAAAGTACATAATTAATTATTTAGATTTGGTAATATTTTGTTAGACGTAAATAAGGCTAGAGAAATGTTAAAGATTATTAGGTGTATTGAGGTGCTTTTAATTTAGATAACAATAAATAATCAATAATGATTATAAAAAAAAGGTTGTTGAAAAATCTGTATATTCTTCAGAATTTTATTTGAGATTCCACTGCCTTATGGTGTAGGAAAATAAATATCACGAGAAAATGTACAATGCAGCCTAAAATAAAAATACACAGTGAGCAAGATCAATGCTCTATCCCAGTGGCGTGCACTGGTTCTCCACGGAGGATAGGCCACGCATACTGACACCAAAAAGTAAAAAAAAAAAACTAATTCGCGCAACATCACGGCGTCGCTCGACATATGATGACACTCAAAGTAGTCATTATTGATTTATAATATTTGAAAAAAAAAACATTGAAAATAATCCTGTAAAAACAAAAGTTATAAATACGAACTCACCACATTATTCAAGGTTCAAAACACGATTTTCTGACGATGCAAACAGAAGAAAGATTCGGACACCTCAAATATCATAACCGTAATCGTAATCGTAGGTGATGATTACAGAACACGTCACTTGCACTAACAAAATAATTTATTTGTGTGTATACAGCCACACAGCCACTTATATGTTGCATAATTTTGAGGATCGAAATGACGAGTACGACATGAATTATCATATTTTTGGATTAATTCTCGTAATTCGGGCACACATCTACCTTTAGACACAACTTGAATCTTATCATTAAACGACAATTGCGAAAACTTACTGCTTTTAACTTCTAACAGCATTGGTGCCGATTCCCTTGTTCACAAACTGAACTAAATTTAAGTTCAGTGCATCTTTTTCTTTCTATTTCATTAATAAAAGGACATAAGATAAATTTTGTCACTACTCTCTACTCTTTTGTGGAAGACAAAAGGGACTACCATATTTGCCGGATAATACAGTCCAGGGTTGCGGAAACTTATTTTCTTAATCCCCAAAAACCAAGCGAAATTTCCCAAATATGAGGAGAAAAATAAAAAAATATGAAGTTTTTAATTATTTTTATAAGGCTTTTGCTATTCCTTACAATTTATATATTTTTTGGAAGGTATAAATTCGACAATACCACCCTGTTTTTTTAATTTTCTCTAGTAGTCATTAAGGAAACTATCGTGTTTGTGTGTAGTCTGTTTCTCAAATTCCCCGCAATTCGGGGAATTGTCCTAAAATTGGGAAGCCTGGTCTTCAATACTTTTCATTAATTAAAACTTGACTTTACACACAGCCAATGACAGCACGCGGTGGCCAGCTCCAGCCGCTGTAGTTACGCCCATAATTTAAATCATGTCAATAGTGTGTGCCGTTCATACACACGAAAATATACACCAGTGTCCGTAAATTTTTCAAAGGGATATAGGCTGGCCGAGTGCCTACCTAATGCGCATACCGTACCGAGCTCCTTCGAACAGTGAGTTACGTCACACGGCGGGCGCGACAAGTTGCTATAAGTGTTACAACAGGAGTTTAACTTCTTTTTTAATATTTTGTATTATTGTATTACATAGAGGGTCATTCAATAAATACTTAGCCTACAAAAAGTAAACGAAAATTTTGGAAAAGTGGCAATTTATTTTTCAACAAAATCTCCTTTTAGTTCGATACACTTAGCCCAGCGATGCTCCAACTTTTTTAACCCGTCCGAAAAATAGTTTTTGTCAAACTCTGCAAAATAGCCCTCCGTGGCGGCGATGACCTCCTCATTCGATCCATATATATTCCCGGCGAGTGATTTTTTCAGATTAGGAAACAGAAAGAAGTCACAAGGGGCCAAATCTGGAGAATACGGTGGATGGGGCAACAATTCGTAGCGTAATTCGACCAATTTGGCCATGGCAACGGCAGACGTGTGAACCGGTGCGTTGTCGTGGTGAAACAGCACTTTTTTCTTCGCCACATGGGGTCGTTTTTTCTTTAATTCGGCGTCGAAACGGCCCAATAAATCGGCATAGTAAAGCCCTGTAATTGTTTTACCCTTATCGAGGTAATCGATGTAGATCACACCTTGTGAATCCCAGAAAACGGTGGCCATAACTTTTCCGGCCGATTTTACAGTTTTCGCCTTCTTTGGAGCACGTTCCCCGGTCTGGATCCATTGTTTTGATTGCTCCTTGGTCTCTGGTGTGTACCAGTGGATCCAGGTTTCATCGACGGTCACAAAACGACGCAAAAACTCCGCTGGATTCCGCTTAAACAGCGCCAAACACGTCTCCGATGTGGTCTCACGGTTGCGCTTGTTTTCTGGTGTGAGTAAACGCGGCACCCATCGCGCCGACAGCTTTCTCATGCCGAGTTCCTCGTGAAGAATATGATGCACTGTTCCTTCTGAAATGCCTACAGTCTCAGCTAGCTCCCGAACCTTCAATCGGCGATCTGCCAATACGAAATCATGGATTTTTTTAATGTTTTCCTCCGTAGCAGCTGTTTTCGGTGCACCTGGACGTGGTTCATCAAAAACCGACGTACGGCCACGTGCAAACTCGTTGAACCAATTCTTGACGGTGGCCATCGATGCAGAAGAGTCACCGTACACAGCATCCAAGGGCTCTTTGATTTCGATGCGCGTTTTCCCTTCCAAAAATAGGAATCGAATCACCAAACGATATTGCTCTTTTTCCATTTTTGTAAAACTGATCGACACGTTCGCTTCCATAAGTTGTCAAATTAAAACAAATGAAGGGATTGGAATGAAAATTTGAAAAAAGAATTAAAAAAGAATGTGCTACACTGTGGTAAAACTCTTTTGAAACTACAGCGCCCTCTGGCGATGAGGCTAGGTACTTATTGAATGCACCTCGTAGTTAAAATAAATGCATTTGGCGTTATTGGTAGGGTAGGCTAGGCCTAATTGCCTCTATAGACGGCACGCCCCTGCCTATCCTAAGCCTGAAATTTCTTACTAAAAGCTACCAGCGATTATCTGGTATCAGGCGTTAACTTTAACAGGAGTTTAACTTCTTTTTTTAAATTTTGTAATAATTATTGTATTACATAGTTAAAATAAATGCATTTGGCGTTATTGGTAGGGTAGGCTAGGCCTAATTGCCTCTATGGACGGCACGCCCCTGCCTATCCTAAGGCTGAAATTTCTTACTAATAGCTACCAGCGATATCTGGTATCAGGCGTTAACTTTACAGAGTATATTTAGCTGCAATGATAGGTTTCAAAGAGACCACATCAATGCTTTTTTATCTTCTTGACACTGCATATTGCAAGAGGCGGACGTTGACGTTTGTAGGAGAATTCACGGTTATCTTAGGAGTTATTTTCTATATAACTATAGACTAATTTAATATCGGTATGTCATCAGGGCCAGATGCTGTCTCTAGAAAGCATGCTGGGCGGCGCGCGCGCGGCGCCGGCGGGCCGCGCGCGCGCCGCCGTGCGCGTGCTGGCGCCGCCCGGCCGCCTGGCGCGCCCGCTTCTACTCACGGCCGCCAAGCCGCTGCACAACATTATACTACAGGTACGTGCTCACTTGTTGCTCTTGAAATTGTTTATTGAGGTAAATGGTGACTTATTGAAATTGTTTATTAAAATAATTTAAAAATAAACATATAATAAATATTTACATAAATATTAATTTGTTAAATGTATGTCTATTAATTGGATTCTACCTGAACTAGGAATAAACCTCTATATCATGAAATGAAACCATGAAATGATTATATTTTCTGTAAGTAGGTTTGTACAAACCCTTTTACACGTCAATCATATTTAGAAAAAAAAAACTAGATGAGCTCGGCGTTTCCTATCTGACTACTCTGAGAAGAAAGGCCGAAACAAACTCAAAGGTCACAGTCTCTTTTAAAGTCCAGACATAATCTTGATCAGATCATGTGAAGACCATGTAGATTGGTGTCTGAAATGGTCTTTTGAGGAAAGAACCACACAGAATGAGTGGACCTATCCAGTCAGTGCACGCATTTGTCAGTAATCGTGTAGCTCAACTCAGAACTTAAGGAGCTCAACGATTCGACGAACAATACCAAAGAAAGGACATTTGGGAAGGCCGCTTAAATGGCTCAAACTGCCAGACCAAGATTAAAACTAAATGAGAAAAAAAAAAACAATGACCTACATAGTCTTCACATTCACATTATTTGAAAACAATATTATTACTTTACAAGTAAATATTAAATTCCACACAATATATTAAGCTCCAAAAAGTAAATATGTCATTGAATAATCATTAAATGTCAAAAGTGTATATATATAAAATAAAAGTTTCAGTATGCAATAATTGGAGCAGCTCAATCCCAAGCCTTTTTGTCCTCAATATAATCTTTAACGGTATAAAGGCTTTCTGGCACAACTTACTTTTAATAAATGATTTGAATTTATTGGGGCTTAGATCTTGAACGTGGCTTGGAAGTTTATTATAAAAACGTATACATTGACATCTGAATGAGCCACCTATTTTCTTGAGCCATGTTGTAGGTACAACAAATTTGTGTTTGTTCCTAGTATTTATATTATAGATATCACTGTATTTTTTAAACAATTTTATATTTTTATGGTCGTATAAAAGATTTTCAAAAATATACTGAGAGGGCACAGTCATTACATTAATCTCCTTAAATTTCTCTCTGAGAGAGTGTCTCGGACTTAATTTATAAATTGATCGAACAGCTCTTTTCTGCAAAACAAAGATATTCTGAATGTCCGCGGCATTTCCCCACAACAGAATACCGTACGACATATCAGGTATCTCACACAGGTGCTTATACATAAATACTATCAAAGCTGCCGTAAACAAACAGTAAATAACGTATTAAAAGCTGGCTTATGGCGGAACTGGTGTGTTTTGTAAATACCGCCCAGAGAATGGGAGTTCGAACTCCTATGAAGCCCGAATATGAACTCACTCTGCCAGTCTCCAGAAAGCCTAAGACATATTTGAAACTGGCTCTGTATCTGAAATCATTATTTCGATTGGAAGTGTCAAGTTAAATATTTGTTTATTTATTTATTACAGCAAAGCGATGGCAATACAATCAGGGTGGGGTCAACTACGAGTGGTGCCCCTCCGACATCACAAACTTTAGTTTTAAGTAATATTGGTAAGTATTCTTCACAATCCTGTATGATTTACATTTGTGGCTGTACTTTATTTATCAATAACTTTTCTTATTATTATCATAGGTGCTCAAACGGTGACGACATCAACAACGTCAGCGCCCATTTTAAAACTACAACAGGTAAAAACTATTTCTGACCAAGTGAATACTTTTGCTCACACTTATAAGTTGTTTTCATCAATTCCATCCAGAATAAGTTATTATCATATATTGTTTATCATTATTTTAGGTGAATGCGATACAACAAGTTAAACTCGCGCAAGGAATAAAAATTCAACAGGTGAATTTTGACAGTTTGCATGGTTTGAAAAATGCTTCAGATTCAGAACTGAGTTTTGTAGTTCAAGATTTGCATGAATCTAAACATGGGTACAGACTGACAGATATTTCAAACTACCGATGCAAAATGTAGTTTAAGTGCTGTAACTGCATTACAACTGCATGGCGACTGCTACCACTGAAAGGCTGATTTGTGCAAGCCGTGCATGGATTAGATGGATTGTGCGTACATTTTTGCTCCTACGTGCTACCACTCTGATCCAAATCAGCCTAGCATATTTAGGGCTGAATCAGCCGCATCTTTAGCCCTAAATATACGACCGCGGCTTGCAGCTGTAACGCAGTTGGTTTGACGGCAAACTGCATCCATAATACATTCTGCAGTTGGTTTGCAATGTGTTTGTTTGTCTGTAAACACTAGAGAGAGCTGATTGCATGTGTGATTGGATGCGACGGACGGGTCTATTTAAAACACATTAACAATTTATTTTATTCACTGATATTTAAAACATTTGCATTACTTTTATAATAAGCACTTCTTACCTTTATTTTAAAACCTAATAATACTGTAGATTTTAAGGTGGCAGTAACTAGATAGTAAGAGATTTTGAGTACTTCATCTGTAAATCAGGTCCCTTTTGAGTCTGGTCTTATCTTAGTGTGAAGGGTTTCTGCTTAAGAAGGGTTTGGGATATTATTAATATGAACGATTATGCTTGTCAGCTGCAGAAAGATTGAACACTATATATAATCAGCTCATCCATTTGCGTGTTTATTTAACATCATCCTCTTAAAGATATTTATATAGTCTCCTACATATAAATTCTAGTTTTGTTGAATGAAAGGAAAGGGCAATATTTCCCAAAACAACAATAATAGTGTCCGACCGAAACCGAAACCGAATTTCGGCAACGACGGTCTCAGTTTCGGCCGATACGTTTTGGAGGGAAAAATAAAGAAAACGTTATTATAATCAGTCAGTTTATTTTTTTTATCTTTAAAACACATACCTAGCTATGCAGTCATCGACATTTTCACGTATTGGTAGTTAACGTAACAACCCCTCATTTAAGAAAAAAATATTAAACTGCGCCATAAAATTACTTAAAATAGGTGAAGAGTTTATTTGAGTACGTAGATTCTTCTTTTGAATATTATTCATGGTTTAAAAAAAATATTAAACAAAACTACTTATGTTGTTACCTAATAACACAGATAAAACTTACCGAATTCAAAATAAATCACACGAAAAATCACAACAAACAAAACAAACTGCGAATACAAGCCAGTCACGACATGATTAGGCACGTGGACGCGGCAAAATGTCTTCGTCGCTTGGATGGAGTTTACCGCGCTGAACATGACCGCGCACAGCGCGAGAACTCCCGAATGAAGTTTCGGTTTTGGTCGTAGTTTAAGTTTTGGTCGTATTAACCGAGACTAAACCGAAACCCGTTTTTTTGCCGAAACTCGACCGAAACCGAACTTTCGGCCCGACACTAAACACTAAATTAAATTTGACATTTTAAGAATAAAGGGTTTGTGAATATACTGTGACTTTCGCTAAATGCTATGTAACTAAAACTCTGATTATATCTTTCTGTGGTTGACTAAACGAAACAATATTATAAATATGCCTCATGTTTGTAGTAAAATATTGTTTGTAATATTTCCAGGCTGTGACAAGTGCATCAGTGCCGACCTCTAGCGGCGTCCGCAGTGTACTAATGGACGGCCAGCAACTGAAACTAGTGGGAGGGCGCCACGTGCTCGCCAGGATACTGCGCCCGGCACACCCGCACCAGTAAAACCATGCCATGTCTTTGTTACTATAAAGATATTTGAATTTCTTCTCTCAGCAATGATACATAAAAAAACCCCAGATACACATTCTGCGATTCAGAAACGTCCGTGAAAAAGAGTGATCCAATCAAAATTGAGCCGTCTTTTCTGTAAGTATGGCAAATTAAAAACGAAACACAAATTGCGTCGATTTTGGTGATCCGCTTTATGACAGTTCGTTTGAAGTTTGAATTTGTGTTTATCAAGTAAAAGCTTGTAACTTTGATTTTTATTTGGTTTGGTGAAAACACTTAGTGAAATTATAGAAGGAATTGTGTATCTTAGGTTTTTAAATCAATGTCTCAACATATTTCTCGAGGATTGTATAGCTATAGCTAACATAGAGAACACTAACATAAATACGCCTCTTACAAAATATAATTTTGTTTTGTACCATTGGAGTCAAAATTTGGTTAACTTTTAGTTTCCTTATAAAGGTAATATTGTACAAATCTAGTATTTTGGTGGACTTGGTTGTAAAGTCTTTAAGTTCAGAATATTTTTATATAAAAGTAATTTGACTATATATAATTCGTTTATTTATTTTTGAACTGAAAAATGAGTATTGGTCGAGGTTATCTCGTTTGGGGGTTTCAAACTGATGAAATTAAGGTAGGTTAATATTATGATGTAAATAAAAACCAATTATTAATTAGGTGTTAAAGGGGAACACTAATGATTTGATTATATTCTTGTTATTATTGTTAATTTATTAATTGTATATAGAGGACAAGAAAGCTAAACATTGAATGGCTTCACAATATATACGAGATATTATATCGAGGTAAAATGTATACTTTATGGTAGGTATTAGTATTGGGTTTTGTACCCATTGACACTACAAAGAGCATTCATAACGTATATTATGTTAAAAGATCTTAATTGCAATATATTTTCATATTTAATATGTTGTTTATGATTATTTGATTGTTCACTTGTACATAGTGGGTCTGATCCCCTTTAATTAAAGTGACATATAAGTCAATTGCTCTAACGAGTAAAACTTGTTCATAGTATTTTAAAGGCGATTTAAAATGTATGCTATAGTTTTAATATTAAATATTAGGTTCGTATTGCACAGTTTTTCACTGTTAGATAAATAAAATAAAAATATGTATAAATACTTTTTTGTTTTATTGATAACTACAAATACAATAGGGAAATCGAACGAACTTTTAATTGGTATTACCGCTTATTATACGAACGAGTAGCAGTCGTCCACTGAAACAGTACGCGACCAATTAATTAAATCATGCGAATCATAAATTTTGAACGGACGCACAATGCACGCAGTACTTACTTGGTGAATAACAAACACTTGAGCTTTGATAATAATTTAATTGCACACATTGAATTAAATAAACAACATTGTTTTTGCTTGTTCATTGAGGCATGATAATTGAATATATACGAGATAAACTGTTCTCATAGGTCACGCCACGTAACTCGATAGACAGGTTTAAAACTGGGATCAACAAAAATGCCATATTCGGGTGGGAAAACATAATTTATTTCATTACTTATGTACATGGTGTGTGTTCTGAGCAAATACAAAATAATCACACTGCTCGAGGCATTCATCAAACTAATTCTAACACAAAGCTAATAAAACATAAATACTATTGATACGTTACTGTGCGATGTTACTTTGCATGATACAAAATGTTAGCATGAATTATAATGATCCACGTGTTAATATAGAGGTAATTAATTAAATCCAAACTTCGCCTTAACACGACTCCTTGCGCTCGAGACGATTTCATAAATACAAATCGCACCGTGTGCAAGACACTAACAATTCCTTCTACAGGGAAACGACAATATTCAAAGATACTACGGAGGTATCACATTTTAATTTCTAACTAACGCTTCTGCCCTCTCTCCTCTCACATATGATTGTACAGTCATATTACATACCTAACACTGAATTACATAATACGCGTAAGTGCTTATATTTCCTTAGCACACAAAGTTACACATAAATTGAAAATAATAGTGCCGTTATAAAATAATTTTGTAACAGATTACACGTCTTTTAAATAAAACTTACTAAAGGCTCCTTCAAACAGGCGCGACAGAAAGGCACCGCGTGTAGCACTACAAGCGGTGCCTTTGTGTCGCGTCGCGTGTCGCGCTTGTTTGTAAGAGTCTTATTCCTAAAAACTCAATCATATATCAGTCTTATAACTATGTTTAAAATTATATAAATACTTAATTGAAATGTAAGTTAGATAATTGAAATGTATACTAATAAAAGAGCGACGTTAAAACACAGATACCTATAACATTACACCGAGATTGATATTACTTCATCTTATCCTAACAGGCTACACAAAAAATAAATGAGTATGCTTAGTGTGTAGATTTATAAGTACCACAGGTTTAGTTAATACTGACGAGTCATACAATCGAAACTTTCAGAGATATGATATACATAGCACGAAGGTTGCCGATGAATCGCGTGCTGAGCGTCGAGCCCAACAATACTGCTGTTATGTGCAGCGACAAGTGCGCAGTGTCTTGATAAAGATTCTGATAGCGTGAATAACATTGAGTCGACTGTGGCCGAGCTCGACCGTTACAACGTATCTACATTTATTAATAATGAATGAACAGAAGTTCCGAATGCCACCACTTTATAGTTAGGTTCTAGCAAGCTCATAAGTACACTATCAATATCTAATTGTCACGTTTTATTACGATGCCGTGGCATTTGTGAGTCATAGGGAAATGGCAAAATCAGTTATTGGAGCACGTCGATGATCTCTGGCTATTCATTACTTGACTTGACCACTTGAAGCTCGAAGGAGACCTCCGCTAGGTACGTATTGACATGACAACCTATCTACCTGTTTGCTATTTCATGGTGTCTGACCAAACAGATGAATAAATAGAATAATCTGACTGCTATTCCCCCGGGACCAACGTATCTACGAAGTAATTTATTTGTAACAAAAATATTTTTAGCAATTTTGGCATTTGACACGAACGTCCCTAATTTACAATCGAATATCTAGTGCGATTACAAAATATACTTACATATTATATCGTATCTCTGAACATGGAACCACCTCCGCTCTGCTGGTACGAGACCAGCCGAATCGTACATTATATACAAACAATAGGCACTGAAAGTTTGAAATATGATCGGTGTGTAAGAAGACGAACACAGACAGGTCTTCTAATGCGACTTCGAGAATCTACACTATGGCGGCTAAATCATTACAAAGTGCGTGGAATGCCTGATGTACAATTGAGGTGACAAGGACGCGTGCACGTTATTGTAGCGCTGCCGATATAATCACTGTTCATATTCGTTATAATGTGTATTAGTCATATACAAAAGCAAAATTGAGTATTATTAAGTGCAACATTTAAGTTATATAATTTATAAATCATCTAAAAACACAATAAGTCATTAGTCATCCACTTCAAGTAGTCTCTCTGCTTACAACATTTTCAGTGATTGTGACAACTAACAGGTTGCCACAACTTGACATAATGGTTGGTTTGTGTTAATGAATGATTGAGTTTCCGCTGTGCCTCCACACTTGACGCTCTAGCATAGCGAAAAACATTTACTAGTATTCCATTATAGTATGTATAAATATATATTTTATTAATATTTAAATCAAAGTTATAGGTATTATTTGACGAGTGTGTAGTTAAACTATGTACGATATGTACCAGAGTTGTACACGAGGCATCCTGCCGACTGGCGGCTGCTGAACAAGCTATAAAGCGTGTCGGAGCGCGGCGCTCACTCGTCGCCCTCGCCGTCCTCAGCGTTCTCAGCCGTCAACAGGTTGGTGTTGTCGTCAGCCTGAAGATCGGCGGTTAACTTCTGAAACAAGTGCTACGATTATATATATGTCGCAGGTGGATCGTCGAATCTTCTGTTTTACGTAAACGCTAGCTGTCTTACAAGACAGCTCCGTTACGTAAAACAGCTGAACGTCGATTTTCCATAATGTATTACTGAACGTACACTCAGCATTGCATAAACGTTTTGCATTTATCAATGCAGCGGGTCAACGATTAGACGTTATGCGAAACAGCGTGAAATTAAACTTCAGATAGTAGATTTCAGTTCTTAGTTTTATCGTTCGTGGCTCTGTGTCCGAAATACAAATACATAATATGTAAATAAAATGAGTAATATGAGTGAAAATGACCCTTACTCAACAGTGATTTTAAAGTTAATATAAAGTTTTATGAAAGTCAGTCCTAACAATACTAAATAGCCAAGTAACCGCGACCAGTTCAGAAGTAGGGCTCGCCGGCCCCAGGCATGGCACCGCTTCGCTCGCTCGCGCGCGGTTAGTCATAGTTCTAACCTAACCTAAACCAAGTGGTCAGGGTGCTCTAGCTTATTCACTGCGCCCGAATCGCCATTATTAGCCAAACAAAACGCATAATGTGACTGCAGATAAGCCATTCTGAATTACGTCTAAACGTGGGTAGTCGTTTTGTTAAGCGTAACGCTATGGCACTCCAGCTGAACGTTTACATAACGGGGTTTTTTTATAAAACAGCTAGCGATTATGTAAAACAGCTAATTATGCAACCCATCTGCGATATAATATATCAAAGCTGCATATTATTTGCACAGAGACATTTGTGTTTAGTACACACAAAACAAAGTGTCCTCACATAATCTTCATTTATGTTAGCGTTTTAAATTATACCATTTGGCTTTTTACTAGTGCAATATTTTATGCAAGCTACCTAATACCTACCTGCCTCGCATAAAAAATTGCAGTAGTTTACGAAATGGTGATAGGTAGCCTGCTTGGCTGCTGTTCCATTCTAATGAGGGTTTTTATTAGAACACTACAACAGAAAAGCCATTTATTGAGTCATTCAGAAGCTGCAACAGTCTAGATTATAATCAAATTACTTCACGGTAATTCGATACGATGTTTTTTGTCTATCGAAGTAGCCAGTGCACTCACAAATGAAACCCGTTCTAATGATACCTTCTACCAAATAACTAAACTATGTTTTACTCAATGCCTTCTAAAGTTGATAAGAAATGGCATATCAGACATTTCACCTAACTATGTCTCTGATAGGTATTTAATAGGATGTCAATAGGGGACGGTGACCTCTTAACGTAAGGAGGGCCGCCGGCCGTTCGGTTTGCTTGCTACCTATCGTAGTACATTTTGATACAAGTGTGCAAAGAATGTCATTGTAGGTAGCCCGAGCCGAAGGCAAAGGCGTAATGGAGCCGAGAGTACACATATTGTATTTATTCACTCAGTTTATACAGGGTCAAATTATATTAGCTAGCGAACGCAGACGTGATGGGTTTCGATATCTAAACATGAAAAAAACAAAAAAAAAAAAAAAATTTGATATTTTTTCTATCATCGGGTCATCGACCGCAGTTAGTGTAGTCACTTGAAATGTCAGTTTAATAAATATTTTTAGTAAACTTCACAGACATGACTGGAATCGATACCTAAACGTGATAAATCAAAATAAAACAGATTTTCTTATCTCATACTTCAAGTAACAACATTACCAAGTGTCGCTGACCACAAAAAAAAAACTTTGGCAGGCTAATTAAATTTGACCCGTTATATTCATAATATTTTTAGGCATGAAAAGGGTTGAGGGTTCGTCGCTTTAAAAAAAACCCACATCTCTGAGTAGTATAATAGTAATCTGTAGCGCACTTTCCGCGCGGTGCGCTAGTGCGGGAATGCAAAGTAAAAAGTAAGCATGTTAAATACACTATTGTGAACTTAAAAGCGGTACAATAACAGCCACTTTCGAGCAAGTGTGTGTGTGTGTTGAAAAGATAATGTGTTTGTGCTCGTACCCCAAGCTTCGAGGAGGCGATCTGCGAGCGCTTGCGCCGGCGCACCGCTAGTGCGAGCAGCAGCACCAGAGCGATGGACGACAGAGCTGCCACCAACAGCGGCAGGAGCAGGTTGTCACCCGGGGAGTAGCCCTGAAACGGACAGTAGGTAATTCTGCGTGTTATAGGAAGGTAAGTCGAATCTAGTTAGGTAATCTTGTATAATGCCAGATTTCCAGCCTCCCAGAAATACCATCAAAACTACTTAAGTGTCGGCAGATTTAGAAGTCTTTAAAGCAACGCTCAATGACTCCCCAGTCACGAACTCTTCTGAATGCGAACGCAGTAACGCAAGAGAAAGTTCTCAGGTCTAAAAGATTAGAAGCCCACGCCAGTCGATAAGAAATAAACCTAAATTTTGTGCCTCCTAGCCAGAAATCTTCTTGTCTTTTAAAGCAAATTGTAAAAGCACGTATTTATATTTAACATGGTGGAAATGTGCAATATGCACCAAACTTCGCAACATGTAGTTAAACGCTAATTTAAACCGTCAAGAGTAGTTCCACAGTTCCGCAATTCGAGTAAGAGCACCCGGGATAAATATTACATCCGTTGACGACCGGATTATATGCCTATCGTCAGCTTAAAACTGCGATTTCTTTATTAACCTTATGCATGTAATGTATAAAGTGTATCCTAATCATTGTAGGATGGAATACCATCTGTTACGTAGTAGGAGTAACATAACTGTTAGGTAATCCCAAACTTAAGTAACCGTGGAGAACAACGAAGCAAATTATTACTACCTACATTGAAAATTACTTTTGGCATTGTAAATTGTAATAATTCATGTAAGTACCTTCATCATCATCATTATTGAAGCCCTTTGGCTGGCTACAATAACATGAATTCTAAGTAGGTATCTAGAAACAAATACAATATAATTAGAAAAAAAAAATATGTAAGTACTTACTGCGGTTTTTTGCAGTCGGATTTTTGTTTTTTTTTAATCATTTGTGTTATTTTAAGCTTTTTAGTGTTATTAATGAATCATTGTTCAGTTAAGTATTAGTAAGTAAATAAGCTGTTATAAGTACGGTGAAGTAATGTTAGGGATAGGTTTTAGGAAAGAAAATGTACTTTTTTGTAGTTTATCTCAAAATAGTAGATTAAAAGTCTTATAATAAATATATATATATGGAATTAGCTATTAACTAGCTTTTATTTGATACCCATATTATTAAAATCATATTTTCAAATCCATCAGACAGTTTAGACTACAGAGCGTGCCAAAGATATACATACCTACATACACTCGAAAAACATAAAAGTCTTTCTGGGGCAGTCGGGTAAAAATAAACTCTGATGAAACTTTAAGTACCTACCTGCTCATAGTACTCATCGTAGATTGTAGACCCGGCCTTCGCCTTTTTTGCCAATTTCCCCAGTCCTATGAGTATAATGACATCCATATGTTTCTTACAGTGTCGTAATCATTTATTTGTCATTAATGTCTTACTTATTAGGCCATACGGATTATATTTTATACTGTAGCATGTACACGTGTGTTCGATCGAGCACTTATGTTCTGCAATTTATCTCTCACAATTTATTATTCCCATGATATAATGCTGAAAGGCAATTGTTCCAGATATTCGGAACCTCGGAAATCTAAAAAAAATAAATTCAGATTTGCGTATAAAGCCTAGTAGTTCCACTTTTATGATTTGATTTAATAAAATATGATCTGCCAAACGGTAGGTACTATGGTTTCGTCACTACCTCACTACATATACATTTCTATTGTTAAGTGTTAGACATAAAACAGATAAAAACGGCGTCAAAACAGGCGTTTTTCCAAATGCAAAGTCAGACTCTCTGTTCGCCACTAAGAATGTTCCATATTCATGAAATGAAGGGCGAGCTACTCGTATTGCCATTTTTGGGCAAATATCCAAGGCCCCAATCCGTTTAAAAACTCAATAACACTTGCACATTGGCAGTTACATTTATGACCACTAACTTCTTCGTTTTGTATATTTTTGATGGAATGAACAGTTTTAATAACTACCACTTTATTGAGGCTTTAAAAGTAGACTTAACTTTAACGTAGAATATAGAGGCGTATATTTGCGTGCCTACTTATTTCCACGTATTTACATATCTATGACTATGAGCTTGTGTGCTAATAGTTGAATCGGTAGAAACGAAGGTCCTTACAAACATGGAGTAGAATTTTGATGCACCTAATGGGTTTTACCATCCATTTAGAGTGTACTGAACCAGGATCAATAAGTTGAAGCTTGTTTGTAGATACGAGTATGTATGTCTGACTGTATCATTGTAGGTATCTCAACGTTACGAAGGCATGGATTTAAATACTGTTTCAATTAAATTGCTGCTTTTAAATATTATGTTCATCTGCGTACCGGTTGTATAATGCTACTAGATATCGGAAGCAGCAATAAATCACATCCTAACGTACGTTACGTACGTTAGGAAAATATTTATATAATCCTTTACTGTTTTATAACATCCCTTCAACGAAAGACATTCTCGGCCAAAAAAGCTTAATTGCAAGTCTACTTTCTCGAATTATTGATTTCAGACAACCAATATCCACATTGCTTGCAGCTACAATATGTACCTAACTACTTATTGCAAGTTATCAGAATCACATTACATAATATATTAAGCAGGTACACAATCCAGAATGGATTTCGTAAATCAACTACGTTTTACATGTCTGCTTTCATTAAATTACCAGCTGTTGCAGAAGAATTGTTATGATTAGGCATGTAAAACACGCACTGGCGTTATGATTAAGTAAATAGGTAGGTAAACATTACATAAGTTAGTTAATAATGCAGTACATACCGTCCATTGGAAGTAAGATGACGTGTCCACGAATGGCCAGCGCGCTCCGTACCACCCGGCGTCACCGGCCTTTGACACCGTCACTTCATCGGAATCAGTGCCAGGAGCCGCGTAGTCAGGCTTCAATGGTGGCAAAGAAAACACTTCATCTACTTCAAGCGACTCTTTAAATTCATCATCGTCATCCACCGATAGCATTGTATCCTTTAAATCTCTTAATTTAGAATTTTCACTAGCTGTAGCAAACTCAGTCGTCACTGGAGTTCTAGCCGTGGTAGCTTTAGTAGTAATCAAAACGTCGTCGAACCCTTTTGTAGCGAATACTGATTTCTCTGAGGGAACTTGTGTTCGTGAGAAATATCTTAACACGCTGCGTAGAGTGATTGGTTCCGGAGTGACTGTCGCTCGGATTATAATGTCTTTTTCCCATTTAACTGATACATCGTTATTGTTACTGGATACAGTTCCAATGAGAGGAATAACACTATCGTCTGTTGGAACAGGTGGAATAACTGTGGAGGATGTTGAGCTCTTCCACGATCGTAACGCTGGCATTGTCCAAGGAGGCGTAGTCGCCCGGTCGCCATTAACAATTGATGGAACAGTAGACGAGGTGGTTGAGGGCGATGACAATGGGGTACTTGTTTCCAATTTCTGACCTAGGGTTAACACGACTTCTGGGAACATCTTCAGCTCTTTTTTCCTAGACTTCACCATCTCACGTGCAGCGGATGCCACCGGTGCAGGGGTGATGATGATTTCTTCCTGGGCTTGCTGATTCCTTGCATCAATAATATAAAGTGGAACGAGAGTTAAAACGAGCGTTGCTGCCATACTGGATATAATCCATAAAGCATATTTCAAATCTGATTTCCTTCGAGTTCGTCGCACATGGATTGAGGGACTGTAGTCTCGTCCTTTGCCCTTCAGGCCGCTGTTGCTCAACACTTCCTCGGTCTGCGGAAGGATAGTGTACTGCAGACTGTTCTCGCCGTGTCGCACTGTCTTGTACATTGTGCTGTTGCTCCTACTTAGTTATCACAAAAGGAAACACTACGTTAACGTTTTCTATTCACACTAAATCTTATCACATGCTCGTATTTTCACAGTGCTGAGATGGATCCGCGGTGCTCGCGTGTCTCAGTTTTGCGAGTCATCAACGTGAAGAGTCGGTGCGAGACATCGCGGCCACTCGCGCTTTGTGCAGCGTCGTCGGCTCGGCGCTGGCGGGCGCAGCGCGCACGCGCCACAACATTGAGCGGCTGCGCGTCCCCTATCCGCGGCGGCTCAAAGGCCCCGAGCTTTTGAGGTTATATGACTTAGAAGCCGGCTTATATTTTACATCACGCCGCACGACAATAACAATAACATTACAAACTCTTTAAGTAGGTATCTACCTCGCCTCATTCGCGACCATGAGCTTCAGCAACTTTTCGACACTAGCGTCTGAATGAGGTAGCTTCTTTTGTGTGCGCCGAATTGCTGCTGTTGAATGAAACGGAAAATTTATTTCGGGTCCAGATCGTTAATGTAATCGAAAGCCAATACCTACAGCTTGCCGAGTAAATCTAGCGTGGCTAAGTTAAACTTGATTTGTACCAAACATTTACGTTGCTATTCCAGATTGAATGATAGCATGTGTTTTTCACGTAGGGTTTTTGTAGAACATTTTGTCCAAATTGCAGACCTCTGATGAAAATTATGAGTCACAATCACGCCGATGTAACTGTTTCCAATTACGAGTGCATGATTCAGTTTCGGTTTCGGGCAACTTCCATCCATTTGGTTTTTGCATGCTGTGATCAAATGCAATGACGGATAATTTATCATGTGAATACAGCGGGTTTGGCATCGGCTCGCTACCCAATACTGCCGCATTGTATGTGCTTTGATAATTTTGTTGCTAAAGCTCATACTTTGTTGCTATCTACTGAAAAAATCCTAAAAAAATGAGTAACGACGGCAAAAAAAAATACACTACATAAAGCAACTAATATAGTAACAACCATGTAGAACATAGTTAAAGAACGAAAAAACAAGAAAATAAAAACGATAAACAAAATATAACATTACATACGACAAACCTAGTAAGTGAACCTAAACACGTAGCTAACATAATATTCAACAACTTCTTCGCATCCATTGGGAAAAATACCACCCAAAAAGCCGGCAACCCACTGAAAATGCTATGTTTCTTAGCCCAGTCGATGGTTACGAAATAAACAAGATATTAAAAAACTTAAAAAACAAAAAGAATAAACCTATTTTCAGACTGTGCGCTGACGAACTTACTTTACCATTTTGTATATTAATTAATCAATCGTTCGAAAAAGGCATTTTCCCCAATCAACTAAAAAAGGCGCTAACCAAAACTTATTCATAAAAAGAATAACAAAACAGACCCAAATAATTATATACCAATTTATTGCCCTTCTGCCCCCAGCATCTAAAGTCTTTGAAAAAGCAATGTGCGAACGCGTATATTCCTTTTGTGACAAGTATAAGATATTAGATGACTGCCAAAACGAATTTCGCAAAAATAGATCTACCTGCGACGCTAGAAGTTTATAAGTAGGTATATGCAAGATGCTTTAAATATTTTTAATAATAAACAATACGCAATTCGAATATTATTATGACTAAGGCCTACGACAAAGTGCAATTTAAAATACTATTAAATAAGCTATAAGGAATAGGAATACGCGGGAAATCTCATAACTGGTTTACATCATATTAGAAGGATAGAGAGCAATTGGTTGAAATTGAACATTACAATAAAAAACAAAAGAAACACAACTTATAAGATCTGATGTCAGAGACAAATACATGCTTCGATTCCCCAGGGAAGTGTTATAGGCGGCCCCCTTTTCCTCATATACATAAACGAACTCCCCAAAACTATAGATGGTCCATGTGTACTGTTTGCGGATGATATTTCGATCCTCACCTCGTGCCAAACAAATACAAATTTAAATGAAAAACTACATTGAATGAGCGAGCATAATCTCGAACTGAATTTCACCAAAACCAAATTAATAACTTTTCACATTTTACATTTCAATAACAAAAATAGAAACAGTTAATGATTTCACCCTCCTAGGTTTGACAATAGACACATATTTAAACTGTAAGACACCTACAGAAGGTTATTTCAAAAATAAAAAAAAAATCATACGGCTTACGCGAAATCAAATAAACTACCAACCTAATCACATACTACGCGTATGCATGCTTGGTTTAGTTATGGCATAACGAACGTAAATTCTTCTATTTCGATTAAAATGTTTGTATCTTGATTTAATTGGTCAAAGACAGCTAATGACACACAATTGATTTTCTATTGTTTGACTCCGAATCGGTGTCGCGCGGGGCTTAATACGTTAATGATAGGGAGATTATTTTATGTCTGAAACAATATTCCATAATAATGAATATTGCAAAAAAAAAAAGAATGTGAAAAAGCTCTGTAAAAATACTCGAAAACTATCAACAATCGCGGAACATACATGGGGTATTTTCGGATATCCCTGGGCATGAGGAATCATTTATATGACGCTTTATTTAGACCACTCTGTATAATAATACTGATGTAAAAAAAACATATAGATTGGAAATAATTTGAGTATTTTGTAATAAGGAAAATCATTAAAGCGCCCTTCCTGTCTCCTACTTATTTAAAATGTTGCTGTGCCCGACAGGGTCCATACTTGTTTCTATTATTATTATTTACCACCTGTATGTGTACATTATGGATGGCAATAAAGATTAATTGAATTGAATACTGTCATGTGCCAAGAGTACTCTACCTATAAAGGTAATTGCAGAATTTCTGAATCAAAAATAATTTCCATGTAAAAAAGAGGCGTAGAGCTTTGGCAAATTAATCTTATCTCAAAGATACGAGAAAGAAAATGGGATTCGAACACGGCAAGTGTTAAACCAGCAAGTGATCATTGTAACCTGCGTCCAGAAGATTTATTTTTAACCTTCGCAAGAAAGAACTGACAGGCAGTTATCCGCTTCACCTTCCCAAAGACCAAACTATCATTTCATTTTGCGTCTAAAAGATTATAGCAACCGGCTACCAACCGTCTCTAATTAAAGCTTAGAAAAAAAGTGTACAACGAGTATATTAACATGTTTTTTCGGCCGGTCAAACAGCGAACACACCATACGAATACTAATTCAGTTGACCTTCAACAGAATCACGTTTCCTTTCGAAATTGGTTCGTGAATGCTATATTTTTAGAATAAAAGTAAAAAGAGAATGGCCAAACAGAATAAAAGGGTTGGTCGGACGGATCGTCCCGGCTTTTTGTTGGCCCACCATCTTTTTAAGGTTCCGTAGTCAACAACCCTTTTTTTTTTGGGTGGGAAATCATCATATAACTTCTCCCGCTCTGGGCGGAGCGGAAGGGTGTGTCAGACTCTTACTGACTAAAACCCACCCATATTCCTTCCTGTTGCCTGTGTTGCCAGGGGCCTCGGTTACCCGGTTTAGTACCTTCCCGCGACCCCGGCAGGCATCGGCCCTAGTGGACCCCTACACTTGTGCTGACGACACCTCTTTGAGGCGCGCGTGGAATACAATGCGCCGTCGACCCGGGCCTGGTCCTTACCGGACGGTGAGCTACCCATTGCTCACCGTCCGCAAGCCCGCGCCTACGGTGGCCGGAAATCCGCCCGGGATTCCCGACGCCCAGGGCGTCTCCTGCGGCGGCTAGGGGCGAGAGGGCGCGAAATTTGCTTTTCCCTCAACCGTCCCGCCTACTCCTTCGCGAGCATTATTACTTCACAGAAGGAGGTGGCGCTCCGTACCATGGGCTGAACCAGGGCCGGACGCGAGAGATCTCTGCCGCCGATCGCCTCCACGAGGACACGGCGGTGTTCTGCCTAAGCCGGGCAGACCTCCATCGTATGCTCCACCGTGTCCCCCGGGCGAAACACACAGTGGTGACACCCGGGCGTTTCCTTCCGCCTTATCCGACACGGGAACCTCCCGAAGCTGCCATGTCCGGTGAGGACCTGCGTCAGGTGGAAGGTGAGGATGCCGTGGCGCCTCTCTAGCCAAGTTAACAACCCTTAAAGTGTCGCCGTGTGCGTCTGTCTATCCGCAGCTTAGCTCAGATACTATTAGCACTAGGTAGCTTTAATTTGGCATGGGTATACATATTAATCACGTCGACAAAATGATAAAATAAAACCTAAAAAAAAACCCGACTGCAAAAACACATAACTGAAAAGGGAAAAACAAGCATTATAATCTATAGAATTTTGGTATCGCACGAGGGGACAATCAAAAATTACACCATATTTCAGGTTATTCGACTGTCTGCAAGACCAAAATTAGATTATAATGCTTGTTTTTCCCTTTTCAGTTATGTGTTTTTGCAGTCGGGTTTTTTGTTTTTTAAATAATTTATTTTATTTCAAGCTTTTTAGTTTTATTAATATATATATTTGAAAATTACGCATTACTAGCTTTTATTTGATACCAATTTTGTAGCAATATTTTTTTTTAATAATCTTCCCCTCCTTTTTTTTTGCATTTGCAGATGCAATTTATAAATATTATATAGCCTATGGCACTCCCACAATTAAGACGAATCTAACGACACCTCATACGTTAAAATCCATCAAGCCGTTTAGGCTACAGAGCGTGCCAAAGAAATAGACATACATACATACATACATACTCTCGAAAAACATTACCCTCCTGAGGCAATCGGGTAATAAAAAGGGGTAACCTGACTGTACAGTCTTTTAATTTGATCAAAATATCTAAAAAAAAGTTAAAGACCGTCTCCTAAGTCCGTTTCCTGGTAGCGACAACGGTTAAGGTACCTGGGCGGCAACCACGGCCTCTTATGATGTAGTATTATTTTAATATTACATCAGTGTGAGAATGAGATGAAGCTATACATGGGGTATAGCTCCATCTCGTTCCCAGTGTAAAGCAATATTATAATAATACTGCTATAAGAGGCCGTGATTGCCCCCTGTCCTTATTGCCCCATCTCTCAAATCCATCTTGTATAACGAAATTAAAAGGTCATCACAGTTAAGGAGTAATAGGCAACCAACTTACATTTGCGGTTGGAATGTATGGCAGAACATGTTTATCAACTATAGTGTTAAGTTTGTTCTTGGGATAAATTCGTCCCAACTACGGAACCCTTTGTTGTGCGTCGTTCGTTTATTACCCGACTGCCACTTTCAGGAGGGTAATGTTTTTCGAGAGTATGTATGTATGTATGTATTCTACTTAGAATTTCGTAAGCATCGAGTTAGATAAAGGTACCCGTTTATTCCGTGTTATAACGATGGTTTGTATATAATCGTTATATATAGTAAATACACGGATATATATTATTAATTCTTGACTGTTTTCAAAATGGCTGTGGTGTATAGCATTGGCGACTAGCGTAAAGGCTTCTACATACTGGCGCGACGTGTCGCGCGACGCGTCGCGACACAAAGGCAACGCTTGTAGCGCTACACGCGGTGTCTTTGTGTCGCGTCGCGTCGCGCGACTAGTCGCGCCAGTATGTAGGAGTCTTAAGCCGTTAGCGGCTCGATCGATTTAAATTGCTCTATCCTTATCGTCATTCATTAGGTAGGTAGGTATACCGTGTAATCAGCTTTACTATTAGAAGTTATTTCCTTCCTTCTGATTATTCTATTAATCGCGGTTTGTAGTTAGAAATTCCACGTACTTAAAAAGGACGAGGAAAAGTTCGTATCAGTGTTTAACAAAGTGTGTAGAGTCGAACGATATATTTTTGTATTCGTTAAAGCTTTTCATATAACATTCAGCTTCTTGTACTTAGAACTCGGTTTATACTAAAATTGTGCGCAGAGTTAGCAGACAGCGCAACATTACCAAACTGTTTGTTCACAGCAAACATGTAAATTCTTTGATTTTGATATCGAAATACCTCATCATATATCAGCGTTATCTTTCGTAGAGCTTTTCCTATCAGTAAAAATATTGACTTTGGACATTTACATATCGTATCTTTTCCCGCTAGCGACAGTATTTGCTGTAGATTGGTGTTTGACAATATTTAGGTTATATTCCGTCGCTATTTAAATTCGATTTTTGCCCAATGTCATTATTATCAGCTGCTGCCTTGCAAACCTAGTTTTAGCAATACTCAGACAGGCGGTAGGCCATATCTGTTTACATAAATAGATAGAAAAAATCAAAATAAAAAAACAGAAGAAAAATAAAAGAAGCAGAAATCAGAATCAGAGTATTCTATTCTATCCAAATGTCATTTATTCAAACTAGGCTGAGAATCAGCACTTTCGAACGTCAAAATTACATAAGGCAGCCCCCCAAAACTGCCTGCCCATCAAGAAGAATTGGCCCAAAAAAAGAGTTAACTTTATGATGTGTTTACTTAGCTAACATAAGATAAAGATGCAATTGTAATTATGTAAGCTTAGTATGAATTGCTAAAAGTTGTGTAACCATATTTGTTGGCACCATTTACCACGTGCGATGATGTCCCATTTAATTTGTGTGTAATCTCATGTGGCTACTGGGCACTGGCACACTCTACATAGAGAAGTCGTTGACGCACACTCGATTCATAAAGATATGTGTAGCAAATTCATCATCGTTATTATTCTACTTATGCACCTAGGTATTACAAGCTTTTGTTATATCGATCCAATATTATTTCTCGTGATACTGCAGGAGACGTATCAATGAAATCTATGTCGTGTGCACTACAACGCTGGACTCTACTGTGGCTTGCATTAGGGCGTCGTTTGCTCTAGTACAATGACATCGACAAAGCAGCTATTTTCGTAAGCCGCTGGAAGCCGGCCAGCGCAGCGGGGCATCGCGTAAATAAACGTACATGACAAACGCATGCTGCGCTCTCTTCGGGACGATTTCGACAAATTTAGTAATGCCCCGTAGGAAGCTATCGACACAAAATATGGCTCGACACAGAGCAACACACCGAGTGAGGATAGCCGAGCCAACACTTGCATTCAGAATATAAACTTCCTTAATATTATCAACTGTATAATGAAATAGGTATACCCGTACAATATTCTTGTTTTGAAGAATTCGCTATATTAAACGCAGAAAAATGTTAATGGTATTCGTTAATAACTGGTTTCATTCGCGAATGTAACAGGCAATAAATTAGAATATGTTTAAAGATAGTACACCTTCTACATTTTGAAGTAATAATGTGGTTATTTTAAGTAACCTCCACAACCTTCAGGGTTCAAAGCACATCCTGTCAGCGAGTTTTACGAGGTTTGCCTAAATAAACATTTTCACGAACACGTGTTTGGTCGCTAATGCTGGCGGCGACCGGCGAGGGCGACCAGTGCAGCAAACCAACCTCCTTTGTCGTAAAAACTCTATTTATTGCCACACCAATATTGTTCTTTCATCCACTTACAAAATAATTTCGAAGGGAGAAACTATAAGTAACTTACTACCTGCTGCGTTTAAACGGCACCAATGGTTTCTTTTATTACACTTTTTTTAGCCAGGGCTTTCTAAATATTGTTTCGTCTTTCGATCCCGGGCTCTGAGATAAGTCCTCTTTCGCTTATCTTATCCCCAAGAGGCTGACTAAGATAATATTTTAGGTTCAATCTTGCATAAAAACGCCTTTCATTCGGATAAGGCGGTTGAATTGATAATTATCTCGACAGTGTCTTGAAAGTTTTAATTACGAATTTTTGAGTGTTTTTGTGACCAAATAACTTTTGGGTTTGTGTTGATCTTTTGTTTAGGCTTACGTGTTGAGGTGTCAGTAATGTTTGTCAGCGTGACGGCGGTGAGTGCATCGGCCGCTCCTGACCCTGGCTGGCCCAATGCCACGATATATTCGCTGAATACCGGCACAGTGGCACCTCGCCAACACGCGGACCCTTCCGCATCGTTAGCAAATCATCATTCTGCGCAAACTGTTGAGACGGTTATTTTCAGGAACTGTTTAGTGATTCCAGAAAGTGCTTATTCATACACTTTTATTTCTACCTTTATATTTCGTCCACCTTTGTCACAGCTTGTCGAAATTCGTTAAAAGTCATCCTTTTTGTATTCCGTGGTAAAAGATGTGATGAAAAAGTGACTCCAGTTAATGAAGTCTATTTAGAACATACTCCGCAATATGGTAACCATAAAATATAATTAAAATTTAGGTCGATAGTGAGGCGTGGGTATCATTCAAGAATTGAGTTTCTTTTGGACTAAGCTAGTGTAAAATTCCACGATGGTTTTCACTATAACTGTCAGCAAGTCTGCAGTTGGTGGGTTGTTAGTAGTTATTATAACAGTGGATCAACAGGACGGTATTGGCAGCTAGCTAGGACTGTTGGCATTGGCATAGGTTCAGGACGTTGAACCCGACGCAAGTGATGTATGGGTGTATCTAAACGTGGGGCTGAAAGTGCAAGTGCATTGTCCGATCTTGGTTGTGTCTAGTCTCTGGTAGATACAGTTATTATAAGTTGTGAGTAGTTGTGTGTCACATATTTTTTTCGTAATACAAATAATATTACGATCTGCATCAACAAAAGCTTTTTGTAACACTGAGACAGAATACGACTACGACAAAAATACCTAATAGGTTCGTTGATCAATTTAACACATTTGAAGGAGATATATTGTCGTATTATTGTTATTATGACAGTTATTTAAAGAAAAAAAATATAATCATGTTGATTTTTACGTAGGCCGTGTATTTGCATGACATAATAACGTGTAGCAAATTAAAAAAAAATTACATTTTTTTGGGTTTTTTAAGTACATTATAAATAGTTCTATGGCATGTAAGCGTACTACAGCATTGCTATGAAAGCTCCAAGGGCCTCTGCCTCAAGGGAAAATCTACGTCCGCTTAAAATTTCCACAAACTTTTTGGATATCGGCCAGTGCGACTGATCATCCGAAATACTCTGCCTTGAACTTGACGGGACGGCACAGGGGACGACATTATAACGTCATTGGCGACCTGTCAGGCACTGTGCTGTCAGGTGCCCGTGCCACACGTGGAACACTCGTTCTGTCATTTCTGTCTGATTAACAAATGTTAGATAATTGACAGTAAGAATTATAGTGCTATGTCGCGTCTTGTCCCATTTGAGTAATTATTGCGTAAACGTTCAACACTTTGACGAAGCTAAAATAAATGATTACGTTGAAGGTTCACGTTTGATTAATACCAGCTAACTAAAATTATACTCTGATACATAGTTTATTCTGGAATGTTGGTACCTAATGTATGCAAACGTGGCAACTTGCAAAAACACCATAAATCATAACAATCTTGTTTATGCAATCAAACTACAATTTAATTATAAATTCATCACATTAGGGTCTAATATGGCACAATCAGATCTACAGCCCGGAATAGTATAACTTTAAATAGTTGTAGTGCGTAGTTCATTATCTAAATGTGCAAGTGATCGGTCATTACGAGGTCGGCGTAGATCGTGTTAACTAAACGTTTTTATTATTATTAACGTCACGTAATATGCATGGTGTAAGATAAAGCTGCGGTCCATATGTGCGCCTGCGACGTTCCCACGCCTCGCTCCCCCGCGCCTCCTGCCTTCCACACCATGTGTTGTCGACCATTGTAATGTGAACCATCCCCTTATAATTTAAATTTGAGCGTCATGTTATTGTTTGCGATGATGGAGGTCACATTATGCTGGTGATTGTTTACCTCCCGGGCTTGTAACATATTTACGCCTAGGGTTTCAGGATTGACGGTTCTCGCTAATTGATCGACGGGCAATTTATTAATGAAATATGAAAGTGACTGCGTAATGCATCCTGCTTAGTACTCCAGACGTCACTGATTTTAAATGCCATGATTAAGGTTTTTATATTGCAAAAAAATTATGCGGAAGGCGTGTTATATTACATAGTTAGGTACCATATATGCTAGTATTTTCACATGTTGTTTTGAGATTCCCTTTATTTTCACATCAGTACATGGTGCATGTGATTTGCTGTTACAAATTCGTTTTAACAAAATAGCAATTACGTGCCCAAAAAATAAAAGAAAAATGTTAAAGAAACAAATGACGTGCGGTTGATAGATTAGTTTAACGTACAAAGACGGTAATAAGATGATAATGGATCGTGTTAGAGACATATCAAATGAGTACATAGTCACATATTGTTAATTTTAACGAGACGTGGCTCATAAAGAAGCTTATGTTGTAGCCAGATGGGAGTTTAAGCATGCTTATAACAACGGTTTACTAGCTAAGATTAGGTACCAGTATTTGTGTGCGTGGAGAGCCTCGCAGAAATAACGTTTCTGAATCGTGGAGCCACATAGAATGCTTGTAATTAACATAATTTATTTTGTTTGCTGTGAGTTTGGCGAAATGTTGTATTGTTATTTTGTTTGCGAAAATATGTTGGGCGAAATGTTGTCTTGTTATTTTGTTTGCGAAAATATTTAGAAATACACAAACACTTTTACAAACAATTGAAGCAGGCATCCTCTTTCCCCCTAGAATCTAGATTTACAATTTCGCAGATGTCGGGGCGTCTTGAAAATCTCAACTTATTTATATGGCTTCATAATACAGATTCGTATCACCACACCTGCTGCAACATGATACACGGCAGATCTTATCACGAACTCTTGCACTTACTAGAAAATTGTCCTGCTATTTAGTTAGCTTTGTCATAATTATTAACCTTTATCTTGTGTTAAAGGATGTTTTTTCGTAAGCTTGGAAATTATTGTTATTTCTTCATAACGCAGTTGTGAATTAGGAATAAGAATAACATGCTGTAGGTATGTAAGAATCTCAGACAGATTTTACATTCAAGCTGAAAAATTATTTACTTTTTCAAATGTTTTAAAGCTAGTGAGCCAGCGATGCACTCACTTCGTATAGTTTTGTAGTCAAGACTCAAGACCACACGGGTCGAGAAGAAATGTGATTACGTCCAACATTGTTTCAGTAAATTTTAATAGTACTAAATCTTGACCAACACAACACAACTCTATCGTGTGGATTCCCGACACGCTCCTGGCCGTTTTTTGCTATAGTATCTATAATTGGTAAAATTCGTTAACTTTGACTTTTTTTTTGGGTGGGTAATCATCAAATAACTTCTCCCGCTCTGGGCGGAGCGGGAGGATGTGTCAGACTCTTACTGACTAAAACCCACCAGTATTACTTCCGTTGCCTGTGTTGCAAGGGGCCTCGGTAACCCTTTAGTATCTTCCCGCGACCCCGGCAGGGTTAACTTTGACTGCTTTTTTTACGATAGTAAAGTAAAGTTTAACTTATATATAACCTCATGGCCACGCGATAAACTTTGACTGCTTTTTACGATAGTAAAGTTACTTTAAAGTTTAACTTATAACCTCATGGCCACGCGATAACTTTTGCTTGAATAGCTTTTTCAAGCAGGTCGGAAACTGTTTTGGCATGATTTCTAAATGGGCCCGTATTCTGTTCTATCATGAATTCATGACATACAAAGAAAATAATTATCTATAAATTATTTTCAATTCAAGTTCCATTCAGCCTAATTAGAAGTGATTACTAACATTGAATTGAAAACATACTGTAACCACGTGTAATATTTAAGTGGGTGTTTGATGAAACCATCGTAAGGGCCACTCGGCAACTCCACTTGAAAGCGTTTCGTAACGAGCAAAAAATCAAAACTAAACAAAGCATGATTTGTATTAGTGTGGTGTGTGTCGTCTGCATGTGCATTGGAGTGTGTCACCTGACCTAGCCCAACCCTGCACTTGTAAGTTTGTCTCCCGCCGACATGCTAGTGATGTCATGGCATCTACGAACTACGACAGAGATTTATCGATTCAATGTTTCTTTATCTTTCAAATCGATGACTGATTGTTGTCGCCATTGAATTTTACCGGTGTAATTATTCCATATTCAATTTAATTATCATTGTTATTAAATTTGGCATCATGTTTGTTTACAACATTACTAAAGCACCTCACGTATGTACTTACCTATTAAAATCCGAATGACGGAAATAATAATTAAAATGGAAGTTATTTTAATCAACTGCTTGTAATATAACACATCACATGTGCTGGAATCTGCAACGATAATTTTTACTTGTTTATGGGTAATGCAATACTCGCATGACACATACAAACATAACAGAAATGTCGATATCGTGATTTGTGAACGAGGTCGAGCCCATCACTAAATTGTTTTGTATTCAAAGTGAGTGGGGTTGACGGGTGCTACAAAAAACACAAGCTTCGCTATGGTGACAACGGAAAATTTTCTACGACGACCCTTCATAAGGACGAATTTTGAAGAATTTTGTTATTGAATTTCTCACCCTTAAGCACCCCGGTTGGAGGACTACTAATAGGTCGTAAATATAGCCGCGTGGTTTATAAAAAAATTACACTTGACAACGTAAATTGCTTAAGCTATAATGTTTTTGTGATATGTTTTGGAATAGCGTTGCTACATCCTGTCCCGTCAATTCAGGTAGTTCAGATTTTTAATTACATTGTGCACGTTTTAATTACACGAACTCTCTAAAAACAAAGATAACATTATTTTTGTCTTTAACAGAAGTTTGACCTGATAAAAACTAGATGAGAAGTTAGGTAATGCTATTGTTTCATGAGAACACTGAGGCGCATCAGGTGTCTTAGTGAATATTTTAACACCCGACAACCTGGGTTCTCGCCAAAAGTGTCTACCTGTTAAAATATATTTTCTTATCTTCATATAACTTTTCGTTGGTAACGATGTAAAAATATTGTATAAGAAAGTAAGTATTATATAAAAGTTATGCGTGCAGAGACTACGTAATAAGTTACTTGACTTTTTATTCTATTGGTTGTGTTTTGTTATTGGCTGCATTGTCCCGTCTTGATTGCTAGGCTCTCTCGCATGTTGAGAATGCGATTATCGACATATTTTCTAGCTACACAATTATTCTTGATTTTCCTGATCGGCAACAGCAAGTTATGTGTTTCAGCCAGGAATACATTAAACTGCCTTGCTTCCAAATTAATCGCAATATTTCCTGAAAATCTTTAGATATATTTGCAAGTAAAATTTCAAAGGCAACCATGCCTAACTAGGCTATATACGCAGTAGGTATATTGTAACTTACAAAAGGGTTCAAGGATACGTCATCCAAATTCCAAAAACGGATCAGTTAACAGATAATCGTTTTGAAAAGTGA
The DNA here is from genome assembly GCA_905333075.3 of Atethmia centrago. Classification (NCBI taxonomy): domain Eukaryota; kingdom Metazoa; phylum Arthropoda; class Insecta; order Lepidoptera; family Noctuidae; genus Atethmia; species Atethmia centrago. The sequence goes on along the minus strand of HG995381.1, from coordinate 14,633,232 downwards.
CTAAATAAAGTTCCTTTATCGAATACGTTCACGTAAACACAAGCGGATCTCTGATTATATTCGTACGTGGCTTGGTTCTCTGTCGAAATGAAATGAGCCATGTAAACCGACGGAAAAGTATTTGGCAAGAATATTTCATCAAGAGGAAATTGTGCCGACCGGTCGACAATTTCACATAAACGTAATATGGACTGGTTTGAGCTTAAACGAGGATTAACGGGTATGTATGTGTAAAAGCCCGGTTTTCGCAATATCATAACGACGTAAGTGTCAACTAAGTTAACTTATTATGGAGATAAGAAAAGCTTGAGAAGGATGTGGGGAAAAACGTTGAAGAAGTTTGCCAGATTTTCGCACAACGTTCCGCCAAAATTGACTCTCTATGAAGATTTCTCTATGAAGATTTCTCTATGAAGATATCTCTATGAAGATTTCTCTATAAAGATTTTCTCTACGAATATTTTCTCTATATAGATTCCTATGTATGGTAATGTAATGTATGGTTCAGAAAAGTGCTCGGTGATCCCAATCATACGTCAGAATCCATCTGAACAACGGGAAAACCCTAACAAAGTGAATCTTTTGTGCGACCTGGGAAAAGAAATGTTATTGTTGTTTGTTATTGAACTTATAAAAAGCCCACACAACAGCTATCGCTTGATTTAATTGTCGAAGGGATTATCAATTACATCCATATCCTGTTGATGATACACGAAGACACCCGCATGACGCTATCCAAAGGATCCCCACCTCATTTATTTTCTTATGATATGAATAAATGAATAACATTACTATTAACAAATGAATAATATTAACGCTAATTGAAATAGTAATCATAAACACGGTTTAAATCATTTTGCTAAGATTATCTATTACATATACTCGTATAATGATAATGAAGCAATTAATGAATCTGTGATTAAATAATGTCGTATGATTTCCGGTACAGAATAGATCATATCTTCTCTTTCTCTTTCATACTCTTAAGTCGCCTTTTATGACACAAACGGGTGTCATAAAAGGCGACTAAGACATTATTTCCAGTCCAGACCAGAGAGATGGACATAACAGTTTAAATTGGCTGTCTCGTCAGATTTCTGTTAAGACATAAACGATAAATGATTTTATTTCTGTAAGTAGGTTTTTATAAACACTTTTCCACGTCAAACATATTTTTTTAAAACTAGATGAGGTCGGCTATAGCTTCACCTTATAGCTTAAATCTGCCGTTTCTAACAATATAATTAGCGGTTACATTGTTGATGCTCTCAAGATTCTGTAAGATTTTATAAAATATACCTAAATAACATAGCCTTTATCTAGCCATAGTCTTTTTTCTCCGAAATTCTTGGGTTTAAACTGATGCTGTATTTCCCACTAAAATGTTTTATCAATTTATTCATAGATGCTGTATTGTCCACTAACTAGACCGTATTGTATGTCACTAAGGGCTTGCTTAATACAATGAAATAATCTGGGATCCCAGGCTTTTGTTTGCTTTTGTTGCCATTGCACTAATGAGTACTTACCTATAACTACCTGTCTCACGCGTGATTTTTGTAGAGATGTAGAGATGAACGAGTGTAGGAATCTATTGCTTTAAGTACCTCTTTTGCCATTGAGGATTTGTTTCGAGGTGTTTTTCAATCCAACATCTAGAATTCTAGAACGAATAATATTTTGTTTGTTTCTTTGTGCATATTACGTATACATGTATCATATTTTTCTTTCGTCTTCTTTACCTTCATTGGTACCTCCGCAATCCCCTGTCTTGTTAGAGCACACGCAAGAGCCAATTTCGTTTTATTTGCTTAGCATATATTAAGTGTAATATTTATGTTTTACAATATGTATAAAAGTGTATGTAAATATTGTGCTGCAATGTTTAAGAAACGCGAAGGTTACTTAAAGTTCCAAGTAATTTCGCCATGATTACGCTTTGTCCACTTCGCAGTTTGATTTTATCTAATGGATGTTGTAATACTTGGTAATGTTCTGTCTCAACTAGGACTGGGGTCATCGCCGAGTATGTTTAAAATTTTTCTTGTTTTTTAGTAAAGTTATGTCTGATCTTTGTCACGTTTCGGAGAAGTAAATCGATTGGTTGAGCCTTGTATCCAAAACGAGGTTTACCACAAAAACTTCTCATATGAGTTCAGGGGGGCAACCATCACCTCTTATTGCAGTATTATTTCAATATTACTTCAGCGTGAGAAAGAGATGGAACTATAAGTCCTGTACAGCTCCATCACTTTCCCACTGTGAAGTAATATTATAATAATACTGCTATAAGAGGTGATGGTTGGCTCCCAGAGCACACGTTCGTACGGTTGTGTTTAATTTTTTGTTCAAATGCAAGAAATATTAAGATTTGTATAGGCTTTTTTTGGTCCTTGCAGTCATGGCCGTGAGAGGTCTTCAACATTTTTTCACTTCCTATATTTTAAGTTTTTGCAAGATGAGCACGATTTCAAGTATTGTCAAGAATTTGCAATAAAAAAGGTCTACCATATTGTCTTTACTTCGAATTTGTAATAAATAATGTTCAGGCGAAGCTTCGCCTGAATATTATATTTATCACAAATTTTCAAAATTCACAAAATTCCAAAATTGCCATAAGCAGCTGCTAGTGGCAATCTTTCTTCTAGTTAGTGCTGAGTTTCAGAACTTAATGCGATCGATTAATGCAATCCTTATTATGACATATAGGCAGGTATTCTGATTCAGAAACGTATTCCACTTACATTTACTTAATTAAACTGTGAATGTTTTTGCTCCTATTAGCAGCGCTTCGAACGCAGCTCAGTATAATAAATCAAAATATTATAAATCATTTTCATTTCAGAGCAGTAGCTTCAGTGTTTACAGTCACCACGCCACACAGACGCTTACCCGTTTGACATGAAACTTTAACTATCGGATTATTAAATAATTTTAATATTGTCATAGAGTTATATAACATCAGTGACGATGTTCGTATTTTATGATAGCAGCTCCATAAAACGATGCAGTTATAGCCTGTATGTAAATATGTTCAGATGACGTACTATGATTTCCAAGAGGTGTACAATGCACTTTTATAGTATGCAAGCCGCGTGAAGCACACCACAAGAGTGTTGACCTCTGCTCGATACCTAACTATCGATACATGTAAAGGCTCCTACATATTGGCGCGACATGTCGCGCGACGCGTCGCGACACAAAGGCACCGCTTGTAGCGCTACACGCGGTGTCTTTGTGTCGCGTCGCATCGCGCGACAAGTCGCGCCAGTATGTAGGAGCCTTAATACGTTGCGACAACTTTATCGCTTGAGGAAAAAATTCAATGCAATGGTTGGCATTTGTTCCTTCATGAAGAAAACAAAGTAGGTACCTAATTATGGGAACATAACATTACTTTTTTATTAATTGACTGTTAATAGCTGTTGTACTTTACAACATGCACTTCAGGAAAATTGAAATTGGATTCGACCACTTTATTTTAAAATAGTAACTTCGATTATGATTATATGATGGGAAGCTTCTCTGTCGTATTATGAGCTCATTATTATTTGAAATATTTCATCTTAAACCGAGGTAAAAGCAAAATCTTACGCATTGTTAGATTAGTTATAAGCTCCATAACATCGATAATAATTCTAACAACTGCCTCAGTGGCACATCCCTATCGCCAACCGCAAGTTATAAGGCTGGTCACGCACTTCCCTAAACGCGTCCCGCCGCATTGTCCTCCAGACGTTACAGCATATATTATGTATACCTTGTGTTTTTAAAAAGCTATTCAAAAACAACCATAAAAATTTTACTCGCATAACCAAGGGCGAACTCTGATACCTATCTATACTATACGTATTTTTTTTTTATTAGGGAAGAGCTGTGTTTTTGTTATTTGTGTATATATTATGGACGAAAGCCGAAACGCGGTTGCATCTAGTTTGAGCTGGCTAGAGCTAGATACAACTGCATTTCTACTTTCGATATAAATGGTGTAAGATGTAACAAAACAATTATCTAGTAGGTAATTCAACTAGTTTATTCTTAATTACTGTTTTAGTAGCATGTGTTATGACATTATCGAACTGACTCATGTGCATTAATAAAGATTGCATTCGTACATAAGCAATAACAGGTTGCTTTGCTTCTCCATCGCTAAAAGCATTAAGTAGCCATATCCGGGACGTCAGCCACTTGGGTGGGATATAATATTATCTACAACACTATGTGCTTCTCAGATATATTTATAGTCAGCAAAATAATGTTATCCTTTGTGCGTATTTTTTGCAATAAATCTGCATATTATGATATCATACATAAGTGATAAAATCGTGTCATAATGAATGAACAGGTTAAGTGCTGCAAAAACTATTCATTAAAATGTAATTCAGAACTTATAATTAAATAAATATAAATACCAACCCCTTTTTTGCGCACTTATGCGGGGCCAATCGTTTTACAAGGTTATACAAAAATTTTAAAAATGAGAAAAAAACGCTTGATATTCAGAAGAGCTAAAGCGAATCACTTCAGCGAAATATACGAGTATGTCTTATTTTTGTAAACTGAGTTTTCTTTAGGCATATTTTTGCGAAGTCCTCAATAAATAAGTATAGACACTGATTTATTTGATTTAAGGCTCCTTCAAACAGGCCCGACACGCGACGCGACAGAAAGGCACCGCGTGTAGCACTACAAGCGGTGCCTTTGTGTCGCGCTTGTTTGTAAAGGCTCTTATTCATTGAGTTTGTCTTTTAATTAATAATCGATTATGGTGTTCTGTCATAGTGAATAATTTATTCTGTTCAGTGAATTTGTATAACTAATATAGAGTTCTAGAAAAGTCATAGGTACCTACTTAATGAATAATTCTTGCTCCAATGACAGACCAAGGTCCAAACCTTAAAAATACAAGAATGACATCCGAAAAGAAATAAACACTTATTAGGGTTCCTCAAAAGGAAGAAAACGCAACCCTTATAGGATCATTCGTGTGTCTGTCTGTCTGTCCGTCTGTCACAGCCGATTTACTCCGAACCTACTTAACCGATTAAGTTGAAATGTGGTACGCATATGAATTTCTGTGACCCAAACACGTTCGTTTAACGTAAATTAATTAATTTTGAACATGGGGTTCACGTTTTGGGGAAAAATAAGAAAATTAAAACAAAATGTTTTGCAAACTCTACCTTGTGATATATAAAATGAAAGGACTTGTTACAAGAATTTCAAATATTTCTTTTTTATAATTTTAAAATAATTAGTTTTATATTTTTTATTAAAGAAAATATATGAAAATCGACCATTCCCCCACTTTACTCACTTTAGTTACTTTTGCAGTAACTGCAGAGCCTAAATTTAAAGAAAAAATACTGAGGTTAGTACTATACTTATAGATTACTGGAAAACCTATAAGAAGTCCATGGTCTTAAAATGGTATATCATTCAATACTGTGCATACAAACTTAAATTTGCAGTTGGAATGTATGGGGAACATGTTTTTCAAATACAATGTTAAGTTTGTTCTTGGGATAATAAATTCACACCAACTACGGAACCCTTCATTGTGCGTGGTCCGAGATGCAGTAGGCCGGTTTTTAGTTGTGGTCCTGGGGGGTAACCATCACCTCTTATAGTAGTATTATTTCAATATTACTTTAGCATGAGAAAGAGATGGAGCTATAAGTCCTGTATAGCTCCATCACTTTCCCACTGTGAACTAATATTATAATAATACTGCTATTAGAGGTGATGGTTACCCCCCTGACCCCAAAGAAAATCGTATACCTACCACAACTTGCTTTGTAAATGTAACAGAGACAGGAACGTATAATAACATCATCAACATACACAAAGTGGATTAAATAGGTACATACATAATTATTAAAGCTAACTCAAAAGCTACCCAAGCAAGTTAATTTAATAAAGCAGTTAATAAAGTTTATATGGAAACACGCCGCGAACTTCCTCTACAAAATTAAAAAGAATCACGTAAATCGGTCGAGTAATCACGGGCGAGTTTTTTTTCAATCACACCGATTTGGTGTGATTGAAAAAAAACCTCGCCGAATGCATAACCTCCACTTTTATTAAGTCGGTTAAAAAGGTATACACTCATATAGTCATATGACATGGACGAAAGATGAGATTTCTTTTTTTTTATAATTTTTTGTGCCAATATTTGTGTATTAGTTAATAGTTTTGTTATTTATTTTTGTTTGTTATTTATTATTGATATCTCTTCCTTATTGTAAACATAACTGTTTTTATTGAAATTTAACTGTGCAATAACTTGGATCGGGCTATGTTAATTTGTGCATGATTTTTTCAAATAAATAAATAAAAATAAATCATGTGAATAAATAATTCAATAATTTTTGTTAACATAAGTACTTTAGTAAGTTCTTCGCACTATAAATAATCGGTAATAATTAATATAAGAAACGAGTATGATTTAAATAAAACATAGACCAAGGAGTAATACAATAAATGATTACTATACCTACTATTTCATGTACCTACATAATATGCCCCGGTAACCATTAATTGGATTTTCGCAAAATTCTACATAAGGATTTTATTGCTGTGAACAAAACTTCTACTATAATAATTATTTTCCTTAAAAGCGTTTAATTATTAATTGATTATAACCTGGGAAAACTTAAGAGTGAAAACGGGAAACTTAAAACTTAGCAATGAAACGAGTGTCGAGCGGCGAGTCAGGGATATAGCTAGTGATTGTGAGTTATGTGATCGCTTTTAGCGATAAGACCGCCCATTGTGTCGCCCTATGTAAAATTTCTACATTTATATCTGTAATTTTGATGGTGTACATACTAGAGTATTCTATTCTATTCTCTGTAATTAACCAACGAGTGTAAGTTTTACTACCTACTCAGGTTTATTTTCTATGTTTTTAATAAAGATATATTTTGTAACAAATATGATATAAAGGAATCCTGATAATTTAGCTAACCAACGAACAAATAAATATTATATCCTCGCTAGGTGTAATATTATTAATAGCTTTCACAGTCAATTCCAAAGTTTGGCTCATAAAAGTCATAAAACAAAACTTTGAAAAATTTCATGTCTTTTCGAATTTTCCCAATTTTCCAAATAGTAGTGAACTTTTGGTAATTTGTGAAAAGAAGAGAGATTTGCGTTAAGAAGTTAGACGACATTAAAGTAGGAAATGGTAACGCGATGCTACCGACAGTCAGGAAGGTGACGCGACCTCGCACGTATCCGTATAGGAAGCTCGCTATTTAGTTCCTACATTTTATTGTTCTTTGTCATGTGCATAATGCGCACGAAATTAAGATGACGAGAAACTTATTTAAAAATATCATGTAAACAGTAACATTATCTTTATATACAAAGAGCCAAAAATGTGCAAATTCGTGTTTATAATGGCAGCATGCGCGATATTGTTCTTGCATATAAATGCTAAGTTCTATTTTCGTCGTGTCAAGTCATTGATTGAATTATTTGTCGATCCGGTCACTGAGGTTAGACGCATGTACTCATGTGTCTAATGTTGTACATATATTATTTACAAATTAGAAAAGTCTGTTTCACCAAAATCCTGAAAACTTAATAGAACTGATAAAATGTATAATATATCATACAAATTACCGAGTGATTAAGCTCTCCTCTCCATAGATTATAATAATTATTTGTTCAAATGCATGCAAAATGTTCAAATGCACAAAACTTGTTTGAGAGATTCTAGTTAAGCATATAAGCATATCTATTTTTTACACACAGAAGCCTTAGGCGGTATTCAAACCAGGAGGGCCTAAAAACTGGTCCCACGACTCGCGGCTCTCTTTGATAACTCCAGAGAATGTGTGCTCGCTCAAAAAGCGCCAGCGCCATTTACTTAATCAGTTTTGCAGTGGGTTTTTAACGACCTAACACTTTACATACGTTTGCACGTATAAATATTATAGTCAACATCCTTATATGATGATAAAATGACCAACATGACAAGCATCTAGATCAGTTGCCTTAACTAGTCTTGATTGATCTCTCAAAGAAAATGAGTCGCATTTCGTGTCCCATAAGGCAGTAGTTGATATAAAAAATATATTATTTTTATAGAGGTATTTTGTCGTAGTCATTATCAGATCAACCGAAATAGCGGAGACGTGCCAAACTTTTGGAAGAAACAAAGAGTCGGCTGTTTCGAGTTCCCTACGCTGAAGTTAATTGGTGCCGCGGCCGAGAAATACCGAGAACTTTATACATTTACACAAATACACAAAGCTTCTATAGACTGACTCTACATTAAGCGTGAACTTGCCTAAAACGTTGAGTGGTAGTTTATTACGATTTGAAAATGGATACGTTTAGTGGTGCTGAAATCATTTATATAGAGCGTTTAAGAAATAATAATTGCTTACATAGATCTCACCGCTGCCGCGCTGTCAAAAACTCGCAAAACTTTCCGCTAAAGAACTAGTAACTGATATAGAATTTTAGTATTGTAAAGGTAAGCATTACATTCTTCCTTCCTCGTTCTACAAGATACTTGGTGTCTTATAAGCCGGCGAGGCGCGAGGCGGCGGCAGCGGGCGACGCGACGAGGCGACTTGAACTCATGCATGCGACACAAAGGGGCCTTGTTCGTGAACCACCGAAGGCCGCCAACTCTGCGACAACGAGTTTCCTACATACACTAGCAATGTACTCGCACTTACATTTTGAGAAGTTCATGGCTACTTTTATTTTTAAATGAGATAAACTCTGGCACGAAGGTCAAGGACTTTATTTTTGGCGGATGCGGAGCGCTCTTGTTGCCAACGACCTGCTTTTAAAGCTTTCAGTTGTTTATCTTTCTCCGAACGATGTAGCCGTGATGGCATTAATGGATTTATGCTACATAGTAAACATCGTATCTAAAGGAGTGTCATCAATGAAACTGTAAACATCTTTATCTATTACTATATCTGAGCTGCTCTACGCCAGAATCTAGATTAGGTAGGTCATAGGGTTTATAGCACTGATCAGTAATGATCTAATGATCTCTTTACTCAAACGTATTTGACAGAGTCTAGCAACAAAACCAGTTTTCATTGAAGACCCATTCGTGTTCAAATAATTAACGTGAGTAATTGGTCGTCGTTGCATGTACATATAAAGTATCCTATGTCGTGTTTATCTTTGGCATTTTCCTATGGCAGTTTCTGAGCATGTAGGTATGGCAGTTTTTTAAGATCGCATAAGTTATTCACCATAGCGAACGAATTAGCATTTCGTCCGCGATTCGCCGGTGCGGGCGGCGGCCGAGCTGACTGTCCTTGGAATAAGGATGTGGCAAATGGGTGTCTTATCTAACCGTTTGAACTATCAGTAGGCTTTCAATATAAATACATGTCGTCGGCAGCTTCAGAGTTATAATAATGTCTTATTTTGCATGTAGTTAACGTCACCCAGCCCTGTTCCTGTTCATTGTTATATAGCACTCGTAATATTATTCAGTTCGTGATTATTGATTAGATGGAGGACGTGAGATGAGTGAACTTCAGAGCTGTTTATACGCTCATTTTTATGCGTCCCTAACAGAGTACCGAGAACTTTTTAAAATCCTAAATCATCAACCCAGCTGTTTATGAATCGATGAATTTAAATTTTGTTTGAGTTGTAGAGCACGCAAATTATAACTTTGTTGCAAGCAGGTAGCCATTGATTCACAGTTGAGCGTAGATAAACACGTTTGCATGCAAATCATTAATATTACGATTTCCTGTTAAATACTCCGGCAATATGATCGGCAATTTACAATTAAGTGTTGGTAGTTAAGCTAGCGGCAGTGATGGCTGACGTGGGTAATATTAGTGAAGTATTAAACAACGGCTAAGGTTTCCCCTTGTGAGATTCTGGAATGCAGCTTGTGTTGATAAATATGAGTGTGCGTACGTTTGTATTTAGATATTCACCTCTCGGAGACGCGACGTTGGCAAAAATGTAGGAAGAAGTCAGGTTGGTTATTAACCATTGTCTATTTTAAACACAACATTTCTATTTAAGTGAATGTTACAGCACATTCACGGATTTACGGTTTAATTGAGCTTTTGTTTTCCCGACACTGCGAGCGTACTCACGAGTTCGCGACACATTGCATACACTTTATTATTTCATCGCTAACGTTTCCTGCGGTTAATAAACCTTACTTTATTTTAGTAGTTAGTGAACACTAAATTTATGTGTGTTGATTTCAGTTTACGATGGTATACAATTCAAGTCACGCAGTGAAATTACAAGAATCGTAATATTTGCAAAAAGACTACAAATAAGAACCACATGCAACGTTTGATCCTCTCATTTAGAAAATTAATAGCTTTGCCTCAGGCATTAAGTCCGCCTTTGTACAGTATTTTTTTTACTTGTGCATAAAGTTTTAATAAATAAAATAAATAATAGAAATATGCATGAATCAAAATCACAAAATAAAAAAATGATATCTGTAGAGTAGAGTTCAATGCACTGATCAAGTATTGCGCTATTGCCTCATTATTGCGCCTCGGCCAGCAATTTACCAGAAATATCAGATAAATATTTGTGGCCGTCACAGACGCTCTCGGCTTCTGCGAACAAAAATATGACGTGTTCTGGCAACTCCACTAATAAGGCACATGTCAGTGTTGCTAGTTTTTACGTAGCTCGGGCGCTAAAGGCTCGTGCAGACTGGGGCGATATCGCGGACGCGAAAGGCATATTGCTGCCTGTCGCACCCGCGATATCGCGCTAGTCTTAACGAGCCTTTATGCATTCTAGTGTCGCTGTTGTGTTGACATTTGTTCAGAATAAAACAACAAGAGTGGGCTCTGCGCCTGCGCTGCCTCTCCCCTGTCCATAATGTTTAGTTAACGTTTTGTTGATATGTATAACGAACAAGATTGTGTTTAATAAAACAGGGTGTAACAAAATAAAAATTATCGATGCTTACGATCACATTAGTTTTTTGAGATTATTTGATCGCATAATTTTCTTTTTAAAAGAAGTTATGTTACCAAAGACTGAATACTTATTATAAAGGGTGGAATTTTGTAATGCCACCTGGAGGGAAAGTACTCTTAATACTGCAGATAGAAAGTTTTACTCAAAGGAAACATTCCTTTATTTTTGAATAGAAAGCAAACTGCATTCAAAGATTTTCGAAAATTCTCTTCTCCCACACCCGGGAATCGAACCGGCTAAAATCTAAAAAAAATATACCCTGTACTTTTATTGCATCGATCGTTAGGGTCAATTATAAGGATGAAATCTCTCTAACAAACATAAATTAAATGAAAGGAAAACCAGGAAATCTTAAAATAATTTAATTATTTACAAAAAATGGTAAACTAACTAATTAGTTGCTCGAAATGGGCTCCATTCTCTTGGATACACAAATTTATTCTTTTAACGAATTCATTTCTAGTAACCTTTAATAAAGTGTTGTGGTGAATATTATAAATCGTATTCTGAACTTCAACTCTCAACTCGTTGCCATTCGCATAAGATTTCATGTAAATTTGATTTTTTACATATCCCCACAAAAAAAATCTAATGGGGTGAGATCTGGCGATCTCGCAGGCCATCTGATTGTGCCGTTTGTACCAATCCAGGTATTAAAATGGTTATTAATGTAGGCAGTAGTGATTCTGCTGTTATGTGCTGGAGCACCATCTTGCTGTAGAATTATTTGGTTTCGCTCTTCCTCGGGGAAACCATTTAACTCGTTTCTTAAGAGATCCAGTATTTCAATATACTTGACAGTGTTTAAATGACCTTCGTACACGTGGACTAACACTACATTATTTCTCATAATTCCGCACCAAACGTTGAAAGAAAATCTTACTTGATTGTTAGTTTCATGAACACGAACAGGATTCACTCGAGACCAATAATGGTTATTGCGGCGATTGTACATGCCATTATTGCTGAAGTTGGTTTCGTCAGACCATACAATGTTACTCAAAAAAATAGGGTTTCGGTCATTTCTCCAAGCATGTTTTCACAAAATTGTAATCGTCTGTCACGATCCCCAATATGCAGATTTTGCACCAACCGACCTTCACGATAGCATTTATACTTATACTTTTTCAGCACTTTAAGTACGCGAGTGTGGGTTGTTCCTAATTCATCGGCAGCATCTCTACTTGAAGCCTTTGGAAATGATTCAAAGTATGTTAAAACATCTAGTTCAAAATCGAAATAGTTTTGCTGAATAGTTTGCCGTCTCTTCTTGAAACCACCCGTATTCTTTAAATTTTCTACCATTATTTTCAATACGAACCGAGTTGGTGCCTGTCGGTCTTGATATCTCTCTCCATACCACCGCAGAGCTAGATTCACGTTTTTGTTATTTAAAAAATAAGCTTCCATTAAATCAAACTGTTCTTGATAAGCCATTTTCACCGTGAGACAAAATGTGAAATGAGTTGTAAAAACAATCAAATGTGAATAACAACTATGACAATCTAATTTTAAAATTTTAATCTAACATTCCATATTTAAATTACCTCATACACGCAGCTACGAGTATGTCGCAAAGGAGTCTGCATTACAAAAGATGGATGTTAGTTAAAGAGCTTTAACTTGACTCATTGAATTTGTAACTTCAGATTTCCTGGTTTTCCTTTCATTTAATTTATCATGTTTGTTAGAGAGATTTCATCCTTATAATTGACCCTAACGATCGATGCAATAAAAGTACAGGGTATAATTTTTTCAGATTTTAGCCGGTTCGATTCCCGGGTGTGGGAGAAGAGAATTTTCGAAAATCTTTGAATGCAGTTTGCTTTCTATTCAAAAATAAAGGAATGTTTCCTTTGAGTAAAATTTTCTATCTGCAGTATTAAGAGTAGTTTCCCTCCAGGTGGCATTACAAAATTCCACCCTGTATAGTACTGGGGTACACCATATAATCTTAATTTAGAACTAGGATAACGAACTAGGTTTTTCAGTAACAGTTGCCTCGATAATTTTGCTTGCAGTTTTCTACTAAAATGTAAATGTGAATAAATGGACTTTGCAGTTACTGGTAGTAAAGGGAAATATAACCTGTAGAATTAATGTGATCTTTAAACCTAAAATTTTGTTAGTTTCAAAAATGATCTCCAACGTCTTTCTTACCAAAAATTCGAAGACATGTGACAGCTACCAACCCGCACTGGGCCCGCGTGGTGGATTACGGCCCGCTCCCTCTCGCAGAGAGGAGGCCTGTGTCTCAGCAGTGAGAACATTATAGGCTGATTATGTTGTTGTTATGTTGTCTTTCTTTCGCGGATATTAATGTATCCGCGAAATATCCGGTTTAAGGTATAATAATTTCTACCTTAGAGAAAACGCAAACGAAGCATAGGTATATATTTCTGTAACACTTTCGTATGCCGTACGATCTTTATTAAATGAGTATCACGTGGTTTATATCTAAGTATACAGTAAAAGATGGAGACACCCGTTATGGAAATACAGACGTGACATTCAACCAAAAATAAAAACAAATTCAAAAATTACTCTTTAACATTCAGGAAAATAATCAAATTTACCCAAAGAGCGCAAAACAAGTATTTTATCCCTCCAGTAAAAAATCAATAGCATCGTGGAGTATTATAACAACAATACACGCAATGTCGAGCCAATACGCGAAATTAAGATCTAAGATGACGATGACTCCCAATGATGATCGCTGATGATACGATGCCCAATGATGATTCGCAGAGAACTGGTGGTAGTAGGTAAGTCGCTAGGGTGAGCCAGAAGTAACAAGCTGGCAGTAGCATCACAATGGTAATGTTTTCCCATAGTTTGTCGTATCCGTCTGTTCCGTGGTCGTATCTGTTTTAGTATATTCCTGTATTTGATTGGTCCTATATGTATTATAGACCTATTGCCCTAATTCCTGTATTTTCTAAAGCCATCGAAAAAAAAATTATGAATCAATATTTTTTATGTGAATAAAATATTTAGAAAATAAAAAGGATTTAGGAAGAACAAGAGTTATATTGCTATTTACGACTTGCTTTGTATAACAATGGGAAATGTTAATAACAAATTTCCAATTTACGCAATCCTAAGTATTTGTCATATCTGTAAGATATGACAAAAGCTTTCAAGTGTGTCCATGTCGCAACCCTGATTGATAAGCAAACATGTATGGGATAAGATGAAACGTACTTAATGTTATTAAATCATATTTAAGTGACCGTAAACAATATACAGAAATATCTAAAATTTGCACAAACACTAGGCGTGAGAAGTAAGTACATATCCGAAGCAAGATTTATCAGACATGGCGTATCTCAGGGTGGAGTCCTTAGTTCTTTTGTCTACATGTTGAGAGTTGTAACAATACTTTACAAAACAAAATTGTTATTAGTATGGGCTCTATAATATACAGGGTTGATTTTTTTGACGGAACAGTAAGGACAGGTACCTTAACCGTTGTAGCTACAGGAAAACGGTCTTAGGAGACTGTCCTTAACTTTTTGAGACATTTTCGATCATCGACATGAGCGATTGATCGACATTATATACTTTAAAGCATGCTCAGACCACATAAATCATGATAATCCATGACAGCAGTCACACCGAGGTAGCTCCCTCTATCAACGAACAGTTTCAGTCAAATACAGAAACTTAAAATAATGACAACATTGAAGAAATAAATGCTGATTCAGGAAAACATGTAGAAGCTCTACATGTATCGAAAGACTTTCAACGTATCTACAATAGAGCCTTACTTAAGGGTACCTACAGTGTAGAAACCAAGAGCAGCGATTTCCTCTGTAGAAAATATTCCTCTTTTAAGAAGATAAGCTAAGGAACCTTGTTGTAACAAGGTGCATCTCGGTAAACTTGCAGTTGTGACACGTTTATAGATTTTCAATCAACTTATACTTAGACATTTACGATCAATTAATCCCATGAGGCCTAAGGACAACATAGTCAGGGCAAGGACTGTTTAGAGAATTTATTATGACAATAAAGCGAACAGAACCCTATATCCTAATGTTGTATAACATCTATGGAATTTACAAGGCCTACTGCTGGGCCTTGCAAATTCCGGTCAGGGGGCATATTGCACAAGATTGAAATCGTTTCGAAACCTATCAAAGACAAGATCTTTCTCAATTTATCTTAGTTGCCCATAAAAGGTATGGAAATTCGATGTGTTTTACGGTTTATGGCATTGTAAATTGATACAAATTTTAATATCTACGTATTTCCACATAAAGCCAGTAAATAAATATGCAACGAACCTGTTTTGCGTATTAAGGTGATTGAATTTTAACTTGTTTTCGACATGTTAAGATTTTTACCTTCATACGTTTGACTGAATTCGATGATAATTACGTCATCGTACGTAAATGCAGTTTTTAATGACGTTGTGTGACGTGTTATGTAAATTAAATGGTATGACGCAATGAAAAGTGTTTGTTCGAGAAATTTTTAATGTCAAAAGACTTATTAAACGAATGATTGTAATAGACTTTATGTAGATTAGAAGTTCCACACATTTATTCTCCAGATTCTCCAACACAAGAGCCTCAATTATTCTCCAAAGTGTCATACCGATCTGCGTCGTACAGAAGTTAGTGACTATATGATGATAACTTATTTATAGATATATAACACGGAACATCGACCGGCCTCGGCGGGAGTGCCGTGATGCCGTCTCAGGAAGCCTGCCACTTCCGACCGGAAGTCAGTGCACACGGAAGACTTGCGTCACTTCCAATCGGCCTCAGTGTGGCACCTTATCAGTAGGACCACTAGGATCACTCAATAAATTACTCTTAAAAGCTATATAAAGATTATTCTTAAGATATGGATCTAAATTTCTATTGCCACACGTGATTACTGATTATGTATGCATAACCTAAGTGAGTGCACAAAACTAGTAAATTCGAATCTAAATGTATACGAATTTATAATAACTTCGCGGAATAAGTAAGTTTTGGATTACAACACAATGTATAGTCCGGTCTTAGACCGTTAACTTTTCTGTTGAGGTAAGTGAAATATAAGGCACGCTAGGCGTTTCAAGGAAAAATACCTTCAGATGCAAATAGTTTGGTAACTAACTTGCTGTTATTAGGTGTCCACTCGAGAACCTGCGCTTTATAATTTGCACAGATTCATACGCCACCCAACCTCTTCGATTAACTCATCATTCACTGTCGCTTTTGTTTACTGTTGAGTTACCGCTCCACCTACCAATGGTTTAATGGATGTTGTCTTTGTGGGTTTATTCTCTCTGTGTGTGGTGGTGTGGTAGTGGTGTTAAGTGACGCGGCAGAGACGGCGGGCGTTGCGTGGGCTCACCGAACGAGTGCGACCGGTCCCCAGGTGTCAGCTTCGCGAGGTACAGGGCAGCACTTGGTAATAATGTGGCTTGTTTAAGACGCTGACAACAGGTAAACCGTGGTCACTGTCAGATTGCGTAGAAAAGAAAGAGAAGCGCGAAGACACAACGTTTGTAATTTATTGCAAAATAAGAAGCAATTATCTATTTACTCAAAATTGAGTTGAGTAATTGAAAATAAAAAACAACCAAGTTCTGCATTCAAATAAGACGTTCTTGTTATTCATTAAATACGTAACGTACGTTGATATTTAATACAGATATTTTGGATTGGAATTCTGGTAAAGGGTTAGGTTACCGTTAATTTGTATCGAGATTTTTTTTCAAATCGTGTTTTGGAGAGAGAAATATGTTCAAAATTAACATACATATATTTTTTCCGCTACCACAAAGTATACAGATTTGGCAATTTTTTTTTCTTAAGAAAGGCCTACTTTGGTCATTTACCTTTTGTCAGCGCCTTAAGCAAGAACATGTAGGTAAGCCTTTTGTTGTCTTTGTAAAACAAAACTGAACACGGTGGTTCTTAAAATCCCATGAAGATGGTTAAACTTAACAGCAAATGGTCTTCATTAAGACGAGCTTATTGTATAATACGCTCGTATTTTTGAGAAAGAACTTGGTAGGGATGTTAATAGCCATTTACAACCTAGGTCCAAGAGAATTCCCTTTGAGAAAAATTCAAAGAAATAGATATTCTGACTGTAGCCTCTCAATATATATTTGATAATCTTATGTATGTACACAAAAATATATCAAATTTTAAGAAAATGTCCGATACCCACAGTTTAAATACCAGAAATAAACATAATCTTGCTGTACTTCACACTCGCCTCCACAGAGTAGGCAACTCGTTCATGGGTCAATGTATATGCTTTTACAACAAACTTCCTATTGATATTCGAAATTTACCCATTAAACGATTTCAAAGCTGTATTAAAACCAAACTTTGTAAAAGAGGGTACTAAAAAATTTCTGATTATTTAGAAAACAAAAAGCTTGGGATTGAGCTGCTCGCTCTGCTAAGCCTTGTGATAAAACCGTAAAACTTGACATTTTAATTTTTATGCAAAATCATCATTATATACAATTATATACATGTACATTGATGAATATTATAAACAAAATTACGTGAATATTTATGTATCTTGAAAAGTAATAAATTACTTTAATTATAGTGAATGTGAGCACTATGTGGGTCATTTTTATTTATTACTTTTTGTTTTTTTTTTTATCTCAGTTTTAATGATAGTCTGGCATTTTGAGTACTTTATGCGGCCTACCCAAATGTCCTTTCCTTGGTATTGTTCGTCGAGTCGTTGAGCTCCTTAAGAGGACGATAAATGCCAGCGACCTTGAGCGAGTGGGAGGAGCTTGCGTCACCCCCCGCGACCCCGCAACCGTTCGCACGTAACGTAAGGTAACCATACGTTTCAGATTGTGTGGACTGTCCTGCCTGATTTTTTATCACTATCCAATTTTTTTTTATGTAGTGTTCATAAATAAGGTAATATTCTGATAATAAAATAAGATTGTAATATATTATATTATTTTAATAGTTTGCATTGAATAAGTTGGTTTAAACAGGGTGTGATTTTAAACACCATTAACCTCTCTCGTCATTGTACTCATCATTATAAACAACTTTTACTACATTGGACACAACATGAAATAACTTGGACTAAACATGAAATCGCTAAAAAAAACACTGGTTCCCTACATTTTGACGAATTAAGCTAATATAAATGTAGGGAACAGCAGATTTTTTTTTCGCGACTTTACGAGGCACGGATGAGTCTCGGTACGTAAAGATGCTCACCCATCCACGGAACAACCGCGGCAAGAATAGTTTAACCTAATTGATCGGCCCATGCGGCTGTGATGCGACTAACGAGCTCTTTAGCTATGGAAACAATATAAAGTGAAATGAAAAGGCAAAAATCTAAATAAATAAATTTAATTCCAAAATAAAACAATTGATTTCTTTAGTGACAGATGAGAAAATATGAGATGTGCAGGCAAGATTTAGAGAGGGAATGGGCTGTATGGATCAGGGGGCCGATTCTACTAATTTGCAAAGTTATACGCTCTGTACCGTCTCATCAATGGTTCGGTTTCGTTCGGCTCTCGTTCGTCCCCCATAAATAGATTCTACAATTTTTATGACAATAACTGAAACTGTAACAGACTGTAACCAAGTCGAAACCCAACTCAATCACTACGGGAATGAATGGCAATGAATGAGTGTTACCTATAGTTCAATTAGTAAGTTTATAATATTACTATATCAAAAATGGTTAAATAACAAATAAAGTTTATACGAATAATAAATCCATTAAAACTTATTTTCCGTTATATTTACCACGAAAAGTAAATGATTTTTTCCATATATTTTAATAATTGTAAATTAGCAGATTTTCTTAAAGGAAACAGTCTGGGCAGTTCGAATCGCGTAAAACGAAACGGATTTTAATTGTCAGATACAATACTACATACTTACATACATACTTTACTATAAAATAAACAGCGGGAATGGAATACTATACTAACTACTATACTACATGGCATGTTGGCCATGCCAATAGTCGCTGATCACTGTTGCATGTCATTGAAACAAAGAAATAATTTTAGGATCAGTAGGTATCACGGTATGATGTGTGATGTGATAAGTATTCAATGATTTTCGTATAATATTAGTTCTAACATCAAATATATTAATATTCCGGTGCGTACCTAGGTAGGTACCTACGTATGCCTACAATAGCAAAAATAATCATACGTTGTTCATAAGTAAAATATGAAAATGCTTGAAAACCCTGATTGAGTTGAGGTTCAATTGCCATTTTAGAACAATGTTGTTAGTAGAATCGCCCCCCAGAGTAAGTTAGTATATTTGGGGAGTCAGTTTACAAGGGATGGAAAGATTGATGAAGATGTGGAAAGGAGAGTAAATGCGGGAAATAAAGTGAATGGTACTATACATGCGATTGTAACCAACTAGTCGATGCCTAAAAATCGATCGACTGGCTGTTCATAATGGTGTGCTGGTGTCTAAGCTTATGCATGGAAGTGAATGAATTTTGGGTGTGGCAAAAGAAGCATAAAAGAATAAGAATAAGTGCCGATTTTTCAATCGCCAGATAACTTTTATGTGAA
Organism: Atethmia centrago; assembly: GCA_905333075.3. NCBI lineage: Eukaryota > Metazoa > Arthropoda > Insecta > Lepidoptera > Noctuidae > Atethmia > Atethmia centrago. Next base: position 14,613,722 of record HG995381.1, on the reverse strand, counting down.
GAATATGTTTGACGTTTTGACAGCTTTTGTATAGAAAATATGTCAAAGCGCCATATTTATTCCTCAGATAGAAGTTAACTTATGATTGAAAAATCGGCCCTAAATGCTATGGAAATGCCTCCTTGCGAAGCATGTGTGACGTGAATATAAATGATAGGCTGAAAAATAAACATTTGTAATTAAATTAAACCCAATTATAAGTACAAGATTCATAATTATATAATTAATTAATAAAAATAACAAAATGATATCCTATCTCAACTAAAACTATACACAAACAAAAAGGCGGAAGAGCTCATTGGGCATCAAAAAATTCGTCCGCATCGCTGTCAATGGGAAAAGTGCCCAAAAGGCTGGCAGCATTGCAACGTTGGATGGCAATGCTGATTCTTTGGGCTAGAAAAAGGCCAGCCCTCTGGTCACGTGAAGACTCTACCAACCTTTTGGCGATATCCCGAAATACTCGATGGGCACTCGGACCCCAAGGCCCTAGTGTTTCAACCCCAAACGGCTCAAACATATAGCTCCCAATAAGGTTGTTATATTTGCGCCGTTTGAGGTTTTCTGCTCCTGCAGCAGCCGCCCCAGCACAGCCCGCCGTGCTAGGAAGATGGGAAGGCGCGAGAGTGTCGACACAGGTTGCATCCCACACCAAAGGCCTACCCAACTTCCACGGCATTATGGTCATTCCGTCTGGTCTCTTCCCATCATCACGTGCCAAGCCATTGGGTTCTAAAACAGCTGGCACCCCGGTGGTGACAAGAGCCCGACGGATGATGTTGTTAATGCTGGCGTACCGTGCCATTCGACCAGCACTCTTACCGCAGGATAGGCCATGATGTCCGAGGCAGTCGACTCCTTCACCGCATTGACAGCGATGTGGAGCCCCGCAAGGAGCGCCCAGACGCAAACATGTAGCGAGTCGGAATGTGGTGTCACCCAGCATGGTGCCTATGTTGGGTGACGGTAGCGCCTGAAGCCAAAGGCCCGACTCCCATTCACCCACAGCCAGCAGGCGGGCACGCTCAGCAGTATTGGTGGACCAAAACATAAAAAAGATATTACCTACTTTCAAACTACCTACTTATGATATTTTCATGTGTTTTTTTTTGTATGAACATACTATTTTATTGTCTATAATTATTTTTTCGATTCTAAAAATAAATATTCCCTTTGAAACCGAACGACAGCGCGGGCGTGAGCTCGACGCACATTTGTATGGCCAAGGTCAACGGCGTTTAAGTTACAAGAAACTTTGCACTGCTAATCTAGGTGTTGGTCAACCTTTTTTAGTATCTTTTTTTATGCAAATGCTCTATAAGAGATCGATTCTTATAGTTTGTTTTCCGTAAGCATAAGAAGTACATTTTTGTGAATCTGTTAAGGGGACTACAGGACCTAAACTAAATTTTTATAAGTTTTATAATACCTTAAAGTATATGATTCACTGAAGTAAAAAAAATCAGAAAAATATATGATATTCTTAAGGATATATGCTAGATAGATAGTGTGTTGGAAACGTAATATAACTAATTTGATATGATAGAAAAAATCACGAAGATACCTCTAAAAATTTCTTTTAAGGATTAAAAACCATACTAATATACATGCAATCATTCTGATTTTTTGTCAGATTATTCTTCAAACAACATATTAGAATAATAGTGTTTTATTATTTTTATACAATCTGTAGCTCTTTTGTAAATCGATAATTGCTTCATATTTTGCAATAAATTACCAGCTTTGTGTCATCGCGCTTCTCTTTCTTTTCTATGCAGTCCGACAGTGACCGCGCTTTAGGTGTTGTCGGCCTCTTAAGTGTGATTTATTACCATGGGATCGTTTTCTAGAACGATACTCAAATGTTGGAATACCTTCATAGTTATTAGTAGTACTTATATTTTTGTGTCAGATATGATTTTTTTACCTATTAACTGCCTATAAGCCAACCCTATTAACCACGGTATTTTGCTACCCAAAACCAAATCTTTTATTTATTTATATACTTACCATTTAAAGAGTCGTGTCCAACAATTCTTCTTATATCTCTATACTTCGTTTTCTTGTTTCAAATGTGTTTATAATCATATTATTATGTCGCTCACTTTTTTCATATCTTTGAACACTACCGCTGAAAAGCAAAAGTTTAGTCATGTTTGACTGATTGATTATGCATATCATCAAATCTGTATTTATATAATTAATGTTCTCTTGTTGTAAAAATCTTAGAATATCCTTTGACACCACAGAACATATATGTATACTCAAGAGTTTGACACACAAATCCTTTGACATTTTTCATCATATATTGTCATCTGCCAGTTTTCTTTTTATGTAAAATAAAGCTTACAAACGTAGACAGATATTATGTCTACGCTTACAAACCAGGTCTACACTATAAAATTTGCGTGTTAAGGCTAGGTTCTCACTGTAAGCCGTTTCGATTGATTTTGGCCGACAATCAAACATTAAATAATTTGAATAATGTTTGGATTGCTTATCAGATACTTCCAGAACTTTTACCAGAATCTATAAAAGCACCGACGTATAAAAGTGCCGACGAAACCCTCTTCTTTGCCCTCTCCTGGACAGAAAACTCTTCTGTCATTAGGGCATAATACTCACGACATAAACGCGGCCCTCCTGCTAGTGTGACACATCACATAGCCCTATAACTCTTGGCCTCTTGGTTACGTAAAACCTTTTCCTCCCCTGGAAAGAGATGCCGACTACCTCCAGTTGATCCAGTGCAACGCAAGACTCTACAGCCTAAACCTCGTCCTGCTCCACTACTGCCTTCCTATCATCCGAGCGACCGAGCCATGCAAAATGGAAGACTACCTGGAACTCCTACTTACACTTACCCTTTTTATATCTTTTGTAACCTAATTTTATTTTAATTGTGACATACGACTGACCCCCGGCCTATCGTAACGTTACATTACCTAGTATTTGTAGGACAGCCCGTGAAATAAATAAAGGTCATCGTATTGTATTACATTTGCACGTATCGAACCCTACCTCTTTACTCACACAAACATCTCACTTCGAAACAAAATAAAAGACTTCAAGGTGCGAATTCTGGGAAGCCAAACCGTAACCCCGAACGTATGAAAGCGGACGCTCCGTTTTGGCATTCGGGTCATCTACGATTATGAAACACGTAGAAATGACAAATGACTTCTTCGTATGAAGTTCTTGTGGTCTAGTGTAGTGGCACAAGCGCGTAACGCGGCTGACTATGCCATCTCTGTTTTCATATTGTTTACCTGTCACCATGTTATTTCAGTCGTTGTCCTTATCACTTGTATTTCTTCAGGCAATGCCATCTTCCCTGAAACTTTGTCTCACGAGTTTTTTCTCTGAAACAAGCTTACGTCACAACTCACACCTTAACCTTTTCATGAAGATTTTCCTCCTCGTTCATAGAATAGGTTTCACATGTTCTTCATATTAGCTTAGTTCCTCTTGACGTAGGTGTTATGACGTTATTACATTGTAAACACAAATAAATTGGATGAAACATCTGTAAGCGATAAAAAATTTCGTCCTAGTGAGGGAATTGAACCCACGACCCTGACTGCAATGTGTGGATATTGGTGTTTGTGTATGTTGTCGTCATCACCAATATTATACGGCTTTGCGTCTATGGTAAACAACACAGAATCTTATTCAGCACAATGCTCTTGAAATTCTACTCACATTCATAAACATCATAATCATCAAGTGAACCAAGTGCATTGGTACAAATAGGAGACGGTCTTGGGTTAATTGGTGGACTATGAAAAAGGAAGTTTTTTGGACATTCCGGTGGGATCTTAGAGTTATTCCTGTCTTATCGGCGATTGATGCTGCTTCAGCTCGGCGTTGAATATTAATTCGAAAGGCTGCGTTACCATGAGGCTGTATAGTCATTGGTTACCATCGACAAAGAATCTTAGATTTTCAAGCTGGATTGCGACTGCATTCATTTATGTTTCCTCTTGCCCAGAAACTGCAATTAGTCATTAAGCAATTTAAACACAATTATAAAAACATGCAAAAATACACATATTGGTACCCAAAAATAACCTCCATGTATGTTTTGCTCAAACATCTTTAGGTGTGAGTACATAAAGGTATTAAATTCACGGACTAAACCCAAGGCATTGGCAGATACCTTCTAATTATTCATCGTGAATCAACAGATAGTGGGCTGACTGTATAAGTATACAATTACATTGTCAACTAGAGACGGTATATTTTGATGTTTAATTTACCACAAACGTGGGTAGTGTAGTGACTACAAGGTTGAATGTAATTGTTTGTTGTGCTGGAAATTTTATAATTAATTTAAATTAATGGAGAATAGGGTGTGTCAGTTGTTTCTTACCATTCTACTTCTTCTCAATAGTGACTAGATCAATTCTTTTTACCTTGCTCTATGACGTCTTATGTTTTCATGAAGCTCAATAAATTGGGTTTTAGATTTCTTGTGCTCCAGTTTTTATAACATTCCGCCTTCTATTTTCCCAATACCTTTACAGGAACTGTTTTGTCAACCAACTTCAGTTTATCGTCTAACCGGTTGCCTATGGGTGTGTATTATTGATGACCCTAATTTTGTCTCTTAAGTGGCATATCATAAGTGATATCTACTGTCCAAACTGCACGGTAGTGGCTTAATCTGTTCCGTTATTGATAACACTTTAGGTAATCGACGTTTCACACTATTATATTTAAGTAATATTCTTTGGTTTGTAAAAAATCTGATGTGTACAGAAAAGCTTATGCAGAACTACAGATAGTAAAAGTTGACCACGATGTAACACTCTTTGTCGAAACATCAAACGTGGTGATCGTGGCTTATCGCATTCCTAAATGATCTATCTATTATGTTCTTAGACGTCACAATCTATTCTTCGTTTTTTTTAGGATCGCATGCTTGCGGTTTGGATATTCAACGCATGGGCGTTCTAACTGGTTATAAAACAAAAATATGTTATTACTTTTTATTACACACTCGAATTGTGAATACGATTAATTAAGTATTCATTTTATTTAATGATACGGCTGGTTTATTACGTGTGATCAAGGAGGTAAATGTTAGTATTCACAGCGTACTCGTTATAATGTTCTGCTTATCAGCGTATTCTCACAGTCGTTTTCAATATATTGCACGTCCAATGCGTGTTTGTAATACGTAAAAGCAACTGCAACTGAAATAAATCACCAATATATACCTGGATATTGCGACGTTGTTCCGCGGCTTGGTTCGGGAGTTTTAGTTTTCTGAGCACGTTCGTAACCACGATATATCAGCAAGAGGTATAGCCATAGTTTTGTAAGGCGATACGACATGTTCTACACGGTGTTACCACGGTGATGTAATCTCTACCTACTGTAATAGGGACAATGTCAAGGTCCCATAAATTTCACTTGTCAGCGACATTGATAACAAACAAGTATCTACCTACCTAACAACTACCAAGTATCAAAGTTCGCAAAAAAGAACATAAACATTGGTATTTGCTACAAAGTCGAAAAAAAAAATGCGTCTAATATAAAGGAGATGTATAAGGGAAATTATCAAATATCTTCTCTCGCTCTGGGCGGAGCGAGAGAGTGTGTCAGACTCTTACTGACTAAAACCCAACCGTGTTCCTTCCATTGCCTGTGTTGCCAGGGATCTCGGTAACCCTTTTGGACTTTCCCGCGACTCCGGCAGGCATCGGCCCTAGTGGACAGTTGAGCTGACGACATCTATTTGAGGCACACGTGGAACACAACGCGCCATTGACCTGGGCCTGGTCCTTATCGGACAGCGCGCTACCCATTGCTCACCGTCCGCAAGCCCGCGCCTACGGTGGCCGGAAATCCACCTAGGATTCCCGACGCCCAGGGCGTCTCCTGCGGCGGCTAGGGGCGTGAGGGCGCAAACTTCAACCGTCCCGCCTCCTCTTTCGCGAGCATTACTGCTACGCAGTAGGAGGTGACGGCTGCCCATGCCCTCTCGCTCCGTACCATGGCCTGAACGAGGGCCGCACGCGAGAGATCTCCGCCGCCGATCGCCTCCAGGAGGAGAGGACACGGCGACCACCACCTCCGACCTCCACCTCCTGCGGCAGACCTGGAGGTCCGCCGGTGGAGCATACGGTGGACCGTATGCTCCACCGTGTCCTCCGGGCGACCCCCACAGTGGTGACATCCGGGCGTTTCCTCTTGCCTTATCCGACACTGGAACCTCCCGAAGCCGCCGTGTCCGGTGACGACCTGCGTCAGGCGGAAGGTGAGTGCCGTGGGACCTCTCTAGCCACTCCTCAAAGAGGGGATTTATCGCCACAATTGTGGCGTGTCCAGCACTGGGTTGCGACAGTCGCACTCTCCATGTCGCCATGAGATCTCGCCGGACCTCCGTCCGCCGTGCCGTGATTTCTCGCGGCAGCGGAGTTACGCCCCGGTTTTCACCTCCTCGCGCCACTCCCATACGTGCGCGAGGACGTCCCATACAAGCTTGGCCCAGAAATAAACACAAATAAAACAAAATGTATTATGAAGCTATAATAGTGTGTCATAGCCCTGTATATTTTTGTTCGTCGTAAAACTTTGTGAAGGGACATAAGACCCTTCTCAAATCTGATGACTTCAAAAATAAATCCAAACCTGTCGATCACAGAGTAATCCACTGTCTTCCAGCAGATTGAATTTCAGTCAAATCGAACGACTGTATCCCAAATGATTTATTTGATATCCCCAGTTTATAGAATGTTGGATCTCAGTTGGAAACCAGGCAAAATCAGAGTGGTCCGAGATGTGAGATATAGGTATTCTTATTGTAGCCCAGGTAAACTGTTATACGAAGATCCATAGTCCAAGAAAGGCGAAGTCACTCAGAAATGCGAAAAAAATAACCAGAAACACAGCCAATGATGTTTTTTTTTTTACAAATCACAACGAATTATTCATGATGCTGTCACATGCAGCTCCACAGAGTTATAAATAACATAGAAACCGTCAAAGAAAGATCCGACTGACAGAAAGGGTTATGTTTTTGGATGCGCCAAAAACATAACCTGTAATGTATTTGTATGATACATAGTTATGCCCCATGTATGTAGGATTATTTATTCTCTCGTAGCATCCAGACGTCTGGATGCATTTGAATGATTTACGTGGCCTAGAGCAGTGATGACCGGCATGTCCTAGAACCACAAATTCGAAGACATGTGTCATCTACCAACCCGCACTGGGCCCGCGTGGTGGATTACGGCCCACTCCCTCTCACATAGAGGAAGCCTGTGTCCCAGCAGTGGGAACATTATAGGCTGATTATGTACGTGGCCTAGAGCAGTGGTGGCCCAGTGGTAACGGCCACGACTTACGAGTTGTGTGTCGTAGGTTTGAACCCAGACAGGCGCTTTACTTTGTGTAAATTATTTCATCACCACTGCTCTCGAAACGGTGAAGGAAAACATCGTGAGGAAACCGGCATGTCCTAGAACCACAAATTTGAAGACATGTGACATCTACCAACCCGCACTGGGCCCGCGTGGTGGATTACCCCCACTCCCTCTTACAGAGAGGAGGCCTGTGTCCTAGCAGTGGGACATTATAGGCTGATTATGTACGAGTCGTTAGGTTTGTGGTGACCGCACAGCGTAACGCACTTCACTTGGAATCACAGTCCGAACGATTTTGAAGGAACTTCCTAATCCAATAGGTGACGTTCCACATAAATCAACATGGCCTTTAGAACCCAATAAGTAAAGTCGTGAAAAAAGTTTCTAGTCCGTCAAGACGATTCCAAAAAACTGTTTTCACTGGTTTTATGCTAAAGTTAACATGCAAAAGTGTGATGCAACAGTGTAACAATCACTTACAATAAGCAGAGATCAGAATAGATATAGGGTAGGGTAGAGTAGAGAGTATAAATTTACCTAAAATTCGAGGAAGTCCATAAAGTAGATGGACCGCCTCTAAAATCTCGGAATCATAAGCATGACGATTAAGTCCCGGGATCAGACACAATTTTAGTACGGAACCCTAAAAACCCTAGTTACAAATCAATAATTTGTAACTACATATAAAGTTTAACAAATAATTATCTCTTTATGTTAGATAAAGATCTGTGAAAAGCATAAATGACAAATGCATGACAATGATAATTAAATATAAAGAAGGTGCTGCCATTACATACTATAAGACTGGACTAATCTATTGATTTGATAAATTACTTAATTATTAAATATCATGTTCATTACTGCCTAGTTTATCAATTACGCTTTAAATACAGTTTTTATATTTTATATTCTAAAAATACTGGTGAAATCATATCAATTCCTACAATAACCATGACCCAATAACCATCATATTTCCCAAACTTGCAACGTAAAAATATTATATATTATCTATATATAATACTATACTATCTCCCCTAATACTTGAATTAAAATAGAAATCTTTTAAATTGAAATATTTCTAGCAAAGTTTTGGCAAGTAACGAAAGCTGTGGTGGGATTTCAAATATTATCAGTTATTTTTTTTAAATATTGTTATCTCTTTGTCTGTTTTAGGCTAATGTGCTAACTTTATTCATGTTCTTTAGCGTTGTGCTAATTATAACATTCACGTATGAATTTTTCCGTAAGTAAACATCTTAACTTTTCCTCAAATGGAACGTTTGATACGAGAATTATAAATATCATGTAACATAATTATATTTATTGACGTCTAGATAATACGCAATATAATACATAAACACATAACATCGTTATTCACGAATAACGATGTTAAATGTTAATAGCATATTAATACTATAAGATTTTAAACAATCCCACGTTGTCAATACAAAAACACCCGCTCCCCAACAAATATGCGGTTCAATAAGGCCAGTGTACCAGTGAACAAGCTGCTACAAGAAATAATTCGATTATATTCTTTAATTAAGCGTCAAGGACTCAGCACTTAATATACCACTTAGGTATTTGTTATGATTACAAAATAAAATAAGTATTACAATATATAATTTGTTACATGGATAGGACAAAGAACATTGACAGGCCAATTGTATGGTATAAATAATAGAACTAAGGAAGGACACGGTTTTGAACGACAGTAATACCTGACGTAATGCCGGGGAAAAGTTCCCGATAGAAAATTGATGTTGTTTCTGGGTACTTGTTACGAATGAATGCATTTTCCACTACCTGGTAGACAACCTAGTAAATCAACTACCTAAGAATGTACACACGGCTACATATCAAGCTATACATTTCCAGTTTATGCTGATCTCTCAGCGTACTTATAGGATTTCCGTACAATGAGAGGTTAGCTTATACTGAAAATGTAAAGCTTGATATGTAGCCGTCTGTACTATATGTTATTGACTCGGGAAATAAAGAGCCTCTGATTCTTAAACTTTAAGCTTCAAGTGAATCAGAAAAATGCACATGTTTGTTAAAATATTTGGAAAGGAGAAAGAAAATAATAAAAAATTCTTCAAGTAATGTAAGTACCTACCTTGAAATATACCAGATTTAGAAGGCATACTTCTAATTGTTGTACGTAGAACAAGATTCGTGCACGTGGCGAGAACGGAATTACGTATCAAACAGACAATCAATATTAATAACGGTAATTTATATGTTTAATATATTTCTGCCACATTGTGATCGATAAATGCATTTACCGCAACGCTGATCAGATATTGTCTTGTACAATAATAAGCTCAATTATTGATCTATTAAGTATCTAGAGACCAGTTCAGGCTCCATTCAGGTGGCAAAGCTATTAAATATATTTACACTGATTACATTTTATAGGCCGCTGAATATATGCTATGTAACTTTTATCTGAATACAACTTGGTTAGTACAACAAACAAGAGAAGTAAGTTCTGAGTTTAGTTTTGTCTAAGAATTCGATTATGTACTCAGTTATTATGGATCTGGAAGAACTTGTCAAACTAGGACCAAAGCAAAAACAGGGATCGTACCGAAATCTTCCTAAAACCTCTTGGGACTAGTGAACTCCGACATTGTTACAAAACTCTCGGGACCTTTATTAAATTATTAGAAATTACTAAATAAAACCTTCTTTAACTTTGAAATTGTATTAGATACTGAGATATTCATGATTTTGAACTACATAATATTGAAGTGGGTAAGGTAAATAATACTGTTGGAACCATTTGAATAAAACTAATGATATCAGACCGAGGTACTTCTTACACCAATATTGCCAACCGAAAGGAGAATTCAAAGTAAATCAATAGACCCTGTCCAATGTTTCCTCGAGGGAAACTGAGTGCTCTACTCCACTTAATACTTAGTTGCACTTGCTACAAGCAGTCTCGGGGCCTGAAATATTAATATCGCTTTGGCATCTGCTACCAGCGATTGTAGTTTTACGTTGTAAGTACTTGAAAGACTAAATGTTCTTGTTTTACTACTTTTCCCGGTGTTACTACAACGATACAGCTAATACAGTTTAGTATTATGTTCTAAAGTTTAAGTAATACACTGAAACTACCACGGTGTTGAGTATTTAAGTCACCATGCTTCGTTAAATTTCAAACTTATTAATAATACATGTAAGTCCAAAACCTTGAAATCTTGTAATTGCGCATGGAGTTTTTTATCATTAGTCTTTAGGTTAAAACATGTGTGACTTACAGCAAGTTTTTAAATGTTATTTCTTTAGTTGTTCACTTTTAACATTTGGTTCTTGTTAAGTTCAGCCATTGATATGTTTATTATACGTGAGTTTTGTATTTTTTGCGCGCCATCATTGTTTGGGCGAGGCAGACTGGCGGGCGTTACGGACAAGGAACCAGTTTCGTCGGGAATCAGACGGCAAAACCTGTACGTATGGTTCGCACCAAACTCCTTGAAACATAACTCTAAGTTTGCTGCTTTTTAACACGACTTAATACAACTACAGTTACGTATAAATAAATGTAGTTTACCGCATTAAAGTTATTGAAATTGGTTTCCATGGTCACATATAAACAATATTTAACTCGACACTAACTACGAGCTGTTAACACGGTGTACTTGTCACATAAATACGTTTGTGTACTGTGTAAATGTTTTAAGTAATATAAATAGCGAGAAACACGAACATAAAATATGTTTAGGAACACGATGGGATAGTGTTGAAACACTTGAATGATGAATTGTGTTTCAGACAAGTGTTAATTTTAAATTTCATTAGCGATATGTGTGGGTTGAGTTATATATCAATCACAATCACGCTTTTTAGTAAACGGAGAAAGCAGAGGTGCGTACTACCGTCTGTCTTGCAAGGTGTGTTAATACCGCTTGAGACATGAATAGCAATCACTTCACGCAATACTGCACAAGTGACGGCTTGCAGCTCATTGCATACTAGCACCATTAAGTAACCTGTTCCCTTACATGCATCCACTCTTACAAGTCTCGAAGAAAGATAGCCTGTTATGATACGAGTAGTAATTAGCAATTAGGTACTAGCCGTACTAGTAGTAGTGATACAAGGCGAATTTTCCGACGGAGCATTCTGGTGAGTCCCACGTATACCAACACCGACTGTACTGAATACTCCTTATTCAGCCTTATTCCTTAGGTGTTGGTATATGTGGGACTCACTAGAAGTTCTTAGAAATTGAATTGAAAAACTGAATGAAGTTAAGTTGCTAATATCTTTACTTTTTTTTTAATATTCTCCATTTCTTTCTAAGCAACGTCGCATTTGATGGAGCTACTGAGAGAAGTAGTGGGCCCAGTCTTCTTTAGGAATCTCTTCCACTTCCATGTTGAACGCAGCCCCTGCCTCTTCAGGGCTCGTAAATCGAATTCTTCGAAGTTTATCTTTGATTTTTGTGAATAAATAAAGTCGCAAGATGCCCGACCGAGACTGTGTGGTGGATGACTCATTATCTCAACACCCACCGTAGTCAAATATTTGACTGTCAGTCTGGCGGACTGTACTGAACCGTTGCCGTGGTGAAATAGGATCCTGCTTCGAGGGCGCTGCTGTCGAACTTTTTCTAAGACAAATGGCAAACAATTGTTAATACACCAATCTGCAGTAACTGTCAATTTGTCTTCCAGCACAACTGTCGCGGAATGACCCATCCGTCCAAAGAATGAAGCAATCATTTCATTCCTTTCTTTACTTTTGTTGGCAATTCCTCAAAAGGAAACACCCATTGTGCAAATTGTCTTTTGGTTTCGGGTTTGTGACAATATATCCAACTTTCATCACCTGTGACGATGTCAAATACAGCATTCCAAGCACCTCCGTACTTTACTAGCATTTTGCAAGTGAGACCGTTGCAACACTCGTTGCTTCTGAAGATGTTACAATGAAAACAAAAAAAAATAACCATGGTGGTGCATAGTTTTAAATCTAAATGAATGATTACATCTTCTTCGTCTTTTTCATCATCCCTAACTAGGAAGACATAGAAAACCAGGAAAAGAAGTCTCACGTCACGTAAACATATGATGCCATCTCAAACCGCTTGCGAATTGAGACTGTAGTTCATTTATGTCAGTTAAAAAGTGACAAACGCCATTTTATTTTATTAAGGTTTAATTACATTAAATTTTTTTACAAAGTATTTTGTTAGATTGCTTTCAATTTTCTTTTAAAATTGACACTGACCACTTGTTAAACTAGGTGCAAGTTTACAAGACATACCATTGCGACACTGTCCCCTTTTGAATAGGTTACACTAAAAAAAAAACATTGTTTTATTAAGTTAAGCTGATGACTTTTTCATACATTCTTCATGCTTTATTTATATTAGCTTACTACAACAAAACCGTGTTTATCTGTTGTTAGTAGGTTAAAAAACTGTTAAACATTACATTTATGTATTAAACTTCAGTATGATTCCTTGAAATAGCACAGCGCGCAGTCCTCAAAACTCTATTACGCAAACCGTTTTCCAACATAAATCCTGTACGCAGAAGAACGTTGAACAAAGAACCCAACTGAGCGTAAGAAAATTTATGCTGAAAGTTACAGTAAAGACTTCATTGACTTCATCAAAACTTCTAAAAGGAATGATTTATGTAGTTTACAGGGAGAAACGCAGCTTCAGACCAATTGCGAATCTCCACTCAAGCTGATCAATAAAGCCAAGAAAGAAATGGGAGCTCACGCCCAAACTTGACAGATAGGTAGCCTGGGACCTGGAGAAGGATATAGGCTGCTTTTTATTCTGGATATTTGTATGAAAAAAAATATGACATACAAAACATACGCAAACGAAGTCACGGGTAACAGCTGGTTGCCAATATTTTACTCACTCACATTTTTAACTTTTTTTTTAAATGTCAGACTACTGGAAAGCATGCCAGCTGCAAGTGTCCGACCTATTCATAAAAGCGGTCGTAAATAACTACCAGAGAAATACCGTCCTATCTCACTCTTGTGCATTCTATCAAATCTTCCCTAAAATAATTTAATAAGCGACTAGTAAATTTTTTGATGACTGCAATCTAATATCTGAAAGACAGTTAACTTAGAAGAGGCAAGTCAACCGAGACCGCCGCTATATTATTGACCAACTCCATAGCTTCTTGTGTTGAAAAGGGCGAAAAGGTCATGGTTGTTTTTCTTTAAGGCCAAGGCGTTTGACACAATGTCGATAGATCTACTCCTATCCAAACTAGAGGGTCTAGAAATACAAGAGAACGCGCTAGAATGTTTTCGAAGTTATTTAACAAATCGCCAGCAACTAGTAAGAGTAGGTCTACTCTGTGGGTTATTGCCAATCAACTTTGGAATTCCTCAAGGTTGTACTCTAGGTCCGACTCTTTTCGCCTTCTATATGAACGACATCCTTAATGTACCACTTCAAAACGCTGAAATAATTTCTTATGCAGACGTCATGGCAATCATATTCCATGTCAAAACTTGGGAACAGAATAGGTGTATCATCTTGCCTTAAAAAAAAAAACTAAGTTTATCACTTTCTTCAAAATCATACCTTCCAGTCCTCCTCGCTAATTGACGCTCAAATTCTACAAATGCCACAACGATCATAATCTACCACCACAAACTGTATATGTACTGCTATAGACCGCATTTCGTGCCTTAGATATCTAGGTATTACAGTTGTAAGATCGTCGTACCCTTTTGTGGGACAATTTTACCTTATCTATTTTGCTTTATTTAAATTGTGTGGACCATAAAGATTATAAGGATGTAAATGTAGGTGTGAAATAAATATGAAAAACTTGGTTTCACAAATTTATATTATATTATAATATTATGTAATGATTATATACAATGAAGCGAGATGGGGTGAGAGGGACACTGAACAGATATATAGGGAACTTTGTACAAGTAAATTAAGAGCTGCTTTGCAGTTAATTGCGGCTTTCTCACGCAACTCATTGATCAGCATTGCAATTTAGCGAGGAAATGCCGCCAGCATCCTCGGTACAATGCCCCGAGGGCCTTTTATAGGCTTAATTTAGTTTTAATTTAATTTAGTTAATGTTAATAAGCATCTTGTAATTTGGTTATGTTAATTAAGAGATATTGATATTCCCGTGGCACTTAGTCTGTGTGCTTGTAATGTTTGCTGTGATATATATATACATTATTATTTTTTTTTAATTTTATTGAAAAAGAACCACAAACAGCTACAATATAAAACATAGAAATAAGAAATACACAAAACTTATAGATATTATAGCAGCCCACAACGCGGTTCACCGATTAACTATAAGATACAATACAGTGAAAATACTCGCTAGGGTTATAAATACAAGTACAAGTTTCTTCATATACCTACTGATAATTTATATTATAGTATTGTCGTTGTTTGACGAAAGCTGTTCGAAGGAGTCATAACGTAGGGAAAATGGAAACCAAAAATATGTTATTGGGTGGAACAGCCATGTAGGAAAGTTTCAAGTAGAAGCAAGAAACAGTTTTCAGACTTGGATGCTGCAGGGCAACCCCGAGTCTGGTGATATCTACAATAAGTCTAAGTTGAAATGGTGTCAAGAAAACGTGGATAAAATTAAAATGGATATCTTAGCAACACACCACAAAAGTGAGGGATTTTAAGCGTTTTTGGAAGCATACCAGGAAATTGATAGCTGGATCGTGTGTAGCTGTGAGTGTTGAGTGTAGGAATGATTCACGCCAAATAGCCAAAATATTTAAGGATCTTTTTAGGTTTAGGTTTGTCTCCTCTAGGATGTGAGGAGCAAGTGCTCGATGCTGAGGTTGAAGATTGTGAGCGGTTCAGATTTAAGGCAAAAGAAGTCGCCCATGTTATTAAAAAATATGACAAGAGGTAAGTCTCTAGAACATGATGACCTTGCATCGAGCACTTGCAGTTCGCAGGTGTTCATTTACCTATGGTGTTGATCATGTTTTTCAATTTGTGTATAGGCTGTTCATATTTAGCCAAGGAGCTTATGAAGACCACTGTTATACCAATACTTAAAAATAAGACGGGTGATGCCTCTGACGGGAACAACTACGGACCTATCCCATTAGCTGCGGTAGTCACCAAAGTACTGGATGGTTTGCTTGATGGTCACTTAAGTGAGCATATAGATCTGCACGAGGCCCAGTTTAGTTTCAGGGCTGGGCAATTGACTGAAACTGCGCTACTGCGACTCAAGCATACTGTCTAGTACCATGTTATAAGGTAAACGCCTATAAATGGTTGTTTTTTTGGATCCTTCGAAGGCATTTGACCTTTCGTCTTATAACGTGTTGTGGGATAAGGTGGGTGGGCTCATGTTCATCAGAGTATAGGTTGAAGTGTGAAGTGAGACAGGGAGGCCTGACTTCACCATGACTCTACAACCTGTACGTTGATGGACTGGAAGGTGAGCTCAGCGGGTGTAGGCTTTTCAGTGGATGGTGTTTGTATGAACAACATGTACAATAATTGTATGTGGTGATTTTAATGTCAATTTATTAGAGGACTCATCGATGTGCCTAAAAATTAAAAATTTATTTCAGTCATATAACCTTGATCATTTATTTTTAGAGCCTACTAGAATAACCGCCACCTCAGCTACATGTTTAGATTTACTAACATATTACCTATTACTAGACAAATTATAAGCCAACTGGATTCTGACCACTGTGGTCAGCTGATTACATTTAGTAAGCAAGTCGCTTGGAAAGCTTTAAAAATAAACTTAATAGTCAGTTAGCCTACTTGCCATATAGTCATGATCCTAATGAACTATAGAATTCCTTTTTTTTCCATGTATTGTAAAGAATTTAACTCAACATTTATACCCAAGCAGATCACAGTGAATGGTTCTGCAACCTTCAGTGAATGGGCAACTAAAGGGATATTTAATAGTAGAATCAAACTTTATGAACTTTATGAGGAAAGAAATTATAATAAAAGTAAAGAATTTTATCAATATGTTAAGAACTATTCCAAATTATTTAAACAAGTTTGTAGCGAAGCTAAGAGTCGATATTTAAGTTTAAAAATTAAAAATAGTCAAAATAAAATAAAAACGACTTGGGAAATTATAAACGATGAGACTGAAAAGGATAGGAAGCGTAATTGTGAATACAGCCTTAATATTAACAATACAGTTATTAAAACGGATTTAGAGGTTCCCACAGTTTTTAAAAATTTCTTTGCAGATATTCCAGTCTCAACCACTCCCGCCGGTTGAGCGCGGCCCAAAGGGTCATGGCCATCCGGATGGTCCGGGGATACCGCACGGTCTCCTGTGAGGCAGCGAGCCTCCTTGCCGGATTGCCGCCATGGGATCTGGAGGCAAAAGTCCTCGCGCACGTATGGGAGTGGCGCGAGGAGGCGAAACGCCGGGGCGTAAGTCCGTTGCCGCGAGAAATCGTGGCACAGCGGACGGAGCTCCGGCGGGATCTCATGGCGTCATGGAAAGTACGGTTGTCGCAACCCAGTGCTGGGCACGCCACGATTGCAGCGATAAGTCCCCTCTTTGAGGAGTGGCTAGAGAGGCGCCACGGCGTCCTCACCTTCCGCCTGACGCAGGTCCTCACCGGACACGGCAGCTTCGGGAGGTTCCTGTGTCGGATAAGGCGGGAGGAAACGTCCGGGTGTCACCACTGTGTGGATCGCCCGGAGGACACGGTGGAGCATACGGTGGAGGTCTGCCCGGCTTGGGCAGAGCACCGCCGTGTCCTCGTGGAGGCGATCGGCGGTAGAGACCTCTCGCGTCCGGCCCTGGTTCAGGCCATGGTACGGAGCGAGAGGGCATGGGCAGCCGTCACCTCCTTCTGCGAAGCAGTAATGCTCACGAAGGAGGAAGCGGGACGGTTGAGGGAAAGGCAAGTTTCGCGCCCTCTCGCCCCTAGCCGCCGCAGGAGACGCCCAGGGCGTCGGGAATCCCGGGCGGATTTCCGGCCACCGTAGGCGCGGGCTTGCGGACGGTGAGCAATGGGTAGCTCACCGTCCGGTAAGGACCAGGCCCGGGTCGACGGCGCGTTGTATTCCACGCGCGCCTCAAAGAGATGTCGTCAGCACAAAGTAGGGGTCCACTAGGGCCGATGCCTGCCGGGGTCGCGGGAAGGTACTTATGGGTCACCGAGGCCCCCGCAACACAGGCAACAGGAAGGAATACGGGTGGGTTTTAGTCAGTAAGAGTCTGACACACCCTCCCGCTCCGCCCAGAGCGGGAGAAGTTATTTGATGATTTCCCACCCTCAAAAAAAAAAAAAAAAGTCTCAACCACTAAATCTTTAAATTCATCACCCACTGTTGCTGAGTCCATATTGAAAGAAAATGGTGATATTTGTAACCATGAATTTAATTTCGACTATGTTAGTGCACAGATGTGAGTACTAAATATATACTATGTTAGTGCACAGATGTTAGTACTAAATATATACTATGTTAGTGCACAGATGTGAGTACTAAATATATACTATGTTAGTGCACAGATGTGAGTACTAAATATATACTATGTTAGTGCACAGATGTTAGTACTAAATATATACTATGTTAGTGCACAGATGTGAGTACTAAATATATACTATGTTAGTGCACAGATGTTAGTACTAAATATATACTATGTTAGTGCACAGATGTGAGTACTAAATATATACTATGTTAGTGCACAGATGTGAGTACTAAATATATACTATGTTAGTGCACAGATGTTAGTACTAAATATATACTATGTTAGTGCACAGATGTGAGTACTAAATATATACTATGTTAGTGCACAGATGTGAGTACTAAATATATACTATGTTAGTGCACAGATGTGAGTACTAAATATATACTATGTTAGTGCACAGATGTGAGTACTAAATATATACTATGTTAGTGCACAGATGTGAGTACTAAATATATACTATGTTAGTGCACAGATGTGAGTACTAAATATATACTATGTTAGTGCACAGATGTGAGTACTAAATATATACTATGTTAGTGCACAGATGTGAGTACTAAATATATACTATGTTAGTGCACAGATGTGAGTACTAAATATATACTATGTTAGTGCACAGATGTGAGTACTAAATATATACTATGTTAGTGCACAGATGTTAGTACTAAATATATACTATGTTAGTGCACAGATGTGAGTACTAAATATATACTATGTTAGTGCACAGATGTGAGTACTAAATATATACTATGTTAGTGCACAGATGTGAGTACTAAATATATACTATGTTAGTGCACAGATGTTAGTACTAAATATATACTATGTTAGTGCACAGATGTGAGTACTAAATATATACTATGTTAGTGCACAGATGTGAGTACTAAATATATACTATGTTAGTGCACAGATGTGAGTACTAAATATATACTATAGAACTACCATTTACCGGGTAATGTCTTTCATTGATTTGAATGTCTCTGCCAGCTGAGAGTATGTCATGCTCACTGATGGTGGCGCGTGTGTTGGATCATTTAGCTCCCTTCAAAATGGTAAGATCTGAATGGTGCTGATCCATGCGTCATCTTCGTGAAGGGGTGCCGTCAGTTGGGACTGGTCTTCTCTTAGCCCCCACGGCTTATTTTAATCATTTTTTTTTTGTTTCTATTTGTAAAAAAAAAATGTTTTTACATCGTTCTCACGTATAGTTATAAATTCAACATTCATTCTTTTGTAACTAATATTTTAAAAGAGCGTCCATGGCGTTTCTTGCCCGTTCTTCTCCATAGGTACCTACTACGCTTTCGAATGGGCAACTAGCTTCATATTTCTGACTAAGCGACCACTTGATAATTCAAAAGTGCCTGTAAATGGTTTAATTGAAATAAATGCTTTGAGTTTGAATTGCTTTGCTTTCCCACTGCTCAGGTTTCATCTTTATAAGAGGAATTATAGTCCTCCTTAACGATTTTGATAATGGCGACCCTAATAGAGAAAATAATTATTTTCACGTAAGCTCCAAGCTAGTAAAGCTTAGTGAAGCGCAACATACCGAACCAATCTTAATACTTGAATTACCTACTATTTTCTACAAAAGAATTCGGAATCAATCAAATGGATGTAAGTATGCACCCAATGTGAGCACTGCAATGTCACTTTAATGCAATACTAAAATTGCCAATTTGGTTGAAAACCTCAAAGATATTTTAGGTCTATGTTGCGCCGTTTTAATGATTATATAAATGTGTTTTAGTACAATTTTGTTGCTGAATTCTATTCTTATATTTATTTCATCACAGTCGTAATATTCTGAAACAATTTCAATTATGGCGGCAAACACCGTCCTCGGATTTTCCCAACCTTTTCCTAATCGCTTTCGATTTTGTTGATAAAGTTCAACGATCCGTGAAATACAATCCTAAATTCTATTCCGGCTTCGAGTGGATATTCATTGCGCTACAGCTGTATCTATATAATTATATGACCAAAAGGATTGCTATTGAAAAGTGAAACTGAATTATCATTTCCATTTCAATGATAGGGAATTTGCTCATGATTTATAGTGAAGTTTGTTTGCAGATCTTTGCAGGCACGGAGCAGGTATGGCTATGTGTATGCATGGTGCATTATGCAACTCGTCTGTACCGATGGTCGTTAAATCCTACGCTGTATGAACTGTTGCGATCGCATGCCATGACCGATTTATAGCTGTAGCCCGGTTCATAGGTGATTGATCCGCCTTATAATGTTAGATAATTTTATGCTCTATCTCCTTATCGGATTGCATAAGGAAATAATGATGTCCAGTTTACACGTGAGCGTATTGTCTGTTTATGAAACGGTTCTAATAAATATCACTATCGTTTTGATGACGTCAGGCCAATATTTTATCGTGTATTGAGGGAATTCTGATTGATTGTTTATAAAACATTGTTGACAACATAGTAGGAAAACCAAATATTCTATTTGAGTCAATATTTTTCCACAACTCACACATCGGGCATAATTATTGTTTACCGTCGTTTGGTCGTTTGAGGACATTCTTTTTCCAGATATTAAATAAATAGGAAATGCTTAATTATATTGCTCTTTTGAGTTCTTTTGGGGATGTACCTAATGCTAAATATAGCCTAGGTGCTAATAAAAACACAATAAGAGGCGTCCAACAAAATAAAACGCAAACAGTCTCGAGAAAAGTGTCCTTAATGAAGAAGGAAAATCTTCACGTGTCGGGGTAACTAAACTGAGCAGTTTACCTCTTCATTTACTTAAACAATAAACACTTAGTCTTTTTAAAATTATCCAAATCATAGGAATATGAGTCAGACTACTTCGTTATGTTCGGGTAAATAATTCTATCACATCCAACACAAAGAATTGTTTGTTTATGAAAACTATTAATCATGAACAGTTTTCCTCAATTTTCTTGAAGATAATATTCCATTTTATGACACAACTTTATTATTACTTATTAGACAATTTAATAAAGTTGATAATAGTAGCTATTCACACACTATGACACATTAAATAGACAGAAAACAATACACGATACAAAGAACATCGATCTGTATGGTGGCTGTCGTGTGAACTCAGCCTTACACACGATTACGAAAGTGATTGAGCATGTTAAATGTTATACGATTGTTATAACACTGATAATCAACCATTTTAAAATTATATGTTAAGGTGGATCCGCAGGCTGTAGCCCGCAAAAGAATTAGAATCATTAAATACATCTGTTTAAGTTGGATTTTTTCCCCAATGTCATGATTTCATGAAAAAGGAATGAAACAAATCTAACTTAGAGATATATTAGTGATTCTGATGATTATAATTTTGTAAATACATATCTGTTATAGTCGCCAATCATATTTTGGTCAAGATACAACCTGAGACTGACCTGCAAATTACAAAAAAACGTAAGAAAACTTTAATTTCGCGGGCTACAGCTGCGGATTCACCTTAAGGTTAATTAAATATAGGTGTTTCTTTTAACACCGGGCACCTTACTCGACCTTGTTTGGGTATAGTACGTACCCAACAGAGTATGTGTACCTACTAGTATTTCCTGACATTGTTCCAGTAGAAAATAATATAAGTAAATATAGTTTTTATGAGATAATTATTATATTCGATACATTATTTAAAATGACCCGGATATTCGATCAGACTACTGGCTTCATAAAGCATCTAGTTATGCTAAAAAACAATGAGGAAGTGGCAAATATATTTTTTTATAGAGATTCAAGGATTCACTGTACGTCACTTCAAGTTTTTTTGTTCTAAACTTGTAATATTATAATTCAAGAAGTTATTATACGAGGCCTGCCTACTGAATGATTAATTAAACTTACCAAATTAGTCGGTTTTATATTACGCTAACTGGTTTTGACAGTTATAAACGGTGTCTGAGAAATCTGCGATGACTCTATCACGAGGATGGAAAATCTCAAATATCCGGATTTCCTAATCACTTACGTTACATTTTCTTATTTATTTGTCAGTATAACAATGGGTCTTGGGTAAGACATCAGTAGGTAAGTGGCAAATCCCAATTATATAACCTAAGTTAATTCCCTCATACAGAGATAATAATCAACTCTGAGTGTTGTTAGAGTCCAACAGTCCGTGCTGCTAATGCTGAAGCAATTAGTTTCTTATAATAGTAAAGTTTAAAACGATAAGTAGACAAATAACGATTGTCTACAATGATTGTGATACTATACTTTGCTTACCATTTGCATTGTTATTAAGCTACCAAATTTTGCAAATCGTAAGTCGTAATTGTTCTTATTGTTGTCTAGTTCAACATTACTGTCATACGTGCTTTTATATATCTTTAAAATCTTTATTGTCAGTTTAAAATGGCACTGCATTTCAGCATAAAAACATATATTAATTAATAGATGAACAAGCGATAGTAGGATACTGATAGCATTTAATTGAATGTCACCCAAAATATTAAAACTGTGATATTTTTTAATACCTACGTAAATTACTTTAGAAAATCACCCTTTATTTTATCACGATTTGGTGTTGATACCCGTCAGTCACATCTAAGAAATTTTGCCAGTTTTTTTACTCCTGAATAATATACTGAAAATATAAAGACTGATACACAACGATTTTCATTCCGACCTATGATTTAATATCCGGATCTATATAAAAATATTCCAAAGGAACAGGTTCAAAATCAGTTGAGTCTTGAGTCTAATTTGTTATTATGAATGACAGCATCACAGCATTAGACACAAATTATTCTGAAAAATAGCTCTTTGACATTTGCATTCCGCTTAGAAGATTTTTTGCTACACATGGCTGACAAGGATGTAACACAAACTGGTAAAAAAACATTGTAGCGATAGAATCACTGACCAATCGTGTATGTTGCAACTTTAAACAAAGGGACACCGATGAAGACGTTATTTTACCTATTGCACCCTAGGGAGTGACTAGCAAGACCCACCACAATTCATGCTGATCGGGATATGTCTCATCACTGCACTGAATTGGTATCGTATAGTTCGGACCTGCAGGACAATTGCGTAAGACACATAAAATGACAATTGATCACAATCCGTCTTATTACAAAACAAGGATTATCTTCAGACCCAGGTTTAAATTATTGAGCCATTTTTCTGCATTCAACTATGATGTTTGGGATTTATTTATTGGTAATATCTACATCATTTAAAAACTAACAAACTTAAAATAATAATAATTATATGTACAATTATAAAAAAGGGAGGGCAAAATATCAAAGGGCGTCAAAAAATTCGTCCGCATCGCTGTCAACAGGAAAAGTACCCAAAAGGCTGGCAGCATTACCACGTTGTATGGCAATGCTGATTCTTTGGCCAAAAAATAGACCAGCCCTCTGGTCACGTGAGGAGTCGACCAACCGCTTGGCGATGTCTCTAAAAACTAAGTGGGCACTCGGACCCCATGGCCCTAGTGTTTCAACCCCAAACGGCTCGAACATATAAGTCCCAAAAAGATTTGAGTACTTGCGCCGTTTGAGGTTTTCCGCACCTGCAGCAGCCGCCCCAGCACAGCCCGCCGTGCTAGGAAGATGGGATGGCGCAAGGGTGTCGACACACGTGGCATCCCACACCAAAGGCCTACCTACCTTCCAAGGCATTATGGTCATTCCGTCTGGTCTCTTCCCATCGTCGCGTGCCAAACCATTAGGTTCTAAAACAGCGGGCACCCCGACGGTGCCAAGAGCGCGACGGATGATGTCGTTGATACTTGCGTGCCGTGCTATCCGCCCTGCGCTTTTACTGCAGGATAGACCATGGTGTCCGAGGCAGTCGACACCTTCACCGCATTGGCAGCGATGCGGAGCTACGCAAGGAGCGCCCAGACGCAGACAAGTAGCGAGCCGGAAGGTGGTGTCACCCAGCATAGTGCCTATGTTGGGTGACGGTAGCGCCTGAAGCCAGAGGCCCGACTCCCACTCACCCAAAGCCAGCAGGCGGGCACGCTCAGCAGTATTGGTGGACGTATTAATAAGATTATTCCGTACCAACCTGCAGAGCGGCTCGTCCCACTGTCTCTGGGAAGATGGGTTCACGGGACGATCTGTATCCGGGCAAGCCATTTTCCAGGCGTTCACTGCGTCGGTCAAGCACGGCACTTCAGAGTCAACCAGGGAGGGGGCTAAAATTTCCTTGGTTAGCTTTTCAGTGCTGTGGACAGAGGACAGGAACGCCGGTAAGCTAATATTAGTAATTTTACGGACACCGAGGCCACCAAAACGAATGGGTAGTGTGGCTTGCAACCACGCTCGGTCGTCCAAGGCCACATTTAAAATGGAAGTTAATGTATTGCGAATAATTTGGTCAATTTTGTCCAAGAGGTGTGACTGCTTCCATAAGGGGGAAGAACGTAGAAAATATATAAAATTTGGGCCAAAACAACAGTATCTAATCAGGGTGAATGCCGAATGTAAATTAATTTTGGAGAGTCTGTCTGAAATGTCGTTGAAGTTTTTGATTTTTTCGTCGATAAAAAAAGAAAAACTGTCTTCTAAAACTGGGGAACCTAGGAGGTGCAGTGAACTTTTTTCTAAAATTTTGATTTGTGGGGTTATTTCATTAAATTTCTCTAGGGTCAATTGTCTGTCGGTAATGTCAGAAAGGTAAATTTCACATTTAGATGGGTTAAGGTCCAGGCCAATAGATTTAAATTGCTGTTTGAGGAATTTTAAGTCTTTCAAAACGGTGTCTACATCACCTCCTAGCGTTCCATCATCTAAATACCACACATTAAATTTTGAATTTAGTTTCTGAAAATTTTTTAATTTCGAACTTTATTCCGACTACGTTAAAGTTCTTAATGCCAAACTGTCAACTTAGTACCGGACTAAATAGTATGTTTTTTATAAAGAACTGCATTTCAATCATAGTACAGTTCTTATTACGAAAACTGGTTCGATGGTTTAAACCATGTCAAAAGAAATCTTTGTTTTGTAATAACACCGACGGGGTTTAATTTTGACATTTAGCCCATGTCCATTGCGTTATTTACATTGTCGAGCAGCCAAATTTTTCGAACATATCAAGCAATGGATTAGCAATATACTTCAAATTCATTCAGATTGTGATTCAAATTGTGTTACGCAATTAAGTTGACTGATGGTGATTTCTAAACGGGTTTTCTCACGAAAACTGATAAACTTTATGAAGGGTTTTCAGTGAAGGGGTGAGCCAAACAGCATTCTCTTATGCTCTGGTAACTCTATGAGATAGCCAAGTGATTATGACGACAAATTGTTATGTCATTTCACTGAACGGTATAATGTACTATGAAAGGTTCTGTAGCTACCGTCTGTATGCTTCCTTTCTAGATTTTAATAAGGAGCTAAAACATTCTGTGCCTTTCTCCTATTTAGTTAAGTTTCTTCACGGAAGTTAGTTTTACGAGTTCATAATTGAGTTATTGATAAAGAATTAACAATGTATTAGATGGGATTGAATCGATTGTGTGCTAAGAGATTGCTATTGTTGCACAATACAAAATAATCAGCCCATATATCATTAAGAGGTGTTCATGTGGTCAAGTAATTGTAATTGTACTATTGTTTCTTTTTAATTGGTAAGTAGATCTTTTATAGAAGTGTGTACGTAAGGAGTGGATGAAACTGAGTCTGTTGTAGAGTTGAGAAAAATATCATTATTGTTATTTAGGCTTACGAATTGCGTGGACTTACAGTCTCTCAAATCGCATTTTGTAAACTCTGAGTAATGAATGAAAAAGTGCGAGTCGGACTTGCCCACCGAGGGTTCCCTACAAATTTGTAGGTATTTAATAAAGACTAATATTTTTTAATTATTTAATTACAAATGTATAGTTTTCAGACTTTTTCTTGTAGGTACTTGTAGTATAAGACGATATTACTTGCCAAATTTCATAGTTCTGGGTTAGCGGAAAGTACCCTATAAATTTTGATTCCCTTGAAAGTGTAGAAATATAGGTTTTTTGCGGCATAAACGGCCGTATCTTTTTTTACGCTAACTTAGAAGTTTGATGTTTTCACAGCTTCAAGGAACTGTAGACATGGTTTTAATTTCAACTCGATACCCCCACGCGTTCCCGAGATAAAGGGTATTGACAGACAGACGGACAACAAAGTGATCCTGTAAGGATTCCGTTTTTTTCCTTCTGAGTTATGGAACCCTAAAAATGACTAATCAATCGCAAGGAGAATAGAAAGATAGTAAGCTTTTAAGTTCTTTAAAGCTCCTTCCGAGGCCCATTGGGCCGTTATGTTCTCAAACACACACTTCAAACTTGGGTCTCCTTTAACCCTCAGAACAGCGTAGGTACAACTTTGAAGGTTAAACAAAAGTATTGGTATTATTGTATCTCACGGGTATTATTCATCCGAACATAATGACCAGAGAAAAAATTATTGCCGATATAAATCTCATTGTAACGCCAATTTGCCACGTGGTGGAATCTGAAGGCATCTACCTACCTGGCTGTGGCGCCTACAGTCACGTTACAATCAAAATCTAACCTTGAGCTGGGTTATAAACATGCCCCTTTGTTCTCAATAATCAATTTAAATGTTAAAATTTAAATTGGTTATTGAGAACAAAGTTAAAACATCTACGCAATACGCGTATGGCGTAGCCACTTTGTTTACTAACAATACTAACACATTCTGAATGCGAAATAACATTTTTTTCCTACATATCAATCGTTTACCATTGAAGGCATAAACGGCTTACCGGTTGTATGTCACCTGTCACATATTATATCGATAACGAGTTGAATGGAATGCTTCTCCATCAAGGAGCGTTCAATTGAATGTAGTGGTCAACAAAGGACGGTAGTTTCATCGTCATTTTAATTCCATTTTGCTTTCTATAACACGCCCACTCGAAATTTATCAATTCATAATGTGTGAGAATCAGTACAGCAATGTTTGAATTTGCCTGTAGCCGGCAATTTCACGGAGCGCGGATCTACACATTCATGCTTGGAATGCAATTATATGCGGTCCAAGAGACAATAATGAAGCAAGTATCTCAGACCCCTATTTGTGCCGCGTTTATGTACCTCTCGGGACTCGCCAGCCAGCGGCAGCGGTTCAACATGCAATGTATTCCAACTTAACAACTCGTTCAAAATATTTGCACATCAAACAAATAAAAGAATTGCAATAACACGAGGCACTTAAAAAGTGTTTATTTATTATTTAATTGCTGAATAACGCTCGCATTCTGAAACAAAGACCACATATTGGGACCACATCCAAAGCTATTTTGGCGTGCGTTTGTTTTGGGCAAACATCCGGCACCCTACACCTTGTTTTATTAAGTGCACAATGTATTAATGTGTTGAAACCTTTTGTTTAAAACACTCGTACCGAGAGCTGCGCGGTTCTTAATTAGGGGTTACGAGCATGCCAAGATGTTTAAAATGCTTTAGTGTCTCTCAGCTAACAAACTGTGCCACGCATGAATAAGCAGTAAATAAGAGCAAACCACTCCGACTTCCGCTGATTCAACAAAGAAGTTTTGAATAGTCCAATCAGCGAAGTTCAAGAAAAAATCAAATTAAAGATGATGAGTGAGATAATCCTCCTGCCTAATTTCCAAATTTATTTGTGGTTGGCCCCCTTGTTTATTTATGTATACACTTTATAATTGTGCACCATAAAAATACATTACAAACCTATATTGTAACCTTGTTATTTTGGTTTATTCCAGAATTCCCCACCGACAAATCCCCACCAGTGAGGATCGTTATTCTTTTTTCCAGAAATCCCCACTAGTTATATAAACTCAGCCTAGTGGGGATTTTTGGAAAAATAAGTAACAATCCCCACCAGCAGTGCTATTCTGTAATAATAACACCGTGAAAACTTAAGTAAAGTGAGCTTAAAGTGAGATGTCAATAGTGTCACCCCTAGCACAAGGCGGAATTAGAACTCACTTCACGTTCACTTCACCTAAGGTTTCACGGTGAGATTTATACAGCATAGACCGGCAGGTGTTGTTGTTTCTAAATTATTAAAAAAAATAATCAATATAAATTGTTTGCATTGAAACGAAAATCAAAATATTTACAACTATTAATTAGATTTAAACCAAAGATAATTAAACATTATAGGATCACGTAAATCGCGATTGTGAATTTATCTCATGATGAACAATCCACCAAGCATACGACAAATTTTACCTACAAATCCAGTAAGTTTATGCAATATTCATGTCGCAGCCAACTAGCTTAATTAGCCGTTTAGTTAACAGCCTAACCGTTAGAAGTAGCGCTCGCCGGCTGCTGCCGCGGCACCGCTCTCTTTGCTCGCTCGGCTCGCGCGCTGTTGGTCACAGTTCTAACCTAACCTAACCCGTTTGATCATTTGATCTGATCACCTGGTGGGGATTGTTACTTCTTTTTCCAAAAATGCCCACTAGGCTGAGTTTATATAACTAGTGGAGACTTCTGGAAAAAAAAATAACAATCCCCACCGGTGGGCATTTGTCGGTGGGGATTTCTGGAATAAACTGTTATTTTGAATGAGCACTGCATGTCTTTTTATACGACTTCAAAAAAAGGAACAGGTTCTCAATTCGACTGTATATATTTTATGTTTTCCACGCGATTACTTCGCCAATTATGAATTGATTTTTGTTTGGTAGATCACACTTCAGAGGTGGTCCCATATAAATTTGATCGATATTGATGTAGTGCTTTTTGAAAAAATCAACAAGAACAAAGAATCGCGCCTGTCTGCACGAGCCTTTATATATAATTTTACAATTAGAAAACACGTGAATGTATTTGCTGGGACAATTCCATACCACACAAACATTTTTGTGTATGACTAAGGAAATCATTCTTATACACGGAGCGAGCAGAGAAACTTCGAGTATTGCCAACATGAGGCTCATATATTAGCATGATATGAACCCTCGTATTGCAATAACCTAATGGGTTCAAACGCTGCAGTCGCATACAAATAGAATTCCAAGTGGAACGTGAAATATTAGTACTCCCCAAATGAAACAGTTGCTGGGTTTGTACTTCGTAATAAATAGTGCATCATAGTAGCAAGTTGTTATACCCATTAAACCTACAGTTTGTGCTGATGATCCACAAATGGGTCGCCAAGATGTACGGGATTAGTATTCAACCGGGCGAGGCCACTGCGACTCAGTCTATCTCACAATTATCTATTCTGAGAGCTACCCAATGAAACTTTAGTTCCAACTCGGAATTAAACGGAGGACTTCTCAAACACAGTACGAGTCTGAAGTTTTGTTTTTATTAGGCCAATGGGGCGACAAGTTATTAACTCTACGGATTCATCTTACTTTATTCGTCCTGTCGTCCATTTAGAAGATTTATGTCATACCAGTTTATAATTCTGATTCAGTGATTCATTATATTAAGTTCCAAGATAATCTTAAAACTTAAAACTGAATGAAAATCTTACTCGTTGTTATGTTACACCGTAAATTAATATTAGCATATACATTTGACATAGCCGACAACTGCTTACGAATAAACCTGCGCGGGCGCAGTTAGCGTGCTTTGTTCCTAGTTTATCAAGTATTGGACCACATGACACCCGGTGTCAGCCTTGAATTTCATTGCGGAGCTGATAAACGGCCTCTACACACAGCAATGTTTATGTTAATTTATTTTATTACAAGATTAACATATTCACCAGTTGATTTTGTTTAGCGTTACATGAAATCGCTAAATAATGTACAATTAAAAGTTACAATATTTGTTTGTTGTGCTCGGGTGCTAAAACTGTAGTAAATATTGTGAAGTTCTTATGTCAATTTGCAGCATTCATTGTTCCGGGTGAATCCCTCAGTTAATAACGCTAATGATGTTTTAAAGTCCCACCATTACTCTTTCTGAATTGATATAGATTGCTTTATTGAAATCAATTGACACGTTTTTTCACAAAACTATGTTTATTCGGTTTAAAAACTTCTTTTTTTTTCGATATGTGTTGTTTACGAAATTAAAAGAGAAACTATCACAGCTAAGTACCTAGGCTTTACAAGTTAACGAGTAATAGTCGACCAACTTACATTTGCAGTTGGAGAATTGACCGTGACGTTATGTCGATGTATGGGAGAACATGTTTTTCAACTACAATGTTAAGTTGGGTCCGAGCCCATTCGTCCCCTAAGATTCGCACCCTGTGCCCACTCGTCCCCTGGAACTATTGAGGGGCCCATTCGTCCCCTGAAGAATATTTATTTTTATTCATTCTTCTAATATGAGTACATGTATATGTGTATATTGCAGCTTGGTAGTCCTGGTACAGTCGCGCAGAAAAGGCTAAAATAAAAAATATAGTAGTTCGGTAGATATCATGTTTATTTCAAATAAGATTAACACATACAAAATCACAATGTCATAGAAACTAACAAAATACAAGTCTTTTACAAAAATCAGCCTTGATTGACCATCATATAAATCAACATTAAATATAAAATATGCCAAAAAAAAATAGAACACATATCAACAGTAAATAATCACTTCTTATTTTTTTTTGTATATTTACCAACTACATACATGAAAAAACATAATAACTTAAATTTAAAAAAATATAACAGTACAAAAAAATACCAAAATCATTGTTTTTGGTATAAAGTCATCCCAACTGCGGAACCCTTCATTGTGCGTGGTCCGACACGCACTTGGCTGGTTTTTTTAAATACTTTGATTGCTCTATCTTTGGTTAAGTAGCTTTTTCCTCGAACTTAAACAAAGCTCAGTGATCGATAACTCCAATCGCTCGAAAACTCAACCTATTTAATATTTCTTGGAACTGAACATAATTAATATATTTTTGCCTAGAAACAGTCGCCGTGAATGGGATGCCAAACTCAATCATGACTAATTTATTGAGCTAATCGTGTTAGAACTGAAACATGTAAGATATAGTTTTTCCTTTAGAAGAAAAAACAGCCTAAACTAATACGCTAGAATTCAAAACTAACGCAAATATGTACAGACCTCCTCAAAGAAAAAAAACTGGGCGCGGTTTTTGTCAAATAGACTTTAATTAATATGACTATACGCAATCACAGTTCGACAAGGCACAGTGTGTTGCACTTACAGAATGTACAGTCGCCAGCATATCAAGTTACCACAAACTGTCAAATTTCCCCAAAAGGTTTTAAACCTTAAAATGTTAATGGTTAAGTTCAAAATCGAATGAGAAAATTTGACAGTTTGTCGTAACTTGATGTGCTGGCAACTGTACATAATAGCACATTATTCCTACAATTATCTATGTAACACAACATTATAAATGCAGTTTATTAACCAATCATAATGCGCCATTATACACTTATGATTTATTGACTAGATTTTGTTTTTATACAAATGGGAAATATATTAATGCTAAAGGCATATATGTATTAGATTAAGATACCATTAGTTAAACTGACAGTGGTGCCGATTCCCTTGTTCACAAACCAAACTAAACTAAACTAAATTTAAGTTCAGTGCATCTTTTTCTTTCTATTTCATTAAGAAAAGGACAGAAGATAAATTTTAGTTTAGTCCTGTCAAATTAATTAGCGCCTGTCACTACTCCATACAAGTTTAGACGTGATTAAAAACTTGCCTACTACATTACGTCAATTTACGTCAAGCGCTGATTAATTTGACAGGACTAAACTAAAATTTATCGTCTGTCCTTTTCTTAATGAAATAGAAAGAAAAAGATGCACTGAACTTAAATTTAGTTTAGTTTGTGAACAAGGGAATCGGCACCAGTATGTTTCTAATATGTTCGAGGCTGCCAGTAACGGATGATCGGCAGATACATATTGGTTCCGATTTCCTTGTTAACAAACTAAACTAAATTTAAGTTCAGTGCATCTTTTTCTTTCTTTTTCATTAAGAAAAGGACAGAAGATAAATTTTAGTTTAGTCCTGTCAAATTAATCAGCGCCTGTCACTACTCCATACAAGTATAGACGTGATTAAAAACTTGCCTACTAAAATTACGTCAATTTACGTCAAGCGCTGATTAATTTGACAGGACTAAACTAAAATTTACCTTCTGTCCTTTTCTTAATGAAATAGAAAGAAAAAGATGCACTGAACTTAAATTTAATTTAGTTTGTGAACAAGGGAATCGGCACCATTGGCATATAAATTAATTCATTTTATACATATACTGGAGTAAACTTGCATTAACTATAACACCTGCCATGACAAAACTGTTTTATAAATAAGTAAGTAACACTGTAAAAAGCGATTACAATTAAACTTTAGGCGCTAACAAAAAATCTGTTCTATTCAGATATTAGGAAACGAATTTACTATTAGCGCCGTTCACTTGGTGAAAAGAATACAAAGTCATTCAACCAACCTTTTTATTTGACTGAAGAACAATTCAAATATTCCTCGGTAAGTCAACAGCTCATCAAAGTAACTAGAAGTTGATTCATAATTCCGAACACGAGGCAATCTTAAATTTAGTAGTATAGAAAAGTCACCGGTAGGTGCGCATACACATAAAGATTTAACTTTAAGCAGTGGCTTGATGTGTGTGAATGTGTCGTGTTGTAACCGGGAGCCTAATTCTAGTGAGAGGTGGTTGCTCAAGCGGCGAGTTGCTTGCCAACGAGGAAGTGATGGTGCGTTGCGTGGAGCAATTGACCTTGGACGTGTGCTCGCTGCTTGCCTACTAATATCTGACTACCAGTTCGGTGTTGCTTGAATTTAACTTGGCTCCTGACTAATACTGTGGATCGAATGACTTGCGGAATATAGATCAGAAGGATGAGAATTTACCAGTAATTGAAATAAAAACTTTCAATTTGTAAGGAGTTACACACGTACATAATCAGCCTCTAATATTCCCACTGCTGGGACACAGGCCTCCTCTCTGTGAGAGGGGATGGGCCGTAATCCACCACGCGGGTCCAGTGCGAGTTTGTAGATGTCACATGTCTTCGATTTTTTGGATCTTGGATATGCCAGTTTCCTCACGATGTTTTCCTTCACCGTTTTGAGAGCAGTGGTGATGAAATTATTTACACAAAGTAAAGCGCCTGTCTGGGTTTGAACCTACGATCTACAACTCGTAAGTTGCGACTGTTACCATTGGGCCACCACTGCTCTCTGTAAGGACTTACTTAATTTTGAATACGACCACACAATGCTCTAAAAATGCAATGTTGCCGAAACATAAGTAGCAGTTTTAGGTTTTCTACTTGCGCCTGTGTCCGGAACTAAAACTTGTGCATAGTTAATACTCAGTCTTTGTTCATCCATGACGAGTCTGTCTGGAGGACTGTCCAGTTCAAGTGTCCAATAAAATTCAAACATACATAACCAACTCACTATCATCAAAAAGAACAAAAAAATCCGGCCAAGTGCGTGTCGGGCCACGCAAAATGATGGGTTCCGTGATTGGGATGAGTTTACCTCAAGAACAAATTTAACATTTTAGTTGAAAGACATGTTCCCTCATACGATCCAACTGCAAATGTAAGTTTGTACGCACAATATTGAGTGATTTACCATGTTATTTTAAGACCATAGACTCATATAGGTTTTCCTGTAGTAAAGATATTAGATAATCTATAAGTAAAGAACAATTTCCTATATTTAAAAAATAAAATAGGTTCAGTAGTTTCGGAGATAATGGTAAATTTTCATAAATTTTCTTAAATAACTTTAAAAGTATTTATTTTAAAATTATTTTGATAATATATCTGAAATCGTTACAACAAGTCCTTCAATTTGCTGTTACACGGTACCTTTTGCAAAACATTTTTGCACTTTCTAATTTGGTCCCCAAAAGTGACCCCCATATTCAAAATCCATTTATTTACGTTACAAGTCCGTATTTGGGCTATATAAATTCATATGTGTACTAAGTTTCAAATTAATCGGTCCCGTAGATTTGTAGTAAATTGGCTATGACAGACGGGCAGACAGACAGACACACGAGTGATCCTATAAGGGTTCCGTTTTTTCCTTTTGAGGTACGGAACCCTAAAAAGCATACGTTTCGGTCCCCGGGTGACAATTAGTCACCCAACCTTTTCTCTAGGGTGTCGTAAAAGACATTTAAACTTTTAAAGGATCATATCAGGTGAAAGATTTCTATTAGTTCGAAGATGGTATAAAAACACATCACCATTTTTTACCACAAAACATTGGGGTCCTCTGATAAATGTCAGATCTCCATAACTTTTAGATGAACGTGAAGTTACAGAATCCTCGAAAAGCGACGTTGCCAGCTCGTATATCTTAGCTAAAAAAACAGATATGGATGAAATAACTTATCAGAGTTTGAGAAGTTTAACCAGAAATAAAAATCAACCATTTTTATCGGGGATCTGATATTTAATATCTGGCTGGTATTATTTTGTTAGATATTTCTTTAATACATAAAGAAGACTGCAGCAGCACTATGAATAGCACTATAGCAAGAAACCTTATTGCTGATCTTGTAATAGCACACACCTATATGTATAAAATTGCTAAATAACATTGGGGGTGTTGAAAGTTTTCAATCTGACGAAGTTGTGATGAACAATAACATCGAACAATCACAACCAATAGAATTCGCTGTCCTTACTAACATTTAATAGTAGACTAGTATTGATGTAGCGCGTATTGGAGCACTAGACTAACATTTTTACTTAGTGTTGTCCGGTAACTAGTTAATGGGAAGAAAGCAATAACAATATTCTTCAAGCAGCGAATAATGTAGCTCTACCTACCTACATATATTGAAAGAGTCCTCCAATAAATGTCCTATGCAGTATTGTTAGAAGACCAATTCTCGTAATTAGAAACGTAAAAAATGTAGTCGAAATCTCATCTCAGCTACAAAAAAAACCCTGCCAAGCCAAGTGCGTGTCGGACCACGCACAATGAAGGGTTCGTAGGTGGGATTACTTGGGATGAATTTATCCCAAAAACAAACTTAAATGTGTAGTCTTCATCAAAACATGTTCTCCCATACATCGATATACGTCACGGTCAATTCTCCAACTGGAAATTTAAGTTGGTCGACTATTACTCGTTAACTTGTAAAACCTACTTAGCTGTGATAGTTTTCCTTTTAATTTCATTAAAAGTAGTAAGTAGATATAATGAAATTAAAAGGACATTACGTGCAAGGGAAAAAAATATATTAAATATTTTATTTTACCTCTTCGTCGGCGTGATTAATATGCCTACCTATGTTTACTTATGCCAAATTACAGCTTTCTAGTACGAAGCTTGTCTGAGCTACAGTGGGTACAGACTAACAGACAGACGGACATGGCGAAACTATAAGGTTTCCTTGTTTACTACGGAACCCAAAAAAATTCAAAATCTTGACAAAAATGTAGGTAATTTTCTCAGACCAGAGGTATTTTTGACAGATTGAGATTAGAATACGAATGTTCTAAAAATACGGGATTTGCCACTCAGATGTTTTCAGAGAGTTAATGGCTCCGACATCTTGACAGAAATAATGATACAACATAATCAGGCCAGTAGGCATATGAACGTAGAAAACAATAGTGGTCAGATAAGATCTGTGAGCACAACGTAGCTACTCAAAAATCCAACTTTTGCAACCAAAGCCATTACTATGAAATTAATGTAACACGGCCGTTAGAAATTTAAAATTTAGAGCAGAAATACTATTGCGTTGCGTTGTGTTGAATATGTTTCAACTGTCATTTGTTCACGTCGTCGTTGATTTTCATATTCAGATGGTGTTTGCTAACAATTCTTTTATTTATCTCCTTTTTTTCATCAAGGGCGTTAACTACGCACTAGTGTGAAAGATATTTTTGACGCTTCACGGAAGGATTCTGACATAGATTTATTATATAGGAAAAATATGACGTATTTTTATCACACAACACATTTTATCGTTCTGTTCCTTGTACTCGTAGTCCCTGTAGAAGTAGAATACTTACGAGTGTTGTCTAGCTGAAATGTAACACCATTTATTTTGTCTCCCTGAAAAGTCTACAGTGGAACAAAGAAACACTAGTTTCCTAAACTCTCTGCTTATTTTAAATCCCTAAAATTCTTTCATGTCAAAAAGTTCACAAAAAGTCACTATACCCACTTATCTACTGTAACTTTTGGCTCCGTGACGAAGTGGCTGTTCTAGGTGGATTCCTCCTTATGATTCAGTCTTAGATTCATCTTAGATTCAGTCTCAGATAGTCTTTAGACAAAAAACAGAGCAACAAATACGGTTACGATTACGAACTTAGGTAATTTATTCCGGGTTCTGTTATATCCCCGTAAGTATCCAGTGCTGTATACGGATAAGTATCCCGCAGGAACTAACCCTGATCAAAATTGTACCATACACTGGTGTTTATGTTATTATTTCTCCTAGATCGTGATCCGTGTTCCGTTGCCTGTTGATTCGGGAACACAGTGTGATGTTGTGAGAAACACAGCTGGAACCTGATAAATCTCACTGTTGCCCATAATAAAATGAAAATTAATCCTTTATTTCCGTTCAATATAGTTCATAAACTCGTTTACACCCCATTCATAGTCCCATATAATGCCTTTACTTTATACATTAATTAAACTTTAATAGCAACTTTGTAAGAGAAGATCACGCAAGTAGTTGTATTATAGTACCTACATATAAATGGTAGATGGAAATCCCTGTTATATGAATAACTTGACATTAGGTACTTCCTGCTCAGAACATTGTTTACAAATAATATACATTATCCACCTGCATATAAATACTACGATTATAATTAAGTGGGTATGTTGCGAGATAACTGAATACACACGTTTTTATATAAATCTCTATATTATTACACAGGAACATAACAAGATATGAGTAGAGTAAATCATCGTGGAATTCTGATTCACTCGATCACATTTGGCTGGAGTGAAATGAAATCAATACAAACTTATTAATAATAATAAAAATCTTTTTTATTCAAGAAAACCTCATGGCTATATTAAAATAATGATGTCGTGAATCTTGGTTACCTTCCATCAACACAACAAATGCAATGTAGGACGATTCCATTGATATTTCAAGCCTCATAGTCTCAACCGGCCTTTTTATAAATAAAGCCTGATGTGAACTGATATTTAATAAAGCACTTAAATATCGGAAACATAAAGATTCCTCTTAAATGTAAATCAAATGAGTTTAATTCGACTCCAATCAAACTTGCCCACATCAATTTGAAAGATGATAATTAGCACACGTAGTGTTTTTATTCCATGGTAACATTTTTATGGGCGTTATATTGTAGGTCATTTTTTGTTCGATAAACGTGATCTTTATTTATACATTTTGGTACAAAAAAGGGGCTAACGTAATAATAATA
The DNA here is from genome assembly GCA_905333075.3 of Atethmia centrago. NCBI lineage: Eukaryota > Metazoa > Arthropoda > Insecta > Lepidoptera > Noctuidae > Atethmia > Atethmia centrago. The sequence continues at coordinate 14,576,540 of HG995381.1, read as the reverse complement.
AATAAAAAAACTTTGCCTCAATTTTGTAGGGTCTTCGGATAACACGTAGCGTAGATGGAATTATGTAATCATTTCAGTCAAGGCAAGACTCATATTGCATCAGAATATTCTATCAGTTTATTTCGTAGTCTTGTTACATGGATAAGTTACGTATGAATAAAAATCAAATGTCGTGGAGCGCTATTGAGTCCGATAGTAACGTAATGACATTTGAAACCACTATCTCTGACCCGCGATGACTAAGCGCGAACAAAACTGGTATGACCGAGGATGATGCCAAAGGGAAGTTCGAAAGAGAGCACCGTACCCAAGATGGCGAGAACAAAAGAGACAAACACATACCTCATCCCTCCTCTTTTTAAGAGGGAAGTGCGGACGGTGCGGCTGCACCGAAAGTAAAAGTGAACGCTTTTCTGTCTTAGGATTTAATATTATGAAACTAACTACGTCTTCACTTGTATTTGTAAAGGCTTCCAATAAATCTTACTTCATGTGATAATGTGCATATGATATTGCACGATTATGCAAGTTTATAGAACAAATCAAGCAACGTACGAAGGTTTTTGTAATCACTTTTTGCAACGATTGCACTTTTTTGCAAAAGCGTTTGGTGGTAATGTGGTATTTTATATTTAATAGAATTACCACATCCACAATCTTCCGCATTAAACATTAAATTTCGAAAAAAATATGCTTGCTGGAGACAGATGGTTCTTCAGTCGTAAGTATTGAAAGACCCAAAACTACAGGTACCGATTACATTCACCGATGCCTAAACACTGTAATAGTATACTACATAAATCCGTCTCTTGCTGTCTTTCCCTAAAGATTGGGTTGCTCAGCCGATGGAACGCGTAAAACCGGTAACTTGCCACGTCAGGGATGAAAAAACTGATCGTGCAGTCGATAATGAATGCACGACGGAAAGTTCCAACTCAAGCGAACCCAGTTGATAAAAACCGGCCAAGTGCGTGTCGGACCACGCACAATGAAGGGTTCCGTAATTGGGATTACTTGGGACGAATTTATTCCAAAAACAAACTTAACTACAATGTTATTTATTTATTTATTTAAATAAATAAATAACATTGTAGTTGAAAAACATACATCGATATACGTCACGAACAATTCTTCAACTGCAAATTTAATTTGGTCGACTATTACTCGTTAACTTGTAAAGCCTACTTAGCTGTGATAGTTTTCCTTTTAATGTCATTATATGCACTACCTGCCATGAATTTTTACACATGTCCATAAACAACCATTTAGCTGGCAGGGGTTGACTCTAACAAAAATTATCACTTTAAAGCTTAATATTACGCAAACGGATCCTTGAATCGAAAAATGGTGTTTACAGACTTGCAATATTTTTGAACGGCCTATCCAACGGTTCCCCACATCATTAGATAGACGAGAAAAAAAATATCATACCCACATTACGTGCAAGGGGGTAACCTAAAAAAACAAAGTTTATGTCGATTTTATTTTAGCATATGTGGCTTTTTAGTACTAAGCGTCTCTGAGCTACAGCGGGCACAAACAGACAGACAAACGGACATGATAAAACTATAAGGGTTCCTTATTTACTACGGAACCCTAAACACGTTCAAATAAAGAAGAAAATCTCAGTGACGTGACCGAAAGAAAGATGAAGCAGTAGCCAATGAACAGTCTATTTATTGTCACAAACTCATACCTAAGACATAATATCGTATCAAGAACATCAAACGATTACTGCAAGCCAACATTAATTTGAACATTTCTAATACTTCCTCTATTTATCCGGTATGAACATTGACGTGATAATACTTCAAGTATAAAATATCGCCCTTTAACATAAATGAAGGAAATGTAGACGCAGTTTCAATGAAATCAGGATTATTCAACTTTATTAACCTGGGTCTAGTAAAAGCTAACAGGATAGGATCCCGGGTTCTTTTAATGATCCAACTCATTTAGAATTGAAATAAGTGTCCATGGTCAGTAATTTCTTTATTCCGCTAGAAAATCCTGTTTCCCGCATGGATAAGTGGAAAAATACTGTTTTGCGTAACATCTCATTAGGTAATACACGATTATGTAAAGTAAACAGCCTGTAATGTTGCATCTTGTGCATCATGCTGTATAACTTGAGTCCATTATCCGAGAACCAGTCCCTGTTAAGCGTTCGGTTTAGGAATACATTAAAACTTCTCATACACACTATACAGCATTTCGTTCCTCGAAGTTCCGCCAACTTACTGATCTCTATCAACGATATGGGTTCTTTGATTCTTTCTGCGTCATAAATTTCATCGATCTATTTGCTAATTTCATAGCCCACGTTCCTCTGCGAAGCCATAAAATATCATGGGGAATTGCATCGATGTTTTGGATCGTAACTTCACAAAAAATAAATGGAGGGATTGGAGGATGACGTCAGTTGGGAACCGGTTCCACGTTGTATAACGAGCGGCCCTGATATAACCAGACAGGAGCGCACAACTCACTCCCACTTTTGTAACCAGAGTTATGTATCCCTGGCAGCCAATAAAAGGAAATAAGTGCCAATGCTGCTTTATGTTCCATTTCCAACTTTTACTTTCTATTTCTTATTTATTAGGTAGATAGATACTCTGTGTCTGTGAGCTTAACTGTTTCAGAACATTTATGTTTAAATGCGTTAACCAGAATGACGTTGCAGTTCGTTCGTGAATCACCCATTTTTATACATGCTCCAAAATTAAACAGGCTTTAAAATGTAAATACCGTTAAACTTTCATCTAAATCTTGTATGTTTGTCATTTGGGCTCAGTCAACCCATTTCTGTTCAGTTCACTCTTATCAGTAGATAGCCTCGACCTCTTCCCCTGCTTCTCACTGCCGATATCGTTACACATTGCAATTAAAACATGGTAAAACAGTCCCTATTTCTGTGAGCATAAAGGTTTTATTAACAGCAAATAAAGTTTGGGAATGTTGTACCCCTATCCTGTGTAGGTATATAACGATATCGACAGTATATATGCAGTGCCAAGGAGTGATAAAATAAGTCATGGACATGATTTATTAGTATGACTAAACCGCTGAGACCACCAGTGCAGTGCCGGGTCAGATAAGTCAGCTAGCAGTTAGATAATATGTGATAATTATAATAATGCATATATATGCTCGTATACTTTCATAAAGATACGTCAGTCACGTTTCCCGCTATGAGTACGTACTTACTAATTAGGCCACATTTCCTTCATTAGATTGTTGGCAAGTCAACAAAAGGAATATTCAATTCGTTTGTTCCTTATCAAACGTAGTAAAAATATATACTTGCCATAGTGACGATTGTACTATGATCTTTCAATCCTCTCGACAATATTACAATTGGTTTGGGTTTGATTTAGGGAAGCCATTCCCCAAAAAATCAATCCAGCATTGTGCTACTTAGATGAAACGTCTGACGGATCATAGAGCTATAGCCATGTTGCAACCTGTATCCCCAGACCAGTGATGGACACCAGCATCTGCAATTCTGCATGATCAGAGAACTATTTTGTTAGACTAAGGTTTTTTTTTTTTTTTGGGTGGGAAATCAAATAACTTCTCCCGCTCTGGGCGGAGCGGGAGGGTGTGTCAGACTCTTACTGACTAAAACCCACCCGTATTCCCTCCTGTTGCCTGTGTTGCCAGGGGCCTCGGTGACCCATAAGTACCTTCCCGCGACCCCGGTAGACTAAGGTCTGATGGTGATCTGCCAATATGAGTGAGACTAACTTATAAGTATTCAGTGTGAAGTACGGAAGAGCGTTTGAAAAAACCTTATTTCTTACTCTGCTTACAGCCTATTATGAAGGAAGAAAAGGAAAGAGCTTGTCGTCTCGCTTCTTGCTCAGCTTACAAAAATCAACATCACAGCGTTTCAGCAAACTGTAAGTGAAGATTGATAATTTTTCCATAGGTTTCACGAAAATACCTAATTCTCTACCTACAAGTAACGTTAACAGAAAACAGGCGGTAAACATACTCAAATCATACTGAAACACAAAACTCACAAGTATCTAATTTCATTTCCCACTCAGTTGCAAATAAATTGCGCGTTAGTTGAAATTACAGAAGTTATTTTTTTCATCGTAAACTCTTTGATTTGTCGGCAGTTATTGTACACTTTAGCTAACGTGAGACCCTTTCTTGTTCAAAACAACATTTGGAATATTTCTAGATAAGTAGTTTTTAGAGTTCCGTAGTACTAGTACGTAGGCGGACATGGTTGAAACTATAAGGGTTCCTTACCCTTATAGTTTCGCCATGTCCGTCTGTCCGTCTGTCTGTCACCGGCTTAGCTATATTAAATTTTAAAGTACTCATTTTTGTTAGAGTCAAGTGCCCCCTACCCTTGCCAGCTAAATGGATGTTTTTGGGTATATAAAAAAAAAAATCATGCCAGTAATACATATAACGAAATTAAAAGGAAAACTATCACAGCTAAGCAGACTTTACAAATTAACGAAAAATAGTCGACCAACTTACATTTGCAGTTGGAGAATTGCCCGTGACGTAAATCGATGTATGAGAGAAAATGTTTTTCAACTATAATGTTAAGTTTGTTTTTCGGATAAATTCATCCCAACTACGGAACCCTTCATTGAGCCTGGTCCGACACGCACTTGGCCGGTTTTTGTCTAGTAATACAAACTAAACTTTAAGTATAATATATTTGCAACAAAGATCGCTTAAAATAATGTCTTTCCCGATTTTCTTTAGTATGGAATGCCCACTGCTGAACAAAGGGTAATTAAAAACTTTTCTTTTTTTTTTTATTAAGCAAATAATAAATCATGCAAATATCTCTTATTTCTTTAGATAATTCCCAGAATATCTAAGCAAACGTCTTCGAGTGGTGATTTAATTTAGATAAACAATGGAAAGCACAAAATTCTCGTACTTGATATGGTCATCCTTTTTATTTTAATTCAACTCTATTGTCTCTGTTTCATTATTTTACTTTTAAATTTTTTCGTAGACTCGTGCGGATTATAAAAATCTGAGTGACTAAGTTTGAAGTAAATAGGATTTAAGTACTTACATAAACTTTGAAAAAGTTCCCGCAGACAGTCGCAAACAATCCCAAAGCGTGAATAAGTTATTCCAAGATTAGACTAGTTCTGGGATGATGCAGGCTAACAGTAAAAGATAATTATTACTTAGGCATATTTTTGCCTCCTCTATTTGTAAATATAATGTCCATATTCATATTCCATGTATACGAGAAACTTATCATATTATTATCACTAGGCTGCCTACACGAACATACAGCCGGCTTAAAATGTTTAGTAAATAATAAATATCATGAGCCCGTCAAGGAGTCTTTTGGGAAATAAACTACATTTATATGTATAAAAACTCAAAATATTAATATTATTTATATACTTGTAAGTTGACTTCACCTACTTTTGATAAATTTTTGAATAAATTGATAAATTAAAATGTTTGGAGGTTATATGCCGCTCGTCTTTTGTTTAATTCGAGCCTATAATTTCGTGACAGCCGATTATCCAAAGGATAAAACATGCATACTAAAAACGAATGCTATGATAATCTGTCAGACATGCTTGAGATATTTTTTATGCGATGATAAATAAAAGATAAAGATTATAATATAGAAGTAATAAACTGTTTAAGCTCCCTGATTAGCGTAAAGAAATGGTTGCGTTTACGCAAAAACTTTTTTTTTTTTACGCAGAAACTTGCTAATGCATTGGTTACTTATTTAATGATCATGTTATTTTTTAAATCTATTCTGCATCATAATATTTACAAATAATTTACTAAAGAAAGGTTTTGAATTGATTGATTGATATTGCGCAGAAATAAGTTTCATAAATCCCTGACGAGGTCAATAAAATCTTCGTCATATAAAGAAAGAAAAAACAACATGGAATTGAATGACGCTGCAAGAGAGACAACTGTTTTTAAAAACTGTAAGAGGAAAATATGTACCTACTTAACGTGCGCGTAAATTATCATTCCGGGGCTCCGGGCCAAATTATTCATTATTATTTGTTTTATGTTTTGCCAAGTGAAATAAATATCATTTCACAAAGTCCACATCGTAAAATTTCAATTAACAATGAAGCAGAATTAATACAAAGGCAATTAATTTCCAAGTTTAATTCAAATATTCCGTTGTTTATCTGAATTCCTGATGCTGAAGCTGACGAAGTTGTAATGGTGACAATTGGATTATGTTTAAATTTTTCTTTAGGAAAATTGTAACAGAAAGGATACACATATATTGTTATCGAATGAAGCATATGTAGAACGTGTAATTATAAGGATTAGAAACATTTATGACTAAGTTTGACATTATTATTTTATGTAGTCTCCAGAAGTGTTGACATAAGCATAACAATTTGTGTGTTTCGTGTCGTCGACAGGAAACTATATAAAAGCTTGAAGCGAGATTATTTTCGCTCAAAGTTGCGAGCTAAATATGCTACGAGTGTGTTCTCGCTGTTCTCAGAAACTGCGGTGGTCGGCGCTGCGGCCCTTTGTTTTTGAACGTGACTTGCGTTTTAGATGCACGCAAATTAACTAAAAATAGACTATTTCCACTGTTACACTTAACTATATAAGCATTATAAGCTTACAACTCGTGAAAACAACGCACACGATCTTTTTAAACACACTGCGTTAAAAAAGCAAACATGGATTATCTTATTTACCCAAAAGTATGCCCTGTCAATGTCAAGGTTTACATACGGCTGGAAATAAATTTAGCATGACTGTGTTGCGCGATGTTAACAAAAGGTAAAAGGTTAATACATGATAATTTGATACTTGCGTGACAGTCGTATATGTACATAGTTCTTTAAATTCAGTTTTATTATAAATATGAAACAATGAAACAGGATTGTTAAAGTTAAGTTATTTAAAATTAGAATGAATGGCTAAATGTTTGTTTGAAATTAAACTGTTGATGCATTTCAGTGAAGCGACACCCTCTCGTTTTAAATAGCCCTCGTGAAGGGGAATCGTAGCTAGATTGGCGCACCGCTAATAACACTTATGCGGGTACTTGAGGCCCTACCTCCCCACATGGAAGCCGTTTTTATAGTGACCGTTTGCAGTCGCTCATTCAACAATTACCATATTGATTTCGCTAAGATAAGCGACTAGCTCGCGTTATAAGTTATAACATAAAATTACTTTTAATTGCTCCACTACGTAGTCACCACAATGTTTTTTCCATGTCCTTATTACTTTGAAAAGTTAATGGTTCAAGCCTAACCTAACGACCCGTCACAAATCTTTCCCATTATCTTTTCACAAGTTAATAAGATTGTATCAGGTTAACAGATTTATTGCACTTTGCAACATTTTATAGCTGTTCCAGGATATTTCAAATTATTAATTGAAAAACAGAGTTCCTATTAATACATTTAATGCTAATGCTCCAAATAGGAGTTCCACTTTTTAAATTAGGTTTGACTGTTTTCAGCTTCTTTTTACTTATAATATCTATATTGTTTTGCAGTGAATTTTTTCCCATGACATTTGGTCCACATAATGGTCCTTAACGAAATGTTTCACTGGTGCTTTCTCCGTGATTAGTAGGGGTATACCACCCTAAACTGTGAAACAGTATTTAATCTGACGGGTAGAATTATGCGGGTTCAATACCAGGCGCGAGTGGACCAACAATGAACTTTTTATTAAGTATATCATATTATTTACAATAGAATGTAAACCCTAAGGCAATGTGGTAAAGTTTAATTTCAGTATCACGTTGGATAAATTTTAGCAATCTGCTATTAATGGAGAAATCAAAACAGGGAAGATTGATGTCATGGGAACTTAACGTGGGATTCTGACAGCTTTTTATTATAACTTACTTAATTACATTTAAAATTTAATTCCAAAAAAGTTGTATCTTGGTTCGGGCTTTAGAGTTATTTTTAGAAATAACATGAAACGAAACGTCATTCATTATACTTGTTCCTACTACGTTTAGAGTCCAGAGGTTATCGAATGCAGTAAAGTAATCATGAGAAGCTGATTGATTTTTTACTTCAAATTAAATCGTTTTTATCTGCAAAACATACAGCCGGTCGGAAGACCCACGATCCATTATGTATTTTTATCACGTTGCTGACTCTCTTCAATAAGACACATTGTGTGTCTTATTGGCAAAGGCATTGAAGTTGTGATTACAAAAGAATGCAGCTCTTACAATTAAAAGAGCTACTACTCCCATGTTCAGTAGTGAGTGCTGACTTTAAAACGGTTTTTATACGAATATTATTATCAGCACAATGTGGACGCGCTCTAAAGCAATTACACATTACGGAAGCAATCTGCTACGAAATGAAACTTATTACGTCGATACGAGTATCGACTCGACACGTACGTAAGTTCTCGTGTAATCTTACGAAGGCTGCAACAATCGTAATTTACGTCATTACCGCTCATCATATTTATTATATTACGCCAAATACTGTTATTCGTACAGCGCGATTCGTATCATTCATGAAATGTGACCATTGGACTGACGTTATTGGATAGTTGCAGGCAGTTGAGTAAATATTGAAGTATTGCGATTAGACAACGTTTTCCTCACAGCTTATTATATCTATTAGGGGTGAGACACTTTACTAATAGCTGGGGTTATCATGTAACGGTCACGGCTCACCCCTAGCTGGGGGACAAAGGTTAACGTATTCACTTATCTAGTGCGCTTACACAGCTAACGAACAGGGTTGATCGCTCGGAACGTTCACCAACTCGCCACTCAGTCATGGCAAACATTTTTTTTAGCTCCTTCTTGGATTATGAATATCAAATTATATTAACTGTATGGAGAGAACATACACGATCTTAGTGCAGTATAAAAGGAAACGTCTGTTATTTTAATGAGGAAAGAAATTAGATCAAGGATGTAATGCTGTCTTGTTAGCAACATTATTAAGAACTAGTTGCACCCCGCGGTTTCACATGCATAAGTCTCGATCCCGTGGGAATATTGGGATAAAATGTATCCTATGTCCTAATCCAGAAATTTGGATGAAATTTGGCACATGGGTAGACCATAACTGGTCTACCCATGTGCCAAATTTCATCCAAAACCGTTCAGCCGTTTTAGTGTGAAAGCGTAACAAACAAACAAATAAATAAACAATCTCATTTTCTCTAGGACATTAGTTAGGAAATGGCTTGTAGAAATAATATTTCAATAAATATGTAACCTTATAATCAGGACTGCACGTAAATAATTTATCTCGAACACTTACCTATATTTTTATTGAAATCATAAGAAACCATATGTATTATATAGTCACTAATCCGGTTTGCAAATATCAACCGGTGTACTCTTTGCAAAACACACCAACTTTAGTATGCTAATAGCACTAGTTGTGTTCTCGAGCGAGCCTTGATCTTTGGCACCTTTCCACGAGCGCACCCCTTCAAAGCGCCACCGCTTACACAAACAGCTCATCACTAAGTTTATGAGTGTTTCAAGTGTCGATTTGAACTTTTTATTATGTTCAAATTTGCGTGTTATGTGGGACACGCGCACAGCACGCGACCCGCATGGGAGAACTCCGAGGGTGCTTTTTGTTACAATCATTATTCGCAAATGAATACTGTAGGCTACGAACACTTTTGTTGCGCCGTAAAACGAATGACGGATGCCGATAAAGTTATGTGCCATCGCGGTTTCGTTATGGGAATACTTTATTTTATCCATCAACTCGGCCCAAGTCATAAATTGTAACGTGCTATAAGTATCACTTTTAAGGTTGTCTTCTGCCTTGAAATGGTAGTTTATTGAAACCTTGACGTTTAAAACGATATGAATAATGTGATGGACTCCTTCACACGCATACATTGGTCTAAAATTAGACTGAGTACAACACAATAAAGGCACACTTGTCATGAATCACAAGTCAATGGCCAGATAAAACGTGTCGACTCTGTTTGTGTTGTAATTACGTAGCGAGCGATTACACTGTCTTAACTTGTTAACAGATATGAATTCGATAAATGCTCATTGGTTTTTATCGTGCAACGACCCCGTCCAAACCACTGGCTGCCAATCAATCCCTCAACTATCGATAACATAATGGACGAATACATGAATGCGTGAGATGAAGCCCGCATTTAAATTTCGCTTTATATTCATAAGCTCTTTATCACACCTTGATTCGCTGTTATTGTTGTACCAGTGAACTGTTAAATATTAATCCCGACCTCGTAAACACGGAGCCAATCCAGCGTTAGGAATGGTTTTTGCGCAGGATGGTGGAAAAATTTTGAATTTCAAAACTGTAACGAGTTGTTTCGAAATCGGAACATCATCCTTCCTCTGGTTTAATATTCTTGTTTAACTGTTCTCGAGTGAAATCGCATCCAGAATTGGCATTTCACAATTTTTCCCAACGAAATGAGGACGCGCTAAATAAATCAGTGCTTTCTCTAACCTCGGATTTGCACACATTCAGTGCCAATTATTGGGTTTGTTTGTGTGATTATTATCATTGAACGTTAATTTGCAGCTAACTCTGGTATAATTAGGAGTGATTTGTGGTTTAGGATTGAATTTTAATCTCTCCTTGTATGACTTTTGAAATCATCATCATCATCTACCTAGCCTTTTCCCAACTATGCTGGGGTTGGCTTCCAGGCCAGCCGGATGCAACTGAACACCAGTATTTTACACGAAGTGACTGCCTATCTGACCTCCACAACCCAGTTACAGGGTAACACGATACCCCTTCGTAAGACTGGTTGTCAGAGTTTCAGGCTTCTGACGACCCGTGACAACTGTCAAGGATCTACAAATAACAGTCGGGACCAACGGCTTAACGTGCTTTCCGTGGCATGGAGGAGTCTTGATATGTATAGATGGTCACCCATCCACGGACCAACCGCGGCAAGCGTAGCTTATCCTGATCGATCGACCCGTGCGGCTGTTATTATTTAGCCACAAGACCCTCATGGCGCCTCATGGCCTCATGACATTAAATATCAGAGGTAAATCGATTGTGTCGTAATAAAATAGTGTCGAAACTTCGGAGGACGTCGGATGATGCTGATGAGACGTCGCTCTTTCAAGATTAAGATTCATAGCGTGATCTCGTTTGGGAAGTGCAATTTAACTAATAATTTTTACGCTTAAGCGCCGCCGCCGTAATTAAGTATCTAGTTGGCGATTAGGGTCACGACTCACGACTTGGTTCCCGGGCGAGCGGAGCCTCATTCAATTTTCTGCGGCATTACTTTGAAGTAATACTGTTTCCGCTGAGATAAATTTGTTTACGTTGTTTTTAAGTGAATTTATGCTAATTAGAAAATAAGACCCTGCTTCATATCGCTACTTTTCCACAGAGCTTAGAATAATAAGTACGGAAAAATTGGTAAGACGATAAATTAATGTTTAGAACTTGTTTATTGTTTTGGTTATTCGAAAGATCCTTCTTGTTATTTAGGGGAGAGAATAACAAACAGTTCCTATCGGCTAGATGATAAACGTATCATCCAGCACAAGTCGTTAAAGTCGACAGATATGAGGGCATCAGGACAGAGGTCATTATTTTATTACTTACTAGATATTTTTACTTTATTTATATCAGGCCAACTTGCTCTAAATTAAGCCTGATAGGACTACGAAGTTATATTTTTCCTTTATAATCAATTACTTCTTCGTTATCGAGCAGAACTGGTTTTGATAGTGTCTGAAACGTGACCGAAGCATTAAAATGAGGGCTATTTGTCAGTATCTGGCGCATTTCTTAACTGAACGGAGGCGGGCGCCAAATAATTGCCAATAATCTTTTAGTATTTAGAGATATTATGTGGAACAGAAATATTTTATTATCACCCCAAAATAGTAGGGAATAGGCTAGGCAGGAGAAGATAATGATGTGGAACAAAAATGTTACTTTAGAATCGATCTGGTACTTCCAACATAAAACTTTTTAAAACAATAAAAATATATATATAATATATTATGACATCCATACCCCATTCAACATGAGATAAATCCTTACTCCTTATAGGTTGGGGAAAAAGTTTCTTCGCATTTTTTAAGAAAATTCAAAACATTTTTTAATATAGTTTATTTACATTTAACTAACTGTAGGTACCATTCTGTTCGATAACTTTTTGCCATCATGTAGGTAGGGACATGATCCCATTGCTATATAAATTTTGGGACTTCTGATCAAAATACCGCGACAAGTGGTTTTGGCAGTCCTCTCGTGATATTAACCTGACACTGCCTAAAGAATTCTGAAGAGACCGAAACAGATGGAAATCTGAAGGTGCAAGGTCAGGACTATACGGCGGATGCATTAACACCTCCCAGCCAAACTCTCTTAATTTTTGCTGAGTGGCTAAATATGTGTTGGGTCTAGCGTTATCATGATGAAAAACCACACGCCTTCTGTTGATTAATTCCGGCCGCTTTCTCTCAACTTCTTGCTTTAATTTCAGAATCGATGGTCCTGCCTGGTGGTAACAGCTCATAATGGATAATGCCCTTCCAATCCCACCACACACACAGCCTCACCTTGTTGCGAGTTAACCCGGGTTTCGCCACAGTCTGTGAAGCCTGACCGGCCTTTAACCACGACCTTTTTCGCACGTTCTTGTCGTACGTGATCCACTTTTCATCACCAGTTATCAGCTTCTTCAAAAATGGTTCGGTTTCATTACGTCGTAATAAAGAATCACAAATGAGTACACGGTTCATTAGGTTTCTTTCAGTGAGCTCGTGAGGTACCCAAATATCGAGCTTTTTTTTGTACCCAGCTTTTTTCAAATGCGCCAAAAGTGTTTTTTGGTCAATTCTCAGTTCTTCAGCTACGTCGTAACTACTGATATGCCTATCTTGCTCCACTTTTTCAAAAATGGCATCCATTTTATCCGTAATAGGGCGACCAGAGCGACGCGCAACTATGACATCAAAATTTCCGGATTGAAAACGCTTAAACCAAATTTGTGCTACTCTCACAGACACTGCACTAGGTCCATAAACATCGCAAATTTTTTTCGCGGCTTGCGTTGCATTTTTTCCTTTTTTGTAGTAAAATTTTAAAATGTATCGAATTTCTTCATTAGATTCACTCATCTTGACGGTACGAAAAACAAATGCAAAAAACACACATTTTCCTAATTTGAATTTGGAATTATGTTCTTTAAAATTTAAACTTTCAATGATACCAAAACCAGACAAATACAAATAGTATACCCAAATAGATTTTATTACAAGTTCATACATACTTTAATGCGAAAAACTTTTTCCCTAATATTATAAATGCGAAAGTGAGTTTCTTTATTTGTTTATTACGCTTTCACGCTAAAACGGCTGAACGTATTTAAATAAAATTTAACACATGGATAGAACATGACCTGGATTAGGACATAGGATACTTTTAATCCTGATATTCCCACGGGATCGAGACTTATGCGGGTGAAAACGCGGGGCGCAGCTAGTACAGTTATAAAGCTTACGTTATTTTGATATTAGCGATTAAGAAACTCCGTTATTACATGATACATAGATGGAAATGTAATCTGTAAAATTTACTTTTTGCATGTTATGAGAATGGATTATCTACGAGCATAGCCAAGATTTGATTAAACACAAAGCAAAGGCAAGATGTGTTTAACCGATGACTCACTACTTCCTTAATTATAATAGGCCATTATTCAACTCCGCATAGCATGTAACAGGGCAAACACTAAGTTATTTGACTTCCTCGTTTCCAAGGAGGAAAGTCTCATTGAAAACGAACCAGTTCCGAGCCGACAATCCACTGATAACCACTGAATCAAGGATGTTGTCAGAAATAATTGAAATTTTTTCCACGTGTGCTATTTTATTTCCCGACAGTGAACACTGAACATATTCGACTCAACGTAATTAAATGGCTAACAAAAGATCAAGGCTATGTTCTGAAGATAAAACTTTTTGTTGATATTCGTGACCAAACTTGAATAAAGGTAAAAAATCACCGTGTAATTGCAAATAGGCCCCAGAAAACGCAAACTGGCGTAGCGACATCAATGGCGGTTACTACGGAGGTACACGAAAGGGTAAGTGAACGAAATAAGCGGAATGCCAAAACGTACCAGAAGAGCTATAGAATTAGAAACAGAATGGGACGTACATGTTGATGTAAATAACTTTCAATTTAAATTGAATTATTACTAGTGAAAATAAGTTATGATAGTTAAACAAAGAGCTACCTAGTTGATTAAGATTCTGAACAAGTCACAATAGAGACTCCAGGAAGTGGAATATACATAGCTTCCTTTTGTGATTAAAAAAATGAACTGCAAACTTTACCCAAAAAAAACCACTACATTATTTTGTCTAACCAAGTTTACTATAAAAACAAGGCAATATACGCGTTTAAAAGCTGTAATTGCTCGTCTACATGTCTAAAAAACAGCGTCATACACTCAAATGAGGTCCACGACTTCATTAGGCACCTAAACACGCCTATACAGTGTTCATCATGATACGGAACACTAAGTACGGAATAAAATTACTGAACGAGTCAAGTCAAGGTCAAACCACATGCGGATATGGTGGCGTGCGGCGTTGCCACCACGAATGTGTGTACAGTCGACGAAGGAGGTTGGGATACAAGTAAGAAATAGATATCTTTGTACCGTGCGTAGTATTCCTGAAACAAAAGACGAATGATTTTAAGAATTCGACTACACAGCAGACGCATAACATATTATTATGTAGGCGTAAAGGGAGTTGTTTAGTTACCTGCATACTTATCTAATTTGCTGACTGTACTCGTAAGTAAAGTAGGTGCTTCAAATCATCAGATCTCCGTACTCTGCATGCCAAGGACGGTTTGATGAGATCTACGATCGTTCATCATATTTGTAATTATTGTTTTTAATTTTTCAGGTTATTATTCTGAATGGAAAATTAGCTTGATTGTTATCTACGTATAATTACGATCTCAATGTAGGAACCTACGTGTATTGTTAACGTAATTTTAATTTTTTTTTGCTTAATACCGGTCTTTTATGATCTACCGGTTTTTTTTATCTACCTTAAAGTTTAGTCCAAATTGAGGTTTTGCGAGAGAAAATGTTGAAATGTTTCGTTTACATACCTGTCTAAATAACTAAATTCTAGATCATAGGGAATTTCCATATTTTGTGCGGGTGTGTATTGGTCAATGTAACACCAGGTACAAAAGCTTGTCTTCCAAGAATAGGTAACTATCCTTGTTTCGCATTTCTGTGTTATGTGGCCATAAATTAAGCGATAAGCGAGGCAAACACTAAACACCAATTTTTACGTAATATAAAACTGGTATTTGTTGTATTAGCCTGATTAAAAGAAGAATCATCATGCTACCTGATATATTGTAATTAAATATACTTGTTATATATACTTGTTATATAGGTATACTTGTTATATATATACTTGTTATATTTAAAAAACTTGGTTTTTAATAAAGTGTTAGTTAACACAGTGAAAGGCGAATCTCTTACGAGTTTAAGAGTGCCAAGTGGCGCTAGGTGGCTGGGTCGGACTGGATGCGGAAGGCGGAGGACAGTATGTTATGGCGCAGCCTGGGAGAGGCCTATGTCCAGCAGTGGACTGCGATAGGCTGAGTTAATTGAAGTGGCGCTAATTATAGTGGCAGTAGCTGACAGCAGTTACATTTTATGATAGAAAAATTACGAATTTAGAGCTTTTCCGCAAAACGTTTACGTGCACCGAGTCTGTATAGCGTGTTGCGTACACGCATACTCATTACGAGTCAAACAAAAAAGCGCACGAATTCACACGATGTTACCAATAGTTATGAACTTATGAGTTATCGAACAAAGTTTCGCTTGATCAATTAGCGAAGTTAATTGCTCCAACACCTCACGCCACTTACACAAATACGAATACGTGCCTTTTTTGTGCGTCCACTAATTTGATTGTTGCAGCCACTCGGTCACGTCTAACGAGATAAATTGATGCTCAAGCCATGAACTAAATGAGTGCCTCAATGACATAACTTATGATGAATATCTGTTCATACATAAAGCGCATAAAAGATAGGGTCTGTTGTATAATGAGCAGTACCTACTCGAACTTTATTAGTCACAGCTGTAAAAACCTCCTTATCAAATAAAAAGCTTGATAAATTAGATAATAACATAATTAGCACGTATTAAACACCGACTTACATCATAATAATTATCGCCCTGCATCTGTCTGTTGCTGAATACTACAGCAAATTAATTATAATGATTATTACTATCGGCAATTCTTAAATGTTGCGTTACGTCATTGCTACATAACGAATTTGTTCGTTTGCCTTTTCTGCACTAAAATCGTACAGCGTATAAACGTGTAATAGAACAACTTCCTATTGTGTGTGTAAGTGTGTAAGTAAGGCAGTGGCGTAGTGTTGAGCTATTATCCAATAGTGAAAGTGTGAGTGTGTGCGGCGGGCGCTGACGTAACGCGCCGGTGCGCCGCCGCCGTGCGCGGGCGCCGCGACTCGCTCCACTCTCACTGCCGACGATTGATGCTGATTTTCAAGTAAATAACTAGGAAGTTCCAGGTGAACTGGATATTTATTAATTCCTTATTAAAATTAAAGCCAGCTTTATAAGGAAGTGCGTGAAAAAACTACATTTACTTACATTCGATGATGTTTAGATAAGCAAGCGCGTTGAAGTCTTTTGACCGACACGCTATGCTCGCGCGCTTATGTAACATCTTTGTGCATTATTTACATAATGCCAGAGCTCGACTGCTGTTTCAGATACATATTATCATTATTGACTTATAATAACGCTTTATGGTTATGGTAATTACATTTTCCTATGATGTTCGCATTAAGACGCTTTATGTTTTTGTTATATTGCATGCATTATTGTTGTATATTACTTCATTCATTAAAACATTAAAAAGTTGTGCAATTTAAATGAGAAACCGTATAACTATAAATATAATGGCGTAGCAATAATGACTGTACATATTTATAATACCTACATAAGCTTTTTGTATCTAACTAGACACAAAAAAATGCTCTTAAATAAGAGCAAATATTTTTTGTTGGATTGGATTGTGTACCTTCCGTTATGTATCTTGGTGCTATGCTACCCAAGGTCCGTGTTTAGGGTAGACGATGATTGGTCAACTCCTGCGCAGTGGAGTGGAGCATGCCACGCACTGCCCAATTTGAGTCGCCACGCTTCGCCGCTCAACTATTTTTGGTCTTAAACTTTTTGCTTAAACCCGGCCCACTCTAGATTTATAGAGCACGCATTCAATCACAGCATCATATTTGATTATATATTCGAAACAAGTTCATTTATTTAATGATATTCAGCTAAATTGGTAGGAGTAGGTATTATTAATTATAATTATTCTTCCTTAATGTTGCCATTGAGGCTAATTTTATAACAATATACGTAGTAGAATCTTATCTAATAATGGCAAGTTATTATGCTTTACGATCTCTATTTCAATTTGCGTGCGGATACAGGCGTAATAATGTCGTCAATTCATCTCTATAACGTAAACATCCATCTTAGTCGGCGTCGTAACTCGTAATGCATAACTCCGACTACACCGAGTGCTCGAGCGAGCAAGCAGTCAAACGTTCGATGACGTCACTCGCCATTTTACACGCTCTATACCAACATTCTTCGACGTCGTCGGTAAAATGAGGTTAAGCGGATAACATACAAATCTGAACAAGTTTTGTAAATAGTTACATTCGATTATTGTAGCCTATTTTGTGTTACCCCTCGTTTATCCAAGTCGAAATGTCACAGGAGCACGCGATGACCTCACTCATGTTACATCTTGACATTTAGGAGATACCTATCTACTTATACGTATGTGCACGTTTAGTTTGCTTTATACATATCTTCTTTTGAACAAGTTTCAAGACAAATATGACTGTGAAAGCACTATCAATCAGTTTTCATCAGCTCTCTAATGAAACCTTAAGTAAAATGCTGTTTCATTCTCTAAGTATTAATATAATATAGCCACATACACTTATCACAGGTATGCAAAGTAAATATGAGCCGAGTGCTCGTAAAATATCACACGTGATGAATCTATGTGCAAAAGTAGATAAATAAACCTTATTCATACTGTCTCTGCATTTGGCAGTCACTAAGTAGAACATAACACTATGGAAAAGCTAAGGTCAGGTTAAAATTATGACACCAGCCTCATTTGTTATAATTTCGACAATCATAAGTGTGCCGGAAGACGTGTTGAAGTGGGAAAATCCGTCGAAGAAATAATAAGCTGAACAGAAATATCCAAAATTATGCAATATGTTGTCATGTGTTGTTGATGCAACGCTTGTTTTCGTGGGTCGTGCTAAGTGTGCCGCGACCATTACGGTCAGCCGGTGGCCCACTGAGCCTCGCTGTGACATAACCGAGCTTCCGCCACCGTTCGTTCGCTCAGTGAAAGGTACAAGTACGTTTTAACTCACATAATCTACCGAGTTATCGAGCTGAGACGAGCTCCTCCGGCAGTCCGGCCCACCATTGAGGTTCTTGTACTAAGTAAAATAGTCAACACTCAAGCACTCGTCGCGCCAGTCCAACGACTCCTCAACAAAAAAATTAAGGAGCTTTTAAAAGGTTACGTTCTAAGGATGCCGGTGAAGTAACGCCTACAATTATGACATCGTTACGATGATAAGGCACAATAAAATACACGGCGAGTCAATAAACTGTCTATAGATAGAGTATCCGTTTAGTTATATTGGATAAATAAATGAACGCAACTTTCCGCGGTGTAATGCTGGTGTCGCAACTGTGAGTAGTTGCAGAGTAGTCGCTGTTGGACTAGACAGTTATCAGCGCAAAGTGGCGCACAGTGGAACGAATGTATGGGAGCGGTTGGACGTAGACATGTCCGAAAAATAAGAGTAAAATTATGCCAAACTAATGATGCCATCTTATTCGATTACTTAATGCCTTCATAAATTGTGGTGATGAATTTCTTCATAACTCCCATATTTCGGGAGTAATTTGAGAAAATGTGAAATTTTACTATGAAAATGAGTGTATCGAGCTCTCTCCCTCCTGATTCCGGGCTTGTTTCAAGTAGCGGTCTCTAATATCGTAATGCTATTACTAAGAGCTATATTTAATACTAAGACACATAGTGCGCCAAATGTGCACTTTCTGGGATAAAAGGAAATGAAAATTTAAAAAAAAAAACGTTTTTTCCCCATTTGTATTTACTTTAAACCGCAGACAGACTTATTAAGAGGTCTATAAATATATTATATATATACAGAAATATATATTAACAAAAATATTCACAAGAACTGATGAGAGTATGACTTTTAAGTAAGTTGATAATAAATTACCTAGTTTCATTAAAAGTACAATAAATAATTAAGATGTAAGCTCTAATTTACTAAGTTACACATTTTAAAACAATAACATCATTTAATTATCTTCGTCATCATCATCATCATCAATTAATTCAAATTCAGAATCGATGTCCGCTAAATCATTTATGTTAACAAATTCGATATCACTTTTCTCAGAATCCGTAAGCTCATAAAATTCCTTAAAAGAAGATTTTTTTACAAACTTATTTCCTTTTGGACGGATACTTGTAACAAGTGGATCAGAAGACAGTAAAAGATTGTGCATAATATCTTCATTGCATGAGATACTGCTATGCTTTCGAGAATGCCCCTCTCTATATTTTCTAAAATCTTTATTTCTAGCCTCAGATGCCTCTTCGGATAGAAAACCAATGGGCACAATTGACATGTTCTGAACTATGTCTGGCCCATGCATTAAAATTTTATGAAGTGAAGAAGGCATATAATACCATGGGTATAACTCCACGTAAAGCTTAGCAGTATCAAAGCAGAACTCTCGGAATTTAGTTACGTTGATCTTCTCTCCTGATGAAATACACTGCAAGATCACACAGATTTTTCTTAAAAGCATAGCATCTATTCCGGTCAGTTCAGCAGATTTAGTGTAGTTTTCAAAAAATCTCCTTGCCGAGTTGCCATTGTTGGTGGATCCACTGCCTTGTTTCACAACATCGAGAAGTAAGCCCGTTTCTCTTCTTACAGCCTCTTGAACTCTTTTCTTCCTGTCATCAACTTGCCTTTTTGCTATATCACCCCTTACTTGCCATGATTTTATGTCTAATTTGTAGGAAATGTGTAATAAGCATTCCATTGAGCGAATCCAAGCGTGAAGGGTGCTTAAGCTATATTTATACATGTCCTCGTTTGCGTGTTTATCTTTGATTAACTCTAAATTATTCATTTCTTTAGGACAAGCCTTGCATATGTCACACACTGAAGCTGCTGTATTGGATATAATGGAATGAATTTTACCATCAATCATTGTCAACAGCAGTTGGTGTTTGACACTAATTCCATCAGTGATGGTGGATGGAGTTAAGGCTTCAATCTCTGCTTCGATTTCAGCCATCTCTCTCTGCACATTTTCTTTGGTTTCCTTTATAAACTTAAACAATATTGGCCGGCAAAATGAAGTGGAAGATGGTCGCTCGTTTTCCCAAATTGTTACACCTTTTGAGACGAGCCGCAGTGGTACAAGACTAATCATAAAATTACTAGCAAGATCGATTTGCTCATCTTCACTCGTCCTTTGATGATAAATGCTTTGGCTAGATGATCCGTCAAAACCCCATTTGCTGGTCAATACGAGCTGTTGATTGGGATCAACAGGGGTTTCTAACGACCTAATAAGTCTTCTTGAGGTTAAATCCATCAAGGCTTGTAATTTGATTTTTGCAGAGCTCTCTGTAACTGTGAGATCTTCTTTGGCCGGATAGCACTTAATTTTTTCTTTAACCAACATGTAGTAACTCGGGTATTGAAGAGCTCCTTCTTGAGTGTTGAAATCCCGAAGAGTGTTATAGCGCCATTTCGATAAGTTCATCGATACATAAAGAGCCAATGCCTTCAAAGGGGATATTTCCCGTACCTGAATTGATTTACCTTCAATGAAGGCTTTGATTTTTGAGGCCTCTTCTGGATTCTCCGTCAAGTATTTCATAACATAAGCTGTATCGCTTTGTCCTGCCTTTTGAAGCGCCCTTTCGGCCGAAAACATAATTTCAGCGCTGCTACTGCTGCATGAAAGACTATCTTCAGTGCGTCTTCTTTTTTGCCGGTTACTAAGGTCCTCAAAAGATTTACGAGGACTAGGATGTGTACAAGTTGAAGCATCAGATTTAGCAGGAGAAATTATGGGCTCGATGACGTCACTTATATTTTCTGTAGAAGGTTCCATATTTTCATTCTGTAATTCCGGCCATTGAATTGCAGCCTGTAGCCAAATCTCATGTTTCTTCCGAAACTTATCTGTGCTTCTTCCAGACTGTGTCCATTTTGCATAAATGCGGTAGCAAAATCGACGACACCAGTCTTTTAAACTTGTTTCAGCACTTTCACATAACTGAACACAACTGTTATCTTTTAAAACACTGAACAAATAGTTAAAGTCGCGTAAATCTTTATGTGCGCGTGCGCATAAAGCAACGTGAATATCAAGATTTGTATTAAAATTTGGAAAATACATTGCGAGATTAGCTTGGATACAACGAGGTGTAAATCAACACTGATTTTAAAGTTACTAATAGTGACCTATTTATATAAAATCCAGGTATCCCAGGTATCCTTTGTTAAATATTGCAAGGTAATTAGTTATTGTGATAATTAGTAAATGATGCATGCTAAATTAGTGTATTAAGAGCCATTTAGTAATTAAATAATAGCAATGTTCTTATCAGTAATCATTAGTGCATCAGTTTTATATGTAAACCTTAAGTCCCTAATTATATATCCTAATTAGCTTATATCTTCTCTAATTGGCTGCTCAGAAATGTTATTGTAATAAGGTAAACCTTTAGAAAAACGGTTTTAATCAACAAAATAAACAAAAAATAAAAAAATTGTGTTATAAAATAAACATCACTCTTTATCCCAGAAAGTGCACATTTGGCGCACTATGTGTCTTAGTATTAAATATAGCTCTTAGTATTAGCATTATGATATTAGAGACCGCTACTTGAAACAAGCCCGGAATCAGGAGGGAGAGAGCTCGATACACTCATTTTCATAGTAAAATTTCACATTTTCTCAAATTACTCCCGAAATATGGGAGTTATGAAGAAATTCATCACCACAAGTTATGAAGGCATTAAGTAATCGAATAAGATGGCATCATTAGTTTGGCATAATTTTACTCTTTTTTTTCGGACATGTCTACGTCCAACCGCTCCCATACATTCGTTCCACTGTGTGGCGGCTTGTAATTTGTAACAGCCCTAATATTGTCATTCGGAATCGTAATTAAGTACGAAACGCGTATATTCCAGCAAAACTGTTGGTTGTCATTGTAACTATGTATACGGGCGTTCTAGTTACCTTGAAGTCAACTCAATAACTAAGTAATGTTGAGTGTAACGTAATACTTCATACCGAAGTTTATTTTAAATAACTATCAGTTAAATTGCTTTGGGTGTACCGAAGGCAATTTTCCGCATTTAAAGAAATTGTTAAGCAAAGAACATCGAAAAGAAAGCCTATAATTTGATAAGGAAATAACTTCCGTGAAGTTAAGTTAGATTGGTGGTTTTAAAGTTTCAAACAAAATAAATGTACTTAAAACATGCGTTTGCGTTTCAATATTTAGAAAGGCAAGATTTACGAACGTAGAAACGGCAAATATTAACAGATTTACTTTCTGTATTTTTTTTTGTTTAATCACATTGTTTAAGGTTTGGAGACCTTAACTTATAGATGATCCAATGAAGATAACGATATACAGTCTGTTGGAATTATTTGACATTTATTTTTAGTTATTTCATATCCAACCCTGACCCTAGTGTTGTAAATACGTAGTGATTAAATAAACAGGAACTTTATAGAGATAATGGTGCCGATTCTCTTGTCACAAATGCCTCTAAACTAGACTAAAAATCACCAAAAAATTGTTTGTTTCTGTCAAACGACGATTTCCCATTCTGAAATTGACTAAAGTGACATAACATATCTATATTATAGTTTGACAGCACTAAGATGGCACTGAGTTATTAATTTAGTGAAAATGGCAATTTTGCTATTCTAAATTTGACGTTTTCATCTAAAATTTTGATTGTCTAACTAAATCTGACTATTTTTAAGGTGCAAAAAATGTATCTGTTTTGCTTATATCTCAAAAATAGTGTTCCCTATCGAAAAAATAATGAAAATTTCGACCCCCTTCATGAACCTCTAAAAGTCAACATGTAGGTAATTTTTTTTCATATTTTCCATACAAAAATTGAAAAATTCCATATAAAACACGTCGAGGCTGCCCAAACTGCGCGCCTCCGGCTCTAAAAAAAATCACGGGGCAAACAAGTACCAAGCCAAAAGAAAAAATATATACCCCGTGGAATCGCGAAAAATTCTCTAAATTTTAATTTTTTTTTTCAGAATAACTAAGATTCTCATAGCCAAAACTAAGGAATTTTAGTGATAGTTTAGTTAGTTTAGTTCGGTGTACAAGAGAATCGGCACAAATGTTTTCTTGAAAGTATCCAAGTAAAAGGAGTACTATACAGCTTCAAATACTGTACGAGTATATAGAACTGGAACCTGGAAATGACTACTGAAATAATAATTGCTGCAATAGTAGTAGTTTAGCGGTTAAATTTAAATGCCGGGAGATAGCTAATACTATTAGAAATATGTCAAGAGGTAAATCCCCGGGCCATGACGGGCTCAGTGTCGAGCACCTCCGATATGCTGGCCCTCACTTGGCTAGGGTACTTGCTATGCTGTATAGCTTCTGCTTGAGCCATAGTTACCTGCCTGGAGAGATGATGCGAACAGTGGTTGTACCAATGTTGTGCGAAGGTTTTTGACAGCGTGTTTAATACGCAATTAAATAAAAGGATAACCGTGCATGATAACCAGTTCGGATTCAGAGCTGGGTTGTCAACCGAGAGTGCAGTTTTGTGTCTTAAGCATGCTGTCACTTACTATACGAAGCGCGAGACGCCGATTTACGCCTGATTCCTGGACCTGTCTAAGGCTTTTGATCTGGTTTCCTATGATGTGTTATGGAGTAAATTAGAGCGGGCTGATTTTCCAATAGAACTCATTAACATTTTAAAGTTTTGGTATGGAAACCAGATCAACAATGTGCGATGGGCTGGGGCGTTTTCTCGTCCGTACGGGTTGGAGTGTGGGGTGAGGCAGGGCGGGTTGAGCTCACCAATGCCTTTCAACCTTTACGTGAATGAACTGATTGCCGAGCTCAGCAGTACCAGGGTTGGATGCTACGTGGACGGTATCTGTGTCAATAATATCAGTTATGCTGACGACATGGTGCTGCTGAGTGCGTCAGTCTGCGGCTTGAGAAAATTGGTCGCCCAGTGTGAGGCGTACGCCAAAGTACATGGTTTGGCGTATAACTGTAAAAAGTCTGTGGTCATGGTCTTTAAGGCTGGGGTAAAAGCCCAGACAAAGTGCCTCCTGTACTAATGTATGGCACACCTCTGCAGAGAGCACAGAATTTTAAATACCTTGGTCATATATTAACCCCGACCTTAAAGACGATGATGACGTTGCACGTGAGC
This sequence comes from Atethmia centrago, assembly GCA_905333075.3. Classification (NCBI taxonomy): domain Eukaryota; kingdom Metazoa; phylum Arthropoda; class Insecta; order Lepidoptera; family Noctuidae; genus Atethmia; species Atethmia centrago. The sequence goes on along the minus strand of HG995381.1, from coordinate 14,551,918 downwards.
GGAGGGCATTGTCGGTTAGAGCGAACATGATGGCTCGCAGGTTTGCACGATGCTCACTTCCAGTCAAGATCAAGCTCTTTCGAGCGTACTGTACTTCATTTTATACGTGCAGCCTGTGGGCTAGGTGTACGCAAAGATCGTACAGTGCTCTCCGCGTTCAGTATAATAACGCGTTTAGGATGCTGGTGAGGCTGCCCCGCTTCTGTAGTGCGTCGGGGATGTTCGCGGATGCGCATGTAGATTGTTTTTACACAACAATGCGTAAAAGGTGCGCTTCCCTGGTGCGCAGGGTGTGGGGCAGCACCAACAGTATCCTAAGCATGATTGTGGAACCGTATAGTTCGATATGTGGCCGTGTGTACAAGAAATGGCAAAAAAGATGGACTCAAGAGTAGCATTAGCATAATCAGCCATTAATTTTCCCACTGCTGGGACTCAGGTTTCCTCTCAGTGAGAGGGAGTGGGCCGTTATTCACTACGCGGGCTCAGTGCAGGTTGGTAGATGTCACATGTTTAAACTTTTTTTTTGGTTCTAGACATGCCGGTTTCCTCACAATATTTTCCTTCACCGTTTTGAGAGCAGCGGTGATGAAATAATTTACACAAAGTAAAGCGCCTGTCTGTCTGGGTTCGAAAATCGAACCTACGACCTGCAACTCGTAAGTCCTGGCCTCAAGGACTCAAGAGTAATGTGGACAAATAAGAACTAGCTTATGTGCGCAACAGTGTATCACCACATTCACGACCACCATTGCTATTATTATTCGTTGTACACGCCCATGGGTCTGCTGCTTCTGAGAAGAGTCTACGTTAGTCATACGTAAGTACGTCCGGCGCCTGAGGGGCCATCAGCCTCACTGCCATCCTTGCTGACTCGCTAAACTTTTTACCACATTATTATAAGCTAGGTATTGTCGTAGAGCTCCAACCGACATGAAAATAGTTCATCAAAATCAAAAGTAATTTATTCACATAAGGCTGAGATCAGAACTTCGTCTACGTCAACATTACATAAGACAAGCCCTTCGCCATTTCTTAGTACTTTAGCTGGGAAGAAGAAGTGGCGCAACAAACTCACCAGCAGCACGTCTATCTTTTAAGTTAGAAGATATTGTCCATAAGTATACGATTCCCTTTTCACATCTATTGATTCCCCATTCTGCAGCATACACCTTTTATGGCCTTATTAAGGCAAGGCAGCTGTTCGCTAACACCGATCGTCAATTAAGTATTGGTTTTGCCTGTGTTGCCCACAAAAGGCATTAACTTTACGCCATTGACGGAAATAGAACTACAAATTCATCGTATCATACCCTGCAATGCTATTAAATTACAAGCTTTGATTCATTTTGTTTGTTTTCCTGTCTCTCTTATTACTCATTACAACTAATTAAGCATATTAATCATATTAAACGTTACTTACTATTGTTCTGATTTATTTATTGTTTTGGAAAGATCTAATAATATCATAAAATGTATTGTGTACAGCAATTATGTCCAGTAGGTAGTAGGTATATAAACCTAGTTTAGTGGTATTGTTTTTAGAATATATTATTGCGTTAAAATAAAATGGTAGCGGGGTTCCTTGTAATAGTGGCACTCTGCTTTTCCGTAAGGAAAACGTGTCACTAAAAAATTAAGAAATGACGATGAGAAAATGCTTTAAAATCAAATCAAAAGTCATTTATTCAAACTAGGCTGAAAATCAGCAGTTTTCGAACGTCAAAACTACATAAGACAGTCCCCCAAAAGACGCCCGCCCTTCACCACTTCCTAGTGCTTTGGCTGGGAAGAAGAAGTGGCGCAACAAACTCCCCATCAGCACACCTGTCTGTTTAGTTATATAAACATGATTCTATACAAATCGTATGCAAAGTAATTAACATTACGAAATACAAAACATTAAATTAAATTACTTGCCTTATGTTAGCTAGCACACGCCAATATACCAACAAAACAATGAAAACTGTACTCAAGCAGAAATAAAAATTACAACATAAAAACGTAATCAGAACTTAATACCTAAATAAGCCCGCTTACATAAAGGCTCGTGCAAACTAGCGCGATATCGCGGGCGCGACTGGCAGCAATAGGCCTGTCGCACCCGCGATATCGTCCCAGTCTGCGGGAGCCTTAAGGCTGTAGCTATAACTGGAAGTGAAATCATAAACTAGCGCCATCGCAGTAAAATAAATATACAGTTAATAACAATAATAAAACCATGGTCAGCAAGACGTCCAGTCAAAGCAGCACCTGTGCACGAGCATAACGCAAAGATCAGCCATCACACCCCTCGCCATATTGGAGGGAAGAAGGCAACCCGACCCCCGACGCTATCGCAGGCACCAGGCAGTGACATCTAAGGGAGCATGACGAACTTGCTGCCGGTTGCTCAGGCAGGAATAGTATGTTCAATTGTCGAGGTCGCTAGCAAACTACTTATTGTAATACAACTCATAAAAAAAAACACATTGTAATGAGTAGATTATGTCACTTTGAACTCATATGACCTGTCAGTAGGTAAGCTAATTCTGGAGAAAGAACATAAACATTGTCTTGAGTTAATTACAGCGACCAACTACCTATTCTTATCGTACAATAGTATGCCTTTGAACAAAGGTTGGATTTTACTTTAGTTTTACACGCATTAAAAGGCAAATCTAATAAAGAAGAGTGTAGCATGATATAAAAAGTTATACCAAGCCCAACAAATGAGTTATGCACCTTATGAAGCCGGTAAAATGGAGCTCGTAATTTGTCCTTATTTCTGGTGTCAATAACAATATTGACACCAGACACCAGACACGTGTTTTCCGAGACCTGGTAGATCTCGATATGTTATGAATGGTCATCCATCCAGGGACCGACCTCGGCAAGCGTAGCTTTACTTTCGATCGAACCGTGCAGCTGCCATTATTTAGTTACGAGCCCTTAATTTTGCCAAGAGCCAACGATTTGATTATTGAATACTTTACCCCGAAATTCAAATTTTAAATCATCTTAAAGATATTTAATGTTTGAGAATTGAGATGAATCCTCAATTTTTGGCGACGATTTTTTAATTACAATAGTAATGATAAACACACAATTGTTGGAATAAGTGGTGAGATTATAATGTTTAAACCTTTTAAATACTGATGAATGTGTCCCTTTAGTAAGTGGTAGTCACTTACTAAAGGGAGTAAGAATTTATACAATTATACACTAAAAACAGTGATATTCACAAGAATATCACTGTTTTTAGTGTATAAGTGTATATTTCGCCTAATATAAGCTGTTGGCGAAGATGAATTGTGATGCCACCGTGAGAATACCAACAAATTTTGCAGTTATTTAGATTCAAGTTTAATAACATTTAAGAGCCTTTTATATTTTCAAGTTACTAAGAGTTTCTTGGAGAACCTGGAAATAAAAGCACATAATATTATCTTAACAAACATTGGAAGTTATTTCAAGCAACATCTCAGGAAAAAGTTCCACGTCCAATTCGAAACTTAAATAAGAAGAAATACTTGAAACTCTACGCGACTAAAGTTGAGAAAGGTCAACAGTAAAACTTAAATAGCACCCAGGATCTAGGTGACACAGATGTTGCGTGAAAGCCGCATTCAAAGTAATGTACTGAAGCCCTCTATAAAGTGGGACTACGAAAATAGCCGTACCCAAATGTATCACCAAACATTATTGATCATTTAATGGAGCTAGATTGGAAACAATGAAACAAGAGTCGAGTAATCAGCTCCAATACGTCTGGCGCGGGATAGAATTTCTTCAGAGAACAGTTCAATCAACGTTGAAATGTACCGAGCTTTAGAACATGTCAAAGTCGTTTCAATTTGTTATGATGAGGAACAGACCATCTTTTTAGTACATGTTCATATAAAATTTACTAGTTTTAACTTGGATCCGGGTGATTATAAATAAATAACAGGTATATCTGATACTTAGTGTGGGTCTGAAAGTCAGCTTATGAGATGAGTCAGGGAGATCATTTTATTGAGCAAGCTTTTATAGTTTTTTAAGTACCTATTATGATGTTGTGTTTAAATTAATAATGGTACATTGAATTAGATTCTAGCATGACTATAAGTCATGACAAGGATGAAACAGGCGAGTAAGGAACCTGTTATGACAGCGAGCAGAGGAAGATTAAATTATTTTCATAGTTAATTAAAAGAATAATTTATTACTGTTAATAAAATGTCCAATGTCACGAACAGTTCAAAAACCCTCAGACCTTCAACCGACTATGCAAATATCGTAAAATGTGTCATCATCAATCAATATAAACAGACAACTAGTGTCATTACTTGTATTGGTCAACTTGAGCGCAATGACGCGAGCGCGACTGGCCAGCTAGCTACTGACAAACTCAGCAATTGGCTCAACGAGGCTCGTTATTATACCTACAGATACTTAATTTACCATACTAACTACATAAAATGTTAGCTGTTGTGTGGAAAGTATTCTTACATTAGAAGAATTCTATTAAATTCAGTTTTATTGACATGTTTGTTAAGAAATTGAGGAACACCATACGATTAATTGACTCGTCCTACACAAAATAAAGGAAAATAGTTTGTAAGCTAATTGTCATCTGCATTCACAGTTATTTAAATTTCATGAAGTTGCAGAATTTATTTAGCTATACTGGGTTTTAATTGTAGAGGCTGGAATTAAAACTAACTAAAGAATGCTGGGATAACATTGATTGATTTAAAATTGATGATCAAAGTCGTCGTTTCTTCTTAATAACCTAAATGAGGCAATTGAAATGCACAACCAGCTAATGATATACACGAACACTCGTGCAAGAAAATTATGCAGTAGTTATCGCACAATCAAGACTACAGCATTACAGCAGTGTGTCACGAGACCAAATGCTGATTGATTGGCAATTGAATTGAAGAGATGCACTTATAGTATCAGCTGTGGGTCTGCTGATGCACGTCTCATGATCATCACGACTCCATACGATGCTCTATGAGTACCAAGGCCACTACGAGCCGCGTGATTGGTGGAGTGGCGCCTTTGGTCCAACCGGCTGGGGTCAATTGATGGCTAATTGTGGAGTCGACGACTGAGCTGGCCGTAGCGAGTCGATGCCCAACGATACAATTGTGTGTTGTTGATATTTTTCTATAAATAACATTCTTATTTGCAGCGCTCTGTACTTTCTATTTCTGTTTTTATGTCGCTTTTTGTTTAGCAAGTCCTTGAGTTTACTTTGTGCTGAACTTATACTAGCATTTAAATACCTAATAATCATTTTCCGCAGACCGAGTGTCCTAGAATATCAAATCCATAGACAGCTATCTATGATTGTTACACCGATAAAGACTAAATAGGTGGTTGTGCCAATTATATGTACCTACTTCATTTCGATAAATTGGTCTAAACAAAGATCGATATCGAAACTGTGGATTACAATTATCGGTATAAAATATTGGAATAATATTAGTACGTTACAGCCGCGGTGCACATCGGCGCAGGCGGCGCGGGCGGCGCGCTATCGGCCACGCGGGCTGGGGTCGTCGGCTTGTGATAAGCGCGTATCGGCCTCGCCTCTCCACGTCTCAACTCACACCATATATTTCAATTATTAACTTCAATGATAAAGTAAGATGTTAAATCGAATGTACTCATTTAAAATTGCAATGCGCTCGAGATTTATGTTTTTTTTATTAGCCTCCACTGCCTCCGGTCATTGAGTGTAAGGTACTTACGTGTATATGAATCGAGACACCATACAATTACTCATAATTTTGAAACTGACCAAGTATTAATTTTCAATGAAACATCAATGCCTAGCCAAACATGCCTTTGGGTTATGTATGACATAAATAAATAACGTAAATGTTATGCCTAATAAATATATGTCCTTTCTTTGGTTTTGTTCGTCGAGTCGTTGAGCTCCTTAAGTTCTGAGTTAAGCTTCACGGCTACTGACAAATGCGTGCACTTACTAGACAGGTCCACTCAAATCTGTATGGTTCCTTCCTCTAAAGACCATTTCAGACACCATGGACACCATGGTCTTCACATGACCAAGATTATATCTGGACTTTTAAAAGAGACTGTGACCTCTGAGTTTGTTTCAGCTTTTCTTCTCAGAGTAGTCAGATAGGAAACGCCGACCTCATCTAGCTTTTTTTTAAATATGATTGACGTGTAAAAGTGTTTGTACAAACCGGGTCTCCCTTGTTTCATCTAAAAAAAATTGCCAAATTATCACTTCCCAAACAATATTCCGCATAATTTCATTTGCCAAATTATTAATTAGCAAAAAATCTCTTCAAAAATAATTGTAACGCAAACCTAATGTTTGGCAAGTGAACGCTTAAACAATAACTTGTTTACGAACTAGTACTTTTACCAATTTTTATGTAGTCAAATATTTCGGTGGAATAACTTACTTTACGCAAAATAAAATTTCTACCTCGTCTAACTAAGTAGTTCGGTTCTCGATAGCTTGCTAAAAATAATCTCTTTTTTTCCGTATTTTTTTTTTCTATATAATCTATTCGTTTCTGGCACTCGCCGGCCGCTGCCGCGGCACCGCTCGCTTCGCTCGCTCGGCTCGTGCGTATGAGGTCTCAGTTTTAACCTAACCTAACCTAACCATTTTTTAAATAATTAACCTACTCTAACTAGTTCCATAAGTTAAACATAAATTTGCCTTGTTTCAGACAAATTCAAGCACATAAACTTCTCTAACGTTTATTATCTAAAGATTGTTTGCTGTAATAAATCACTTTATTAAAGACCAAATGCCTAAATGACATTATCCTTGATAATATTCTGCCAAGTAAAAATTTAACCAAATGAAAATGTGCGTACTAAAATCATTCCAAATACTGCATTGTTAAAAAAGAGTTTGCTAAAATTTGTTTGGGTAGTGAAATTTTGGCTAAATCTTTTCGGCAAAACGACAGGATCCCGTACAAACCTACTTACAGAAATAAAATCGTTTCATTTCATAAAATATCTATTGGGCTCATACCTAATCCATTACAAATATCGATTTTTTTATAATGTATAATGTCATATGAAAACCATGTGGTAGGAGTGTAGAACCCATGGAACAATTCGGAAGTACCATTCACTTTTAGCCACCTTCATTTTAATCACCACCACTATAACATAATAATCACAAGATCAAACATACAGTATAGGTACCTAACATATCGTTGAAAACATATGAGAACATTCCAGACACACTCCAGATGTTTTAGTTAGTGATGCCGATGCTAAGGAGACGCGTAATTTGAAACGGCCAAAATCAATTTAGAGTCAGCCATCCAAATATCAGCTAGGCCGACCTTGCTTAACCGACTTAATAAATGTGTAAACAACATGGTTGCAACAGAAGGTTTTAAATTATCATTTTATTAACATGTTTTCAAAAACGATGAATTTAAAATGATTTGACGCCTTTGTAATCAAAACATGATACTATGGCCCAAGTTTGTTTGTGACGCATTCTGTTTACTTGTGAGTTATGGTGTGTTTTGAATATGAAAATCCCATTGTTTCACGTGGAATCAAGGTTAGGTTAATTCTCATTTTTTTACAGATATTTATTTTGGTTTGCTCGAATGTTAGGTAAGTAAGTATTGTTTCCTTCTTTTTCAATATTTCTCAGGGAAGGCTTTAAAAGATGGAATTGAAAAAGTAAACGACAAGGAAATATCAAAATGCTCTCATGTGCTCTACATAGTAATATGTTACGAACTTAATGAATATGTAACAGTGGCCACATTTTAACATACATGTGAGTTGTTGAAACTTCCGCCACGACACAGAAACGAACAATGATTCAACCCGCTAACCTATTATTCTATTAGTTTATGAAATTCAAATGATAACCATTAATATTGTTTTTTAATTTATTTGGTTAACCGTCCAATTCAAATTGGTAATTGTAACAACGTCAATGAAAAACTCCTCACGCGATGATCGTGATCTCACAATTTGACTGCGTATATAATTGCGCGGTTGCTGATGTTTCGACAGACTCAAAATGGATCAATCAAGAACATGAAATAACAAACGGAATATTAGGAACGGAAATAAGAATAAGTATTAATAATATCCGACTATCACAGGCCAAACCGCAACCCAGTTTAAGTTGATAAGCGCAATATTAATTAATGGTGTCGACGATAAACTCAATAGTAATAATATTGTTTATCTCCACGAAAGCGAAAACAATCCGTTTAATTTGGACACCAGATAAACTTGTTTATAATAAGATGCTGCGGTCTATTTCCTGAAAACATGATAGTGATCTCATAACTGGTCGAAATAAACTCTACTGTGCACTTGTTGTATGTAATCAGCACAAAAACTAATAATAATCAATGAGACAAGCACATAAATGCAGGATGGTTTAGGAAATAATAGGAAGTCATAGGTTCTACGACTTCCTATTATTATTATATAAAGTAATAATCTTAATACCACATTCATTATGCATAAATTTGTTCAGCATTGGATACATACTGACTCAATACGAATAAGCAATACCAGTTTGGATTTATTTCAAACACGCACAAAGCCGGTCGATTGGAGTCAGTCGGACGTTTGTAAGTGGTATCGAAATGCCGGGCGATCTTATGTAATATCCCGCTAGTCGACTATTTCGTTGGCAAAAAAACAAAACATAAATGGCTGCTCTCATTGTTTCCGTCCACACGGGTGCGATTTATGTGGCAGTTTTAATGGCCAGGCCTACTTCAGATTGTACCTAAAAACATAACTTGGCGAATGCACGCTTTGTTCTCGTCCCAACTCTGCGGGCGTCAGTTTTTTTCCTAGACCCTTTTGTTCTTAAATTATGTTAGTTCGAATCTCTAACGAACAAACAAAAAACTTTCGATGATCAATCGCTGGCGATGTAACTTTAATGATGCTTCCTCGGACGTGTTCGTGGATCTTAACTAACGTTTCCGATGAACTCTACTATTACGTGGGATTCGTTAAACGGTTCGCAATAACTTTACATTTTCATTTCTTTTAACGTCCAATTCGAGAGAATGGCAAAAGGTTTTACTGCTCACGTTTATAGGCCAGCATCCCTTGATCGTAAAGCAGCGCTCGCGCAGGCACGCCGCGGCGCGGTCGCGTGATCAAACCGGTTGCGGGGGTAACATTGTTCATTATTCAAATTAGTGCGTGTTGTTGTAATTCCAGGCGAGCCGTTCCAACCGCGATTAGGTGCTCGGGGCGGGCTGGATCTGCAGTTTGAAACACTGCCTTGAAAGTTTTTATACCAGTATTTCGAATTAACGTAGTAACATTCCTCAAGAAATTTGCATTTTATTCTAACCTACCGATCGCCATTTCTGCTCAAGATTAAATCGATAAATTAATTAGTGTATTTATTCACGCGTTCACATTATCATAGCTCCTACGAAACTTGTTTGTCGACCGGTCATAGTCACGAAAATAAAACAAAGAGACCCAGAACTTTCCGTAACGAGCGATAAGTTACGATAAACGTTGCAATGATCGCGTCATAGAGTACCAATACTTCCTAGTTGTAAACTGTCAGTAGAAGGGGAGTATTATAATAAATGGCATGTGTATATCGTCGGCGACACCACGTCGCTTGTGAGGTAGAACCGGTCCTAAACTTCCTCGTGAGCGATCAGCGTTATTGGAACTATTAGCGAGTCGACCAGCCGACGCGTTTATGTCTGCTAAAGGATCTTTACTTTCGATGTAATTGATTTGAGATAATAGTTATCACGTTTCTCAGAATCTCCCACAACTTAACGAGTTAACACTGAACATCGTTTCCTCTTGGTTAAACTTGAATGCGGTGTGCAGACTATCATCATGGTCTGCAATAAAAATCTCGGCAAAAAGTTTTCAGTTTTCTTACTTGTTTTGTAATTCAAAAGGGTTTTTGTATTCTCTGTCGTAAAATTTCGCTTTAGGTACTTTTTTGCTCGTAGGTAATCCACAGAATGGTTTCATTTCGGTTACTTTTGTTTTTGTTGGATAATAATACCTATGCTTGCATAATACTCATCATCATCTGCCTAGCCTTTTCCCAACTATGTTGAGGTCGGCTTCCAGCCTAACCGGATGCAACTGAATACCATCTGACCTCCACAACCCAGTTACTGGGTAATACGATACCACTTGGTAAGACTGGTTGTCAGACTTTCGGGCTTCTGACAACCTTACGATTGTCAAAGATCCACGAATGACAGCCGAGACCAACGGCTTAACGTGCTTTCCAAGGATCTTGCGTAGCTTAACCTAATCGATCATCCCTTGCGGCAATTATTACTTAGCCACAAGCCCGACCTTGCTTGCATAATATAATACTTATACACAATCTAATTGACAGGCTGAGTACTTACAGAATCAAGATATTCTTCAGCAAGTGTAAACATTCTAAGAAAACTTTTCGTAATAAGTTTGTAGATCTTAAGACTAAGACTGGATTTCATTAGAGTTGAATTTCCTCTCACAAGCTATCTGACGAGAAATCGGAAGCAAGAGAGGAAATAACTTGAGTTATTGTGTAGGAATCTAGGAACATTGCTGGGCCCACTATGCCGCCCTGAGGAACTCCGCATGTGTTCTATTGATATTCTCTCTGTACAATACTTACTCCATCGTTAATCTTTAAAGGTAATTTTGAAACGCTATGAATATCTTGTGTGGACTTTGCATATCAATCTCGAGAAGTGGATTTTTCTAGTTACGAGTTAAATGCACTTCTAATGCAAACCTGAGGTGAATAGTTAACAAAACCTTACCATAATCTGTGAGATACATTGCGTAAGTCTAATTTATTATACAGAAGCGCCTATAATTGTGTCCATTATTATGGAAAAATACAGTGTGGGTTTCTATCTAGTACTTATACTAGCTTCCTTATATTTTTTCATACATTTGCCTGTTATTAGGTGACTCAAAGAGAACTGAACGTGAGTACATGCTCGTTATTCTGAATGTATGGCGTAATTTTCTACACTTTTACAGTTTCCCTCGGTGTCTAGCAGTCAATTTGTGTTATGCAACTAATATTTCCGCTGGTTTACCGGTTGTTTGAAAGCGAAACAATACTAAGTGTCACCTATATACCGCACTTATAGAACTATAGCAAAAGCGAAAATGGTTTTAGCCAAGTCCTGTTTATTATCATAATAATAACATCTTTATTTCAGAATAAAATTCCATAATTGTACAACTTTATTAGCACATGACCACTTAAAAACTGTTATTATAGCTTTGTTTATTGTTTACAAAGAATAAGTACAGTGCTATCATAGTATAGAACGTAAATAGCATAAATCTGTAAAATTATCGAAGTTATATTTAATTCATAAAGTGATTATGAACCGCGTCATAATTAACAATCATTAAACTCTCGTTACTAGAATGATCATTCATTAAACTGTAGAGAGCTAAATTAAAGTGATAATAAGCTATTACAGGAGATAATTTAGAATTTTCCTTAGTTTGTATCAAAGTCTCGTAGCTAAGGAAATTAAAGATAGATCTTGCAACAGATACGGAAAATACTTAAGAGTTTATAATCTTATAGTAGGTAAGTATATACGAGAAATACCTAGGAGATCAACAAAGCTGTTATGTAAATGTGCATCACGACAACCCAGACGATAGGAATAAAAGAAACATTATTATGTGGAATGAAACTGTGAGTGGAAAAAAAGAATATAGACTGTTCTGGTAACAATTACATCAAGTAGACGTGAGCCGATAATGCGATAGTCATTTATTATAGAATCCAGTTAGTAGGTATACATTTGAAACTGTGTACAACAATCGAACGTAAGCTAATTATATCCTTGCCGATAATGTTTCATTAAAAATAGGTTAACGAGTCCTTAATCAATTGTTTACGTTTATGCAGGAAAACCGCGGCTCTGTGAATAATGCTTGCCAGAAAACATTGCTCCTGACCACATAGCAAATTATTTATTTTGTAGGTCTACATACTTGCACGGCGTCCTCACCTTCTGCCTGACGCAGGTCCTCATCGGACACGACAGCTTCGGAAGGTCCCTGTGTCGGATAAGGCGGGAGGAAACGCCCGGGTGTCACCACTGTGTGGATCACCCGGAGGACACGGTGGGGCATACGGCGGAGGTCTGCCCGGCTTGGGCAGAGCACCGCCGTGTCCTCGTGGAGGCGATCGGCGGCAGAGATCTCTCGCGTCCGGCCCTGGTTCAGGCCAGTTTTTAATAAGTTTTTCAAACAAACAATGGGTTTGTTCCCGCTATGAACTGTTCATATCAGCGGGTGATAACGTGGCCCTCTATGATCCTTGGTATGAAGGATATGAGCGAAAAGCAAGTGTAGAGATCCGCTAGCCGGAGGACACGGTGGATCGCATCCGGCCCTGGTTCAGGCCATGGTACGGAGCGAGAGGGCATGGACAGCCGTCACCTTCTTCTGCGAAGCAGTAGGTAATGCTCGCGAAGTAGGAGGCGGGACGGTTGAGGTAAAGGCAAATTTCGCGCTCTGTCGCCCCTAGCCGCCGCAGGAGACGCCCGGGCGTCGGGAATCCCGAGCGGATTTCCGGCCACCGTAGGCGCGGGCTTGCGGACGGTGAGCAATGGGTAGCTCACCGTCCGGTGAGCACCAGGCCCGGGTCGACGGCGCGTTGTATTCCACGCGCGCCTCAAAGAGATGTCGTCAGCACAAATGTAGGGGTCCACTAGGGCCGATGCCAGCCGGGGTCGCGGGAAGGTACTAAAGGGTCACCGAGGCCCCCGCAACACAGGCAATGGAAGGAATACGGGTGGGTTTTAGTCAGTAAGAGTCTGACACACCCTCCCGCTCCGACCAGAGCGGGAGAAGTTATTTGATGATTTCCACCCAAAAAAAAAAAGGTCTACATACTTGGTTGCAATAATTGGATGAAAGAATCAAGGTTGAAGTAATATTTTATTAAGCTAGTCTGCTAGCCAATGGATCTACAAATAGATACTGAAACCATTTCAAATTAAATCAAATCTTTTTACTGTGGGCATAAGTAATTCTCGAGAATAAAAAAATCCCAAACAGGACCGTGATATGTTTAGTAAGTAAAAGGCAGTTTTAGTTGCTAAATATAATATGTATAAATGTAGTGTGCAAAAATTTCCGAACTCGCTTCGTTTGCTCTTACAACCTTCTCATCATTCCCTTTTTTCTCAGACTTCTCTGCGTCAGTCGACAAAGGAGTTACTTTGTCGACTTTTCTGTATCAATGGTCAAAAGAAAACCTTACCTTTTCGAACCAGCGCAGCGTGCAAAATATTGCGACATATTCATTCCTCGGCATTAATTCCTTAGTTTTTCCGCCCCGGGCGATCAGGCTTAGGCCGCCACTGGTGAAAGTATTGTGAATATTAAAGGGATATTTGTCTTCTTTTTCTGCGTTGGCTAGCACATTAAGATCATGTCATGGAAAAGAGACGGGCTAGTCTACAAAGATCATGGTAGCGGAGAACGTCACAACCCCTTATTTAATTGTATCGTACATGTATATAAAACGTATATAAAGGGAGATAGTACAAGTGAAGCGCCACGTTTAGTATGAAATCTGAACCTGCTAGGTATTTTGTTTTTCCAATCAGCAGTTAAGCACTCCTGTCGAGAATTGAAATAAAGCAAGGTAATGGTAACAATCCCAAACTGCCAATTTACATACATACCTTATTTTATTAGCATTACATACGATTCGTTTCCTATCACGGTAACTTGTTTTGTTCTCGCAAAAGGAAAAACAAGATAACGTGCGTGCACAGCGAACCAGAATTGTATATGTTTTTTAAGAGTATTGTCGTATTTGTTCGTTAAGCGTGTATGTTGAGAACGGGTAATCGGCAATGGCTCAGTATTGTCTTATTGGAATCTTCATTATAATTTGCCAGGTGTGCTGCGTCCCTTCTCGGCCAGCCCGACCAATCGGGCAACCGCACCGACTAGAATAATTATATCGGTAAGTCTGTAAGATATAAGAAAATGATATATGATATATGTAAGAAATACTTTATTTAATAGTGTTTCTTATATTCTGCTCGGCATACAAATTATCGTGGCAATATATTAGTAGATTAGGATTTAAAACAACGCAATACGAGATAATGATGCTGGACCTTTTGATAGTATACTTGACATAATACACAAAGAATAACTTTCTGCCTCAGGCAAGCAAGATAAACCTATTATTTTCTTGGAAGACTCGATATAGGGTCAATAAAGACTTGTAATACAATAAAATTAAAGTAACCAGTCTGACACGAGTAGAGTTTATTCACGTTAAGACCTGGGATATTCTGCGAAGATTTTTTCTGTAATACTTAGGTCTGTATTTTATAGCTGTTCCAGTTCCGGCAATCCAGTAAATCAAAGGATTAAATGATCCATGAATACATTATGAAATATCGTTGGATATCTAGCGATTGCTTTGCTGGGCTGTTTTTATTGATGTTGTTAGTAAGAAGTAAGAAACCAGTGAAGAAAGCTGATTTGGAATTCAAACGTATCATGGTTTCGTTAACGATAGTTATTTTATGTCTGAGAGCTGTTGAATATACCACTCAATACACTGACACACAGATATAAATTGAATCTTCATTTTTAGGGTTCCGTAGAAATCAAGGAACCCTTACAGTTTCGCCATGTCCGTAACGCTTAGTACTAGAAAGATGTTATTTGTCATAGGTATACTGACACATTATTTTTTAGGGTACTTCCCTCGCACGTATGATATTAGTTTTCTCGTCTAACCCATGGTGTGGGTTATCTTTGGAATATTGCGGGTCTGTAAACACCACTTTTCGATTCAAGGATCCGCTTGTGTAACATTAAGCATTAATTTTATTTGCAAATTTAATATTAAGATTTAGAGACTATTAAGATTGTGAGATGTACGTATTATCTTAAATTTAGCTTTAATTTAATTTAGAATGTAGACTTTTTTTATGTATACATTTATTTATTTTGCCAACTCCTCTAACAGTTTATTAGTTCTCATTTCATCGTCTGTTCGTAAGCTATTACATATATTATTATTATTGTCTGTTCGTAAATTATTATAGTTACTCAGGAAAACCTATACGAAATATGAAATTTTGTAAAGCTGTTGGGTTTCTAAATAAATAAAATAAAATAAATAAAGTGCTCTCCTCCAATTGAAATGGTTGTTTATGGAGATGGAAAAAAATTCATGGCAGTAGTACATATAATGGAATTTAAAGGAAAACTATCACAGCTAAGTAGGCTTTACAAGTGGCATATATCGATGTATCGGAGAACATGTTTTTCAACTACAATGTTAAGTTTGTTTTTGGGATAAATGATTATCCCAACTTCACAACTACGGAACCCTTCATTGTGCGTGGTCCGATACGCACTTGGCCGGTTCTAGGAATTCATTTTTGAAGGTGTGTGGACACAAAGAAGTGAGACATCTGGTTAGGAAAACCACATTTGCAGTGTGTTTTTTTGGTCTTCTATTTTGTTTTGTTTTCACTATTATGTTATTTTTTTTATGTTTTCATATTTTTGTTAGTTTTATGTCCTTTTTTTATTGTTGTATTTCCTGTGCGTAAATATTTTTTCTTTCTTTCTTTCTTTATTTAAAAACATATTTTAATTTGTAATTATTCTAAATTTACCTACATGAAAAGTAGAGGAATATAATATGATTGTTTAGGTCGGTTCCCTATGTCCTTCTTTGGAGAGACCAATGGGCAGCCATAGACTGCGATATAGTTACTGGATTTGTTTATAATTTACTGTAGTCGTCTTACCCTTACTTTATAACACATAAGTAAATACCTATTAGTAGTATTCAATTATTGTTTTGACTGGCCTTAATCTATGCGCACGTATTATATTATTGTTGTTAGGTCCAATCTTATCTAACAGCAAATGTTGACTAAGCAGGTCTGTGACGAAACGATTACGATTGCTCGCATGGGACTAATTGCATGGATCACGTAAACTCCATGTTTTTTCGCACACACTCGCCGTGTTGTGCGTGCAGCCGATGCACGATTTTATACACAAATATAGTACAAACTTGAGGCCATGTTGTAATTCAGTAATGATTACACAATGGTAATAATGATGTGAACGGTATTGCAGTTAATTAGCCAGTAATTTTGTTTACAAATTAGTTAAACGAATGGTAGATAAAGGATCCTGAAGTTTAGATGATAAAACGTGCCAATGTAATATAATAACGTAATGGCCTATTTTTCTCGTAAGCGACACGACAATGTAAAAAAAAAATCCATAACTAAATTTTTTTTTATTGTCATTAAAGGCTCTTACAGACTGGGGCGATATCGCGTGCGCGACAGGCTCATGGCTGCCAGTCGCGACCGCTTTATCGCCTCAGTATGCAGGAGCCTTAACAAGTTATAGAAAAATTTGATACCCTAGCTCTAGAGCTAGGTTAGAGTACCTGTATTTCTATAAAAACTACATGGAAATTGTTATACCACAGTCGCGTCGCCCCGCCACGTCGCGCCAGTCTGCGGGAGCTGTAATACGGAAGCTCTTATTATTTGGCTTCTTTTTTCTTTTGGTACGTCAAGTGGATTTAATTTAAGTACTTAACCTACTTACTTTTGAATTATCTACGTAGGTAATAATAACATACATGTTATTATGTCCACGTCCGTTCGTAATATACAAACGTATACATGTAGTTCAATGTGCTACTGCTGAAGATATACGCAGTAAAGTGTTGCAGATAATATGGTTATTCGATTACACCATATCCCACCTATGTTATAACTTTATAAGACAGTAAGGACAAGGAACTTAGGATTTTACATAACTAAAGCCTCATTTACACGGTGCAAGTTTCGAGAACGTTCAAGAGCAATAATCGCATGCCACAAAACACGTTCAATTATTGCCATTCAAGAATTGTATGCAAGTGTTTACACGCGTGCGATTTCCATAAAATGGCATACAATAATTGAATGCAAGTTTTGCTGTTCAATAAAATTGCATGCGACTTACACCAAGGCAATTTTATTTCAAGGCGATTATTGCATGCAAGTTTTGCCTCGACATAGCACAGAGTTGCACGTCCTTATACAAATGATTCGAGTACTGCCCGTATTTGCGCTGCCAAATAGTTAATTAAAATCTTATTGAACGTCTTCTCAAGAGATTTTTAAACTTGTTTCATCCGTTTGGACTTGTAGAGTTGAATGCGATTTTTTTGCTCGTGCATTTTTATTGTACATTCTGTTTACATATACCAGTTTTTAACAGCAACTAACTTGCCCGTACAGTCAGCGTCAATAATATCGGGATGAACAGACTGTTCAAATGATCTAAACAACTATGAAAATTAAATTCTTACTCAATAACACAATTTCAAAATGAGGAAAGTACACGGCTACTGTCATTCTGACAACAATTTTATCCAATTGAGATAAAGTTTAATTTTCTTAGTTGTTGAGATCATTTTGAACAGTCGGCTTGTCCTGATATTTTTGACGCTGACTGTACCATGCAATAATTGTATTGTTGTTTAGACAGTGCCAGTCAATTGTTGCTTCTATTTTATGGTATGCCACAGGCAATAAACTTGCACCGTGTAAATGGAGCTTTACTTACACCGTACCTATATGAGGAAACAAGTCATAAATTTGCAAAACCCTATGAAAGGAACACTGTTTATTCGGCTACGCAGTACAGCAGGAAACAGAGAAATATGCTTCCTGATCTACCAAATACGTACACAAGCACCTATTGAAAGTATCGCCGGTCTCAGTTGGCCTTTCATCTTTTTTATTATTAATCCATTATGAATGTGTACAAGCAACGAGAACCCGGCAGTAATCAGGAGGTCACCAGCGTCGTCGCGAGGTAATCGTTCAGCTGCCCTTTACACACCACCGATACACCATAAAGGGAGCGGCGTAGGGCTGGCTACTTTGATCAAATAAGGAAGACCCTATGACTTTTAGAGCCTCCTTCTACATCGACGTCTACATCTGCTAATGTACCCAATTTGGAATTCATACATATGTCATGTTATGCTTAACAAGTCGCACATCGCATTGTCTGAGCACGGACATATATTTATTGATTCAAGTTTAACTGGCTGTTGCAATTCTATAGTTTATTTATAACTTTCTGAAAATACATACAGAAATAAACAGCATACTTTTATAAATAAACCTTGTAGATCTCAGTCTTTAATCAAAATAAAGTAAAAGAAAAGTTGAAACCTGGAAACGAAAGGTAGCAAGCGGAAATAATCTACGAAATGCAACATCAAAGTAACCTTTGTTTGCTCGGTGCTAATGAATGATTGCAGTGATATCATACAATCATGTTAATAGTGCAAGGAAGTCTGTTCAGAACAGCACGCTCCACCCAACGTTTCGTGCAATAATAAACTTATCATTGGACCTCCATCAGAGGTGAATTAATGTATTCTTTATAATGAATTAATGATTTATCAATAAATGTTGCACACTCACCTGTTGCTCTTGAAGCATGTTGTCAGCTCGTTTCTTTTAATTTAGGGATGGAGGTCCCGTCAAAAGTTCGACAAGGAGAGCAAGGGCCACGATGATCTGGAATCCGTACGACTAGGGTTTTCCTTTATTTAGTAGCTAGTCCACATTCGTATCATACATTGTAGAAGCATGAGAAACAGAATATGCCAAGTTAAGAAATGAACCTGAAAAAATAAAAAAATATAATCATGAAACTTTCTTCTCCAAATGTTTTGTAGTTACTTTCATGAGCTGAATCTTTTTCGCTACACTTTTGCACAAGTCTCAGCAGGTACTCATATCTTTTTGTGCCTTCATCAAACTACACAAACTTCGTAGAAATATAAAAAAAAACAAACAAGTGCGAGTCGAACTCGCGTGGTGAGGGTTCCGTACAATGAATATGTTAACTACCATGTTTTTTATCCCAATATAATGTATCCTGAGAACAAACTTAACATTATAGTTGAAAAACATGTTCATACATTCCAACTGCAAATGTAAGTTAGTACGCACAATATTGAGAGATTTACCATGTTATTTTAACACCATAGACTTTTTATAGGTTTTTCTGTAATCTATAAGTACAGACCAATGTTCTGTGTTTTTTTTTCAAATTTTCAGGCTCCGTAGTTTCGGAGATAATCTCATTAGTAAAAAAGGTCGATTTTCATCTATTTTCTTAAATAACTTAAAAACTATTTATTTTAAAATTATAAAAAAAAAATATTTGCAACTCTCACAACAAGCCCTTTCATTGATATGCCACACACGGTGCAGTTTGCAAAACTTTTGTTTTTAATTTTCTAATTTGCCTCCCCAAAAGTGACCCTCGTGTTCAATATTTATTTATTTAAGTTTCCGTGTTATCAAAAATCATATGTATAGGTATGTACCTTTCAACTAGATCGGTCCAGTAGATTCAAAGCAAAGCGGCTGTGACAGACGAACAGACATACAGACACACGAGTGATCCTTTAACACTTTGACAGCCGGCCGGTATATAATATAGGTTATATATAGATAGGACAATACCACGCATTCCCTGGTATGCCGGGTGTTTTTTAAGATATTGTAAGATTTAAAAAAAAATAACTGTAAGTGCTATATGCATATATTTTTTTCTCTTATGTATTATCTAATCTAAACTGTATGAAAGTTGATCACGTATTCCGTACGTAATCGGTGTCCTGTGGAATGAGTGGCATCACGTATTGACTACGTGATTGGCTGTCAAAGTGTTAAGGATTCCGTTGTTTTCCATTTGACGTACGGAACCCTAAAAATACAAATCCTGATTTCTTCTCAGAACGCACATTGTACGCCAGACCCTGATTAGATCTAGTAAACGAGTGTTCATGAACCGTTGCCGGAAAACAACAGCCATTCAGCACATAATGATGCCGATGTGTTCCGACAATGTATGTAGATATAGTCAGCACTCTGCCCAAATCTGGCAAGCAGTTTCACTACTTAGATATTCATCAAATGGGAAATATTCGGCCTTATCATATCTTTTATAAAACATGGCAACAATATCGTGGATACTTAAACTTAAGCTCAGCTTAACAGGGCCTGTCGTTGAAGATTGAAATCGTAGTAGGTATGGTAGACAAAGAAATAAATAGCGTGTGTTATCGCTGTCCTACATTTTGTTAATCCTACAAGGATTTATTTATTTATTTAACTATTTATGTACACACATATGTTATATAAACAGACAAGAAGAAAAGAACAGAAACATACGTACAAAGGTACGCTTATATCGAAAGAAATCTGTTCCAGCATACCTGCGATAGGAAAGTAGATAAAGATATGTAGACACCGTGTGTAAGAGTGGAATTGAAAATAGAATACATACAATCAAAATAATTCACTTAATAAAATAAAACAAATAATATAATAAAATACACACATAAAAACATACGTACATACTCCTAAAATAAATATCACTAGAATACTAAAAAAATATAATGCAATTTAAAATAATAAATACATAGGTACGCAACTATGACGAAGTGGAAAGGTAAGATTATTCTTATAATACCCAAGAACCTATGTCCAGCAGTGGACTTCTTTCGCCTAAAATGATGATGATGATCCAAGAAATGTTCCAGTCTTTAAACGAGAACATCAAAATACACGAGGTTTTGTCAATAAACAAGATTAAGGGGACTACAGGACCTAAACGCAAATTTTGTAAGTTTTATAATGCCTAAAAGTGTATGATCCACTGCAGTAAACAAAATCAGAAAAATATATGATATTCTTCAGGATATATGCTAGGTAAATAGTGTGTTGAAAACATAATACAACTAATTTGATACGATTGAAAAAAATCACGATGATACCTCTAAAAAATTATTTTAACGATTAAAAACCATACTAATATACATGCAATAATTCTGATTTTTTGTCAGATTATTCTACAAGCAACATATTAGCATAGTAGTGTTTTATTTTTTTTATACAATCTATAGCTTTTTTGTAAATCGATAATTGCTTCATATTTTGCAATAAATTACCAGCGTTGTGTCATCGCGCTTCTCTTTCTTTTCTATGCAGTCCGACGGTGATCGCGCTTTAGGTGTTGTCGGCCTCTTAATTCAAAAACACAATTTATCATTGCACACACGCTGAATGATTGCAAATGTGCTAAAGTTGATTGCGCTATTTGTTATGTTAGGTTCATTACATAAGTATGTTTAACAATAATTATTATCGGGTATCGCTCTGCATTGCGCACTGCAACGCTTTCGATGATAAGACCGTGGCGTCGCGCCCGCATATTATTTCACACAATGTTGAAAACATTACACAGTTACTACGAACATGTAATAATAGGGTGAACTCAATTGCACACGAATTAGACAATAGGTGCTTAGTTCAAATGTCATGATAACACTACATTTTCTGTTGTTCGTACTGAATTTTACGTACAACCATAGAGGCCGAGATACTCTACGCCAATGTTTACGTCATAACGCAACTTCCATTCTATCTCGCTCCATTAGAATGTAGGTACCTACGCATGTATCTATGCTAAGAAAATCTTGCAGAATGATGACAATAGTGACGAGAACTAATTATGCAATACCTAATTGAGAAAATTACACAAATAGTAAGCGTATCACTTATCAAAAAGCAATATGTACTCGAATGCATGAGCAATCTGGATATGGATATAATTTTAATTGCAAATCGTCATCGAATTGAATTGCAGACACGTTGTAATATTTAATCAATCATAGAGCCTTGACGTCACAACGACGTAGTACTTTATTCTAGCTAACTCTTAGCAAAATAAAACAATCACAAAACAGTACAATGGAATCTTCGTTAATCATTTGAAATTAACTTGGCATTATTTTTTTAAAGAGGGCAATTTGATATAACAATTAAGCAAGATCGATTATAATATTATTGTATTTATATTTGAACAATTAGATTCAGAGTAACGACTACAATATCATCTTCATAGTCGATTGTGAGCATAAACCACCTCAGACTTCCCGTTGGAAAGTTTCGTAAGAGGAAAAAATGATATCCGGAGGAAGGGCAACTGCTTCCACTTTCGTTACTAACACCATTATGTGATTGCTATCTGCATGCCAAGCGCGGTGTTTATTGGCGAGGCCTGCCGTGAATTGTGCATTGCTTTCGTAGCGAGCAAGCTGCACCAGAAGCTGGACGGACCATAGACTAAAGAAAATGGGTAGATCTACCAATTTTCTTAACCATTTTATGTTTCACCCTTTGTTTCACCAGTGTTCGTAGTCATTTCGTAACTGGCTGGTAAATAGTTTTCCTATAACATTTCGGTGACTT
Organism: Atethmia centrago; assembly: GCA_905333075.3. Classification (NCBI taxonomy): domain Eukaryota; kingdom Metazoa; phylum Arthropoda; class Insecta; order Lepidoptera; family Noctuidae; genus Atethmia; species Atethmia centrago. The sequence continues at coordinate 14,529,578 of HG995381.1, read as the reverse complement.
GAAACGAATTCTAAAAACCGTTCCTAAACGAAATTACGAGTACTTGCAAAACAATGGTCTTTTACGTTTGATTGTTACAAAAAACAAGTGAAAATTCTTGGTATGCAGGTGGACCATCGTTACACTAAAATAAAGTAATAAAGTAGCAATAATTTGAGTCGTAAATAATAATGGTGGTGTATGCAGGATATCAGGTAAACATGAATGGCAATGTCACCTTTGTTCTTTATCGCGGCCCTAACATATTAATGTTGTAATTATCGGTAAGTGTGGACTGGCGAATGAATATTTTCAAGTCGTTGATAATTTTAAGTACTACATTTTATGTAGGTAGTCGATAATTACTAAAATATAATAGGTAAGGAGTAGTAGTGTAATAAAAACTGAGGCCTTACTCAAGGCAATATCTATTTCGAGTCTTCATTTCAGTGTTAAAACTATTAAGAAAGAATTTAATATGCACTTGACAAGCAAAACGAATTTATTGAGGATTAATTGGGATTAATTAGGATTAATTTATTTATCCACACGTAGGTACTATAATCACATCTGTTTTATATGTAGCTACATGAAGAATTAGAGATGGAAAAAGGAGAAGGAAAAAATAACGTTGAAAAGATGAATCAAACTCTTAAAAATAAGTAAAATATTAATACCACACTAACAAAATTCAAAGACAAATGAAGTATTAAATTTGCAATATAATTTTATTTAATACACACCCCAAAGTTCTGACCATCAAATGAAGTTACAATGTGGCCAACAAGATGCATCTGCAATGAGCAATAAATATACCGATTCCGCGGGCTATTTAGATAAAATAGCTTTTTCTTGCTTTTTGTACTGCTGCAAAAATGTATTAGTATTAGAAAAAATAAACACAGCATAGGTATTTATTTGCCCTCATTGATATCCTTGGCCGTCAGGTTTTAGAACGAAACAAAAAACATTTGTGGGTCTTTGTTTTGGAAAAAAAACTTTACAAGCCCATTGTTTAAAAATTAGTTCCTTTATTTATGTAAAATTCTTACGAAAGTTGCTTTTGGGTCAAAGGAAATTGTATTGTTAAATACGGGACCGTTTTACGAATAAGGAACATTTGTAAGTTCTTAAGGCGCTGACAAGACCCAATTGACCAAAATAGGCTTCTCTTAAGAAAGAAAATTGCCAAATCTGTATAGTTTGTGGTAGCGGAAAAAATATATGTTAATTTTAAACATATTTCCCAGAACTTGGTTGTCACCAAAACACGTTTTGAAAAAAAATCTCGATACAAACTAACGTTAAACTAACCTCTTACCTTGAGTTCTAATCCAAAATATCTGTATTAAATATCAACATAAATTACGTATTTAATTAATAACAAGTACGTCTTATTCTAATGCAGAACTTGATTGTTTTTTATTTTCGATTACTCAACTCAATTCTGAGTAAATAGATAATTACTTCATATTTTGCAATAAATTACAAGCGTTTTGTCGTCGCGCTTCTCTTTCTTTTCTATGCAATCTGACAGTGACCGCGGTTTAGGTGTTGTCAGCGTCTTAAAGGAAGTAATTGTTTGAATATTCAGGGTCGTCCTCGTCCCTAAGCTTTTTGTAGGTACCTGATATTTTTCATTGTTTTATTGAGCCGAAATATATGTTTTACGGCAAGGTTTACGACAAGTCGAATAAAGTCAACCCTCACTAAAACCTTTCTGTAAACATTAAACTATTATTTATTAATGGTAAACTAGGCTCAAATACTACATACAAATAAGAACCTTACAGGTAGATAGATTAAACGTTATTGCTGTAAGAAACATCTAAAGGCACTAAATTCAAGACGTTTATTTTTACTTCTCTAGAATAAACTAGTTTTGAAAAAAAAATGAGTTCAGTGTGTGAGTTCAGATTATCATATTAATTGCGGAATGTTACGTATGAAACGAATACTGATACATCTCGACCTATCAAAGTATTACGTATGCATATTAATGGGTGTCTAAATTATATGCTGTCCGTTCAAATCTCAATTCTAAAAACAAATGAGGAGATTGTGTCATTGATTAATTCCAAGGTTCAATATGAAATAATAGCAGAGTGCTGATTCACAAATTAATGTTGTGTGTAGCTTTGTCAACAGAGCTATCACCTAGTGTTTGCACACAATGTATTGTATTACCAAGCGCCATAAGTTTAGGAGTAAGCACTACGTGACCGACACATGACACTGACCCATAATATATAAAGACAGTCGCACAACAAACATTAAATGACGTTGGGTTCCGTGAATAAATTAGTTTGAATATTTTGACTGAGTAGTTCAGAAAAAAATTGTTTCCTCTTCTATACCCGTGGGTACAACACTACTAGTAAGCGAGACTCAGGGGTTATGTCAAGAAGACGGATATCAACAATTCACTGAATATTGCGATTATCGCTTCCGTAATTCCATAAACCAAACGTGAGTAATATATTCCTTAAATTGCAGCACTAAGACGCTGACAACACCTAAACCGCGGTCACTGTTAGACTGAATAGAAAAGAAAGAGAAGCGCGATGACAACGTTTATTGCAAAATATTAAGCAATTATAAATAGATAATTGCTTCATATTTTGCAATAAATTCAATTCAATTTTTAGTAAATATAAAAATTGAATTGAAATTTAAACTCAAAACTGAGTTGTAGTAATCAAAAAACAACTAAGTTCTACGTTCAAATAAGACGTTCTTGTTATTAATTAAATAGGTACGTAACGTACGTTGATATTTAATACAGATATTTTAGATTGGAACTCAAGGTAAAAGGTTAGTTTACCGTTAATTTGCTGCGAGATTTTTTTTCAAAACGAGTTTTGGTAACAACCAAGTTCGGCAATGTTTTTTTTTAAGTCAAAGTCTTAAGACAAGACTATTTTGACCATTAGCCTCTTGTCAGCGCCTTAAGTTCTCTTCAATATCAGAGTACGGCCTGGTCCAGTAGACGTCACCAAAGGCTGAAATAATGAAAATGATGATTTGTTTTAAGAAAAAAGAAAAAAGCTTGAAAAAAGCATTCAGATGAAGCAACTTTTCGAAACATTGTGAAATCAGTATATTATTCATCATCTGCCTTTTCCAAACTCTATTGGGGTTGGCTTCCAGTCTAACCGGATGCAACTGGATACTAGTATTTTACAAGGAGTGACTAGGTAGTCACTCCTTGTAAAATACTAGTTTGACCTCCACAACCCAGTTACTGAGTAACACGATACCTCTTGGTAAGACTGGTTGTCAGACTTTTGGGCAGTTTATTTACTATACATATTATCACAAACTTAATATTGTAGAGGAAGCCAATTTGCGTAATGTACCTAATCACAATAGTGCGATGACGATGACTTTTTTTTTTTTTTGGGTGGGAAATCATTAAATAACTTCTCCCGCTCTGGGCGGAGCGGGAAGGTGTGTCAGACTCTTACTGACTAAAACCCACCCGTATTCCTTCCTGTTGCCTGTGTTGCGGGGGCCTCGGTGACCCATAACTACCTTCCCGCGACCCCGGCAGATTTTTTTTTTTTTTGAGGTTGGGAAATCGTCAAATAACTTCTCCCGCTCTGGGCGGAGCGGGAGGGTGTGTCAGACTCTTACTGACTAAAACCCACCCGTATTCCTTCCTGTTGCCTGTGTTGCCAGGGGACTCGGTGACCCATAAGTACCTATGACGATGACTTAAGGTTACAAAAGTTTATACTTAAAAATAAAAATTAATGAGAGGAGTTTTCAGTAAAGGAACAAAATAAGCCCGTACTGGTGGGATTACTTATGATCTAGAGACCCCTATATACATCGCTCCAGTTTATATTTCAGCTCGCGTTTCAAAATATTTCCCATGAGAGACTGGCAGCCTTCAGCCAGCAATGTTATATTTGAAAGAATATTATATTTCTTTCTTTTCCTTACGTCTTAACTAAACCCGACCTACTTTTATGAGTCATCAATTTCTTTTTAAACAAAACTAACTAAAAACTCGAGAGGAATAAATGCATTAATTAATATCCTTACAGGAAGTTAGATTGCGGGTCACGTTAATAATGTAAGCAGATTAAATATGTATAAACCTAGTTAGTTAGGTGCGTTGTTTTTTTGTCGCTATATATTTCCTGTGATAAGCTCCAGTTAGTTTATTAACTTAATTATAATAACTGTAACGGTTTCCTTTCTCGCCACTTCATTGTTAATTTATGGAGGAATCGTTTGATTTTGAACAACAAGAAGGGTTCACCACGTGGTCTCCTGCATGTTAAGAACAGGCATTTAAATCCATTGTAGTGGGTGTCATAATAGCTGATTATATCAGCAGGACAATGGGCGGTGGCACCCACCTTCTTAATGATAGCATCGTACTGCGAAAACTTGGCACCTACATTTCAGCTGTGGCTTGAGACCCTTGTTGTTTGAATACTTTGCTTTAGGATGCTAGGGTTTTATATTTGTTATGCATAAAGTCAAAATAAGTAGGTAACATACGGGAACCAAAAACAGAGAACCTAGAGAAACTTATGTGCCACTTGAACGGTGGGTAGTGGTGGCCTAGTGGTGAGCAGTGGTGGCCCAATGATAACGGCCCCGATTTACGAGTTGGAGTTCTTGAGTTCGGATGCAGGCGCTTTACTTTGTGTAAATAATTTCATCACCACTACTCTCAAAACGGTGAAGGAAAACATCGTGAGAAAACCGGCATGTCCTAGAACCAAAAATCCAATTTTCAAGAAATGTGACATCTACCAACCCGCAATGGGTCCGCATGGTGTGGAGCAGTGGGAACATTATAGGCTGATTATGCTACTGGAACGGTGGGAGGAAAGAGGCCTGGGTGGGACATACCCCTATATGGTCTGACCAATCAAGTAAAATAACAATAAAACACCAAGATCTCCGAGCTACTACAACTGACCAAGAATCGTCACATTCGTTACAAATGAAGGGAGATCACATCTCGATGCTCACCAGTGACTGAGCAACTGAAGGACTGAAGGAGAAGGAAGTAAACAGAGAATATACACTAGGTTTAGATAGTCCAATGATCTCTAGAACACCGTTTTTCTGCAAACTTCAAAGTAAACAAACAAATAAGTTTATCATATTTTTCACACCTCGTACAAAGCGTATGCGCATAATAACGTGCTAGTATAGTTTCATTTTCTCAACAATTTAAGGGCTCAGGGCCATCGGGGCTTGATTCCGATTCCTTGTGTGTGCAACATAGCGAATAACACTAAAACCGTCAAACGGGTTTGCAACCAACGAATGCTATAATAAAAAGTTGTTCCAGAGACACGGACGCGGGCCGGTAAGGGGTTGGCTACGTTGTTGAGAATAAGCGAACTTGTAAAGCTCTCGAGATTCTACAGTGAGAAATCTTAGGGCTCAATCATGTCTAGAAAAAAGACTTGGTGAAGCTGGTTTACGTATCTACCTGCGTAAGAGATGCTACACACTTGTTCGGGTCGGCATAATTTGGCGCAGGCGGGCGGCAATATATTTAGCCGCATGGCTGTGCCGAATCGCCTCAGTTAATAATAAGTCTACTACACGAAGTGTTCATCATAGCGACAGAAGAGTCCAAAAGTGGATGTAAATTCCTCTATTTGGTATTCTGTAAGCAGCCGCTTCAAAACTGAGTTTTGTAAAGAATTTCCTTTGTGATGTGTTCATGTCAGCCTATCGCTGTTCACTGCTGGCCAGCGATAGGCTGACATGATTATAGACCATAGACATCTCCCAAGTTTCGTCACAAACTCAGAATACCCACGTGGGGTATTATGTACTCGAAGCTTAAAATTTAATTCTCCGCTTATGACTATGGTCGCTACTTGTCTGGGTGACCGGCAGACATCTCGATTGGTGGAACCAGCTCTAAAATCGCAAGTTTTTGTGCAGGGCTTCAACCAATCATATTTACTAGGTATCCGCTCTGACTTCCTTGCTAAAAAGCTAATATTGACATTAATGAAAAGTCTTGCAAAAAATAAAGGTAGATAAAGTAAATTACTTAAAACAATACTTTTTAAATATATAGGTAACGTCACTAGGTAAGTAAGTAAGTACCTACCTACTTACGTTAAAAAAAACAATCTTTTATCTCTGCTGTGGCTGCAGACACTGAAATGAAATGAAATTGTTTATTCTGTAAATAGGATATCGGAATCACTTTTACACGTCATATTAAAGAATAAGCTCGATGGAGTCGACATTTCCTATCTGACTACCCCTGAGAATAAATGGCGAAACTAAACTCAAGGGTCAAAGTGTCTTTTAAAGTCCAGACATAATCTTGGTCAGATCATGAAAGGATCATGTAGATCCATGTCTGAAATGGTCTTTTGAGGAACGAACCACAAAAATTTGCGTAGACCTGTCCAGTCAGTGCAAGCATTTGTCAGTAATCGTGTAGCTCAACTCAGGACTTAAGGAGCTCAACGACTCGACGAACAATACCAAGGAAAGGGCATTTGTGTAGGCCGCATAAAGGACTCAAAATGACAGACCATCATTAAAACTAACTCAGAGAAAATATTAATTAAAAAAATAAATAAAAATGACCCACATTTTTCAAATGACTCATATTTATTAGAATACTCTTTATTATGTACACCATCTTATTATGTAATAGGTTTATATATGTTTCCAGATAAACCTATTTCAGACTTTTTCGTGCTTATTAAAACAAAAAATAGCCAATTCGGTCCAACCGTTCTCACGAGATCGCTTACCATCGGACAGCATTTCATTTTTTTACATGTTTTTATATTTATAGGGAGCTAGAGCTACCCACGATAGTATTACAGAGTACCTAGAGGATTAAAGATCCTTTAATTTGTCACCTCTCTCTCTACTCCTCATGGAGAACCCTAACAAGGCCAGGATTTGAATAGTTTTCTATGCTAAATGCTGCTTTAAATTATCAAAGGTTGATAATTTGTTGAAGTTAATAATGGAAATAAATAATCAAAGCCTCCTTGTAAGAGATAAATACTTCACCAGGTACTCAAGAACTAGAAATGGTAGGTATCTAAAAGTCTCTAAAGCTACAGAAAACTTCCATCCACCATTCCAGCAACCTACCTTTTTATATTACCCCAAATAGGTACCCACCTAGGATAGGTTTCCTAATATTAAAATCTATCAATATTTTTAATACAAGAATGACTAACGAAGTTTTTGTCTGAATGGCGGGCGGGAATGGAATAGCGGACCGACTCGACTAAACTTCGCGGACGCGGACTGGCTGGCTAGCAGAGCAACAACAAAACATACCGCCGAATATTCCCGAATATTGCCGATCTCACCCGAACGAAAAACGAATCTCGCTCCAAAACGTGATCGTGCGTTTGATTTGAAAACAAAATCCACCCGCCCGCTGCCGGCGTTTCACGGGCGAAGGCGAAAACAACAAGAGCTCAGTCAGTTCAGTGCGCGAGCAAGCGTGATACGGAATGTACGTGTGGTGCGTCTTGCGCGGACGTTAACTCTGCGATTTATTTTTTATCTTACGATTTATACGGCCAGAATTAAAAAGATTTGGAGTATACAGTCGATAAACTAAAAAGAGTTTTTATCATAAAAGTTGACTTCGTGACAGTTCGCGCAGAATTTTGACCAATATCTGTGAATTTCCGTATAGACGCGAAAAAAGTGAAGGAGACATTTCGAAACAAAGGACTGTTTTGTACATTTTCGCAACGATTGCGAAATTGTGTTCAAAAATACTGATCTGGCTCAATCGTGGAGGGCATAATAAAAAAAAAACACTGCCCCTGGCCAACTAGTTCGGACACAATCTGTGGTCACCGAACGACAAAACAAAAACGCAACGATTTTACTAGATTATTACAAGGACTATATTTATAAAGGTTTTCATAAAATTCTCGTTAAAATTATCGTGAACTTTTCATCGGCTAACCTAAAAATTACAGTGAGTTCGTCGACCTTACAAATTCGTGCTTCAGTGGATCAGTCAGTTTGCAGATTTTTGATACGAGAAATAGCATTAAAACCTGGATTAAGTGTCGAGTTGGTTTTGCTTTTGCATGATGTCTACTGCCATAATGCATCAGTCTGCGCTGTACGACTTTGGTGATCTGTTCTTGAAGGTATGTTTGATTTATTTATTAGCAAGATTTTCTTAAAATAAGATAGGTACGTATTTGAGTGCTTCTGATTACAGTATTTGTGTAATTCTATAAATATTTTTTTCAATTTAATGCTTAGCTACACTTCGTTGGTACTTATTTACCTACTGTATGTGCCTACCTACCACAACAATAGTCACGCCGGTAATTATTATTGCGCTGTTCATAAACTAAGTTACCCTACCGGCCTACCTCCGCAGGGCTTCATCCAACTTAAAACCATACAAAATTATGAAGTATTCCAAAATTATTCCTATTCGATTTATCCATAAAACGAGACCCGACCGTTTACAATCCAAAAGAATACCTACCTATTTTAGTAGAAAATTCTTTTTCAAAATCTACATTCAATAAATACCTGTCTATTCATAATTTCATAACATTTGTTGCTTATCTGTCAAAATTAAATAATAACTTGCTATCAGATTGTGACAACAAACATTATATCAGCAATTTTGTACCTAGTAGGTAGGTAAATAATGTCTTATGAATCTTTTACGTAGGTAGGTAGACAAAGACAAAAAAAAGCGATACAACGCATCTACAAGAATGGTTCAAACCTAGTTATGCTACATACATGTTCTAAATAACCATAACTCAATTAATCTATGGTTATTAATTGGTTTAATGAACCAACGTAAACAATACTACTTAAACTTTTAATTTTACAAACAAGTAGGTATCGATAGAGCAATAAATCAGAGCGTGCGTGTTATCTACTAGGTATAAACGTAAAGTACCTAGTAACGAACTTGGCTACAAATACAGTCAATATACAACAACAATAACATTATTTTATTCAGTCAAATAAAATCTGTGGCTGTCTAGTGTAGTTGTTTGGTAGGTAGCTATTTAAATAATATTTCGACTATCAAACTGTAATAAAAACTGTACCAATCCCTACAAATAGTACTGCACGCCATCTGGATTCTGGTTTAGGCAATCGTAATATTCTTTCGCGAAGTTCTAATAGGTACGTACCTGCATAGTAGGAAAACGGATGCAACTACGTACCTACTTATTAAAGTAACTTCAAACTTACTTTTCTAGGGACTTCTAACTTATTTAAAGTTAGAAGACAAAGGCCAGATATTATGGGTCACAAAACTCATAAATTATAATTTGTGACCGGGATAACGGGGATAATTGTCACAACGTTTATTCTGAGAACTTAACAATTAATTACCTACGTTGGAGCTTTATTGTTTATTGCATTATTTTTCGTTACAAAACTATACTTTTCAATTCGTTTTTGGCGTAGTGATCACAGGTGCGGTTAATTTACAGTCTAAGTCAATGTTCTTGCCACCATAATTACAAGATACGGAAAATAAGTAAAACCAGTTGCTGTGACTTGCGTGCACCCGCATGATGTAGCTACTAAAGTTGCAAGACGGGGGCTTATTCTCGAAACCGATAAAATGGACATGACCAACCGTACCTACAAGTTATTTACGATTCGAATTCAATGTAATCAAGTAATTCAAGTATTCTGTGCTCTGTTTGAAATAGTTTAAACTTAGGTAAGCACCAACTGAGAAAGTAAAATAGTTTGCCCTGCTCAACGAGCATTACTGACTTGTGCTTATTATTTTGTCCATCAATTTAATAAAAATATGTTATAAATAACCTGGTCATAGAATAAGTCCTCAAGCCGTGCGGTAGTCTACCTAGGAATCTAACACGACTCGGCTCGTAGCAGGCAGTTTCCGTAGGAAAGTAAAAGTAACTAATATAAGGTTACGTTTGATTACCGCACAGGCACCGGTAGTCATTAGTTTAACTTGCTGTAGTCTGTAGCTACGTTCGTTGTGACATTTAACTATGGGCACGCCCCCAAAACACAATTATTAAAATTATACTGATTATCTGTAAGTACTAAATAAGCCGTTGATTAAGTTACCTTTTACCTTTGCAATCTAGTCTCTATATAATAAAACAAATGTGTTCATTATGTGATTCATATAGATTTTTCCATATAAAAGATATGGCGTGATACTCGATCTCTTTCGATGCCAATTTTTTTTTTATCTCAGTATGAATAATCAATCAGTCAAAAACCGTACTTTGTAGGAGACTAAAAATACTTGATAAAAGCAATCTTCGCGAGAACCCCTGAAGCCTAACTGTCATGGCTTAGTCAGCATTCAAATAAACTTGTTTTCATCTTGGTCATATTTCAGTAAGAAGGATTTTATTATAATAGTCATGCCTATCTGGTATGTTTAAATAAATGCTTGATCCTTTTCAAATCTCGGCAGGGGTGAGTTACAGACGAAGCTAAGTGGTATGTATGGTTTGGTCGTCGAATCCATGAAACGTAACTAAAGCTGTCTTGATAGGGATCAAAATCGACTAACGAAGCCAGTTTTGGAAGCTATTCGTAATGATGAAGAAAAACCGGTTCTATTGGTTACTTGGTATGGTTATAAATGGTTTGGCCCTCGCAAAAGCTACCTGCTCGAAGTTTTTGTGGTCTTTTACTTTGCGTAAAAGACACTTGTTGCTCGGGGATATTCTGTTTTGTGTTGGGTTGTATGGCCGTAGTATATAGGCCACGTGAAAAGGAAGAGGGTTAGTTGTACATGATATACTTTGAACAAGTGATTTCTGAATCTGTTCCGATTGTTTTTGAGCAAATTGACGAGGTTACTCAACAATAATAATGATGAACGCCTGTATTTGTTGTTGTAAGGTCTTCTTGCATGTATTTTGGATATCGCTTTCAAACCGCAAACTATGTACATTTAGGTAATTGAAATTGCAGTTAAAGGTGTTATTAAAACATTTTAAAAATACTTAAAATACCAATTTCGAGAGCAATGACATCGTTAAATTATTTTTTACATAATCATTTGCTTGCAATGCAATAATAAAATCTAACGTAGCTATACAATTGCAGTGGGAATTTCGAAAGGTGCATCGTGTGGCATTTTTTTTTACGTGCTTATAAGTTCGATTCCAAAAAAATCTTTTTAAACCGTTGAATACACCTACAACCTTCTACCTGCCATCTATTTACAAATACAACCGCTGCTTTTATTTTTTGTCCCTCTCTGAGATCCAGATAAAGAGCTTTTTGTTCCATGTCTCCTCTTTGTCCCAAAACTGTTGGTGGGAAGGCCCTGTTAATATTTTGTCTGCAACTGGCAAACGTTAACTATGTTAGGTACCTACCTATTTTAAAATGTCATAAGGCGCTGACAAGACCCAATTGACCAAAATAGGCTTTTCTTAAGAAAGAAAATTGCCAAATTTGTATAGTTTGTGGTAGCGGAAAAAACATATGTTAATTTTGAACATATTTCCCAGAACTTGGTTGTTATCAAAACACGTTTTAAAAAAATCTCGATACAAACTAAGGTTAAACTAACCTCTTACCTTGAGTTCTAATCCAAAATATCTGTATTAAATATTAATATCGATACCGCGGGCGCGACAGGCAGTAATATGCCTGCCGCGCCCGCATTATTGCGCTAGTCTGCACGGGCCTTAATGGATTTCTGTGTTGTGAATTTGTTGATATTTAATTTATTTCGTTGTTCACCTAGACCTCTTCAGTACCTACATTTATTTATCCAAATATATTTTTTTAAGACCTTTTGAATAACCCGGACATTTCTGAGTTCTATCTATCTAAGGTATACAGGGTTACTGGTTTATAGGTAACGATTACGTGAAACGGTTGTTCCCGTTGTAAGACACATTTTGTCCTATTACTTCGGTGCCCAATATGTAATTGAACCATTTTTTTCACAATCCTTTCACGAGATCGCGAGTTCGTGACCACCATTTATTTAGTCCCTGTATATTCGGACATTAGCTCCAAACTACAGTTTTACTATTGAATAATGTCCAATTAAGGTAACGTCCGAATATACAGGGTTATTTATTTATTCTTCAATACTTTTCAGTTCTGTAATACAAAGCACAATTCGGCCAAACTCCTGGTTATCCACATCTTCTAAGAATTGGAACTCAATCCTCTGGATTCTTTGAAACATCCTAATCCTGAAGTTAGGATGCTAAAACCAGTATTACAACTAAACTAACGATAAATAATCAACACCAATATCGTAAAGCTGATGCAGAGTCTCTTCACACTGAATACTGACAGCACTAGTTTAGCTTTCCTTCATAATGGCGTAGGCATTACACATGTGTTGTTAGCAGGTCTTTGACATTGTATAATTATTTTAAAAAAAATAAATAATTAAATGTTGTGGTATAAATTCAAGCGACTGGCAGTGTTAACTATTTCGCTAGTGGTTAGTTGGTCAGTAAGGCGTGTAATCACGTGGGTCGGCGGACCGTGTTCGTGCTACGCTTGCACGCAACTTGCCGATATTGTTCGTAAAATCGCAACACATCACCTATTATTACATTATTTACTTTTGTGCGTCTTTTTCTGACTGCGATTCCCAGTACAGCGAAGAGCGGGCTACACGCATAAACTCGTGATTCGTAATACATTATCATGTTCATTGTTACATTGTATACCTGTAATAATGAACATGATGTTTTACGAAAATTACGTTCGGTGTGCAGGCTACATTTAATATACCTATGATAAGCATTTTAATGCCATAGTTCTAATTCAAGATAGGTACCTAAGTTGGTATCTTAAGTTGCAATCTAAATCCTAGCCGTCAAAATAGAATATTCTTAATTGCATCCAAAATAAACAAAAACTGCGTTGGTAGTTTCGGAGTGGAGGTCGTCACGCGACGCGATTAGCTCTCCACGTGTGCCGATAAAGGCTGATTGTATGGCAACCTGATGTATAACCAAAATGTTGTCTGACGTCATATGCCCACCAAACAGTAAGGTTGGGGAAATGGGGACGCTTAAAAATCTACGTTAATACGACTTAACATTTTCTTACGCAAAATCTTAAGATTTCAGTCAAATGTTTGGTCATGCCGTACTAGACAATTTCTGTATAATTCTATGCAAGTAAATACAAGCTTTCCACGCTTTTCGCAATCTAAACTCGAAAGGTTTCTCAAACAGCCGGTTTTAACCTCAAAGTCGACACCTCCGCCATCGTTTCCCAACACCTAGACGTTGCAGAAATCTTGGAGTGCAACGCAAACAATAAGTGTCGATCGTGGGAGTTCAGTAGTGCTAGCGCAGCATTCGTTTGTACATACACAATAAGTAACTTTAGAGCATTTCCTCGCATGCTCTATTGGCGAAATGCGATGCCGCGCCGCGTGGGACATGTGACCGTATAGCTTGTTATCTTGCCTTTAGATTCAGTATTCATTCATGGATTTTTTTTGTGGTCGCAATAATGAAAATTAAAATTAATGTCGATTATCAAGAATGCGGTGTTTATGATAGATAAGTAGTACAAATCTAATGTTTTTTCAGGGCTCCAGGATTTAAAGTCCACTAAAACTTTAAACGTATTAAATTACAAGTTTGCCTTCTTAAGATTCATGATTGTTGCATGTGTGAAGCCGTGGTGTGATAATTGGGTAGCCTGTGTCAGGGCAAGAGTATAACACGCGGTCTGCGTAGGCCAGGTCCAACGGCGGCACTCGTAACTGCCAGTGTACTATTTTTAGACCGGCTCCTTTCTCCGCGGACTGGGGCCCGGACGTGAGTCAACCCTTTGTTCCCCCGAAGCGCAACGGACTGAAGTGACGACGCCGTGCCCGTTTACTTCACCACACGTCCCTCTGATGTGGTCAACAGACGCCAAGGTGTCGCTTTTCAAACATGGCTCAATATTGTTTAGACTTTTAATATGTAGCTCGCCTTGAACGTATCGTTGCTCAATGTGGAGATGCCATTATGTTCCGATGTTCATAAACACTAGACTCTAATTTGAAGTAAAATTCGAGGTTTCACAGTACGGCCTGTTAATGAAGTTGCGACAATCACCTCACTGCCCACAAGAATATTTATGAGACTTTGGACTTCTTGATTATAAAATCTTGTCACTATGATAAACTTCTAATGTCACAGTTTAATAAATCGCTTTGATTTTATTATGGCAAGGCTTTTCAGTTTTCAGTAACTGCAGGCATCAGCTGAATGTAACTTCAACGTCATTTGAAATCAGTAACTAAATCCGCTTCTGTGCGCAACTTCATGTAACCATAATCTTGAGAATATTAAGTCTCCTTCGTAACCAATTGTTTAGACAAGGAAAAGTGAATGCTGTGTACTTCACACGACATCTATTCAATTTGTTAGACACTTCTGACAATACAGGCAAGATATTTATATTATTATTTTTAAAGAATAATAAACACGGAAACGGTTAAAATTATGCAATAAATAATGTTAGTTGTCTGTGCGTACTAATTATAACGTTAAATTATCAAAGTAAATAAAATAATGGATAAATTGGGCACAGCATTAATGTTTCCAAATTGGCGCCGTTTTGAAACAGACATTTTGTAACTAATTCATTGCATAGAGCAAGGTAAACATATGAATAAAGAGGTCGCACACACAATTTACATTCAAACGATTAACTTTTGACGATTAAGAACCAGTTATGTGCACAATACTGATGAATCTGTTGCTAGCTCGATTGTCTAGACTCCATAACATAACATTTACGTAACTCAAGATCTATCTGCATTTGAAATAGAAATAAGATGTTTTATCGACATGTCCGCGAAGTTATTCCATTTGTCCTACAGTGTTGGACTTTGCCGCAGTGAGCCTTTACAAAGTCGTCAAGAGGTTTGCTGTGTAAATAGTCTCGTTAGATTCGCGACGCGTCGTTAATTGTTTCGGCAGAGCAAATGCGAGAGTTCATTGCCGGCCACACGACATTGTCGTATGCGGTATGAGGCGCCCACGGTCGTTGCTGTGTATTTCCAAGCAAGTTTTTGATGGGTTTTATTTAATGTGTCTTTAGTTAACAAAATATGTATTATAAAATGAAACGAACTTGATGCCTGCAATAGGATGTGCCGTTTGAAGCCAGTCAGGAAACTATTGATTTACGACAATTTCGAGAAAAACTACTAGATCCTTGCACCTTATTCGAAACCGTAAATACTGACTTAGCATGGCACTCACTATTTCTTCGAAGAATAGACACGGCTCTTTCCATACAAAGTGACATTTCGTTTCTCCTTTTTTGACATTCCTCCGTAGAAATCCTTCTACATAGAAAAGGACCTAGACAAAGATCGTTAGAAACGAAAGACAAGATGACAGATTGTATAAGGATTTCTGGATTTCTATGGTGAGATGTCAAAAACTGAGAAACGAAATGTCACTTTGTATAGAAAGAGCCGTGTCTATTCTTCTATTCTATTCTAAGAAATAGAGAGTGTTATGCTAAGCCTGCTGGTGCTCTGAAGATAATAAATTGAGTTGTTGGCTGCCACTCGCGTGATATGGGGTCACTGTGAAAAACATAAGTTTGGAAGTCCAGAATCCTACCGATTCCTAAAACTGCTTCTGATTCCTGAACCTTGACCGACATAAGGACTGCGGCGGTTTTGTGGGTCAAGGTAGAGAGGTGACCAAAGTAGAAAGTGATTCTTCACTTTTACTATGGCAAACTGAAACGTACAAACCGGTTGCGATATAATTGTGTAACTATAATATCTGTAATTTTATTTATTATTTATATGCTTCTGGGTTTTGTACATGAACCCTGTCTGGGCACCATGATTTTTGGTTTGCTGTTGAGTTTGTGACATTACATAGGTAATTGCGAAATTAACATAAATTGAGTTAAAACTTATAAAAACCTTGTTACCCCAAACGTTACTTAATTTAAAGTTTTGCTATTCAATTCATCATAATAAACTGTTAGAGGTATATTATATATCTACGTACGGAATAACATATATGTTAGTTAAGAGTCATAATGGTAACACAGTTATTAGTTACTGGCTTTACTTTTCTTTGAAATAGATAAGTACTGGAACATGGCATGATGTCTGATTAACTTGCTGATTAGAAAATGATAAGTAAACACTATGAATAATGCTCCCAAAATATTTAAACAAACGTTTCTTGCTACATTATTTAACTAGAGTCCTTGCCAGATTCTTTAAAATGACACCTCAAATTTATTTGATGGCATATTAACATAGATTAAAGTTATTTAGATGACCTTACCTTGATTTTTCTCGCGGCCTCTGATGATCAAAAAAATAATAATTCATATGTAATCGATGTCAAGTAAAACGATACGACCACATTTGAATAATCATAAAAGATTTTTAATATATTTAAACAATTTTAAAAATTCTTAGATTTCATCTGTATTTCAAACATTCCCAGACAGACAAAGAATAGGTGTAAGCAGTGGATGAGTAAGCAAGTAACTAGTTAATGTGCATGTAGATAATGCATTATCTAAGGTCTTATGCGGGGAGTGCAAAGCATAAACAAAGGGGTACTGTACGGTATCTTATCACGACGCTGATAAACGGCTGGAAACATTAGTGTTGTGTGAGAAAACAACGTGGTTATTTAGTGTTCAAAAATAACAACATCTAATTAAGTTACCTTTTACTTTGCAACGTCACTTTTTCAACTTCAAATGTCGAACTGAAGGTGACTTTCCGCATTTTATTAAAACCGGTACTTACTAGCTACCGAACTAATTTAAGGTGGAACCGCAGTGGTATCCCGCGAAATTCAAATTTTCTTAAGTTTTTTGCAATGTGCACGTCAATGTCAGGTTGTGTCTAGAACAAAATATGATTCGTGGCCATAACTAAAATGTATTTACAGAATTATAATCATTAGATTAATGTGACATCTCTCTTAGTTAGATTTGTTCCATAAGAGCAATTCTTATGAAACAAATCTAACTAACAGAAATTTGTTGAATAAGGTCGAGACATGTTTGTTATGGTCGCGAATCGTATTTTGATCAAGACACAACCTGACACTGACCTCCAAATTGCAAAAACGCAAGAAAATTAGAATTTTGCAGGCTACCTCTGCGGAGCCACCTTAAGGCACATGGTGTTGCTTTTATTTTGTTAGCCTACTTTAATATGAACTGGTAATCTTAATAGTGATGCATATTATGACCAAGTCATAATTCTAGATTATCGCACCTGCTAAGCTTATCCAGGAATTATTGCAAGTTCAAAATTTTCCTGGAATGGGGAAATTATTTCGTAGAAACACGTTGTTTAGTCAATTCGGTACTTCATTACCACGAAATATTGTAGTACAAAGCTAACAAGACATGCGTTTCATCTCGCCAGATAATATCGAAGGTTTGACTGCACTTTTGGCATACATTCGCCTCGCGTTGCGTCACTGCGCGCGCGCAGAATCGAGCACACCGCGTAACACTTTTACCATTACCGCCGCGGCAACCTCTCGCCTCGATCTTGTGCTCGCCGCGATCCACCGCTTTACATAATTGCTCGTAAAGAACACACCAAGTTATGCAATAGCAAAACATTTTGATATTTTGGTTAAGTTTAAGAGGGTCAGTTTTCTAGGTCGAGCTTTTGCACACAATTATTTAACTAACACAATTTATGGAATTGCGTTATGCTACTGAAATTCAGTTATAACATTGGTTTAGTTTAGTTGTATTTGTTAAATAAGCGTATCCGTATGCGAGGGATAATTAATTAATCTGTCATCATTTAAAGTTCACAACCAAAACTCCTTAGTATGACGCTTACTCTTTGATATGAACTTATTATTTAGTATCTAGTCCATTTCATTTCATCACTAATTAGTGATATGATTGTGAAGCAGTCTTAAGACCCCACATCAAAATTAAGAACGCCTAGGAAGACCTTAATAATTAATTTCATAGTACTAAACTAAAGCAATCTAAGAGCGCGACATGCTGTGCTCATTTCGAATGGAGAACCAGTCGAGGTGTGCTCCTTACTCGGTAAACAAACAAAAAGTGCAAGTTGCCGTAAAGCCATTGCATCACGAGCGGAGCGGGGACAGCGAGGATGTAATATGGCACAACACTGCAGTGCTGGCTATGAGCCCACTGGAGCTACATTCTCTCGGCCGAAACGATCTTAACTTTCTTTTCTTGTTTCGTAATAACACGGCCGAGCGGAGAGAAGCTGTCTCGGCCCAGAGCCGCGCCAGTTTGTCGCTGGAAACATCAGCATTGGCGCCGGTGCCGCCAACATCCACAACCTCCCACAAGCCGCTTACTGTGCATTAACTTTTTCATTTCGATAGTCACTAGCAAGTATTTTGTTATTTCACGGTAGGACAGCATCTTCTTTCAAAATTAGGGACCAGATCGTGCCTTTCAAGCGGAACTAAGTTAATCGGTCACCGTATCATTTCATGGTCGCCCAAACCAGGACCCAGTGCTGTCAGGCAGCGCCTTCACAGAGTGTCTTATTAAATCTCTCCATCTTTCTTTGGAGTTGTGAAGTGAAGCAGTAGCCCTAATTGTCATACATTGCGCGTGTTCCGCGCTATTGCAGTTTGCAGTGCGCGTGTTGCACAAGCGTGGAGTTAGGTACCGCGATGTGATTATAATCCGCGCGTGCCGCTGTATCTTATGCACTCGCCTTGCAGGAAGTGAACTGTCGAACTCTCACTTTTTATCTACACTAATTAATATAATAAAGCTGTCAGATTTGTAATATTCTTGTTGCATTTCATGGCCCACTTCTTGAAGAATGATATAAGCTATTTAACATCACGCTACGACCCTTAGGAGCCGAGCAAAAGGAAAAACAATCAGAAAGAACGCTAAGCTCAAACGAAGTAATAGCGCGGACGGGCGATACGATGTGACGCGGTGGGTCGTAGGATATGTTTTATGTTAAAACAAGTAATTTCAATAAAGTCGCGGGCAGAAATTAGTGATATCGTAATCCTCGACCTACTCCTGTTACTTCACGTCTACCTTTTTTGTTAATAAATTTTAAATTTTAAGTACGGTACTTAATTAGCAGAGTAAGTACTTTCATTGTAAGTGGATGATAGATTGTTGTCGTTGTAATTCTTATTTTTTGCAATATAGACCTTAACTAGTGATGCAACGAATACGAGTATTCGTATTCGCCGAATACGAGTATTCGTATTCGCCGAATACTTTCATGGCATTCGAAATGACAAATTAGTGACTTCCTAGAAACCCCTTACAGATATTGCGTTTTAGTTTTTGTTTGTAGCTAAGTGAGTAGGTGTGGGCACGTATTTATCTAAGCTATTTTTAACAGCAGGAAATACACAGACAGAAAAAAGGAATCGTATTTCGCCAAAAAACTGGCAAGTATTTTTAATAAAAAAATACCTATAGTTAATTTTAATTGTTAAATTAGATAATTATAAATATTTAGCTATATTGCTTAGCGTATTTAATATTTTTTTCACCTTCTTTGACTAATAATTGCGTGCAGATATAGTAGCATCAGGTATTCATATTCGGCGAATATTACAATCGGTATTCGTATTCGTAAAAGTAGTATTCGTTGCATCACTATTCTTATCTTCGAACAAAAAGTTGGGAGTTCTCGTGATCCCACTTGTATTGCCAGCCTCCTTGGAAAACAACTAAACACGTATCCAAATCAAAATGTACCAATTATGTGTGTACATGTAGAACAATTTATGTGAAACAACTCATTGCCCTGTGCATTGTATGTATTTGTATTAACATATATTTTAAAACATTGGCTGCGCAACTGGGTTGCTGCCGGACGACCTTACGAGGTACGCTCTGGATGCGTCACCCGACCCGATATATTACCTATTGCATTGTAAGTTAACTATATGTGTCCGGGTTCCACTAACCTTACTATGTGTTTAGTCATTGCACAGACTCATTACAATTTTAACAGCTCCAGTATAGTCACCTGCCTGCCGGGGTCGCGGGAAGGTACTAAAGGGTCACCGAGGCCCCGCAACACAGGAACACGGGTGGGTTTTAGTCAGTAAGAGTCTGACACACCCTCCCGCTCCGCCCAGAGCGGGAGAAGTTATTTCATGATTTCCCACCCAAAAAAAAAATGTATAAAAAAGTATAGTCACCTGAACATTGGTCTGTTCAATTCGAGTAGCTCTAGGGCACCTGGTCTTACCTCAGATATTTATTCAATTCGATAAGGAACTACAAAGTGATTGTTGTAGCGGTCGGACGTACAATTTGCGGACACAATAAATAGTATTTGTAATTGTATCCGCTATCGTGTCTAGATAACTGTATGATTGTTTGCAGTATGGCGTGAATGATACGGTTTTGTGGCAATAGTGTTTATCGTAAAGGGTGAACAGCTAGTTTTGAATATCCTCCGAAGCGTTTTGCGTTGTATCAAACGCCTGCAATCCTCATTACGTGACATCACGTCACTTATAATTGCTGTATAACCTTTCGCAACACTCGAAGACCCGCCACCCACAGGCTAAGATTGTTTGCCTTGTGAAAACAACGATCGATAAAACACGTGATACAAACATTGGATGTGGTATTGTTTATTTTTCAAAAATTCCTAAGTGTAAACTTCGGTTAAGCTTCACGCGGGCCAAAATCACACATCCGCTGTAACTTGTAAATATTATCTAACATGGCGAGCAAACGCGATTTTAAGTTAACTTTGGAGTGAATAGAGGGCAATTCAACAACGATTTTGGACCACGTCCATTGTTTTTTTTTTTGTACTACACTGGTTTTGGTCATGTTTATATCGGCAATCACGTACCTCAGCTAAGCGATAGTGGCTGTCCGTTTATAGATAGTGTGTCAATAATGAAAGTGGCGCGGCCGGCGTCGTCGGTAGGTCAGTGTCGGTCCACTCGCCTTTACGTAACCCGTAATGTCATACTGCACATCCATCGTTCCAATTTCAAACTTAATGATAAGTCTCAGTTTATTGCCGACTTCACAATGCTCTATACCTATATTTCTAATACAGTAACGTATCAAAGTAGATGGTGTTATCGATTGCATAAATGTTATCGGCCAACCGATTGCAGCAATTTCAAGCTTACCAGTAAGTATTTAATATTCAAATGACTGTACTGGCGACTTGTTACTTAACTATAGTCGACTCTGTTAACTGTTAAATAAAAAGTCACTCAGTTTGCTGTAGGTAATATATTCACTTTACAGTCTCAAATACATCCGTATCATTTTCAGTTTTTCAATGCAACGTATAATATCTACAGTGTGGACTGTCGATGCGTCAAAATTTACTAGGTACTTACTTACCTAATATTCTGCAAGCCGATGCATCAAAAATTTACTAGGTACTTACCTAATATTCAGCAAGTTAGGATCTCGAAATCTTGTAAGAGTAATCACTTCAGTACTTGCATAATGCAGGGAATCTCAAACGTTTGATTGCAACATGCAGCAAGGTTCATAGGTCAGTTTTCTCTTGTAGCGGAAGGGAATATAAAATGTGTTGCCGCGTTTGTGGGTGCGTGGGTCTTGTCATCACCAGGCGTTGAACTTCGCAAGGTCTCGCTGCCACAACACTTCCTGCTTCAGAGTTTGAGCACGAACCGAAACGTCTATAGTCGGAGTCTACACTATAATCTTCACGCCTTAAAATTACACTTAATGAAATCATTTGAGGTTAGATCATTTTGTTGTGTTTTCTTGACATTCATGAAACATTACTTTGAGAACAGAATAACATATGATTACTTATTAGATTTATAACTTTACTTTACTGAGAGCTGTTGTTTACTAGTAAAGAGTAGTAAACAACAGCTCTCAGTAAAGTAAATTTCTACATAAATAATCCATTTTAACGTAACTTTTTACGTTTAAAAAAATTATTTATGGAGAACTTTCGCATTGATAAAATGACTTATAAAGTTATAACATACATATTGCTCTAAAGAAAGCAAAAATAAATAACCACTTCAAAAATAGTCTCAAAACCTTGTATGCATACAGCTTAACAAAACTTCAAGTTACAATTTAAAGGTACGCATGACTTAATCCGCGTTTCGATAGATGTTATAAAAAGTTCCACAAAACCTAATTACGTAATGTGGTTACTATCCGAGCTTAGAGATGCTTCGTCTGATACGAGCTGAGCCAGCGTGCCGTAACACTTCTAAGCTAAGATTATTCAATTGTGGCCAGTCATGCATGACTATCAATCATATACTGGCCACCAATTGATTTATTATTCAACGTTTACATTTATTCATTTAGCTTTGAACCTATTATTAATTAGATATGCAAAGGTGACATTTCCCGAATTAGTGTAGTCATTGTTTTGTCTCATGACTTTTCTTTTTCCTTGGCACACATTTCTGCTGTTCTAAAGCAAAGAACTAGTTGCTTAAATTTGCATTAATAACACTGTTGTTGAATAACCAAGAATTAAGAATTATCAAATTAACTCTAGATAACTAGACATTCAACGGCAGACGATGTTTTTATGTTATTTTAGTAAGAAATGTTTTATTCATTGAACATTAGTTAAATAGTGCAGTGAGCGTGAATCGTGATATTTTAAAATAACAGGTTCGGAACAGGTGGAACTTGCCCTAACTGCATTCTATGCAACAATACTGTGCATTATCAAATCGGTGCGTCCGCGCATCGTTGCTCCCTGCCAGTGGAACGTACCTGCGTGCTCAAGGGCCCGTGAAATGCACCACCACTACCTCCCTCACAACATTACCCCGCCCCCAAATAATAACTCAACCTTATACCTGCCATTTTATTAAAACTAAAGCTCCCCCGCAGAAAGGCGCGACGCGACGGTACGACGTGTAGGCCCGGCGCGACAGGTAGCGCGACACTTTCCATGAAGTTCGCGTCGCGCCTGCCTGAGGGACCCTTGATAGTATAGCAAAGTAATTAAGCTCATTGCAACAAATGTGCGATTTTATCCACATAATTGCCAACATGATGCAAGGTCGCTCCATGTATCTAGCGAACACACATTAATATGCAAATACCACGCGTAATTTCAGAAACTCTTCGATTAATGCAAAACTCACATCCAACAGAAACTGCTGATAGTAAGCATTGTTGAATGATTGAGTAACTCATACGAAGCTGCAGAGCCCGCCAAGTGGATAGGCAGAGGCATCACCGTGACAAATGGGGTGGCCTATGCCACGACGTGGAAAGCCATGCTTCGATGAGCGGCACCGTGGAAAACGGTTGCGATAACGAATACGTACAAGTTTCACGTAATTATGACTTTCCATGACCACAAAATATTTAAGACCATTTTCCTGTGTACAAAGCATACACAAATGTAGGCTAGCTTTTAAAAATAATCGTATTGTGACGCACATTGATAACTTATCCAAAACTAGTACTGGCAGTTCACAAGTTATCTGTGTTGACCCGGCGACGGCTCATATCACTACTCCGAGAGCTTATTTTATGACAGTTTGTTCAACTTGTGTTACGTTTCACCACAATGTTTTTTGTTTGTTATGACTAAACTAAAACCAGTCGAATTAGCTTTATCTAGAAACTTAAAAGAAGTGCTTCAACTTGTCTTATTTTTTGTAGTGCGGTGATTATCCCAACGAAAATGCAGTTAACAAACTGCTGCAGAGCAAACGTCTATTATTTATCGTTGTAACAAAACATTGCTGTAAATTATTGCCGTGTCAATAGTAAATTAGTGATATTCAATTTAAATAGTGAGTGCACGCAATGTGAACGCAACTCGACTACTCGAGGCCACCGGCGTGCGCGGGCGGAGGCGGCGCAGGCGCATCGATGCACCGCGCTGACCCGCATGCGCCTCCAACGAAAGTGAAACTAGATGTAATCGCCCGCTTGTTCTCTATTTTGGTTTGTAATTGAACCGCTCGCTATTACTACTTTCCTGCCCAGCCAACAGCTATCTTTTAATCTACGCGCTTTGAACCACTGCCTATATCCCGATCGACTATGTATTGTACATTATTCTCTACGGTTCACTGTACAGGCAACTTCAACATTACTTACTTTTTGTAGTTATCCAAGCTTAACATGAACAACATGCGACTAAAACCTTTGAGAAACTCCTTTCCATATTTCATAGAGTACTGCAACCGCCGCCATCTTGAATTAAACGCCATAATAACGCTTTGGAATGAATTACATTGCAAACCGTATGATTTAAAACCTATAAGCATCGATTCATTTAAACTACTTTTGTTTTCCTTGAGTGACGGAAGTCCTGATGACTCAGAATCGTTCCCATAGCGAATTATGACTATAAAGACATCATAATGAATTTGCGCTGAAAAAAGACTAAAGTGCGTTAGGAACGGATGTTGCACATCTGTTGTTGGAGACATAATAACAAGTAATTAGCAAGGGAAGACGTCGTCCAGTGAAGGCGGCCATGTTCGCACAATGTGTCCCGCACGTTGGACCGCTTCCGTCGCCCCCCGCGACATCTTACCCCTCAAACACCAACACCAAGACCCCTAAACGAAATTAATTATTATTGTGCGCTCAATTCATCAATTGATGAACACCACTCGAGTCGAGGGTCTATCAACTCAGGCCTGAACAAAAAAAAACTAATTGTAACCAAAATACATTAAGCATTAATTAACATTTATAAACGACGCACCTAAATAATTTAAAAATTGATGTTCAAGATATTCTAACATAACAATAAAAACAGAAGGTATCGCCTTACATTTATATGTATACGTTAACATAAAAGTGGTATTAATTAAAGCCATTTTAAACGTGTAGAGTGGTGGAGCGGCGTTGATGAGCCCATTCGCCTGCTCCTCCTGCGAAGGTCACCCACTCACACACCTACTTACCTTACCACGACGCGGCCGACCGTTGATTGTGTTCAACTTATATTATTTCTGTTACCGATTGCGATATTGTAATAAATTAGCGTTTAATTTTTAAATATAATATGTCTATCCATTCACAATTATGCCAGATTCAAATACCAGTCTTTGCATTTAAAATAAAAATCTTGAGACTTTATAAAAACACGCTCTTGTATAAACAGTTTGTTGTTAATCAACTTTATCTGCCTACACTGTGTTTGCTCATTAACTATTATGACTTGCCTAGATACATGGCTCTACGTACTGAAATTTGTTGTAGTGTTTATTATTGTATGCCAGAGATACTGTTTTTATTTTTATTTCTCTTGTATCATTGATGAAGCCAAAATAGTATAAGGCCATAATTTTAAGTGTTTTCAAATGTATTGTTGATATTATCCTCTTCGGCAGCACATTACGATTTAAATGTTATGCCAATAAGTCCGCAACGAAGTGGGCGTATCGGCTGCGTGGCAAATGTGGCTAATCCACTATTTCAGTGAATTGTGAAAATATTGCTTAACAAGCGGTTGGTGGCGCGGCACGTAGTTACTTTACCTGCCTACCGCCAACATTTGCCGAAACTAGCTTGCAACGCCACCGTTGCGTCGTAAGACAACCTTCGATTTCTCCCATTTTAACACAACATAGCGTTTGTTCGTCAAAACTAATTTCGATAACAACGTCTTTCAGATTTTACGTAAATCACGGTTTAAACTGTATTTCGCTCTTTGGCAATTTCACACTTGCCTTGATGTGGCCGACTGTGGTCAGTTACATAAGAAGCCAATATTTTGGTGACCGCATTTAATGTTATTAGTATTCAAATTGCTCTAGCCTGCGTCGTCATCGTGGCGTCGCTATCAAATGCATTCAAATCGACGCTCTATTATTCCTCTCGGACCTCGGACACGCGCTCTTGTGCCACAGATTAGATTGACTCTTGATATCTCCGCTGAGGACTGATGCTGTGCTAAAATAACTTTGATAAAATCATTATATTTGTGCCAAAGACTACCACCATAGACGATGCCTCCAGTCACTGTCAAATACGAAGAGTCAGTTCATTACAATGGACTAAGTTAAATAATAACGTTTTTTTAATTAAAGTGAACGGCAAGAATTTGACGTCAAGTAGTGCAGTAAGTTATCTTATTAATAAACAACTTTTTCACAATGAGTTATTTGAAAACCTGTTTGCAACTTCACAATAAGATAATTAGATTCAATAAAACTCAAATAAGGTGAAATAGGTTAAGTGTTGATATCCTAATGTGTATCATTTTAATTTACAAATGTGTACGGTTTTGAGGATGTGCGAAAATTACTAATAGAAAACTTTTATGTAAGCTGGTAAACCTTCCAAATCTTGGGTAGATGGATGTTTAAATGATACGCATAAGGTTACGAAACAGTGTGGGTCATAATTATTATGGAAAGAGAATGCCTCGTCACAGTTGGAGACCAAGGCTTCCTTTATTAACAAAGCTGCTGAAGATACCGACGCTAATGTAATCTGAATTGTCCTCGCTTTGTCCGTGTATAGAAACGCAGTAATTTTGGGTGATTATGTCAGTTGTTCCAAAGAATGCGTCGGCGTAACAGAGCTTGTGGAACATGTATTGTTTTGTGAAGTATACGTAACGCACGTGGGCTCTTGATCTGTAGCGGAGAAAGTAGCACAGCCGGCGGCAAGGCCGTCTCGTCTCGTCCGGACCCGACCTTCCAAGATGCATTTCCGGGGCCTGGACATTAAGATTGATCACTATACAATTCTGATTGTACCTTTCATTCATATACTATCACGTTAATGCGGAACATTCATAGGTAATTCGAAGGTCTTCCATCGTCAAGCTCTTATCCGCTTAATAGCTTTGCGTAAAAGGCATCGTTTCACAAGGCTTTAAGTACAAATGAAATCGAATAGCCATGAACGGGGCGATTAAACATCACGTAATAATAATTATACTCGTCTTTCTATCCACTTTCGACCTCTGCATGTAGCAATTAGCCGATACTTTCCTAATAAATGTTTTATTTAAACTGCAAATATGAAACATTTAAACCAGGGATTCCCAAAGTGGTCGATAGCGACCCCTTGGGGTCAAAATCGGTTTCCCGGTCGACATCCCGGAGGACACGGTGGAGCATACGGTGTAGCGGCTTGGGCAGAGCACCGCCGTGTCCTCGTGGAGGCGATCGGCGGCAGAGATCTCTCGCGTCCGGCCCTGGTTCAGGCCATGGTACGGAGCGAGAGGGCATGGGCAGCCGTCACCTCCTGCGAAGCAGTAATGCTCGCGAAGAAGGAGGCGGGACGGTTGAGGGAAAGGCAAATTTCGCGCCCTCTCGTCCCTAGCCGCCGCAGGAGACGCCCTGGGCGTCGGGAATCCCGGGCGGATTTCCGGCCACCGAAGACGCGGGCTTGCGGACGGTGAGCTATGGGTAGCTCACCGTCCGGTAAGGACCAGGCCCGGGTCGACGGCGCGTTGTATTCCACGCGCGCCTCAAAGAGCTGTCGTCAGCCTAAATGTAGGGGGCCGATGCCTGCCGGGGTCGCTGGAAGGTACTTATGGGTCACAGAGGCCCCTGGCAACACAGGCAACAGGAAGGAATACGGGTGGGTATTAGTCAGTAAGAGTCTGACACACCCTCCGCCCAGAGCGGGACAAGTTATTTGATGATTTCCCATTAAAAAAAAAGGGGGTCGACATAAACGAACTGTATAAGTTGTGACGTGTACCAACTTGTTATAAGAATGACTAATATTTTAGTAGGAAGTATCATTGTTGTACTTTTAAAAACTCAACAAGTCGATAAGCGTGCACAAGTTCGTACAAGATGAAAAAAATTGGCTATGGGGTTCTGAGGTATCAGTTAATTTTGGAAAAGGGGTCCCTTGCCCAAAATATTTTGGGAATCTCTGATTTAAACAATACGTTAACGTACTTGAAGATAAAACTATAATCGAATATCATTACGATTAGCTGATCTGTGTAATCTTCTTCATCCAATCCACTTACTGCCTAGTTTGTAACCTCTACGTCCCCAGCTACATACTGTCAAGGTTCGCTTTGGTTGAGGGCACTAGTCGTGCACTCATTAACATCTAAACGTCATAAGGCTGACCTCCATATCCAGAAAACCTTAGAGAGTGACCAGATTTTCTCAATGTTCTTTACCCACTTAAACAAACCGTAGGTATAAATGACATCCACTTGTATAAAATAAGAAGTTCACACTTGAGTACCTATTTTTGGTTGCTAAGAGTGTAAAAACAGGTCGAGGGAATCTAACATTCATAACGATGATTAAATCGGTTGCTAAACAGAGGTCGCGTGACAGTCTATACGTGTGATTGCAACATCAGCAGTCGCGTGCATCACGCTGTAGTAACCGTACCGTAGATCCGCATAACATAATGTCTCGGTAACATTGTTTTTGACGCATTTGAAACCTAGTTTCTGTCTCCTTCATAATTATCTTCTCACAACTCAGTCTATAACAGTCCAGCGCTAGGCATAGGCTTCTCCCAAGTTGCGCTGAAAGCCGCAACACCCAGTTCTTCTTTATTTTCTAGCTCTTTTTTATAGCCTTATTGCCAAAGAAATGAAATTTGTGTCATCCTAAACTCTAGAGTCCTCCCAGACTGTGGGTACTAACAGGATTCGTCCTACTTTTAAACATATCGTGTTCGTGACTGTAAGCTTTGTTAAAAGTAATTAACTCTTCAAACGTCAGCTATTCACAAACATTAATGATGACTGATGAGCATAGGCACATAGTTTAAAAGCGAAGTGTTGTGTCGATTCTATATTATTGATCAGTGTCCGGATCTTAATGTGGAGTGGAGAATCAACACGCAAGCCACGGACTGGCCAAACGAGTTATGTTATAAATAATTAATTAATATTTGGCCGGCGAACTCTTTGTAACTTCAAGGTCGTGGTGGCTGATCTTCAATACTCGTCAAATGGCTTTCAAGTTTTTTGTAGATTCATTCCTATTTGAATACCAATTTGTGTCAAATGCTTGGAGTTTGAACTTGAATATTTTTATTATAATTAAGCAAAAGTCTGTTCTAGGGTCTTCTTTTTTATAATATTAAAATAGTGTTAAAGGAGTCTGGTTCTAGCAGTTCATTGAAAGTTATGTCTTTATTTAAAATTTCACACTAAATCAGATGTTATTCAATGCGTTTCGTTGTGTATTCTGTTCAAATAAAGTGTTATTTTTTATATTTTGCTGTCGTATTTTTCTAATAGGTGCGTACTGTTAACTTTATGATGCCCACTAGTTAATGTTAAACCTTTAGGGCCACGGGTTAAGGTTGCGGCACGACTGCCATGAGAAATGAATGGACCCATCGTTCATTTGCTCACTTCACCTGCGTGAATATTAATCAAGCTCAATCATTATAATTCTAATTCGTTATTTTATTATATGCCAACAATGTTAATGCCAACATCAACAAATTTATAATACTGTTGATCTAGTAATAATTCGTTATGAATATGTAAACTTGGGAGTATTTTAATCGAACTTCGGTTCCTACAAGGCAAACCTGTCAGCGATAATCTCGAAATAAATTAGATAATGTTTAATAATTGTGAACATAGCTTTATGCAACTCACTTATTATTAGACTATTATTTATCGCTCGTGAATTGATCAGTTAAAGCAGATAATAGTTTAGCAAGTTCATATCAGAATATAGATCGATAAATTAGTCATACATAAGTACTTAAAATAAGTACCTAAGAAATATTTTACTACTGACAATGCAGTTGGTATTCAAAATACTGCGTCTATTATAATTTGTCATACAAAACCACTTACTTTGTTAAAATTTCACCAAATAGTATGCTGCCTCGAAAATATAATTGAAACTCGGCCTCCATTTGCACAAAAGACGTTAAATTTAAACACAAGTGATTTCTGCCACTGCGGCCTTGTTCCCGAGTTCATTGTCTTACTTCATCTAATCTCACGTCTTATTAACACTGAATGTGTGAAGCAACAACGTATTAAACTAATTTCAATAGATTTATTCAAATAAGAAGCTAGAACTTTCGTAGAGTTGCCACATTAAAACGAAGCTAATTGTAAAACGATGATATCATAAAAGCATCCCACAAAGGATATTTATTTAATTCATCATCCATTTAAATAGTTGAATAAATATTGTTCTACATTTCATATATTTAAACAAGATTAAGATACACCCAGTGAGTAAAGTAAGACACTTAACTATACAGCCATATTAACAATAATTAAGTATAACTGGGTATGTCTGTTCAGTAATTTTCCATGTGCAATGCAGAACTATTTTTATAAACCAATGTAAACACTAGCGCGATACGCTTGCTGAATTAATGTCCCCAATTCAATTGAAGTGTTTCATTAGCACAAGTGGCCCCGATTGCTTCGTTGATGGAGCCCGGTGCCCGACGATCGTCGCAAAACTCGGGCGCCATGAACACTTGCTACTAACAGACACGTGATGATAATTTCATGTGTGCTTGTAATAAGGAAGTCAGATAAAGTAAGCCTAAAACGAATTATGACTAGAGATAATAATTCATCATCTATACAAATGAATAAAACGGAAGTGTCTGTTTGTAATGTAAAAATAACAGCTTTTTACTAAATACGAATGAAAGTATAATGGTGCGTTTCCACCACGCGGAGCTGGGCGGAGTGGAGAGGAGCAGACCGTGAATTGATCAATCACAGTGCTCGAAATCTCCACTCTGCAGGTTTCAAGCACTGTTATTGGCCACTTTGCGGTCCGCTCCTCTCCACTCCGTCCAGCTCCGCGTCAGTGGAAACGCACCCTAATACGGTATTTATAACAAAAAAAACAATATTAAAAAATTGTCTGTCTGTCTGTTCTGGTTCATCTCCGAAACGGCTGGACCGATTTTGATGGGACTTTCACACTGGCAGATAACTGATGTTATAAGGAGTAAACTTTTATTTTATAAAAAGCCACGCGGGCGATGCCGTGGGCAGCAGCTATTTAAAATAATTCCATCTTTGAAGGTTTTTTACTCACTCTTGGCTTAGAACTAGGACTGCTGAGGCACATAATTTTAGGCAGCTACCGAATCTTTAATGTAACATATACTTCTTACCTAGGATTTTTTTAAGTTTTGAACGTCAAATACACTACTTAATGTATTATTATCCTTTTACATCGTCAATGGACTTGACGACCCGATTATGCTTCCCAGCCAATATGGCGATGCCTTGATGATGATGAATTTAAAAGTTCTCCAAAGCAGCGCTTAAATAATAAGCAATACAATAGAATGTTACGTTACGTGAAACTAAAGAAAAACACATAAAAAAACGAAAATAAAAAATCCGGAACCAACAAATGAAAAATTGTCAGCTTTTACAGGTGGTTCTTTAGAATTAAGTACCTGATCTTAGTAAAATCTATTCATTGTACAAAAATCTCGTTAACAACAGCTCATTCGGTCAATAAGATTGTGTTGCTAAGTTCGTGATCCGCACAAGACCTTCGCGCGCTGCCGGGTTCAATTAGAGATCACCCAGTTGCGTTAGAAGAAACGAAGTCCCCCATTACCGACTGGGGTCGTGACACCGCACGTCTAAACGCGGTGCCGTAATATCAGTATTGTTGTCAGTAATTTTCACGTACAACTAACTTAGAAGTTAATTGTGTGGAATGAACACAAGTAGATACTTATTTGTACGTAACTATAAAATGTGGGCGTTATCGCATTGTATCGCTACGTGTGAAGGACGTTTACAAATTAAATCTATGTGTACTATCGAAATTTCATTGTTCAATGCACATTAGATCAAGGCAAGAAATAAACTCACAATGTATTTTGTACATACTATTTTTGCAAAGTGCTGTTGTTATACCTCGTAGAATTATATCACTTCCGCAGCTGAACTAGTAAAACCATATTTTGTCGTAAACAATGTGCAAAACAAGTCAGGAACCTGAATAAACAGCCTAATATCGATACCGAACGTAATGGTTTCATAACTGATTTATTAGATCCTTGCATAACACTTCGGATAGTTAATAACCATGAAGTATAATCAGTTGCAATAAAAACATCATAAAACGCCAGTGAAGCAGTAATTGCTGTGTTACTCTCGCAATTATAAGCAGACCATCGCTTTGGCAAACGTCGAGAAGTATATTTTGTCTAGTATAATCAGTTCAGTTATATCGGGCCGTCTGTGTAAGTGTTCCGGACGACTAGCGGAGTACGTTTTACTTTCTTGTAGGAAGTGCTATCGCTTTCAACGCAGACCGGTTGGGAGTATCTACTCGCTGGATACATTGGGGTTGGATACGATCAGTTTGTAAAAAAATATTGTTACTTACTGAAATTACCTTCTGCAATCCATGAGAATTTTTATGATTTGCAACTGATACGTAATAGCTTTTGTAGTGTTGGTCTTTCTTAAGCCTTGCCTGTAGTTTTACAATTAAATAGCAGCGTAATATTCATAATAGGCACTTAAGCAATCCAATAGCAAAGCAATCGTTGCTGATTGCGCTTTATTCATTAAGAAACTAAGCAATCCAACTAACTGCGACTTGAGTCCAACAATCTTTTTGTGAAGTGGATTAGTTTTGTTATGTATTAGTTTGTCAATTCTAATTTCTTTTTTCTTTTTTCACAGGTGAGTCCAGATTACGAGTTGGATGAAATGACAATCATTGTAAGTTTAGTTGATCATCTATCGAACACAAAAAATTGAATTAAGTTTCCCTATTATGTTTGTTCGTCCATTCGGATCTAGATCCAAAAGAAATAAAGTAGGTACGCCAGCATTCCCCAAAAAGAGCTTAACGGCCATATAACCCACAGGAACACGACATAATGTATAATGGTCGGTCATTAAGAAGTACGATAGTTTTCATAATCAAACACAGAGCACAAAAGTACAACACTAACAAACCCGCTGACAAGCGTTTGTGGAGCTTGATTAATTTTGACAATGTAGTTTAGAATCTCCTTTCGCAATTATAGCTTAACCCATTGGTTAGGCATTGGTATGGCACTTTTCTATCACTTCTAACAGTTTAATCGCATCTTTGTATAAATTTCCTGCCAAGAAAAATTGAGTTCTTCTGTCGAGCACTCTACTATTGGCGTATCAAGACAATTATAATATACTCAGCTTATAAAAGTCTCATAACTTTCGAAGTCCATTCCAAATAATAGACCGGTCTCGCCCACAGCCATACTTGTCGAAACTTAACAGTGACTCAAAAAGGGCCAAAGATGCATTAGTCACAGAAAATGTTTATCTATGTTATTACCTCGCGTGACTCATACATGTCGAACGATTTGCGGGGAAAGTATAACCCGGTAGTGACGCAACAATAAAAATTATACGGACAAAGGAATTGTTGCAACTAGACCCGCGGCTGACGTAAGGGACAACAGCTTGTCACTAATGACCGCTACACAATGATCCGTTGTCATGAACTCATGACGCTTCGGCTAGCCAAGTTGCACGCCATAAATAGTAAACATAATGCAGACGCTATATTCTAAGATTTCGAATTCTGAACGCCTTCAACAACGGCAACGATCATCACGAACAAATTGTTTACCTGTCCGGTTTTGCAAATCAACCCCGAGTCGGCGGCGTTGTCTTGTTGCATCTATAAATAAGGAGGTGCTAAAAGCGGCCCGACCGGGGGACGTGCTTCCTTCGCTTTGAGCGGCCGGGGGGTAAACATACTCGAGTTGAACGAAGCCCTTTGTTGACATTTGCTTTACGGCCGCTTCACCTCGAGTCGCGAGCTTTATGGCGCGCGCGCAATAAACACAGCACCCGTAGCGACGCCAGCGCCTGCGAAGACGAGGTGAATGTCTGTATGCGCGCACGCAGGCCCACCCGCCATCGCCATAACAACACACATCACGTCTCGCTCACTACTACGACATTACACCAACATTATAAAATATCTTCAAAGCTTATCCCAGTTACCATTTTGGTTAGCTGTGTAAAGAGTTTTCGATAGGGTTTTTTGCAAATGGGTTTTTTAAAAACTCTTACGGAATGTGTTAGATTGTGAACGACTTCATCATATAAGAACTAGTTACCTACTTCAACCCAATGTCAAATTTGAAACGGATTATTAACCCTAATCCAATGAATTGGTTCTTTAACCCTCTCAAAAACCCTTTCAACCCTTTTATGGGTTTCGAGCTGCTCAATCCGCTCCCACAGACTGGGGCGATAACGCGAAATATAAAGGCTCGCGCTAGTCTGCACGAGCCTTTACTTTTTTAACGTCTTACCTCTTATACGTGGTTGTACATTTCCTGTTTAAAACTTACCAGTACCTTCCTTACGAGAATATCCACGCATTGTAATTTAACATTAAAGCTTACCAGGAAAATAACACAAAAAGGCGATTTTACAAATTCTCGATACTTGTCTCCGGTACTACGTGATTTCCTTTTCGCTATGTTAATGATTACCTACTTACTTCTTCAAATACATTTCCATTGTTTCGTCTAATATAATAAACCAGCAGACAATCGTTTGGTAGGTGTTTGTAATATAAATAAAGAGGAGCGGTTGACATGTGATGGCATTTATACCTTAGCCGGTGTGTTCTCGCATTGCAATCACGGCGTGGTGCCCATCTGCATGCGTGCGGTACGCGCGGCGTCCGGTCTTACTCATCTAACAGTCTCTAACTATGTGAACTGCGTGGATACGTTTACCATATTCATATGCTGTACATACACGGTAAGCAACGATAAATAAGGATATTATTGTAAGCATATCATCAATTATTATTTCATCATCTAATTTTGGATAATTAGCAACAGGTATCTTACGTAATCTTGCTTCGTTATCTCCTAACAAAACAACTCCTTCAAGAGAAATGGGTATAATTATAAATGTACTCTTTTATTAAATGAGTGTAATAATAACGTTCATTATGTTAATAAATAATCAAGCGACACAATTATCAGACAGTTTCGAATCATATGGTGACCATTTGGACGGATGTCTGGCCTATGTGGGAGAACATTGAATCGCGTTGTTATTTGTGTTGCTTGCATAGCTATGTTAATGTTTCATAATTGTATCGGCGTAAAGCGTGCTTTGAAGCCAGTCTAATTGTGGTAAAATGCGCCACTTAAATAACCATAAGTGTAAGATACACAAGTAAGCGGTCACTACGCAGTGACACCGCGTGAATCATATAATACTCATCCATTGTTCACGATTTCGCGTGAGCGCTCACAAGTCACTAACCGGTCATTTCTATATTTCAATGATTTGAGGGAAATCTCTATCACGTCCATTATTTTAACTACATGAAAAATGAATGAGGGGGGACCATTATTCTCAGAGACTTTTATGCAAACTGAAATAAATGACTTTATGTGCAACCAGGGGGCGACGACGTCAGACACTGAAAGGTTAATGACTAGTCTGGTCATTATTGAGAGATTGTTGTTAGGTCTCTGACAGAGGGGACCGCAACATCTCGACTGTGATCATTTTCGCGCAATCATTCAATAAACTTGATGGGATCAATCGCCAAGACCCTCGCTTGACTCAAAGAAATGAACCACTTCTAATAGTTGATACTACAATGAACAACGGTCGTTTGTA
The DNA here is from genome assembly GCA_905333075.3 of Atethmia centrago. Lineage (NCBI taxonomy): Eukaryota > Metazoa > Arthropoda > Insecta > Lepidoptera > Noctuidae > Atethmia > Atethmia centrago. The sequence continues at coordinate 14,494,060 of HG995381.1, read as the reverse complement.
GTTTGGATCCATTGTTTTGAATTAATTTTTAACAGGTTAAGTTAGTTTATATCATTCGTTATTTCCATATTATTGTCTTGGTTGCCACTGTTGCTGGCTAGTGTGGGCTGTCCTCATGACAGTAATGTGGCTGTCCGAGAGTTTTAAATCGTTAAAAGTTCATTTAAATATAGAACGCATTTGATTAGAACCAATTAACGTTCAATTAAGCAGTTCTCTTGTTTGAGTTATATAGTTGTATCAATTGTCGCGAGGCGCTCTGTCTTAATTATTCGAATTCATGCTCGTTACGTTACTTACGACGGTTACGACGACCTAGCAAAATGACCACAAAGAAACTTCACTCAATAGATAATTATAATGATTGCAACAAAGGTCAGGTTAGGTCATTGTGAATATGCAGCCATCGGTTAAGGTTTTAAGTCGTTTAGAGACCAGGGACAGTAGAAACCCACTGAAGAATAAGTCGTTCAAAGGGTTAGCCGTTCATCCTGTCACCCGTATATGTAACGCCTTGCATGGCTTAAACCTTTTAAACTCTTTAATGAAGCGGAACTCAAAATATAACACTTTTAATGGTTTAGCCTTATAATTCTTGTAATTGTTTGTAAATTTCATTGAGCTCTTTAAAATCCTAATAAACCCTTTCCCTTTTAAGGAAATTTGATCGAACCGGTTTATGGTATTCAGGGGTTTTGAATGGGTTTTCAAGAAGTTTACTAACCCGTTTATTAGATAAGGATTACCCATAGATAATAACTGTTTGATTTAAAGGGGTTTACTAAGTCTGCCACCCCCATGCAAAGAAGGCTTGAGTTTATGTATGTATGTACTAACTCGTTCACAAGGTATGATTGGGTTCAAGGTAAGGTTTTTTTAAAAAGCAAAAGCCTATTCGGAATCCCTTTATACGTCTAACCGAAATAGTCTCTGTTAGAAACAGCATGTGTTTTTCTTCACAATAGCAACATTCATTTGAATTGTTAAGTTTGAATCTGCTGGAAATGAGTAACCTAAATTCGCGTTCGTTGTTGTTCGATGCCGTTGCCCTCAGAGGTTATCTGGAAAGAATATATTTAGCGAGACCTCGAGTTCGGAAAGCATCGACAGTAAAGTAGAGGTGTAAATTTTCAGTGATTGCCAACGTAAATACGCGAGCACACGCATGGCGATGCTCCGAGTTCGACAACCTTACTGACTACACAATTTTTCAATTTTCATTAACCATCTTGAAGAAAATTCTTCCAAGTAGATGATTTATCCGATGTTCACTATTATGTGTGATAGTTTCGAATATTTTTTTAAGTGAACAGTCTTAAATTCGCTGGTTACACCTTGATGTTTTAAAAATTTCCACAAAGTTACTGTTTTTATTAGTCAGAAAGTCGTTGCCCTCTGTACGTTCTGGTATTAACATCTGAATATTCGCCACTAATGTTTACTCCTTCAATATTTTAAGACTGTTAAGTAAAAATTTGTCATCTGGAATGCTTATGTCATTCCATTCCTAAGCTACAAAATGATTTTTGAATGTAATCTTAAATAAATAAATAAATAATAATATAATCTTTATTCATACAAAAACCTTTGACATTGCTTAAGACTGGCACACTGGACATTGCTTTTGACATTGCTTGAGGATACATACTTTGGTCAGAAAGGTCTTTCAGATAAGGTAATCCCTGACTCCTAAACTAGGTGATCCTGTGACTTAGGAGTCAGATCTTGCTTTCGTCTGTAACCATCAGCGTTTGGACTTCTTTGTATTTAAATTTTCCACCTAAATGGGTATGTAATCGGTACTTGGAGCTAGACCTAAAATAGTCTCGCCATAGAACGTTATGCAACTTGCAGCCACCATAATAACGAGAAGCACAAACACATTGGCTCGAGCGGTCGGCGTGTTTGCCACGTTGACAACATCGCGCGCTAACTAAAGCAGTACACATCGCAGTATGAGGCGCGACCTGTGCCCGCCGGGTCTTTGGAAACGTTCATTACACCATCCTTTACCCAAAATTATATTTACCAAACAAACACCCGTTACAGTGTTATGGATTAGTTTGTTGGCCCGAACGTGTAAACTGTTGACGTAGAACCAATGTCTAAACATGTGTTATTATAATACGCGAGGCGCAGTCATGGAGTACGCGCTGCCGGCTGATTACCCTCAGCTTCGGACGCAACGACCGCGGCCATTTGAAATCGACAGTGATTACAATTTTCCCTGGAGCTCGGTTGCGCGAGCGCAACGTCCGATGGAAAGCAGCGTTTAACCAATGTTCCGCTCTGATAACTCTCTAATTACGCTTCGACCGTTTTCCGTCGACACTTGGCCGCCACCAGCTTAACCCCTGGCTCTTCACTGCAACATTTCACCCGCGATTGTAACGACACGCTCATTTGTTTGCTTCACTTTCGCCTTTGACGTTACTGTACGGTCATATTGTTTCATTAAGCAGAAATATATTGTAGACAATGAATTCCTTGCAGAACAGTGTGCTTCGCGACATTTTTGGAGTAGGGCAAAGATAACTTTCCTTTGTTATTTATATTGACTGTCAGTTTTCCAACGTTTACCTTTTCGTAATATGAACAGTGCAGGCACAATCTCTCATGAAGGACAAATAGCTACTGCACAGACGCAGCCTTAAGAGTAGTCGGTTATTGCCCACATAGCGAACAATAGGTGCTCATATGCCGCTAAAAGCATTCGTGTGTAATTGTTTACCTACCGTTTGCTGCTAACCGCAAGACTTAACGTCTAGTATAGACTTTGTGCCGGCTGAGCCATTAATATGAGGCTTTATCGACTGCACCTCGTGGTAGTAGGTATTACTATTTACTAAATAGTTAATTTTAATATTATGGGAAACTAGCTTCTGTCAGCGACTTGGTCCACGTGAAATTTCTTGTCCCCCCCGACCCACCCCGTCGCATCGAATCGCCCGCCCGCGCTATTACTTCGTTTTCGCTAAACGTTCTTTCTGACATTTCATTTTGTTCGGCACCTAAGGGTCCTAGCGTGATGTTAAATAGCCTTCCAGAAATATGGTGTCCCTGACTTTTTGTAGAACTATTTACAGCAGACCAGGTTGCCATACATTGTTTTCAATTATATCCAACTGTTTAGGCAAATAATTCTGTTTTAAGAGATATATATCTTTTAGACTTGCTAGACAAAAATTGTGATAGCTCGGCTAATATGAATGATATAAATATAATTTATCGTCTAGCACTCAGGAATAATGTAGCTTTCTACAAGGGAATTTTTAGAATTGGATCGTTCTTTTCGGAGATTACCCCTACATACACACTTACAACCAAACAAATTTTTCTTGTTTATAATATTAAGATAGGGTAGTCGGGAAAAATCTGTTACGCATCATGCAAACAAAGAGCGCAGTATCTAATATTATTTGTCCGTTGTATTCCAAAACACAAGTGTTTGCGTGTTTACGATCCCCGGACGAGGCGGAGGCGAATAGAATATACAATGACGTGTCATTCACATCGATTGAGGCCGCATACAAGATGCGGCGTATCATACATTATGTATAGAGCTCGTCGTGTTCCGCGTCCAACTCCGATCCGATCCGACCTTCATGTCTCTCTGGTCTCGCCAAAGATTTGCTAAACCATGCTCATACTCACTCACCACTTACAACTGCTAGGAACCCTTGCTATACATACGAGCCAGCCGTCGCTTGCACAGTCAACCCTAAAATGCAGCACTTTAGTAACATGGCAGCCGATCGCATACAAGGCGTTGAATAGATCTTTATGGGAGTACTGTTATCTAACACGACACGCGCCGACCATTGCCCCTCGCGCGGAGAAGTGTCGTCAAACGGCTCGGCGACAATTATTCGTCATAGTGGCGAGGCGACAAGCGATGCCTGAACAATAGTGCACAATCACCGCGATTGTGGCCGCCGCGCCCGTGTCAACTGCCTCTTGCGTGAACACCAGCATTGTTATGGTGATGCTCTGTAGCTTCAGGTTCGACGCTCTGAGAAAACAAAAGATGCGCCACACATTTGCATCTCTAAACGTTACTCTTCTAGAAAGGGAATACTGATGGCAATTGGGAAATTTACCGAAATAAATAATTCATGGTAGGGTTCCGGACGACCGCTGGTCGTTAAAAACTTAACATTAAAATTCGACTCACCCTCGGGCATCGAAAACACCATTTTGAAGCTCTGTTAATTGGTAGCATTAACCATTTCAACATGTAGACCATTAGTGAAAACGAGATGAATCCGAGCAGGTAGACGACCAAACCAGCTCTCGGGGTTGTTTTTTTTTTTTGTTAACTTAAAAGCAGGTACCGGCCGACCCTTCTAGACAGATTGTGTACATTTTTTCTACTATAAAAATAAATCTACGATTTTGTAAAATAACTTTTTCTCATGTACTTTTTGGCACAGTCTTTTTTGTGGAAGATGCTATTTGTGTGCCCAAAATACAATGGGCTCTATTTTATATTTCGTATCCTTTTTAAGTCTCAGAAGTATTTCTTATTTTCTGGCGTCTGACAAAATGGCACCTGAAAAGCTTTTAGTAACAAATTATTTTGTAATTTTTCAGAACCAATCTCGGCCAGTGCAGACAATGAACGCCACACTGAGCGCAACCCTCGGGCCGGTAGGAGCCGGAGCGGTCACGGGCGCCGTCAACTGGGAGCAGCACCCGGTGCTGGCCCGCGCCGCGTCTGTGCCCGCACACCGCGCGCTCGCCGGCCTGCTGGACCGCCTGGGCCACCGCCGGCTCGAGCGCACCACTAGCGAGCCCGCGCCGCCTCCGCCCGCCACCAGCAGATACAAGACCGAACTCTGCAGACCCTTCGAGGAAGCCGGCGTCTGCAAATACGGCGACAAGTGTCAATTTGCGCACGGCATGCGCGAACTGCGCAACTTGCAACGCCACCCCAAGTACAAGACGGAGCTGTGCCGCACGTTCCACTCGGTGGGATTCTGTCCGTACGGGCCGCGCTGCCACTTCGTGCACAACGCGGAGGAGGCACGGCGCCGCGAGTCGACGTCTCCCGGCGGGTCCGTGGCATCGCTGTCGTCGGGCGGCTCAATGGCGTCTTACATGAGCGACGGGTCGCGCTCGCCGCGCTCGCCGCGCTCGCCGCACTCTCCGCTGACGCCGCAGTCTCCGCTGGCGCCGCACTCGCCGCCCGCCATGTCTCCTCCCGCGCACGCCACCGCGTTCGCGTTCCGCCGCGCGCAATCTCCCGACCCTGAAGAAGAGCGACTCCCTGTGTTCAACCGTCTGTCGTCGGCGTTCGGGGACCTCGTCATCGCCTAGGGCCCTGCGATCGCCTAGTCCTAAGTTAACTTATACCGAACATAGCTTAAGGATCGTCCGTCACCTTAGTGCCTACTTGACGTCTTCCAGCCAGCGCCCGAGCGGCGTCCGCTCGTCGCGCCTCGCGCACACGCACACCCGCTCAACGAATGATCTCCAGTTTGTCGATGCTATTTTGTTACTTCGCCTTGTAATTTATAAAGTTAACGAAACGAAGTATTTTCTGGCGTCTCGAAAGTTTGCGGTGTGAAGTATAGTGGTTTCGTACCTACATGTTTTTAGTTATCGGCACGCACTTGTAAATGGCACCTTATAATATTAGATATTTATTGTGTAGCTCGCGGAAGTCTTCCCGATGATCCTCCGCCGAGCGGTGGTCTCTGTAAAGTTAGCTCATAGAACATTTTATTTATTTCGTACTGCCTATCCGCGCTCGGTACTGTACCGCGAGAAGGCGCTCGTGATCTATTTTTAAGGGTTTAAGATAATAATTTATTATTTATTTTGAGTCTCTTTAACTGTAATAATTATTTTATTTTGTAGCTAGCAGCTGCGATGCCGCACCGCATACGGACGAGGCCCGCGTCGACGGGACGTGGCTCGTTACCATACACAAATTCGACTGATTCTGAACCTGAACACAAATCATACTATTTTAATACAGTCACCGATATACACGCTACGGACAGAATCAGTCGGACAGAATCTACAACTCGGGAGTTTGATGGGCTTGTGGATAAAGTTTTCCAGTTTCATTAATCTCGAATATTATCGTCGACCTCGGCAGACAAAACCGAAAGTGCTCATTTGTGGCTGCGTGCCGTGCGATATCTCCGGCTAGCCGACCCGCTAGCGATCCTCCGCGGCCCATCTGAGAACTATCGGCACGACGCTCCTCCGCGCTCGACTAGTCTGCCAACGACTTTTTGTTTTCATTTTACCTCGTGCGAGGAGGACGAGATACGGCCCTAAACCGGTTCCAAGTTTTGGTGATTATTTTTGTAGTGGCTGCGCCGAGTCCTCTCTCGGTGCTCGCGTCCGCCTCGCAAAAACCGCCGCGAGCGAGCCTCCCGAGCGCAGGCCCGCCGAACTGCCGAGCTCGTACCGATAAACCTGTATAGAGATATGACACAATAATATAAGAAACATGTTTAGACAACAGTTGTCGGCGAGCGGTCGCCGCGCGGGCGCGGGCGGGCGAGCGCTCGCCTGCGCTCCGCCTAAAGTGTGCCTTTTACTTTAGAAACGAGTTAAATCGATTTATTTAATTTTTAGTTGATCGAGATAGATTATTGTTTATTTATTGTCTCCTTTTGAATATGATATTCAAATTGGCACAGTTTAACTTTAGTCCTACTTTGACAGAGCTAAAGTGATTAGTTTCCAAGTAGCATAGTTTTCTTTTGAATTTAAAGTGTGATATTTTATAATATTTATATAAAAAAAAGTTTAAACTTTTAATTAAGGGACCAATGTAAATGATTAGGAGAAATTCTGATAGAACCATCGTATGCTATCGAAACTTACCAAGAGACTGTATCCTCGCGCCACATATTGATGATATTTTTGTTACATGTCAGATCTACGAGTTCTAATATATTACATTACAATAAAACGACATTTGACCAATACTGGTTTTGTGTTTAATTATTATTCAGCTTTATAGAACCGAGATGGTATTTTTTATTTTGTTTTACTATTTTTAGTTTCAGTTTTTCTCCCTTTCTAAGCGAGTCGTTGCATGGTGACCACAAGATAATAATTTTGTACCTAATGTTAAGGAAATTTTAGTTTTAAGCGTTCATAAAGATCACGATTATTATTTATTATCAGTTCATTACAAATTATAAACCATTAAAAACTGATTATTTAATTTCTTTTGTATTTAAACCGACATTTAAGTTGTACGAATTCTTGTAACTTAATGTTAGTAATATATCATGAGTCATATAATATAACAGGTTAGTTTAGTACCTACGACACTTGTAATTAAGTATTTAATTTTTTTAATTTAATTCCAATTTAAGTTAATCTTCCAAAAATGACTATTACGTATTCTATTTTCTTATGGACAAACAAATTAAGTATAAAGCTTAAATAAGTATGAAATTTTTCTTGTAAGTTTCCTTATTTCCATCTGCATTTTTATTGAATTATAGTCAAAATAATGTTTAATTTTGTTTTTTTTTTGTTATCCTTTGTTTTATCCCTATCCTAAAATTCTGTTATTTAATTCAACATTGCCATACACACAGATCATTAATTACAATATTATTTGTTGTACACGGGCACACATCACATATTACATATAAGTACATACAATATTATGCAAAACGACTAAACTAGACACTTAAAAGACTAAATTAAGTCGTTTTGCGAAAAAATCAATTGCAGCTCTCTATTTTTACCTCGTCGATACACTACTTAATCAGCCTTTATGTAATGTTCCCACTGCTGAAACACAGGCCTCTCTGTGAGAGGGAGTGGGCCGTAATCCACCACGCGGGCCCAGTGCGGGTTGGTAGATGTTACATGTCTTCGAATTTTTGGTTCTAGAATTTGCCGGTTTCATCACGATGTTTTCCTTCACGGTTTTGAGAGTTGTGATAAAATAATTTACACAAAGTAAGGCGCCTGTCTGGGTTGGAACCTACGACCTACAACTCTGCCGTTACCACTGGGCCACCGTCGATCGATACACATTGATGCGAAAATTGACCTTCTACCAAATGCAATTGAAGTGATTGACAATATCCCAACTACTGCAATTGATCGTTTCGGGGACCCATAAAATGTTGTAACTTTGCTGTCATAAAATATGAATGAAATCAGATTTCATGTCGCAGTTAACATTTCCGATTCTGGACTAATTCAAAAATCCTAAATGCATCATTGGATTTTTTTGTTGTAGATTGAATCACTAACTGATTTGATTAATGAATGGCTTCTGAAATGTGAGAAAACCCACATGAATAAATTTTACAGTAACTGAAATTGCTCATGATTAAACATTAGCACAATGAATGGCGTAATTTCTATATGAAGTAGGTCAACAAAAAAGAAATAACACCTGTAGGTAGTGTGTACGGCAGATGTCCTACCTACCTAGGTATTTATAATACCTTACAATAGAAGCGAGTTGTATTTTCGTTGAGATATGTGATGAAGAAAATACAATTCCTACACGACTACAAATCGTGCTGAAAGTCTCGCTTTTAGCGGTTAATAACTACTTAATTTAATGAGCCTACGTGAGTACCTAACTGGGGGGTAACCATCACCTCTTAAAGCAGTATTATTATAATATTACTTCACAGTGGGAAAGTGATGGAGCTATACAGGACTTATAGCTCCATCTCTTTCTCACGCTGAAGTAATATTGAAATAATACTGCTTTAAGAGGTGATGGTTACCCCCCAGTAACTATTAAAAAATATAAATATACTTTTAAATCAGTGACCACTTCGGTTAGCCGTATAAAGAGGCAGTAAACAGGCGCGACGCGATTCGAGTAGAAAAATTGCCATGAAGTTTTCATAAAAATTGTTCTACTAGAGTCGCGTCGCGCCTGTCTGCGCGAGCCTTTAATGCTCGTGCAGACTAGCGCGACAGGCAGCAATATCGTAACTTGGCGGCGTGGGCACGGTTTTGCTTTATTGACGTGGCGGTCAAAGTAAGCGACACCGATTCGGAGTCAAACAATAGAAAATCAATTGTGTCTCATTAGCTGTCCTTGACCAATTACAACCGTTTTTGTAAAATGGACCCCATATCTCATGAACGGGTTAACAAACTCCTCCAAAAACCCTTATAAATCCTCTCGGAAAGGTTTCAATGGGTTAACGCTTTGCCTGACAATCAGTAACCAGCGGGGATTGCTGCGTATGTAACACACGGTAGCAATGGGTTTTATTTTGACATTTCAACAAAATTTATTGCGATAGGTACCTACTTACGTTGTTAAGTAGACAAATTTTTCGAACATAATTTATGAAGCAATGTATTAAAAGTTCCTATCCCTCAAAATCATTCAGATTGTGATCAATACTGTGTTACGAGGGTGCATATTAATATGGCATTAACACTAAGAGGAAAAATTTGTAGGTAGTTATCTACCTACCCTACACAGCGAAATTACAAGATGACATTTCTTTGCATACTGGCTTGTGCAGACTGGCGTGACATCGCGGTCGCGACAGGCAGCGCGACACTTTCCGTGAAGTTTTCATAGAAATTGTGCTACTAGTGTCGCGTCGCGCCTGTCTGCGGGAGCCGTTATCTATTTATTCAGTGAATAACGAAAGCGAATATTTGTTCCGAGTCTGGCAGCTCACAGTGCCTGCATTGTACATAGACAACAGTTGCGATAAAATAAAGGAAACGTCGAACAAAAAATATTAAGTCGCAATAGCTACTATTGTTTAGTTTGCAATGGATGAATGAATCAGTTGCACTGCGCAGTAGTTGAGGGTAGATAATAATTAGAATTTGTAGGTGACTGTGACAGTTGAGTCGGTGAATTTGATAATCATATCTACAATGCTTATCAAATTCACCGACTCAACTGAAGAAATCTAGATACTTAGCTTAAAGTCAGCATGAACAATATTGGTGCCGATTCCCTTGTTCACAAACTAAACTAAATTTAACACGTTGGCGGACAGTAAGGCCAACAGTCGTCTAGGTAGCTAAATGTGATACGACAGTACGCCTGTCGTCTGTGTTTTTACTTGCATAAAATCAGTAAAAAACAATTTTTTGAAAATAGTGTAGTGACAGTACAAAAGTCGTAATTACACCTGCGGTGACAGTACAACATGCCGTTCTCTATGATAGTATGGAAAATCGGTCGTCGTGTGGCGTACTGATTTTATGAAAGTAAAAACATAGACGTCGACAGGCGTACTGTCGTATTACCTAGACGCCTGTGGTCGTTACTGTCCGCCAACGTGTTAAGTTCAGTGAATCTTTTTCCTTCTATTTCATTAAGAAAAGGAGAGAAGATAAATTTTAGTTTAGTCCTGTCAAATTAATCAGCGCCTGTCACTACTCCATACAAGTTTAGACGTGATTAAAAACTTGCCTACTAAAATTACGTCAATTTACGTCAAGCGATGATCAATTTGACAGGACTGAACTAAAATTTATCTTCTGTCCTTTTCTTAATGATATAGAAAGAAAAAGATGCACTGAACTTAAATTTAATTTAGTTTGTGAACAAGGGAATCGGCGCCATTATGTCCTATACAAAAATTATGTCATATAGCCTTAAACATAATAAGGACACATTATGTCCTTATTATGTTTAAGGCTATATGAAATTAGAAATAACTATCCACCAAATTTACTAATGATAAGCGTTAATTCCAAGAATGTTAAGATTATCGATGTCTTATATAACATTAGCAAACAAGGAACAATGTCTTAAAGTTCAAGACCAAGTCACTTGGATGAGCATTTATATTACTTCCTATAATAATAAATGTTGTCTCCACAATGACATGCGAACTCAGTTCACCACAAGCGGTGACAATAAATAGTAGTGACCGACGACAGCATCGTTTTCGGCCAAAAAGTCATGTTTCGGCCATATTTTCATTTTCGATCATAAACCAGCCGAAGCTTCGGCCAGCCGAAAATCAGAATTCGTGAATTCGCGGGACACGCGTTATTCGGCCTACTTCGTAAAGCTCGGCCATATCAGGTGACGTTCAGCTAACTTCGGGGTGAATCGGATCGGCTCGTGGCTTCACTCAAGGTGGGTCCGCAGTGGTAGCCCGCGAATTCATTTTCTTACGTTTTGCAATTTGCAGGTTGGTGTCAGGTTGTATCTTGATCAAAATATGATTCGCGACCGTAACAAATATGTATTTACAGAATTATAATCATCAGAATCATTCATACATTTATACATCTCTCTAAGTTAGATTTGTTCTGTAGGGTCCCCCCCTACCTACCCCCCTACAGGACCTAAACGCAAATTTTGTAAGTTTTATAATGCCTAAAAGTATATGATCCACTGCAGTCAGGGCCTGATTTACCCACAGGCTAGTTAGGCTAGAGCCTAGGGCGCAAGGACAGAGGGGGCGTTAAGAATTAACGTTGATTTTCACTTTATTTTCGCATTTTATTAATTTATAAAAAGTTCTACATTCTTGACTTTTTTTAATGCTTTTACATTAATTTTAAATTCAAAATAATTCCAAAATAATATTCCAGCGATAAATTAAACATTAAAAGGAAATTTTTAGCGTTCCGTAGTAAACACCCTTATAGTTTCGCCATGTCCGTCTGTCAGTCGGTCCCCGCTGTAACTCAGTGTCGCTTAGTATTAGAAAGCTGTAATTTGGCATAGGTATAGGTACATATTATTCACGCCGACAAAGTGGTGAAAATCTTGAAAAAAAGGGTTTCATTGAAATGTAGTAGATAAATTTAATATATTCGTGGGTTCGGCAGGCGCAGGCAGGACAGCCCGGGGTGGCACATACTTATTCATTCCTAGGGCTGTCAGAAGTCTAAATCAGGCACTGACTGCAGTAAACAAAATTAGAAAAATATATGATATTCTTCAGGATATTTGCTAGGTAGATAGTGTGTTGAAAACATAATACAAATAATTTAATGCGATAGAAAAAAATCACGATAATACCTCTAAAAATTTCTTTTAACGATTTAAAACCATACTTATATATACATGCAATCATTCTGATTTTTTGTAAGATTATTCAACTAGCAACATATTACCATAATAGTGTTTTATTTTTTTTATTCAATCTATAGCTTTTTTGTAAATCGATAATTGCTATATATTTTGCAATAAATTACCAGCGTTGTGTCATCGCGCTTCTCTTTCTTTTCTATGCAGTCCGACAGTGACCGCGCTTTAGGTGTTGTCGGCCTCTTAAGGAACAATTTTATTCTAACACTCATCTGCAAATTTAAAAAAACGTAAGAAAATTTTCATTTCGTGGGCTACCACTGCGGATCCACCTTAAACGGACGCGATTTTGTTTTGAAGTTGTGAAGCGAAGTAATATTGTATTTTTTCTTCACGCGCTTAAATTAATGCGTAAGTAATAACTCTTATTTATTCTTGACTTTTATTTTTATTTCCGACATGCATAAAAAGGCATTAGATATGTAGGTACCTACCTATTGAACTTTTTCCAATCAAATAGACAAAGGTTTGTGTAATCTGTGATTATTGAATTATCTCTGAATTATCCTATTTTATTTCTTTTAAAGCTGCATTTACTCATTTTCTCCCTAGGTGTAAAAAAAAAACAAACATAATTTCAGTGTACAGCGTCTAGTCAAGTCAATTCTAAATAATTTTCGACCGAAACCGAAAACGGCCGAACGATTTAGATTTTATCGACCGAAAATAATCATCTTATTTTCGGTCGATAGCTGAAGCTTCTTTTTCGTTTTTGTTTTCGGCTGATAATCCAATTTCGGTTGGACACTAACTAATAAACAGTAGGTAGGTATATGTTATGTAAAATTATTTATTATGATTCACTATGTACCTAGTCGTAGTAAACGGTAAAATTGTGGAGAAATAAAATCACTTCACACAAGTACAACTTCCATTGGCAATGAGCTGGCTATAGATAAGGTACCTACCTACTTAGTAGCCGTAGAACCGATTACCATTCGGGTAGATAATGTTCTTGAGCGGGGAACCCAATTTGTGAAACCGAAAATAATCATCTTATTTTCGGTCGATAGCTGAAGCTTCTTTTTCGTTTTTGTTTTCGGCTGATAATCCAATTTCGGTTGGACACTAACTAATAAACAGTAGGTAGGTATATGTTATGTAAAATTATTTATTATGATTCACTATGTACGAGTACCTAGTCGTAGTAAACGGTAAAATTGTGGAGAAATAAAATCACTTCACACAAGTACAACTTCCATTGGCAATGAGCTGGCTATAGATAAGGTACCTACCTACTTAGTAGCCGTAGAACCGATTACCATTCGGGTAGATAATGTTCTTGAGCGGGGAACCCAATTTGTGAATAACACAGGCTAGATGGAGCGATGATCTTCCCGGAGCGAGTAGTCGAAGGGCGTACAGGAGTAGGTACAGGACATATTTTAGCGATCAAAGGTAACTCTTTAAGGAATGTCTCTATCAAGACTCGTTCGTATAAATCACAATAATCCGGTGCGTAAGCCAGCGATGCCAGCACCTGGAAACTAGATTTCTTTAGTCACTACATCTATTGTTGTGTCGTGGTCGTGGTGCAACATAGAATGGAATGAATAGGCTAATCCAGCTGTGACAATAGGCTGAGTTGATTGATTTACTAAAGCCATATTGTGGTTAACATGACCGGATTGGTCAACCACAATATGATATCATTGACAGGCCGCATTAATCGTGTGGGTAAGTGTGAGATATTAGCTGTCGAGTTGATCTGTAGGCTAAATTGCTTAAATACATGTAATTTCATGACGCGCCGATCAAGTTGCGGTTCAGGTGTAGCTAAGTTCAAGCTTAGGTGTTAAACCATATTCTTGTAATCTTTGAACTTAGCAGTAGAATGCGCTCATAATCCGCTCGCGAAAATGACGCGAACCGCCCGCAAGCGTATCTGAATCATCTGACAGTGGTAGAGAATACGAATACCGTTGTTTTGATCGAAAATAAACTGCAACCACTTGACTGCTCTTTAAGTCCGTGTTCGAAGATACGGGCTGAAAGTAGTTGATCCGTCAAAACAAGTGACAAATTCAATTTTTCGAACGGGCACAAACACATTGCGAGTAGGGACATCCAACGCAAATCTTTTTTCGTAAATGTAGGTTTTAAATACAATAGATTTTTAATAATAAGATGGTCAGTTCGCTAGATTTTACTAGAAAGCATACAAATAATAATAAAATTAGTGGTGCCGAAATAACAGACACACAATTAAAATGAAATAACTCAATTACTTACATACCTACTAACACACTACCAATGCCAAAATAATAATAATCTAAATAAATGTATAACAACAGACTGTCTTAAAGGTTTCATACATGAACCCTGCTAGGGGCGCTAGGGCACAGCAATATAATCTTAATTCTGCAATCTTATGTCCGTAGGTGATACGGAATAGACAACGCCCGCCCGTAACTTCGGCCGAAACTACGGATTTAGTGCTTAGGGAGTAGACCCCCTGCAACAGAACTTCTTTATTTAGGTACCTACGTGAATAAGCCTAATGAACATTTTCAAAAGTCTACACGTGTTAGTATATTATTTTATTTTAATAAATACAAAACGAATCATGCGCATCAACTTTCAAGAACAGAGGTTCGTTTCGTAGTAAGTAAGTAAATTGATCCTTGTTTAAAACGAAGCCAGGCGTAGAGTACTCCGGCTGAGTCGGCGACTCTTGTAACCCAACACGAAGATAAGGACTGGCCTTGACAAAACAGTATACCTACTCGTACCTATAGTAACGACACCCAATAATAATTTCACGAATTATCCATAAACTACTTTAAACCAACCACATAAAGTCCATAATCTCTCAGAATAATTTCCACAAACGCAACGATGAAGTTGTCAGTAATGTATAACGGATGTTATAATCTGGTGCTCGACGAACAAAATAATGAACGAGCTTGTACAAGGGGTCATAAGATCAGTCTCTTAATTAGGTGGCTAGCTCAATAATAAAGCTAATACTAAAATTGCGAAGGAACAGTGACGCATTGTTGCCGGAAGTCAATTTAATAAGTGCAAAAGACCACGTGGTATTAACGTGGTCATTTGAATTATTAGAATCCTAACTAATATTATAAATGCGAATTTGAGTTTGTTTGTTACGCTTTCACCCTAAAACGGCTGAACGGATTTGGATGAAATTTGGCACATGGGTAGACCATGACCTAGAGAAGGACATAGGCTACTTCTCATCCTGTATCACAGACGAAGTCGTGGGCAACAGCTTGTTCATTAAATCTGAATTGTAAACCCACAGTCTAACTTATAAAAAACGCATTTATGTATCACTGAAATATTAATAAAATTGGTACCTAAATCTACGTTAGCTACTCATCTACCCCCGTTTTAAGGCTCGTGCAGACTAGGGCAATATCGCACTAGTCTGCACGAGCCTTTGTAAAAGACAGATAAATCTGTCATTCTTATTACAAGCCTATTTACTAAACTGAATCAAATCTCTCATCAGGTAATCTGCCGAGAGCATTAGACTAAAAAAAGCACACATTTCTCAATGAAATCCTGGATGCTGAATCAGGGCCCAGGTAGAACCTAGGTGGCACTATAATAGGCTTATAATACATTAATTATTATTACAATCTGCTACTTTTATTTTGTTCCACAATTGCAATTTAAAACCTGCAATCATTGGCTATGGGATCACACGATCCCCTTGATATCAATTGTCACCTATTGTCAACACCCAATAACGTTTGCAGTTCCACATGGTCAGTAACAAAACCAACATGAAAGACTACCTTTTGGAATGTGGGCTACATTGCCAGTTGTTCCAGAACCTAGTCAAATTCTACCATTTCATTCGTATATCAACCGACATTATCACGTCTAAGAAAGTAAATACTTAACTCGATGTTGGTTCAACGATAATAATAATTACTGCTGGATGTGTGAGGGCGACCATTATTTAATATTTGTTCAGAACACTGATTAGATAACGAAGGAGATGTATAAATACGAGGATTTACTAAACCGATTAAATTGATGGCAATTTGAGAAGGCATTACTTTGTTGGAAATGATGTAAACAGGAAGCTAAAGAAGTTTTAGCCATTACTGAATTAATAGAATAACATTTAAGATATTCTTCCTGATTTGCATCTTATGACCGATACGATTTTAATAATTTATGCTGTTGTAATGACTTATTACTTTTAACGAGTCAATCGACTCAGAAGCTTCATCTTCCGCATATTTTCATTACAGAATTAACTGGAAGTCATATTATGCATAATTGAGTGAACCTCTTGCGAAGTAATAAATAATATACATAATTATAAAGGCTGAAGAATAAGAGGGTGCAGCGACGTTACCGCAGCCACTTTAATGCATGTGGACGGATTCAACCGAAAGTTATTTATATTGACATAAAACAGATAGAGGTGAGGTGAAACTGAATGACGGACGCCTCACGTACACTTCCTGTCCTGTTAATGCCGCGAAATATTTGGAAAGTCAAGTTTTCAAGGGTAGTTGTAAAAACGGAAATCACAATATTTGCATTCCGTAACATCAAGCGGCAAGCCTGGCCGTTCCGTGTTTATTTATGGGATTAACAGAAGGGCAAGCGGATGTGATAAGAGATTTTGAGGGTACTCTTGTATCCACAAATGCACAAGCTTCGGGTAACGTGAAGGTAACTGATAGACTAAGTAAATTTAACAGGACACTTGAGCGGTTTATAAATATCTTGATAAATATCTGTCAATGCGATTGCTTTATAAAATTGAACGGAAAGTAGGTATGCACTACTTTCTGCTCACAGGTATTACGATGCCATCTTTAAATAAAATGCACAATAACAACAATCATAAATGGTCACTAAATTGTAAAAAAATTGTCTCTATTACACAACGCCACTGTTTTCTCTAGAAACAAAAATAAAGATCTGTCTGCTTCGGCAATGAAGTGAAATTTTTTAACGATTTCATTAAGCGCAATAATCTTAGATTTTACAGTTGAATTAGCGTAGAGTTTTTTCATTAAAGTGACGTTGGTTAAATTGTGGTGCTTGGTAGCCCTAGGAGCATGGCGGCGCATATTCTATTACAATAAGCCTAGCTTAGAATGCTGTATCAACGGTTAGGCACGGCGACAAGTGACCCGCTACCGGGTGAACGCAATATAAATTTTACTGCTTGATGCTTGTACCATCGGGTACACCAGCGTTATCTTAAAAAAAACTTTCCAGTAAAATCACTGTGAATGTGGCTTGGAAATAGAATGGATTAAGGAAAAAATACAGCATAATCAGTAATTGGTTTGAGAAACAAAAGTTGCTTCTAAGTCCATGGCGTCTTTCGGCAAACATCAAAACAATTTGTATGGTAATTATTTAATCAAGTAATTGTTATTTAAATTCGCAGTAATCAGAAATATGTGCAAATTAAGTTCCATGCTAGCGTCAAGCCTGGGAATCGGATAGCAAGTGTGAGCTTATATTACTTAATAGTCTGGACATCAATCAATCATCAATTCCTAGAAAAGTTATTTTCCTGTAGTTTTGAATATGGCGCAAAACAATCTTCAGGTTACAGTACTTATCGAAACGAAACCGTTCAGAGGTGGCAAGCCGCTAATGCCAACAAATAATCACAACAAAAAAAAAAAAGAAAAACCCAAACAAAAGTTCAATTTTTTTGATAATTGAATATTTTGTGGACAAGTATACTCGAGCAATACGGTTGGCAGGAATCGAGACAAAGGCTCGTAAAGATACGCGACGTATCGCTTGCTTTACGTAACTCAGGCACTCACCTCGGGCGCACTCAAACGCACTCATACGCACTTACATGCACTAAGCCTGCACAAGGTTCATGCACTTTTTTGTTTGGTCTTTATTGCCCGTTATGAAGCATTGTTTTGGGCGTTGATGGTGAGTTCAAATCTTAACAATCAGAAGTAACCCAGATTTCGAAATACTTAATTCTCAGAGCAGTCGCTCTCTGCCGGGGTCGCGTGGAAGAAGGGTTACCGAGGCCTCTGGCAACACAGGCAATGGAAGCAATACGGGTGGGTTTTAGTCAGTAAGAGTCTGACACACCCTCCCGCTCCGCCCAGAGTGGGAGACGTTATTTGAAAATTTACCACCCCAAAAAAATGGTGTCTGTGCTAAAGAAAAAATCATATCACAAACACCAGCGCCTTCCAAACTCGGTGACATTAAAAAATAAGCATTTTTGAATGTTAAATTGTTAACGCTACATGGTGAACTTGTATGTAAAAAAATAAGTAAAATAAACAGTAGAAGTAATTTAAAAATAATAATTAACAAACTCTATAAACTACAATTAAGCCACTTATTTACTTATATTTAAATCTTTTTATTTATTTTATTATTATTATTTTATTTAGGTAATAATACCAATTAATTTAAGTCAAGCCGAAAGATAGCTCTATCGCAGACAAACACGGCTTTGGAAAAGCAAAACGCTTTAAGGTTGACTTCCAGTCTGCTAGAGATAAAAAAAGGATAGACATCATTTGACACGTCGTAAAAAAAAAAAACTATTTTATTTTAAATCTCAAATCGGGCGAAAAGTGTGTCACATACATATAAATACAATATTTATATTCCATTTGTTTATGCAAAAGGTACAAATCGTATTCTGAAATACCGTAAATGAATTCTAAAATGTGACGACACTGTGATCCCGTTACCCATTAAAGATTTATAAGGCAGGAATCATGGTACCTACGTACTAAAATTATGATCATCTAAATTACAGGTTTCTGTAGATCGGATAATAACAAACAATGTTAAGGTACCTATTATAGAGTCATATAATATCAAAGTCGGCAATCTCCAGTTTTGGTAAAAAAAAAGTTATGAATGTAAATATTTTCTCTTTGGTCAATTCTCCATATTGTAAAACAAAATTCACTTCAAAAGCGGCATTCTCTCATAGAAAACGCGATCGAAATAAAAGTGTTGGTAACAAAATCGGCAATCTCCATGAATGTTTCTTTCAAATATGGCCGTCTCCGCTCCGACCAATCAGAGCCCAGCATTTAGTATGGCGTTTGTCCTCTCAAGAGTGAAAACCTGCACGTGTTTTAAAGCTGATTTTATTGTGTTTTTGAAGTGAAAACTGTTGTAACTAGTAAAAAACAGAAACTATGGATAGTCTAGTTCAGCCCTGTCCACCAAGAGAATCAAGAAAACGAAAAAAAAATTAAGAAAACTGGAAACGAAATGTGAAAAAAAGGGAGAGGTATGTAGCACGTTTTGATACTTGTCTTTATTAAATGAGTTTTTAATGTGTGTGCAATTTTATTCAAATGTTCTAAACTGTGAACAATCTTATATAATTTCATGACTTAATTTATATTAAAAATCAATAATATTTTGAAATTAAAATGTAGGTACGTTAAGTTCAAAAAATTAAAACTGGATTACGATAAAATTTAAATATTGCTAATAATGTTATTAAGAGAGTTGTTGTTGTTGATGATTGCGTTAAGGTAGCCCGCTAAATTCAAATTTTCTTGCGTTTTTTGCAATTTGTATGTCAGTGTCAGGTTGTATGTTGGTCAAAATATGATTCGCGACAATAAGACATATGTATTTACGTAATTATAACCGAATCATCAATACATCTCTCTATGTTAGATTTGCCCCGGATTGGTTTGATTTCAAAAATCAGACCAATCCGGGGTAAACTTGCCCATAACCAGCTTGCACTCAATCTAAGCACTTAACGAAAATAGTTAAAATGTAAGCGTTGAAATAGTTATGTAAATTTGTTTTTATTTTCTTTTTGCAGATATTCATCCAAGCAACTTCCTGAGCGGCCAACATGTGGACAGAATACAAAAGCTTTCAAATGTGGAACTATATCTATGGCCGACATAAAACATTTCCATGACGCTTTTTTCAAAAACAAAGAAAAACCTAAACAAGATTCATTTATTTTAAAATATTGCAAACCCAAAAATATTAAAAGACGACGAGGAGATAAGGGCCCCGCAAAACAAAAACTTCTACATACTAAATACAAAATGTACTGTTTAAGTCAAAGATCTGTCGATTTGCCAACAAGCATTTTTGAAAATTTTGCATCTAACAAAACATAGGGTCCAAACAATCATGAAACATTTTTTCAAAACTGGCACTTTGTTAACTGAAAATCGCGGTGGTAACCATAAACAGCATAAATTTGCAAAAAAACTGAATGCAGTAAAAACATTCATCAATTCTTTTAACTGCGATGAAGCACAAATTATTGTCGAGGAAAGACAAAACGATTTTACTTGCCGGCAGAATTGAGCATTAACAAAATGTATAAGATGTATAATGCCCAAGCAGATAGGAACTTAAAAGTAAAAAGGGGATATTTCAGAAAAGTTTTTAACAAGTTTTTTATAATTTGGGATTTGGCTCACCGAGAACCGACGTGTGCTCAACATGCCTTCAGTATGATGAACTAATAAAGACTTATGAAAAAGACGAAGATCTTCAAAAGAAATCTGATACTATGATACGGAAAAGAGTGCACAAATTGCGCGCGAAAGCTTTCTTTGAGTTAGTTCAGGAAGAGATAGAAGGCATGATGACATTTAGTTTTGATTGCCAAAAAAACAGTCCTATGCCTAAATTACCGGATCAAAGCACCTATTACTCGAGACAGTTATATTTATATAACTTTACTGTAGTCCAAGGTAGTTCGAAAGCCAAAATCTCTCCAGAAAATACATTTGCATATTGTTGGACCGAGGATAGATTCGCAAAAAGCTCAAATGAAATAGCATCAGCTGTATATCATCGGCTTAGTTAGACTGATTGGACATCTATTAATAAGGTACGTTTGATAGCGGACGGCTGTGGGGGCCAAAATAAAAACTCCACCATGGTAGCCATGCTAGCCAAATGGCTTACAGATATAGCTCCAAGTAATGTAAAAGAAATCCAATTAATATTTCCGGTAGTAGGCTATTCCTATATTCCTCCAGATAGAGTTTTTGGGTTAATAGAAAAAGATGTTCGTAAGATGGAAATAATAAAAAACGCTGAAGGTTATATAAACATTATTAAAAACTACAGTACCATTATTGAACTAGGAAAAGGCGATTGCAAGGTCTATGTATTGAAAGTTCGTGGGGATCACCCTGATTAGGATAGATTTATTGGATGGAATCAAACACGGCAGATGATGGCTACATGACGACGGGGCTTTTTTATTGTTGACAGATGTCACAGATAGACCACAGATTACACAGTTCATTTTGACACGGAGTACACTACTGTTACATTTTAATGAATATGCCACAGGCTGACTTATATATACATTAGATGATTACAGAGCAAATATTATGTTCCTTTACATTCGGACTTCGGGGAGGGAAAATATTCAAGTGCGATTTTTTCTGATAATGATTCTCAATACGTCTAGCGCCACACACTTTTCTGTGTCAAAAACAGGAACTAATGAATGTTGCCACTTAATTTTTAACACTATGACTGGAGAGACAGTTTAAAAACTGTATTAAAAGATGTTGATTCATGGCATTTTCCTTTTCAAAAGTCCAAACGATTCTATATTAGAAGAACAACAAGTAAAGTAGACGTAGTTGTTAAAGGAAATCTTCACTATAGAGTAAAGAAGAGAAGGATCATTTGGAGGAATTTTTTTTTTTTTTTTTCTTTTTTTTTTTTATTTGCGATGGGTTTGCTCTTGACCTTAGTCTATGTCAGAGGTGACAGAAACAAAGTCGACGATGGAGCGAGCTTACCCAGAAGAAGCCTGTTCACTCTCACTTTGAAGAGATTAGGGTTGTATGCGTTCGGAAACACAGACGCAGGCAGAGAGTTCCATTCCTTTGCTGTGCGCATTATAAAAGAAGTTTGGAAATTACAAAAAAGGACAAAAATATTAACATGCTGAATACACCACAAATAAATTCTTCAGGAAAAGTAAACAATAACAAATTGACAGATGTCAAAAAACTACTAGTAGCGCACTACGGAGACAGCTGGATGAATGATGAAGAACTTGTGTATTTTAAAAATCTAATTCTGCCTGATGAGGATGATATCGACGAAGAATCTATCCCACTGGAAAACAATGAAAATGAGAATACAGTATATTGTGAAAGTCAAGATGATAGCCCAGACTTAAGAATTTAACTCCATTACCAACTTTCTGTTCTACTTTTGTACGTAAAAATAAAATATTTGTTTAAATTTGAT
The DNA here is from genome assembly GCA_905333075.3 of Atethmia centrago. NCBI lineage: Eukaryota > Metazoa > Arthropoda > Insecta > Lepidoptera > Noctuidae > Atethmia > Atethmia centrago. Next base: position 14,471,808 of record HG995381.1, on the reverse strand, counting down.
TTGGGTTTTATTTCTGAAATCATTGTGTTATAACATAATCCAACATTATATTTTAACATTACTAAAGTATCAAATTGAGTAAGTTAACTATAGTCAAGAATCAAGATGGCGACGTTCAAATCAAATACGGCAATATCCAGCACTGTCCGTATCAAAGTAGGCAGTCTCCACAAATACACTTCAAATCCGGCAATCTCCATTTCATTTCTAAATAAATTATTAGTAAAATGTTAAAGAACTGCTACATTTAATCGATAAATGTGATTATTAACTGTTACTAAACTAGACCTCTTAAATGAAACATTATTTTTCAGTGTATTATGAACAAAAAACGTTTTTCGTTGATAACTCAAATGTGTGGCAAGTGGAGATTGCCGGCTTTGATATTATATGACTCTATAATTAACACATAATTCCAGTTAACGAGGCAGGTTTAACACTAAAATTGCTTTACAATATGCTGATGTAATCATCGGGCGAGGCAGCCAGTGAGTACAATAATTAATAAAAGGTCAAATTCGCATTGATCGTAAAGAGAAGAATATTAAACCATTGCTAACTTGAGTGTAAATCAGCGCAGTGTGTGGGCCGGGCCCGGGCGTTGTTAGCGATAACCCGCGATTTTACAACACTACTGATGATGTCACCATCACTCCTCATCAGTTTACCTCGTAAATATTTAACTTTTGGCTGCAATTTTTGTATTGACAATCAATGATAAGATGTGAGGTTTACGGACATCGGAGTTCCAAAATTACTTTAATTGTTAAATCAAACCCCTGTATGCTACTCAAGGGATTTCCCTAATACACACCATGCAATCAGTCGTCGACATTATAAATACAGAATTGCAGAATCCTAATGGAAGCGTTGCTTCAAAGTCAAGTTTTAATTGCATGAGTTATTTTTAACAATAAAGAAATAAAACTTCGTCAAAAAATCCTATGCTTCTTCCGCTGTGTAGTTCTGCTGATGCTTTAGACATTAACATAATAATTATTTAATGTTATTTATTATTTATTTATATATACTTTATTGTACACCAGATTATACATTATAAAAATATACACTACAAAATATACAATGGGCGGCCTTATCGCTTACTGCGATCTGTTCCAGGCAACCATATTACTAATTTAATAACATAAACGTAATATTACTATGCATAGGTAAATGCCTACAAACAGTTTGTTTACATAACTCAAATAATCGCAGTTCTGATCCATTAATGCCGCTTTAATATATTACTAGCGAACGATAAATACGATAAAAAACGTAACCGATAAACATATTTTGAAAGCAAGTAACCGATAAACATATTTTGTATTCACTAATAACGAGGTCGGCTAGCCAAAAATCATCAGAGTTCTTGAAAATTTTGAGTAATCTGCAGGCCTAACATGACGCTTTTTATTTCCACGAAGAATAGACACAGCTCTTTCTATACAAAGTGACATTTCGTTTCTCCATTTTTGACATCGCACCGTAGAAATCCTTCTACAATCTATCATTTTGTCTTTCGTTTCTAACGATCTTTGTCTAGGACTTTTTTTGTGTAGAAGGATTTCTACGGTGCGATGTCAAAAATGAAGAAACGAAATGCCACTTTGTATAGAAAGAGCTGTGTCTATTCTTCGTAGAAATAGAAAGCGTCATGCTAAGCCTGCTGTAGACTCGGATCTACATATAGTCTTTATTAAATACTAGCTGCGCCCCGCGGGTTTACCCACATAAATCTCGATCCCGTGGAAATATATATTATATACAATATAATTATATAAATAATATATTAGGATATCTTATATATAATTTATATTAGGGTGGTCCTTATTCCTAAGATAAACTGTTTTCTTTTCTTTAATTTCACGGGGCAATTTCATAAGAAACTATTTCAGTAGGCATTAAAAAAAATTTAATTTAAGGGTTGCTACAAAGGGTCGAATTGTAAATAAAAAACTCTCTATATACAACAAATGTAGAGAGTGTTTATTTCTTTTATTCATAAGTTTGAACATAAGAAATACTAAATTATTGTTATTATTACAAATTAAGACACATGTAAGTATTTGAATCTTATTTTTTTTTTTAAAAAAGGGTTGTTTAATTAGAATTAGGGTAGGCTTATTCTTATACTCGTTCGCCTATAAAAGCAAATACTGCTTTTGTTCTATTGGTTGTAATCAATTTATTATATTTCTAATTAAACGCAAACACAATTAGTGAGACGCTTATTTAAGCGGCCATGCAATGCTTTTTGTTAAAGTTTTATGACTGGTAGCGACCTCTAAATGTATTTTTGTGGTGTACAATAAAGTAAGTATATATAATAATCGAGGGAAAAAGGTATTGACACAATTCGAGTACATTTACATTGATATTACCGGCTATATAATCACTATCAATACAACGTCACAAGAAATTTCCCTTCACGCATCTGACGATGGTTGATTCATAGACAATAACTTAAAAAATAATATTTTCTTTTATTGTTCAGTCCTTTTAGACCTTTTTAGTGCATTTAAGAACACTGTAACTTGTTAGCTAATGTTACTTTGCATGAAAATGTGTTTTTTCTCAATATTTCTTGTAGAAATTATATTTCCTTGTAAAAAAAAGCAGGAAACAATTTCCATTTCCGCGCAAAAAAACATAATATTGTCTATTTAAAACGAAATATAACCTGTCATGAGAACTTAATTTTAAGAAATTAAGTACCTACAACTTATGTTTGTACTTATGTTATTTTCTGGCGCTCTTAGGTACTTGAAAATGTACAAAACCTGGTAGCAACAGCTCTACCGAAAGTAGGCAACTGAGAGTCTGTGTATGTACGGCACATCTGGCTAAAATTACGTCGCGTAATCTTCATAGGAAACATAATTACAGAAGCACAGGGAATTCCTGTCGGGCAATTTCGGCAGATGTGTCACGGTACGCTAAAGGCTCGTGCAGACTATCGCGATATCGCGGGTGCGATAGGCTGCAATATGTCTGTCGCTCCCGCGATATCGCCCCAGTCTGCACGAGCCTTTAAGGGTTTTTCATACGTAGCCTCAATTTCTACGATATGAAGCCGTAACTAGTTGTGTGCCGCAGACCTTAGTGCTAGTTTCCTATCTTGAAGTGGGCGTCTGAAATTATGTCACAAAATACTTACATTCGATATAACAATCACAAGTGATATTTGTTCATTATTTTAGCGAAATATATCTGATAACTCGCTATGTGGGTTACTGCTGTCGAAGATAAATAGGAGGGCGACGATAATTTGGATTTTATTACAAGTATCAGTAGTACTCTGGTTTAGTTATACTTTCAGACCCTTGTGTAATTTAGTGGATTTTCTGCAGACGATTTAGGAAAGTAGGTACTTACAAAATACAGCGTTGCATTAAAAATATTGTCTTTATTACTTGAATTGCGATCCCAAGAATAAACTTAACATTGTAGTTCAAAAACGTGTTCCCTTTAGATTCCAACTGCAAATGTAAGTTTGTTGTTGTACGCACAATATTGAGAGATTTACCATGTAGACCATAGATTGCATACAGGTTTTCCCGTAATATATTAGTAAATAATCTGACTTTTTTCAAAATTGTAGTGTCAGTAGTGTCGGAGGGGGAATGGTAAATTTACATCTTTTTCTTAAACTGCCGCTGCAAAAGCTCAGAGGCGCTAACACGAACGCGCGACGGAAACCTAACGTACTCGTAAATTCGAAGGATTTTGAACCCAAAATACAGCCATCCTTTATCATATTGCACTATTGAGATGAGTCTTAAAGTCTTAAAACTAAATAAATATAAGTAACAATATTTTTTATAAATAATTTCGCACATCCTCTAAAAAACTGTCGTAACACAAAAATAATAAGAACAGATAAAAACCCAGTCATATTATGACGTTAAAACGGTTTATTATAAAATTATAAAAAAATATATACCTACCTATCTGGAATCCTTACAACAAGCCCTTGCATGTGATACCTATGTCACATGGTACAGTTTGCATTTTTTTATTTTTATTTTCTAATTTGACCCTCAAAAGTGACCCCCCATACTCAAAATTAATTTATTTACGTTACACGTCCTTTAAACTTAATCGGTCCAGTAGATTCGGAGCAAATTAGCTGTGACAGACGAACAGACAGACAGACACACGAGTGGTCCTATAAGGGTCCCGTGTTTTCCTTTTGAGGTACGGAACCCTAAAAAGGCTATTAAACCTTATTCCTTACTAATTGTCCCTAAATACTTATACAGTCGCCAGCACATCAAGTTACCACAAAGTGCAAATTTTCTCATTCGATTTTGAACTTAATGTTCAACATTTTAAGGTTAAAAATCATTTGGAGAAATTTGACTGTTTGTGGTAACTTGATGTGTTGGCGACTGTACATCACAAAAATCTCTTTAAGGCTTCTGCAGACTGGGGCAATATCGCGGGCGCGACATGCAGAGATATCCGTCACGCCCGTGATATCGCCCCAGTCTGCATAAGCCTTTACGATTAAGTAAGAAAAAAAAGCTTTTGAGCTGTTGGAAGTGGTGTCGGTACCTACTGGCTAGTTTCATACGATTTCTATTGATGAAACTATCTGCGGAGTTTAATTAATATTTAAACAATGACAGTTGACAGCACATTTTAGGAATCTTACTAATATTATATTATAAATGCGAAAGTTTTTAATGATGGATGGATGGATGGATGGATGGATGGATGGATGGATGGATGGATGGATGGATGGATGGATGGATGGATGTTTGTTACTCTTTCACGAAAAAAGTACTGAACGGATTTGGATAAAATTTGGCACACAGATTGTTTATAACCAGGAATAACACATAGGATACTTTTTATCCCGATATACCCACGGGGTCAAAACTTATGCAGGTGAAACCGCGGGGCGCATCTAGTCGTACATACATTTCTGTAACCATAACCTGCTTAATTAACCCTAACAGTTAAAACTTCGACACCAAAATAGTTATGAATAATTAACTTGTATGTTTTACATTGTTATCGTTGATTAACGTTATTTTCAAGTTATTTTCAACGCTATCAACAGAATTGCAACAGAATTTCTCAACTATATTATAATGATTCAGCTTCAACAGTGAGCAACTCCTTAAGAGCCATTTCACAAAATTATTGCGCTCGAGTTTAGGTAAAAGACGGCAGTATTGTGTATGTGTGCGCAGCTATCCACACATACACAATGCAAGCAGTGTAGCGCGAGTGTTGAGATGGACTAAACGGTCTTGAGCCTTTATAATCGTAATGCACCATGGTTAGAGATTTATGAAAAAAGTTGTTTTATTTATTCAGTCTACTAAAGCTTTCTAGACTAATAAAAAAAACACAAATATATGTTATGTAAAGTATGTAATAAAAATGAACTGGGAAAAATCACATATCATTTACATTATATGAATTCGTAAAAGCATTGATTTTGCCTTTCTAGGGTCTATGATTTCGGCGGCAGAGACCTCTCGCGTCCGGCCCTGGTTCAGGCCATGGTACGGAGCGAGAGGGCATGGGCAGCCGTCACCTCCTTCTGCGAAGCAGTAATGCTCGCGAAGGAGGAGGCGGGACGGTTGAGGGGAAGGCAAGTTTCGCGCCCTCTCGCCCCTAGCCGCCGCAGGAGACGCCCAGGGCGTCGGGAATCCCGGGCGGATTTCCGGCCACCGTAGGCGCGGGCTTGCGGACGGTGAGCAATGGGTAGCTCACCGTCCGGTAAGGACCAGGCCCGGGTCGACGGCGCGTCGTATTCCACGCGCGCCTCAAACAGATGTCGTCAGCACAAAGTAGGGGTCCACTAGGGCCGATGCCTGCCGGGGTCGCGGGAAGGTACTTATGGGTCACCGAGGCCCCCGCAACACAGGCAACAGGAAGGAATACGGGTGGGTTTTAGTCAGTAAGAGTCTGACACACCCTCCCGCTCCACCCAGAGCGGGAGAAGTTATTTGATGACTTCCCACCCTAAAAAAAAAAAATTCTAGCAATACACAATCTTGGTAAAACTTTGGTAAAACCTTTTCAGTCGGTCGATATTTAAAAGTTTACGTTCGTTTAGAGGTATAGCTGTATCTTTTTGAAGTAGCAAGTTACAAACATACAATTTCTGTTATCGAATCTGACGTTCCACTTGTACCCGGTACGGTGGTGGCGTGTCTTCTAAAGGTACTATCCTCCTCTACTCGATTCATGCGATTTCTCATTCTGAAATGAAAACAAAATAGCTGTCAAGTTTCAATATCTACGAATAAATATTTTTTTTTATCAATAAATGATTATCAAAAACATCAATATTTTTATATGTCGAAGTGTCAGTGTATACAAATCCTTAAAATTGTAATTACGGTTTTATAGTTCATGTCGATATGTACTTATTTGATCGATTACTGTGTACATAATATCGCAATCGAATCGCAAATTATATATATCTCGCTTCTGTTGCTTTCTTTAAGGCTGCAGAATTTTTATTTTTCCTTTTTTTGACACAATGGTATACACAACCCTTTCGCTCCATTGCTAAAACTAATAAAACAAAAATATGTAATTATTCTCAAACTACTAAACTAATACTTAACTTGATAATAAATTAAACTCTTACCTTATGCAAAATAAATACGAAGTGAATCAAAATGTTGTAGTCGTAGTATAATAATTCGTTCACAATACGTGCGCTCGAAAATCGAGACGCGGGAAAATTTGGCGCAGGTCCTACCTCGACCGGCACTCACGCCGTACTAAACTAAACGGTTGCCCGCTTAGCATCGGAATTTATTCTAATTTAGAGTGATTTTAATAACGATATTATGTCTAATTAAATGAAGGGATTTTAATAAAACTTTAGAATTCGGTTTGTTAAAAACCATAGTTTATTTCGCCAATAAAAAAAAATGTAATTACGCTTTATTTAAACCAAAAAATCACGATTTATTAGCGATACAAAACCTAAAAATTGGCATAAGACTTTATTTTTTTACTAATTAATGTTATTAAGAATCGATATTCTAGTACTGTATGTGTCGATCAAATTATATTTCTGATGCTTTATGTATTTTTTTCAGTTAAATTTATAAATATTAATGATAGATATAGGAGTTTGAAATTGACTCGGCGATGATATTTCAGTAAACTGGTTGTGGGAGATTAATCACCACAAAGTAAACAAATAAGTTTTTGTAAATGTGTTACATGAAGTGTCAAAAAGAAGGATTAGTCTATTTTTTACATGTATCCACCAATGTCAGAGTATTACCTAAGATGGTAAATTAGGCGACTGAAATCTGCGATATTCGCGCGAAAACGTGAAATGGCTCTTAAGGGGACTACAGGACCTAAACGCAAACTTTGTAAGTTTTATAATGCCTAAAAGTATAGTAAACAAAATCAGAAAAATATATGATATGCTAGGTAGATAGTGTGTTGAAAACATAATTACTTTGAAAACTAATTTGATATGATAGAAAAAAAAACACGAAGATACCTCAAAAAAATATTTTATCGGTTAAAAAGCATACTAATATACATGCAACTATTCTGATTTTTGGCATATTATTCTACAAGCAATATATTAGCAAAATAGTGTTTTAATTTTTTTATACAATCAAAAGATTTTTTGTAAATAGATAATTGCTTCATATTTTGCAATAAATTACCAGCGTTGTGTCATCGCGCTTCTCTTCCTTTTCTATGCAGTCCGAAAGTGACCGAGTTTTAGCTGTTGTCGGCCTCATAACGTCCATCTAAGTACATTCTACAGCTTCATGAATCAAAGGTTCCTGTACTAGGAAGTCATCGATCATAGACTTGGAGGAATTCCCAATATCATGCTCTATGGTCCCAAGATAGCTTGTGCAAAACGAAGTGCCTGATGGTTGTTCATTAATCATCATACTGCACCGATCCCAAATAAATTGGGATAAGGAAAGGCCTTATCTTCATTTATTTGGGATCGGTGTAGCATACGCAGCACCTTCAGGAACACAGGGTTTTTTTTTTAACCAGTGCACATACGAGTATATTGACAATTTAAACTTAGCGAATTTTATTAAATATATATATATTTTTTTTTTTGATATGGCTTCGTACAAAAAAATGAAGTAATCTTTAACGAAAGATATTTTTAAATTTGAAACTTAGAAATCTTTATGGTGACTTGCCGGCCGGCGCGGCGCGGGTGCGCGGTGTAGCGGAACGCGCGAAGCCTAAACAGCTGTGCGCTAGCTCAATTTGCGATTTGTAGGTTTTTAGACATTTTATTAGGATTTCAAGTCGGGAAAAAAAGTATTGAACTAATAATGGAAATGATACTATTCTATTAATGATACAGCACAACCAAAAAAAAAAAATACGCACTGGTTAGTTTTTGTGTATAATCTCTTATATTAGTCGTCATTAGTTAGTCACCTCCTCTCTAGCTATAATATCATCTTTAGCGGTGGGTAACAAGACGTAACATTCCATAACGTCACGCCGTTTCCCCGAAGGGATAAGAAGAGGTGTACCTATAGTAGACCCACATTTCGCTAGTTAGTCTTACTAGACTCGCCCCCCTATTACATGTGACTTACAAGACATTTGTGTCAGATTTTGTCAGACTTGTCCGAAAAGCTTGACTGACGCCGCGATTCATGTCTTGCCGGTAGGTAGGTAATGTGTGGTTACTGATAACTTGATAAGTGATAACTACATAGAGCCTTAGATTATACATTACGTTATTTCGTAATTCCAAGTTCGAGAAGATAATTAAAGTGAGTAAGATTTTCCCGACTTGTAGGGAACAAATTAAATGTAATGACTGGGTTATTCAGTTTTATGTTATTTTTTCTACGAACATCATGTATTCTCGTATTGATGTGACGTCAAACTGATTCACGTTTGAATATATTTTTTGTGTAACTAAAGCAATTATCTCAAAGCGTGTGAATGATGCAAAAAATTATAAGAGTGAGTCAAGCAAGTAACGTATTGACCTTTCCTTATGTACCCACGTTTAAATCCTTACTTAGAGTGATTCACATTATTTTTTTGCAGGATCTAATATGTTTCAGATATTATATGCCACAAATTTATTAAAGAATTCAAATTATTAACCGCTAGCAATTTTTTTTTAACTTCTTCATTATCTGCATTGGATTACAAAGCTGTATTGGGTACGGATAATAAATTAACTAACTGAGGAAGACTGCAGTGTTCAATTTGCATTTTACAAAATCAAGCGTAGGTTATACGTAGCCGATGATTCCATCGAATAATACACAAGCATTAGAAAACAAAAAAGTAACAAAAAAGCAAAACGTTCCTAGCTGAACGAAAACTAAATGCGAAACCACGAATACGAAACGAAATCATGGAATAACTTGAAAGAGGTTCTTACCAGGATCACTATCGTCTGACTTCGACTAGAATATTCAGGGCGGACTTCACCAATGAAACTGAAGGCGATCAGCGGATTTAAACCACTGTCAAAAGCTGTCAGTGACAATATATTCCACAACCATGATGATACTCGCGGGCTTGCGGACGGTGAGCAATGGGTAGCTCATCGTCCGGTAAGGACCAGGCCCGGGTCGACGGCGCGTTGGATTCCACGCGCGCCACAAAGAGATGTCGTCAGCACAATGTAGGGGTTCACTAGGGCCGATGCCTGCCGGGGTCGCGGGAAGGTACTTATGGGTCACCGAGGCCCCCGCAACACAGGCAACAAGAAGGAATACGGGTGGGTTTTAGTCAGTAAGAGTCTGACACACCCTCCCGCTCCGCCCAGAGCGGGAGAAGTTATTTGATGATTTCCCGCCCTCAAAAAAAAAAAAACCATGATGATACTGCCGGGGTCGCGGGAACGTACGAAAGGGTTACCGAAGCCCCTGGCAATACAGGCAACGGAAGGAATACGGGTGGGTTTTAGTCAGTAAGAGTCTGACACATCCTCTCGCTCCGCCCAGAGCGGGAGAAGTTACTTGATGATTATCCCACGCAAAAAAAAAACCATGATGACACTGACGCGGTTTAGATCTACAAGCATTCAGTTCCACTGGTGAATTCAGGTGTCAGTCAGTACACTCTGGACCATAATTATTTATTGACCGACAAGTAAACAAACGACTGGCCAGTATCAAAACGAAGTGTTCAGCTTTTTCTACACAAAGCCAAATTACAATAACACCTAGACTTTGATCAATGTTGACCGAAGCAACTAGACAAAGAAATTATATTTAGTTAGTTAATAATAACATATAATAAATAGACAATAGGCTAGTAATTTTAAAACCATAAGCATTGTTATGATATCTATAGCAATATGTACTAACAATACGCACATCGTCAGCACTTATAATTCTACTGTAACCCTATGGAAAAATACTTAAAATACGATACGACAAACATAAATTAACGGTCAACGATAACAATACATTCAATGCTTCCAAGTATCGAATAACGTTGTTCTGCGAGTGTCAGAATGTTTTTAATATAAAAATATGATGTATTATGAATATTAATATTTTTAGAGAAGCGGCGACGGTTTTCTTAGGCAATGGTTAAGGTCTACGTGATCAGAAGTCATCGTATATTCGCGTAGAACAATGGCCATGGCCCTATTTAATATAATTGATATTGCAACATATTTGTCACAAAGTGACAAAATTGACACATTTTCACGACAGGTAGGTATTGTTTACTAAAGCTGAAAATGTAGTAAAGAAACTTTTAAAATTGTCGGATTGTCACCTGACACCTGTCGCTTGTCGGTTTGGTTAAATAAACCCGAAGAATACAAATATTGTCAAATATGCATACAAGAACAAAGGCAAATTTGTAATTTTACTTATTGAATTGCCTTGTTGTCTTGCATATGCGCAATCAATATTTCCCACATACAAAAAAATCAAATTAGATAAGCTAAGTAAACAACGCATTTCCGACAGTTTACTGAAGAACGGTGACAGAAAACATCGTGAGCAAACCGGCATAAGTATCCTAGAACCAAAAATTCGAAGACATGTGACATCTACCAACCCGCACTGGTACCGCGTGGTGGATTACGGCCCACACCCTCTCACAGAGAGGAGGCCTGTGTCCCAGCAGTGGGAACATTATAGGCTGATTATGTATACTTACTGAAAAAATGTTGTGACGTTTATTCAACGCGTGAAAATCACTTTACCGCTTCAGAACCTCGAAAATAATCAGAAAAAAGATGACCTTCTGCGTCATTTTAACAAGCTAAATCTAAGTAATTTTCTTTTGCTACGCTCGCTATAAAAAATCGTCGCTACGTTAGGTATATAGATACTAGGTATGTTCCTATACAGGGTAAAATTAAACAATTTAGTAAACTCCGCAGCCGCGATGTATCGTTAACTATAGTTTGTTTTTTAATCCCAGAGACTAATTTGACATTTCAAATGATTGTTGTTCGTTTTTTCAATTTGGAGTTTGACATTTGCATGTGTCAATTTAATCTCCGAGATTAAAAAAACAGACTTTAAACATAATAAAACAAAAATTAAATAAATTAGCTGATTTTTGTGGGATCATCGACCGCAGTTATTGTAGTCACTTGAATTATTATCAGTTTGAAAAAATCGATAATTTTTGTGTAAACTTCACAGATTGGTGGGTATCGATATCTAAGCACGATAAAACATAAGAAAACAGTGTTTCTCAACTCATACTTGCAAGTAACAACAATATAAGTCACGTTGATCTTCGAAAAAAAAAGATCTAATCTTTTAATTTTATCGTGTTTAAATATCGATAACCATCATGTCTCCGGAGTTTAGCTAGCCAAGTTATAATAACCCTGTATAAATAAAAATACATGTCGATGAACATGTATAGGCCAACCTCACAACACTCGCGCCAAACTCATTATCTCGATATTATCATCAGGTATATATATTTAAAGTTTTTAATAGGTATATGTATGTATATCCTTATATTTAAATAAATATTTATTCCACAGTTTTCGCTATTGCACCACTGTTTGTCTCTGCATCACCCAAAGGTTGACTGGTAGAAAATGCCTACGGCATTAAGTCCGCCTCTGTACATTTGTATGCTTAAAGTGATAAATAAATAAATAATATAAACAGTCAAATATTATGATTAATTATAATTAACAAGGATAGTCTAGGAGTGGGCTATCAAGAAATACGATAGCCTTTCTTTCTTTGAACTCCGTGTGCGAATTTTAATGCGTTTCTAGTCTACTTACTTACACAATTTCAATTTCTCACCACGTCGAAACTGTCGAAATAAATGCTTTGAGGAAATAATCAATCAATCAATCAACTCAGCCTATATATAACAGTCCACTGCTGGACATAGGCCTCTCACAGGCTGCGCCACAACACCCTGTCCTCCGCCTTCCGCATCCAGTCTGTCTCAGCCACCTTTTTAAGGTCGTCGGTCCATCTAGTTGAGGGGCGTCCCACACTACGCTCGCCGATACGCGGTCTCCACTCCAGGGCCTCAAGTCTGCTATTACAATAGTGTCAGAATGGTCTATAATTGATTTTATAATTACTGATTTTGACAAGTTTGGTAATCTACTAATATAATGGCGTCATTAATGAGGATCGGAACAGACCATTCTGACACTATTGTAATAGCAGACTTGAGGCCCTGGACTCGTCTGCTCCATCGGCCATAGGTCCTTCGACACACATGGCCAGCCCACTGCCACTTCAGCTTGCTGACTCTGCAGGCTATGTTGGTAACTCCGGGCAACTATGAGGAAATAAAATGAATAGACATTATTAGTGTTTCGCCTCAAGGTCAGTAGAGTAGAATCATGTGTGTGTTGCACATGATATGAACTGCCACTACATAACAGTTCACCACTACGGTACAGTGTCCAACGGCCACGCATTTAGAACGACAATTAATGAACATACCCTATAATTGACAGGAAAGCGACCTTTTATGACTTGACTTGAGAAGTTGACGTCGACCATAAAAAGGCATTAAGTACACAAAGGTCATTGTCGTTCTACTACAGATTGCAGTCACAAGTAGTAACAGGATGGCAAGTAATGAACGATAGTAACTGAGTCAAGCTGAGGGATGAGTAAGAGGCAGCCACACAGACTGGTCGCTCCGTCGGTCGCGGGCTGCGGTCGGAGGCACAGAACTGGTTCAATCCATTAAGTTTTTATTTTTAGTAATGAACCTACCTCTTGCTCGGTCAGTAAGAAGGAAAAACACACCATTTAATACGCAGTAGGTAATAAATGCATTGTTTATTGGTTCAACTTTCCTTTGAGCTTGTCGAAAGCCAGATATAGCCGTAGCTAAGGGATTTAATTGCTTTTAACGATGCGTAATGAGTTTTAATTTTATTTAAGGCACAACATATAGATAATCTTTAGTATTTCATTAAATATTTGTTTCAAGTTTGTTATACTTATTGTACCTACCATGTTTTATATTTGTTGCAGTAAAGGAGAGCGAATCGGCTTTGGACCGGCTGCGGCTGCGTGTGCCATGTCGCGATTAATAAAATAATATTTTATTTTAATAATTTTCAGATAGCACATAAATTAAAACATGAATTTAATTTAGCTAGAAACAACGCTAGACATGCCTCGTTAAGGCGCTGACAAGACCCAATTGACCAAAATTGGCTTCTCTTAAGAAAAAAAATTGCCAAATCTGTATAGTTTGTGGTAGCGGAAAAAATATATGTTAATTTTGAACATATTTCTCAGAACTTGGTTGTTACCAAACCACATTTTGAAAAAAATATCTCGATACAAACTAATGTTAAACTAACCTCTTACTTTGAGTTCTAATCCAAAATATCTGTATGAAATATCAACATACGTTACGAGTTTAATTAATAACAAGAACGTCTTATTTTAATGCAGAACTTGGTTGTTTTTTATTTTCGATTACTCAACTCATTTTTGAGTAAATAGATAATTGCTTCATATTTTGCAATAAATTACAAGCGTTGTGTCATCGCGCTTCTCTTTCTTTTCTATGCAATCTGACAGGGACCGCGGTTTAGGTGTTATCAGCGTCTTAAGATAAATAATTACCGTGATAACACGTACAGATGAACAAATGGACAATAAACGGATATCGTTGTACCTATTTAAAAGTTACAAATACGGAGTATCGTATGATCCATTAAGGTACGCAAATCGTGATAACTTGTCAATTATTATGTTCTTCATACATTTATTATAGCAACCGCGGTAAACAGGAAAATAACAAAGTGTACGTTTAATATTAATTTTCATTCCATGCAACAGCAGCTGAGATCAATTTACCATACATAACTCCAGGGACAATTTGTGCTCAAGGCTTCAATAACTCTGTGTACAGATAGCAGCAAAATGATCAAAAAATAACAAAATATATTACAAAAAAATATGCAGCTGCATTAGACGTTGCGACGGACTGGAAACATTGTTTTATTATTGTGTCTAGTTACTGCATATATATTTGCCATTTTCACTTACTAGTAGGTATCTGCCTATGTGCTGTTATAAAGCCCTTAGGTACCTACAAAGTTACTTTATTATTTTCAAAAAACCATTTTTTTTATTCATTTTTGTTTCTCGGTAACAACGCCGTAACTGGGTCAATATTACGAATACATTATTCAAAGTAGTAAACACCGATAAAGCATTTGAAATATTTTATTCACATTGATATTGTAACTGAAACAATTCGGTACATACTTCACAATAACACATAAGTAGGTATTTAAAGATAAACGACGTTATCTGACACCAAACAGGATTATTAATAAACATGACCCAATTTAAGGCCGAAATTGGGGATTTTATGTATTGGTGTTTACTTTGATAATTGTATGTTAATGGACAGATAAAACGTTTCCTTGGAAAACTTTGAAATATAAGTTAAAGCCTCGTGCAGACTCGGGCGATATCGCGCTGGTCTGCACGAGCCTTAATACCCTAATGTCACCACCGTATTAAAGCAGTCCATAACGACTGCTGAAAAGTAACAATCACTTTATGAATAATAGAACATTACGTCTTGTATTCCTTAAAGGGGTTAAGCAGAGGTGTACCTATAGCTAATTACAAACGGATTGATGATCTTTGTATTAGACGCACATAAGCAAGTTGATGAGTAACTGCCTGATGTGCGTGTCTTATAGGAAGGAAAAATCCCTTATTTTTCCTTTTATACCCAAGGCAAGCATGGGATAATTAGCTTACCTTTCCAAGAACCAAAGAGGAACAAAATTTGACGGAAAATACGTTGCGTTAAAAATGTCATTCCTTTTTTTACTGACCGTCGTCCTTTTGAAATAAGAAATGCGAAATAATAGCATTTGACGAACATTCGATACTCGTTGAAACACCTGTTAGCTTTTGTACAATCTTGTGGTGTTGGTTAAGGCAAAAACGAAAGTCGGTATCCTTGCCAATATTTTCTTCCAATATTTTGGTAATTATAGGGGACTCGACGAACCTTGGTTTATAATATTTTATAATAACTGATCGGATCGACGAGACAACTCTGTTCCATAATCATAACAATAACTAATGACCTTACTATAATATTATGTAGTAAACTAGTAACAAAACAACATCGCGCCTGTAATCCCCAAAGGGTGAAACAGAGGTGTGCCTATAGTAAGTACTCCCGGGGTCGGGTAATCGCCCGTTGACCGTGGTCATACAAACGCGCGTCGTGCTCACGCCACGCGCCGCGCCGAGACGTTCGGTTTCATAGGGAATATTTATTTTTAGTAACGAAAATATAAATATTTGAAAAAAAAATACAGATAGAATTATAGATAATAAAATAGTCTGTTCATACAAAAAAAAAAACATGAAATTATCGTAAGTATTTTTAAAGTAATATCATTTTTTTATGCTTTGTGTAGACATTACCTCCCGAATTTATTTCATAAAGTATTTTACTACATTACTTAAATATTTACTTATATGTAGAATGTGTGTATTGGTTCTAGTTTAACATACATTTTTTGCATAACTTTCTTGCATTATAGGTATGAAGCCGTAATCACTTAAATCATATAACTACGCTATTTGCAAGCCGCCTAATGTGTAACTGTCATGACAAAATCAAATGGCAAAATTCCTCCTTAAGGCGCTGACAAGACCCAATTGACCAAAATAGGCTTCTCTTAAGAAAGAAAATTGCCAAATCTGTATAGATTGTGGTAGCAGAAAAAATATATGTTAATTTTGAACATATTTCCCAGAACTTGGTTGTCACCAAAACACGTTTTGAAAAAAAAATCTCGATACAAACTAACGTTAAACTAACCTCTTACCTTGAGTTCTGATCCAAAATATCTGTATTAAATATGAACATACATTACGTATTTAATTAATAACAAGTACGTCTTATTCTAATGCAGAACTTGGTTGTTTTTTATTTTCGATTACTCAACTCAATTCTGAGTAAATAGATAATTACTTCATATTTTGCAATAAATTACAAGCGTTTTGTCATCGCGCTTCTCTTTCTTTTCTATGCAATCTGACAGTGACCGCGGTTTAGGTGTTGTCAGCGTCTTAAATCAAAAATGTCGTAGCATTCGTAGCAAATTGCTACGTCTACGTAGACCCTGCGTAGGCTAGTATTAGATACTAGCGATATTTAATGTCGTTCTAGGGCCCCTGGGGTGTCATACTTTTGAATTATTTTGTAAATTTTCTACTATTTCAGTAGAAAATGATGATAGATGTGGGAATGTGTACTAGGTACATCCCTGCCTTGCCCTTCGGAGATAACGGTGATGTTAATGTGTTATTTCAGTAGAAATCATTTTAGTTACGTTATTATAATTCAGATGTCTTTATAAAATTCTGCTCTCAGGTCCCATATTAAAATGAGATTGATGATTTTTATTGCAATTGCTACAGCTACAAGAAACAATCTGCGATGGTTATTATTTTTATGTATGTCATACAATTCTTACCACGCCTTCTGAAAATCACGTTGCCAAAATACTTAATAAAAAGTATTCAATTCAATCATTAGCAATGTGACATCTTGCCTTGCCGTCGTATTTGTTTTTCATGGTAATTGCCTAAAGATGTGGAAGCCACTTAGCGACTACAAAGTTCTTCTCGCGTCAGTAGCCTTACCTTACCAGATGTGTTACTTAGTTGCTAACATGCATTTAAGTTATTTAACAGATGCATAATTTTCCGAATTTTAGTCTAAGGGGCTTTTTTTTTTTTGATGGTAAATCATTAAATAACTTCTCCCGCTCTGGGCGGAGCGGGAGGGTGTGTCAGACTCTTACTGACTAAAACCCACCCGTATTCCTTCCTGTTGCCTGTGTTGCCAGGGGCCTCGGTGACCCTTTAGTACCTTCCCGCGACAGTCTAAGGGGCTAGGATGTTGCTAGGTGGTCACTTCATCACTTGATACTCAAATCTTTATTTAATTCCACCTAAAAGTGAAAACATGCGCCCTAGGGTCCCACAAGCTACCTATACTGATTCAGATGGTGCTATGTGATAGCGTTCTATAACAATGTCAATTGCAGGTTCCTCAATTCCTTTAGCAAAATTCCAAATAACTGGTTGCATGTCCAGAACCAGAACCAGCATCTTTGTTTAAAGCCTGTACATATGGATACAGAAAATTCTTATTCGCCATTCTCATTACCACTTTACTAAAACAGGCAGTTAGAAGCTGCGGTTATTAAGCCTCCTTGTTTTTTCGCGCCAACATATTCAATCAAGCATTCACTCGTAATAGTGGTTATGTTAACATCGGACCGAGCACACGTATAATGCGTTGCCCACTTATCGCGAGCCACGTAAATGATCATGCAAGCACCGAGTGCCGACAAGTGTTGCTTAACTACAGTGATCTAACTTGGTGACGATTGCAAACGCTAAGCTATTAACTAGCCGATAAATACACTTTAAATGCACCTGTTAGAAGTTTAGAGCTCCCGGATATGCTATTGTGTATTTTCTGTCGTTTATTTCAGAACAGTTTTGGTTTTGAACCAAGTTCTTGATGTTTTGTTTGACAGTTACAATAATTTCAGTTATCTTTCAGTAATGTATATCAAATAAAATAAGATAAGAAAAATATGGACCTCATTAATATACATATTAAGTATATTAATGTGGTCCTTATTTTTCAACTTTTTAATTATCATCGCGGCACTTTGTCATCCGATTCTAAACAGATTTTTTCTTTTAATTGTTCGATACGATTTAGAGGTCGCTACCAGTCATAAAACTTTAACAAAAAGCATTGTATGGCCGCTTAAATAAGTGTCTCACTAATTGTGTTTGCGTTTAATTAGAAATATAATAAATTGATTACAACCAATAGAACAAAAGCAGTATTTGCTTTTATTGGTGAACGAGTATAGGAATAAGCCTACCCTAATTCTAATTAAACAACCCTTTTTTCAAAAAAAAATAATATTCAAATACTTACATGTGTCTTAATTTGTAATAATAATAATAATTTAGTATTTCTCAATACCTTTTCCCTCGATTATTATATATACTTACTTTATTGTACACCACGAAAATACATGACAAAGAACAAATCAAACACTACAAAATATACAATGGGCGGCCTTATCGCTTACCATGGATGGATTATCATGGTTATTGAGGAATTATTACTCTGAAGATACTATGGAACGTAGGTTTACTTTATTTATGAAAAGTGACTCAATAATATTGTATTATTTATTACTATTTCCGGTGACTCTTCAGGGCTCGTGCAGACTAGCGCGATATCGCAGGCGCGACAGCCAGCAATATGCCTGTCGCGCCCGCGATATCGTCCCACTCTGCAAGAGCCTTTATATTGTATTAAATTAATCGTCATAAAATGTGTTTCGCAGCTTTTCCGTGGTCCCCTGCGCACACGCAACTAAGATATCAACAAGTAAACACGCAATCATCGTTAATTACGATTGTATCGTGTAATGATACTCGTAGTTGTAATTGCAACATTGATCACTATTTACTTACACAATATTATGAAATTAAAACAATTTATCTGCAATTTCAGTGTTAGTTTATCCGTTACATTGTGAAGTCTTAGGTCATTAATTGTTAGAATAAACAGAACGCGATGTGACGACATTCAGCGAGTTTCGACCAAATATTGGCCAAAGTATCAAACTCTTTTTAAACAAAGACTATACGTTCATTTAGTCATAATTAAGTATTGATAAGATAGCATGTAAAAATAATCTTTTGTTGGATAAATCATCGGAAAAGGTCGTTAGGGCCCGAACACACAACGACATGACGGCACTGTCACACCCGGAGTCGATCTGTTTGCAAACATTAGTCATAACGTAACCAAATCGCAACTATAACTAGCAACAAGTCAACAACGCAACCACATCGAAATGTAGTTAAGTACCACAACGCAACTGCAAGAACTGCAGCTACACTATTTACACGTACGTAACCACTGCTTGCTCACATTTTGTCGCTGCGATGTGGTGTGGTTGTGGTACGTGTGTTCGGGCCCTAATTACTTTTCCGATAATTTATTATCCAATAAAAGATTATTGTTCAGCCAGTCATCATAACGACGACGACGACGACGACGATGCTCCGAAGGTGACCGAGGTGGAGATGAGAGTGGCGGTACGTAGGCTGAATGCCAAAAATAACGCCCCAGGACCCGACAGTTTACCTGGGAAAGCCTGGGTCCTGGTCTTGGAGGCTCTCAGGCCTCGACTAAGGGGGCTCCTAAGCGCATGCTTGGAGAGGGGCCAGTTCCCGCTTCGTTGCAAGTCGGGGAAACTGGTTCTCATAAAGAGGCAGGACGCCCTGCGGACTCTCCGTCCGCTTATCGGCCCATCGTGCTGCTCGACGAGGTGGGCAAGTTCTTTGAAAGAGTCATTGCAGACCGTCGCGTCGGCCAGCTGGTGCGGGTGGGGCCGGATTTAGCGGAGAGTCAGTTTGGTTTCCGCAGAAGGCGCTCTACCGTGGACGCCATCATGCGCATGCGAGCCCTCACTACGGGGAATGCTGTTACCCAGGGTGGGGTCGCCAATGCCGGGGTTGCGACAATCGTCGCAAGGATCCGGCAATTGGGACTCGAGGTGACCCAGCACAAGTCCGAGGCCATGTGTTTTCATGGCCCTCGGAACGCGCCACCGTCGGGATCCCAAATAACGGTAGGAGGGGTTTACATCGGAATCGAGTCGACGATGAAGTACCTGGGACTCGTCCTCGACAGCCAGTGGAACTTCGTGGAGCATTTCCGACGTTTGGCTCCCAAACTGGAGCGGGCAGGGGCGGCTGCCTTGAAGCGGCTTCTGCCCAACCTAGGGGGTCCAAACGCCTCCTGCCGGAGGCTCTACGCGGAGGTCATGCGGCCCATGGCCCATTACGGGGCTCCTGTGCGGGCGCGTTCCCTGGCGCTGCGGCCAGCCTGCCGGTTGAGCGCGGCCCAAGGGGTCATGGCCATCCGGCTGGTCCGGGGATACCACACGGTCTCCTGCGAGGCAGCGAGCCTTCTTGACGGATTGCCGCCATGGGATCTGGAGGCAAAAGTCCTCGCGCACGTATGGGAGTGGCGAGAGGAGGCGAAACGCCGGGGCGTAACTCCGCTGCCGCGAGAAATCGCGGCACAGCGGACGGAGCTCCCGCGGGATCTCATGGCGACATGGAGAGTACGGTTGTCGCAACCCAGTGCTGGGCACGCCACGATGGCGGCGATAAGTCCCCTCTTTGAGGAGTGGCTAGAGAGGCGCCACGGCGTCCTCACCTTCCATTTGACGCAGATCCTCACCGGACACGGCAGCTTCGGGAGGTTCCTGTGTCGGATAAGGCGGGAGGAAACGCCCGGGTGTCACCATTGTGTGGATCGCCCGGAGGACACGGTGGAGCATACGTTGGAAGTCTGCCCGGCTTGGGCAGAGCTATGCCGTGTCCTCGTGGAGGCGATCGGCGGCAGAGATCTCTCGCGTCTTGCCCTGGTCCAGGCCATGGTACGGAGCGAGAGGGCATGGGCAGCCGTCACCTCCTTCTGCGAAGCAGTAATGCTGGCGAAGGAGGAGGCGGGACGGTTGAGGGAAAGGCAAATTTCGCGCCCTCTCGCCCCTAGCCGCTGCAGGAGACGCCCTGGGCGTCGGGGATCCCGGGTGGATTTCCGGCCACCGTAGGGTCGGGCTTGCGGACGGTGAGCAATGGGCAGCTCAGTGTCCGGTAAGGACCAGGCCCGGGTCGACGGCGCGTTGTATTCCACGCGCGCCTCAAAGAGATGTCGTCAGCACAAGCGTAGGGGTCCACTAGGGCCGATGCCTGCCGGGGTCGCGGGAAGGTACTAAAGGGTTACCGAGGCCCCTGGCAACACAGGCAACAGAAGGAATACGGGTGGGTTTTAGTCAGTAACTCTGACACACTCTCCCGCCCCAGAGAGGGAAAAGTTATTTGAAGAGTTCCCATCCCACACAAAAAAAAAAAAAACTATAACTAGCAACATCGCAACCACATCAAAATTTTGTAGTTAAGTACCACAACGCAACTGCAAGAACTGCAGCGACGCTATTCACACGAATGTGGGCAAGCAGTGGTTACGTATAACCACTGCTTGCCCACATTCTGTCGCTGTGGTGTGGTTGTGGTATGTGTGTTCGGGCCCTAATTACTTTTTCCGATAATTTATTATCCAATAAAAGATTATAATTCAGCCAGTCATCATAACGATTTTATCGTTCAGTAAATAACAAGGGGTCAACAACGATGAATTCCAACTTTTTTGCAATTCAACTTCTAGAAACTTCAATTTTAACTTTCAAGGCCAACCGTCTAGTAAAATGAGCAATCCGTTGTGTTATGATAATTTCATCTGTAAGTCATTATGATTCACTATGTAGTTACGTGCGGGTGAAGAATGAGGAAAAATTTATGCAGTGAAAGAAATGATTCCCGTAGAACAAACTAAACTAAATGTCAGATGACATAATAAAATGTAAATGTGTTAGTGCGAGACAAACATCGCAACATTAGGAAATGGTATGCCGTGTCTAAATAGACGGAACACCTGTGTCACTTCATTTCTTTAGGTCAACACACAGTCCCTCTGATAGAACACAATAATGGTAAATTGTGGTGAGGTGGTGATGATGGCTGCTGCGTGGTAAGTATTAGGGTTACTGCTTACTGAATAATTTAATAACAAACGATAAATTAAACGAAATAAAACGTTACCAAGACATTATTTGCGGCACGGTTGGTAGAGATATATAATTTGCCAGATTCCATGTTCTAAGCTTACAACTTGAATGTTGTTGTCCCACCAAATCTAAATATAAACAAACGGCGCCAATTTACCGGTTTTCGAATATATCAGAAGGTACTAACAAAAGCAGGTGCTTTAGGTATATTTCAAAAATCGAGGCGCGCCAGCTTAAGGAATGCATTGTATTGGTAAAAAGTATAAAATTCGATATGACACCATGTTTTTTTCACCTAATAAATGCAGTAGCGATACGTACAGGCACGAGTGGTAGGCAGGTATCGAATTGAGGACAATACGGATATTTACTCAAGTGTTCACCACTTGTTCTGCCACTTGTATTAACTTAGTAATGAATTATGTGGCACAACATCGTAAATACCGCGGTACGTAGATATTTTGGTGTAAACTTTTTAAAAACAACTCTTGGTTGTTTTTAAAAAGTTTACACCAAAATAGGTTGTTATCGGTCAATACTTCTTCTTCCGTCATTGCCTTTGTAATCTTTGTCATTAAAATTATTGCATGTATTTTAAATACAAAATTTCTTTTGAAGATACTGATATACGTAGAGGTCGACTGAGGCTAGTTTTTCTTTGATAAGTTTTTCCTATCTGGTAGGTTTGTAATTGTGATATCTAACTGGTTGCCGGATGTTTTTTTCAAAACTTATCGTACACGCGCCGTTCAGGGAGTAATCAAGAGGAAGGAGATTAAGGTTATTAAAGTTGTTTTTTGGCGCGAGTACTTGTATTGAAACCTGAGCTAGTGAAAGGATTCTAGAATCCTGAGCGTACCGATGGTTTCAAAGGTACGAGACGCAGAATAACTTTGCTGCCGAGCGAACACACAACTTTTGACCTCACTACAGCGAGGAAAACGCTAGGTGCAAGAAAAACAGCTTAAATAATGTATTCAATAGTGTTTATTTATTTCAAAAACTCAAAATAAAATTATACTACAGTTGGTAACATTGGTGGCCACTTTACTTTTTCTTTAAAAACGCCAATAGTTTGGAATATTTTTCTATGTGTATGATAAAAAAAAATGTTTTGGTCGTGGCAGCGTTAACTCGATGTTAAACATCGAGCTTGATGTCTTTGTACGAGTATTAGATAGTTCAATGAAGTACGATAGCATTATAGTATCCGAAAACGTTTTCACGCGTTTAGAATGTCGTGCATGTTCATGCATTGAATAAATTCGCGTGATTTATCCGGAAGAAAACTTAGTTGGTGCCGATTCCCTTGTTCACAAACTAAACTAAATTTAAGTTCAGTGCATCTTTTTCTTTGTATTTCATTAAGAAGAGGACAGCAGATAAATTTTAGTTTAGTCCTGTCAAATTAATCAGCGCCTGTCACTACTCCATACAAGTTTAGACGTGATTTAAAACTTGCCTACTAAAATTACGTCAGTTTACGTCAAGCGCTGATTAATTTGACAGGACTAAACTAAAATTTATCTTCTTTCCTTTTTGTTAATGAAATAGAAAGAGAAAGATGCACTGAACTTAAATTTAGTTTAGGTTTGTGAACAAGGGAATCGGTAATGAAATGATGAAATGATTTTATTTTCTGTAAGTAGGTTTGTACAAACACTTTTACACGTCAATCATATTTAGAAAAAAAAAAAACTAGATGAGCTCGGCGTTTCCTATCTGACTACTCTGAGAAGAAAGGCCGAAACAAACTCAGAGGTCACAGTCTGTTTTACAGTCCAGACATAATCTTGGTCAGATTATGTGAAGCCCATGTAGATTGGTGTCTGAAATGGTTTTTTGAGGAAAGAACCACACAGATTGTGTGGACCTATCCAGTCAGTGCACGCATTTGTCAGTAACCGTGCAGCTCAACTCAGAACTTAAGGAGCTCAACGATTCGACGAACAATACCAAAGAAAGGATATTTCGGTAGGCCGCTTAAATGGCTCAAACTGCCAGACCAAGATTAAAACTAACAGAGAAAAAATAAAAACAATAACCCACATAGTCTTCACATTCACAATAATTTAAAGAAAAAATACTTCAAAAAGTAAATATTCATGTCATTGTATATATAAAAAAATTGTCAATGAGTAAATAATCTTGGTCAGATCATTTGAGGACCATGTAAATTAGTGTCTGAGATGGTATTTTGAGGAAAGAACCATATAGATTCGAGTGGACCTGTCCAGTCAGTGCACGCATTTGTCAGTAACCGTGAAGCTCAACTCAGAACTTAAGGAGCTGAACGACTCGACAAACAAAACCAAAGAAAGGACACTTGGGTAGGCCACATAAAGAACTCAAACTGCCAGATTATCATTAAAACTTACTGAGAAAAAGTAAAATTTAAAAATATATGATCCACATAGCCCTCACTTACATGTCAAATTAAAATTAAAATTAAAGTGTCAATATTAATTCTAAGGCACTTTGTATAATAAATAGTGTTAGTATAAAATTAGTTTGTTGCTTGGGGGTACAATGGAGTAGCTTAATTAATCCCAAGCCTTTTTGTCGTCCAAGTAATCTTTAACTTTATAGAAACAATTTTGACAGAGTTTCTGTTTAATAAATGATTTAAATTTATTGAGGCTCAGTTCTTTAACATGGCTTGAGAGTTTGTTGTAAAAACGTATACTTTGGCACTTAAATTAATTACTAATTTTTTGGAGCATAGTCTTGGGTACAATGAGTAAGTCTTTGTTTCTAGTATTTATGCTATGAATGTCGCTGTGTTTAGAATATAGATTAATATTCTTTTTTACATAAATCAGGTTCTAATATACATATTGAGATGCGACTGTCATTATGTTTATATCCTTAAATGTATCCCTCAGTGAATGCCTACAACTAAGGTTATAAATTGCTCGAATGGCTCGTTTCTGCAGCACAAATATTGCCTGAATGTCGGCTGCATTTCTCCACAGCAAAATGCCGTACGATATTACACTATGGAAATAACTAAAATATACTAATCGAGCTGTTTCTACATCAGTCAATTGACGGATTTTATACACCGCATAGGCTGCAGAGCCGCTTCGACGATTTGTTTATATGTGGGCCCCACTGTAGCTTCGAGTCCAAAGTAATACCTAAGAACACAGTGGTCTCCACAAGATCCAACTCCGCCCCATTTACTAGTACATTGGTTTTTACCTGCTTAACTTTAGGTGTCAGAAATCTAATACATTTGGTCTTTTTCTCGTTTAAAAGTAAGTTATTAACACTAAACCAATGTACTATTTTAGAGAGAGCATTATTTACATTGTCAGTAACTGTCTGTTGTCGTTTGAGCTTAAATAAAAGTGATGGGTCATCTGCAAATAACACTATATGACTGTTCTTTATAAGGCAAGGTAGATCATTAATATATACGAGAAATAAAAAAGGGCCAAGAATTGAGCCCTGCGGAACTCCCATAGTGACAATAGAACCCGGCGATCGCTTACCGTTAACGTCCACTCTTTGGATCCTATTATCCAAATAAGAAATAAGAAGATCCAAGACAGTGTTTCTAACACCATAGTGCTGCAATTTCCTGACCAATGTATCATGAGAAACACAATGGAAAGCCTTAGATAAGTCACAAAAAATACCTAGGGCATCATGTGACTTCTCCCAAGCCTCAAAAATATGTGGAAGAAGTTCCACACCAGCGTCGGTAGTCGAACGACCCTTTGTGAAACCGAATTGTTTACTGTTTAATAATTTATGTTTATTGAAATGTCTTTGCAATTGATCTAGCATACATTTTTCAAATATTTTACTAAAGGTGGGAAGCACAGAAATCGGTCTAAAGTTTGTGGGGTCTGATGTGCTACCCGATTTAAACAGAGGTATTATTTTACTACTCTTCATTAAGTCAGGAATTACACCACAGTCAATACATTTATTAAAAATAATTGCCAATTCAGGCGCTACAGTGTTCATTATACATTTTGCAACCTCTACAGAATTTCCCCATAGATCAGCTGTTTTTTTTTAACATTGAGTGTATTGAAAGTTTTAATAATATTCCGAGCACTAACATTGTCGAAATTAAATTCATGATTACAAATATCAACATTTTCTTTCAATATGGACTCGGCAACAGTATGAATTTAAAGATTTAGTGGTTGAGACTGGAATATCTGCAAAAAAAATTTCAAAAACTGTGGCAACTTCTAAATCCGTTTTAATAACTGTATTGTTAATATTAAGGCTGTATACCATTATGTACCATTATGTACCGGCTTGCGCTAACTCTGCAGTTGTTTTTTATATCTTCGTCGCTGCTGGAGTCGCTTACATTTTATGATTTATCAAAAAACAAACCAAAATTATGGACTAAAGAAAAGAAAATTTTAAAAAGTTTGTTTTTTCATACATTCGTCGTGCTGGCGTGCGATTATTCTAAAAATGAGGTTGGCGTATTGACTTGAAAGAAGTATTAATGCTTTTTCAGTGGACAGGCGGTATAGAAAATTATTGAATAGAAAGGTTCGAATTTAAATAATATATCCACGCTAGCGGATAAAATGCACTTTTATACTTAAATTTCGAATGATACTTAAACATATTTGTGGCCTGTCGAAGAAAATTAAACTAAAGGGCTTTGTAGAGCAGTTTACATGAATTTAATGGTTATGTACCTATCTAATGACATCATGAGTTAGCCTGTTAAGCCCCGCGCGACACCGATTCGGAGTCAAGCAAAAGAAAATCAATTGTGTCTCATTAGCTGTCCTTGACCAATTAAGAAGGATACCGACTTGGACCTGACGGCCAGAACTGTCATCACATGTCATAGAATTTTAATGAATAAGTAGATTGCATCGATACTTAATTGTATATTCTTTTAAATACTCTTTAAAAATAGTTATAATCAATTTAATTTATTTAAATGCCAATTAAAAAAATAATGGGATTGTGTGCGCTCGAACTAAGTACCTACCTACGCTCTGAAAAATACCATGTGTTGTGCGGTTACGTACGGTAGGCACTGAAGGTGATTTTAATGTCGCTCAGCGCCATTGTGTTGTGCGTGTGCGTTCGATAAACTTTGTTTATAGCTAAATGAGCGATACAGCGTGCGTTGACCTAGCTATCAAATAGAGAACGTACCTACTGCGTTTAGATTGTGCGTCGATATGCGTTTGCGCAGCAATTACGAGATCGCTCTGCGGGATTACTACTGAATGCTATGACGTTTACATATCATGTTAATTTACCATTACGGAATACGGAAGTGCTGGTAATATCCAATTGTTGGATGAGAGACTCTGCGTTTACTGGGATTTAGATTACCATCTGCAAGTATTTTAAGATTTTTGCAACAGCTTGAAATGGCTTGGTTCAGCAGCTTCAGTTAGGTACTTTGCTATAGTTATTTCCGCTGACTAAAGTAGGTAGGTACCTACCTACTTATAGCAGGAAGACTCATGATTTTCATGGAACACAGTGCAATGTATGAATCATTTAATTCTCGGAAAATTCAACGACTGACTAGATCGTGTAAAACAATTTGTTGCAATAATATGTTTTATTCCTTTGTATTATGTATGAGTTTTATATAAACACATTGGAAACCTTGGATTTTCCAAGAGGTCCATCTGTATCAACCGCCATCTCTGCAGAAGAGTCGAATCTATTTTTGTCAGAGAATCATGTCGTGACGCGACGTGATTCTGGTAGAACAATTTCCATATTTTTTTCATAGAATTTGTTCTACTAGAGTCGCGTCGCGTTGTCGCGTCGCACCTGTCTACTGGAGCCTATAGTCTAGTAATATTTAACTTACTTAGTAGGAATATCGACCACTCCATGTTAGGGTTCCGTAGTAAACAAGGAACCCTTATAGCTTCACCATGTCCGTCTGTCTGTCTGCCTGTCCCCGCTGTAGCTCAGAGACGCTTAGTACTAGAAAGCTGTAATTTGGCATAGGTATACATATTAATCACGCCGGCAAAGTGCTAAAACAAAATCTTTAAAAAAACATTTTTTTGGGACCCACGTTTGCACGTTTTGCACGTAATGTGGGGATGATATTTTTTTTTCTCGTCTACCCAATGGTATGGGGTATCGTTGAATAGGCCGTTCAAAAATATTGCGGGTCTGGGAACATCACTTTTCGATTCAAGGATCCGCTTGCGTAATATTAGGCATTAAAGTGCTAATTTTTGTTAGAGTCAAGCGGTGTCGTCGTCCCTTGCCAGCCATGGCTGTTTATTGAGATGTGAAAAAAAGTCATGGCAGTAGTACATATAATGAAATTAAAAGGAAAACTATCACAGCTAAGTAGGCTTTACAAGTTAACGAGTAATAGTCGACCAACTTAAATGTACAGTTGGCGAATTGACCGTGGCATATATCCATGTATGGGAGAACATGTTTTTCAACTACAATGTTAAGTTTGTTTTTGGGATACATTCATCCTAACTTCCCTACTACGGAACCCTTCGTTGTGCGTGGTCCGACACGCACTTGGCTGGTTTTTTTTAATGTGAACCTATCTTAAGTAAAAATTAGGGTTTAGGAAAAAATATTACATATACATAATACTAAGAGCGGATATCAATCAATATGGCTTGGCTTGTTGCGTAATTAATAATTAGGTGGTGGAAGATTATCTGTGACATCATTAGCCAGGCCAATCTCAAAGCACAGAAACGTAATCTTAGTTTATTCGGAAGAACAAACAATTACACATTATACATTAAAAAAAATAGAACTCCCGGAGTTAAAGGCTCCTACATACTGGCGCGACTTGTCGCGCGACGCGTCGCGACATAAAGGCACCGCTTGTAGCGCTACACGCGGTGTCTTTGTGTCGCGTCGCGTCGCGCGACAAGTCGCGCCATTATGTAGGAGCCTTAATACAATTGTGCAACCAACAACGTTCTCCACAGATACACAAAAAGACAAAGACATTAGGTACTGATAAAGTGGACATAAATTACCAAGGAACACTAGAGAGATTTGATATTATTCAAATGATTTTTTTATTGTGTCAAGCAATAGTTATGTTTCTAAAGTTTCCAATGGATAAAGCAAATAGAACCAATTTAGAGAAAAAAAAATTGAAATTTTCTGTCTTGTAATTATCTTGTAATTAAGAAAACAGCAAAATATTAACTAAATACTACCAAATAACATTCTGTATTTCATTTTAAATTCCTAAACCTTGTTGAATAAATCCACATGAGAAATTATCAGTTGTGTAAACTGAACGGAGCAAGGTTCACAGAAATTTCGCGAACAATTTGATTCACGAACGTTATAATTACAATGAAAATGCAACAATAATGGTTGAGAAGCATCATACGTATGTTTATTGTGTATTTAAGACAATGTTATTAAATAGCTGCCTCAAGCACGGTATCAGTCAAAACTCTCAAGTATCTACTTAGTAGGTACGTAAATACCTAATGACTTGATACCACGTTATCTACAAAACTCACACATTTTACAAGACATACCAAAATGTTTCATAAAGATTATAGGTAGGTATTTATGTAGGTACAGTATATCACTAGAATCCTGGTTGAATAATGTTTAGCATAATGTTCCCACTGCTGGGACACAGGCCTCCTCCCTGTAAGAGGGAGTGGGCCGTAATCCACCACGCGGGCCTAGTTCGGGTTGGTAGATGTCACATGTCTTCAAATTTTTGATGTCTTCGGATTTATGCTCTTAGGACATGCCGATTTCGTCACGATGTTTTCCTTCACCGTTTTGAGAGCAGTGGTGATGAAATAATTTACACAAAGTGAAGCGCCTGTCTGGGATCGAACCTACGACCTACAACTCGTAAGTCACGGCCGTTACCACGGAGCCACCACCTACCTGCTCTTAATAATTAATGAATAATGTTTATGACATTGTTTTTGTACTTAGGTACGTATTATCTATTTTGTGGACAAAGTCTTTCACTACCTACTACTATCATTGGAGATATGCTAATATTTGGTCACAAACAATTCCATTGTAAGTTTTGGTTTTTGTCGATTTATATCTCTTCTCTTCTCGACTGTAGTAAAATAATAATGGTCTTGCTAATTTATGCTAATAATCTGCTGTTATGACACCCTATTAAACATTATCATTATCACAACAGTAATAATGAATCAAGTTGCCTTGGCAACACTAAAGGTCATTCATCTCTGGATACCTTGTACCTATTTATCGAATATTAATTTATTTCTATTCTATTCTAACAAAGTTGAACAAATTGATTTTTTATCTTATCTGATAGTACGAAAAAGTAAATAATATTAATAACAACTTGTAATGGTGATGATCCCGGGTCGACGGCGCGTTGTATTCCACGCGCGCCTCAAAGAGATGTCGTCAGCACAAATGTAGGGGTCCACTAGGGCCGATGCCTGCCGGGGTCGCGGGAAGGTACTTATGGGTCACCGAGGCCCCCGCAACACAGGCAACGGAAGGAATACGGGTGGGTTTTAGTCAGTAAGAGTCTGAAACGCCCTCCCGCTCCGCCCAGAGCGGGAGAAGTTATTTGATGATTTCCCATCCAAAAAAAAAAAATGGTGATGATCCTATTTCTACAAGACAAAGGCCTCAAACTCACATAGGAACGAGTCTTTCTGGTCTGTTTTTTGGTGTGTGTTGGTGATTTCAAACCATTATTATTAATAGCCTGCAACCTCGTGCACTGCTAACAAATGCCAGTCTAATCGGATGCAGTTGAATACAGTAGTTTACATGGAGCGACTGCGTATCTGACCTCCAAGCCCGTGTTATGAAATCCCTTGATAAGACTGATTGTCAGTCTTCTGGCTTCTGACTACCCGTAACGACTGTCAAAAATCTACACATGACAGCTGGTAGCCGACTCCAACATAGTTGAGAAAAGGCTAGGCCAGTACCTCGTATGTAAGAAGTATCCTTAAAACACACCCGGTGTTGTTCAGGACATGCATCACGATCACGACGATGAATAATGCTACTTACCTTATGCTCATCTTCCTGCCCTTATCCCGTGTTACTTAGGATAGCTGCAACATGTTTTCTTCTTCAATTCTCCCCTGTCAACCGTCACGCTTTCATTCACTCCATTTTCTTTCATGTCACACAATCCATCCATATTTTCTTTGGCCTTCGGCGTGTAGAACCAACGTTCACATTCCGAAATAAGTCTGATCTTTTGTTAAAAATAAGAAACAAGACTAACCCTTTCTTTATTTTTTGGGTGGGAAATTATCAAATAACTTCTCCCGTTCTGGGCGGAGCGGGAGGGTGTGTCAGACTCTTACTGACTAAAACCCACCCGTATTCCTTCTGTTGCCTGTGTTGCCAGGGGCCTCGGTAACCCTTTCGAACTTCCACGCGACCACGGCAAACATCGGCCCTAGTGGACCCCTACACTTGTGCTGACATCTCTTTGAGGCGCGCATGGACCACAACGCGCCGTCGACCCTGGCCTGGTCCTTATCGGACGGCGAGCTGCCCATTGCTCACCGTCTGCAAGCCTGAGCCTACGGTGGCCGGAAATCCGCCCGGGATTCCCGACGCCCAGGGCGTCTCCTGCGGCGACTAGGGGCGAGAGGGCGCGAAATTTGCCTTTCCCTCAACCGTCCCGCCTCCTCCTTCGCGAGCATTACTGCTTCGCGGAAGGAGGTGACGGCTGCCCATGCCCTCTGGTTCCTACCATGGCCTGAACCAGGGCCGGACACGAGAGATCTCTGCCGCCGATCGCAAGAGTAACCCTACGGCTATACTGTCGCGATAACGCGAACTTTACTTCGTGCGCTCTCTGTTGTACAGCGAGACGGCGACCGGTGTGCGAGAGAGAGCGCGCGAAGTAAAGTTCGCGTTATCGCGACAGTGTAGCCGTAGGGTCAGAAACTGATGTGACTTTATTGAATAGTTAGCTTCAGCTTATGTTCCTTCCTTCTCTATATTTTGTATGACTGAGTCATATTGAAAATCGCAGTCTACTCACGATGAGTATAAGGCTAGCTCACGTGTCTCTCCGTCCCGGGAGTCCGTCCGTGCGGCCCGTACGGTCTCCCATTCAGCTGTGAAACCAGCCTAAAATTAACGTGACCGTAGTCAAAATCCCATTTTACCCAAAAAACGTAGTCTCGTAGTAGGTACGCAGTAATCAAGAACGTAAGCCCAAGCATGACGCTATGCAGCGAGCCTCCTTGCCGGATTGCCGCCATGGGATCTGGAGGCAAAAGCCCTCGCGCACGTATGGGAGTGGCGCGAGGAGGCGAAACGCCGGGGCGTTAGTCCGCTGCCGCGAGAAATTGCGGCTCAGCGGACGGAGCTCCGGCGGGATCTCATGGCGTCTTGGAAAGTACGGTTGTCGCAACCCAGTGCTGGGCACGCCACGATTGCGGCGATAAGTCCCCTCTTTGAGGAGTGGCTGGAGAGGCGCCACGGCATCCTCACCTTCCGCCTGACGCAGGTCCTCACCGGACACGGCAGCTTCGGGAGGTTCCTGTGTCGGATAAGGCGGGAGGAAACGTCCGGGTGTCACCACTGTGTGGATCGCCCGGAGGACACGGTGGAGCATACGGTGGAGGTCTGCCCGGCTTGGGCAGAGCACCGCCGTGTCCTCGTGGAGGCGATCGGCGGCAGAGACCTCTCGCGTCCGGCCTTGGTTCAGGCCATGGTACGGAGCGAGAGGGCATGGGCAGCCGTCACCTCCTTCTGCGAAGCAGTAATGCTCGCGAAGGAGGAGGCGGGACGGTTGAGGGAAAGGCACGTGTCGCGCCCTCTCGCCCCTAGCCGCCGCAGGAGACGCCCAGGGCGTCGGGAATCCCGGGCGGATTTCCGGCCACCGTAGGCGCGGGCTTGCGGACGGTGAGCAATAGGTAGCTCACCGTCCGGTAAGGACCAGGCCCGGGTCGACGGCGCGTCGTATTCCACGCGCGCCTCAAAGAGATGTCGTCAGCACAAAAGTAGGGGTCCACTAGGGCCGATGCCTGCCGGGGTCGCGGGAAGGTACTTATGGGTCACCGAGGCCCCCGCAACACAGGCAACAAGAAGGAATACGGGTGGGTTTTAGTCAGTAAGAGTCTGACACACCCTCCCGCTCCGCCCAGAGCGGGAGAAGTTATTTGATGATTTCCCACCCTAAAAAAAAAAAAAAAAAGCATGACGCTATACTTAAAAATAAGTCACAACAACAAAAGAGGCTGTTGATTTTTAAACATTCGAAGTGTTATCTGTCAAACAACCAAGTAGGTACGTATGTACCGTAAAATATTTGCATGATAATCGTGATAAATCGAGTCTGCATACAAAGTTGGTATGAATTGAAAATACCTTCAGACCTGACGGGAGAGGTTATCTCCTTGACCTAACTTTATCCCGAGAGTCCTTAACAATGTTGTCGAGAAATTCGTTATTCTAATGAGGTAATAATTTGTGCGGTAGACGTGGAGATTACAAGTTTCAAACAAAGTAGGTATTGGCTGCGGTCTGTCTGCTAACGATTTATGGACATTGCGTGGTTGTGTTATTATTGGCACCTTTTTAATTAAGTTTTAAGTCACTCATACAGCATTTGTCATACATACATACTCGTTAAAATTAAAGATCATGAAAAAGAAAAAATATAACCTGACAATAAAAAAAAAATATTATTTTAATCATATTATTATTCGTAAACGAACATAAAAATCGTTTACAAATGACATTATTTGTATTAAACCCTTCTTATTGAACGTAGATCTACGCGAGACACAATGGATTTTAAATTGTTTCTGTAATTATGAGTATACGATTATTATGAGTGGTTATTAGCCGATTATCAATTACATACAAGTGTGACAACTACGTCGAAGTTGTTTTTACGTGATATTTCACAAACATTGTCATATTTATTATATTGTTTATAGCATTATTTAGTGTTTGCGCAATACACCTAAGCGCATAATGTAATTAAAGCATTGATTCCCTTATCGAGAGATATGCATATAAGTCACATCTAGGTACTTATTTATAATGCGTTCATATATACCTATGTACTAAAGCTTAATGAAACATGTTTTAATTAAAAACAGGCGATTGAAATGTAGTATGGATTTCCCAACCACATTTACCCTTTTTCCCATTATTCTATAAATGCTTTCAACAATGTTAGGTATATTATATGCCTAACCTTCGCTAAGCTATAATTGGAAATAAGTTCAACATCAAAATCGATTATATTTTTCCTTCCTTTCTTTACTATCAATCCAGGTCCAGTTTCCTTCAATCAAGCATAGTTTACATTGGTAAATTAATTAGAAATTATATAACAGAGTGGAGACTGTTTCTGACCTCTGCATTCTTAGTGGTAATACCCGTAACCCAAAATAAGACAGTACATAAGATTATCCGGGTTTTGGTCTCAAGTTATTATCTCAACATTTCGTAGTCTACTGTGCAGTTGGTCTATACCCGGTAATCATTTACACTCTGTGACACAAGGCCAATTAGAATGAACGATTCCGCAGGTTATTTGACTTCTGCAGACTACTACTGTTTACGGCGCGCTGTGTTCCACGCGCGCCTCACATAGATGTCAGCACAAGTGTAGGGGTCCACTAGGGCCGATGCCAGCCGGGGTCGCGGGAAAGTAAGAAAGGGTTACCGAGGCTCCTGGCAACGGAAGGAACACGGTTGGGTTTTAGTCAGTAAGAGTCTGACACACCCTCCTGCTCCGCCCAGAGCGCGCGGGAGAAGTTATTTGATCATTTACTACCAAAAAAAAAAAGACTACTACTGTTTCGAGCTGTACCTCGTATCTCCTTCCTTATAAGATCTAACTCAAACATAAATAGTATAGTGTCCCATCAGCAACTTGGCTGCAATTAGGCTTCTCAATGTCTCAGAAGATAGATCTGCAGATACTAAGCTCGTAAACATTTTAATATGCCTTGCGTCTAAATTGATTTACACCCGTGAAATAATAAAGTGAGATAAAAAATAGTTTATGTTCAGCTGAAGTAGCGAAACCAATGCAGCGCAACAGCATTGCTGATTGTTAGATTTACACACGCACCATGTACCTACGTAATATAACTTATTTTACTGGAAACACATAGCCAATCAAATGCGATATAACAGTGGCATGTTCTATGAATGATTTCGTTTCTTTGTTTAATCTATCTACGGATTAATCCATTTGTCAGTCAACGCCAACCGTAGATAGTTCAAAGGAAGGGTAACCGCAAGGTTTGTTCGATTCGTTTTTGAACCGAGCTTTGATTTTGTGTAATTATGTATTGTTTTATTGATTTAAAAATAGAACATATTCTTGTTTACCTACGGAAAGTTGGGTTTCTACCTACTCAAATGGTCATGGGCAATCGTTTTCATAGAACCGTACATTTTCATTTTGATTTACACGGACGTTGCTCTTTGTTTTAGTTTTAAAATCAGTTTTCTTTGTCTCGTAACAAGTTGAAAATGAATCAGGTAGGTACGTAACACGTTACGCAGTTCTTTATGTTTCTAATGAGTTTTTATTACGAATCTGTGTAACGTTGGTTATTTTATCACGGCCATAAGCGGCGAATGGAAACTGCTTTACGATATTAAATTTTCATCCGCATTTTCAATCAGTCATTTCACTTACAGCGTACAGCACATGTGTGTGTAGACTCATTCGCTCCGGTGAGTCGTTGTGTGCATGACCGATAGGCCGTTCGTTGACCCTCTTATCAGGCTACCTACGTGCGCCTCCACGTTGCATTGAATGATCTTTTCCACTAGAACACCCCGGCTGCTAGTCATTTACATACTTAATTATTTTCCTTATGTGCCTAGATCAGCTTATGAAACTTCCTACGTGCCTCAGTGAACGTACTCGTTGGATGAATGAATATTGATACTCGTTATCAGACAATTTTTGGGTTTATAAAGAATTGATTTGCCGTAGGTAAACCTGTGGAGAGATTAATGGTTTGCTAAATAAAATATCTCACTTTTAAAGTTTGAATCACTACATTTTGGCTAATTTATGCTATTTTTTCTCGGACTAGAGAGAGCTCCAGTCCAGTCAGTATGGTTTCGCCGCAGGAGACGGCCTGGGCGTCGGGATTCCCAGGCCGATTCCCGGCCCAGTTCCACGCACGACTCAAATATATGTAAGCACAACTGACGGGGTCCGCCAGGGCCGATTCCTGCCGGGGTCGCGGGAAAATAATACCGAAAAGGATACCGCGTGGCCTCTGGCAACACAGAGGCAACGGAAGGAACACGGGTGGGTTTTAGTCAGTAAGAGTCTGACACGCCCTCCCACTGCGCCCAGAGCGGGAGAACTAATTTAATAATTACTCACCCAAAAAAAAAGAGTATTATTAGCATGCTAATACGATTTTTTTAGATATACTTTAAATAATTATTGCGTCCAAAAAAGTTATAGTAATTCTTCAGTCGTATGCACCTACTTACTTGTAGGTAAGATACGTAAACATTGCTACGTAGGTAGGTACCTAGATATGAGCAGCCATATGAATTTATGAAGAAAATATGTTTATAATACATAAATACCTCGTACAGAAGAGTTATTATGTATCTGTTTGATCAAGTGTTCGCTTATCAACACAGTGGACCGCTGTGCTCCAGCCAGCAATCAACGCGGTCTTTGTGACCACCCTGACAACCCCACCGGATGCAAAACGTGCTTCTAAAATAACAGCAATATTGTACATGTCGCAACATGTCTTTCTGCCCTTGTTTAGTTTACACCATATCACAGAACATATTATTATACACCCTGACGGGCACCATATAGTTTGAGTTTTATCACTTATCTACCTATATCCTCCTGATATTGAGGGTGGCATGAATTTCCATACCACTGTAGTAATTCAATTATAGTTGCGCATTAATACGCAAAGTGCGCTGCTTTTTCATATTTTTTTAACTCAGTTTAAATAATATGGGCATTATTTTGTGGGTAGACTAAATAAAATAATTTATAAGTTTTCGTGAATTCGTTACTAGTAGCGCCCTCTGTTAATACTCGCTATAATTAATTTACTGATATATATTACACGTATTTATCGGCAGAGTTGCTAGTAATACACGGTAAGTTACAAAAATATGATTATTCATACTGCATATTCTTAACTATTTATTCATTAGGCATAATCAAATTTTCACTATATCCTCAATTAAATTATTTAATGATAAAAATATTTTACTGTTGATTGTTTTTTAATATAGGTAACATCGGTAACACCATTTGTCACGTATGTCAGTTTCACGTATGTCATTGTCAAAGTCAAAGAAGAACACAAGAATTTATTGCGTTCCATTGCAAATACGAGAAATACAGATAATACAGTTTACATCATAATACAGTTTGCTTTTTTATTAACCTAAAAGTGGTTGCAAATGTATATATGAACACGTTTGTTTTAGATAAGCACTAGCACTTAGCTCACAAAATGTTTTTCACAAATAATCACTAAAAAGTTTGTTTATACTTTAAAACTAGTTGAAACGGAGCGTTGATGTCAAATGATTTTACTGAAAATCAAAACAAATCTACTTTGTGATACATGACGACAAATGAAATTCAAGTTTATCAATTCAAGGCCAGATAAATGTATTTTAATCAGTCGGCTTTGCCCCCTTCACGTCTAAGGGCCGCTCACAGATCTCGCTGGTTATCTTAGCACGATAGAATAAAAAAAAACACCATGGCCTCTGCTATGCTGAAGTTATTGAAAACTGAAGTAAGTTTAATAATTTTTGTTTTTATTCATAGCTATTATTAATTCAACATGTGTATTATACGTCGCACGTTGTGCGCAGTCACGTTATCGGCTTATAAATATTTAAACAAGAACTGCTCTGACCGGTATATTAAATTATGGGAAAGGAATTACAGTACCAGTATTTGTAACTAAAAAAAAAGTGCTTGGCACTATGCAGTATGCACACAATATCATAATATGTGCATTGCAACTTAATTTGAGTATCAGCCATTAGTGTACCTATTTGAAAGCTTTTTTTACATCTTTATTTAATTTTTAAATTTTCTTCTCAGTAGTCAATAATTTCTGGTACACAAACATTTTG
Organism: Atethmia centrago; assembly: GCA_905333075.3. Classification (NCBI taxonomy): domain Eukaryota; kingdom Metazoa; phylum Arthropoda; class Insecta; order Lepidoptera; family Noctuidae; genus Atethmia; species Atethmia centrago. Next base: position 14,433,569 of record HG995381.1, on the reverse strand, counting down.
TATTCTCTTTTACTTGAAATATTACTAAGATGTAACAAGAATAGCTTCAGTATGTCATACTAGATTTTTCTTTTCCCTTTAACTGACAGTAAGTAGCTGTTTTATAGACAAACAAAGAGGGTTTATACATTCACATAATTTGGTATTTAAACTGGCTACATTATTTATAACTGATACTGATAGGCTGTTGCGCAGTTGAATGTTGATGTTCTAGTTTCAACATGTCTTTCATTTATTCACTTTTGAAAATTTCATTGAGTTTACGCAATATTGATGTGTAAGTATGTCAAGAGGATGAGCAGAAGTATATTTTTCAGAGTAAACAACATACCTACTCCATAAGCAATCAAGCTGCCAAGTCCTGGAATATTCCATTGTTGCAGTTTCTTAATCATAATTGATAATTCCTTTGGTTCAGCAAAGGATGCGTATAGGTTGATAAAAAACACTCAATAATTATGAAGTTTGAAATGTTAATAATGAGAATTATAACATTGTAATGCTCTAATAAATCAAATTAAGACAGAAAGCGATTTACCTAAGATAAACATAAGTGTAATTTTGACCACTCAAAATTTTGACCACTCAAATGGACCTGAAAGCTGACAGTTGAATAGTTTTGTCTGAAATCTCATATGTATTCATTGCAGTGTAATGAAGAGTTTTAGCTCAGAAGTAAAAGAGAAAGTATTACAAAAATGCAATTACTTCTTGTAAGATGTGGTGAGCATAACATAGCAGGCTTGCATGACAAATAAATAAAAGTAAAGTAACACAAGTGCAGTGTTGCCCCGGTGGTAACGGCCGCGACTTACGAGTTGTAAGTCGTAACTTCGAACCCAGACAGGCGCTTTACTTTGTGTAAATGAAAACGGCGAAGGAAAATATCGTGAGGAAACTGCATGTCCTAGAACCAAAAATTCAAAGGCATGTGAAATCTACCAACCCGCACTGGGCCCGCATGGTGGATTACGGCCCACTCCCTCACAGAGAGGAGGCCTGTGTCCCAGCAATGGGAACATTATAGGCTGATTATTTAAATTATCACAAAGTTTAATTTATATATATTAATTTAATAACGTAAAGTTATATTATTTATTATAGATATAGTATATTAATAATGTAAAGTTTAATTTACAAAATTGTATGCAGTATGTAATAGACTATATGAGTAAAATAGCAAATCACATCACAGCAGCATAGCAATTTAAGAGCACAATCAATTACAATTACATTCATAAATCTGCCTACATTTCGTTCTAACAATGTATATTTCCTTCTTCAGTCTCAGCTGGTTCTTCGTAGAAGCTACAGCAGTGCTGCACCCACCACAAAGTTGTTCATTGATGGACAGTATGTGGAGTCCAAGACTACCAACTGGATTGAACTCACAAACCCAGCCACCAATCAAGTTATTGGCAGGTAATTTAAATGAATTAATTTGAGAATTAATGGCCTTTTTCACCATTCTGGGATAATTATACCAGCCTGTTATTTGTACAAACAAAGTAGGCAAGAGCATTGAGTACTAGTCTTCTCTGGATAAGAAACTGTTAACTTCTCTAGCAGATAATAACTTACAAATTCTTTTAAAATGACTGAAAAAAGCCATCAAGAACATTACTTTTATCTGAAAAGTAAAAAGCTTTCCTTTGATCTTTCTATGTTTGTTCAGTGTTGTTGACCTATAAAATACGGTTTGCCTACAAAAGAGAACATGTCAACATCACAGGCAGCAAAAAGTTGCATCCACACATTGTTCGCGCAATTGTTTTAGATTTTACCAGTTTTATTGGATTCTACTTAGAATGGTACAACATAGTTTGTCGATATTTACATTCTGATGAAATAAAATTATCTTATAACAAGCAGTCAATGTTAATGTGTCAACTTCAGTATCTGTTCTGATGTTTTAACAATATAAATTCTTGTACAGTCGCCAGCACATGAAGTTACTGCAAACTGTACATTTTTTCCAAATGATTTTAAACCTTAAAATGTTTATGGTTAAGTTCAAAATCAAATGAGAGCATTTGACTGTACCTATTATGAAATTCATTTATGTTCCTCAATTCTAAATACATTTAAACAAAAAGCATACTAATTTGCATTTCCATTAGCCACTATCCACGGTCAATTAATTCCTGGAGGTAAGTTTGAATGACCTACCATACAGAATATGTAATTACCTATGTTACATCATTGCATTGTTTGCCTATTTTCGTTAATTGTGATATAGCGACACACCTTTATCAAAGTTTGCCCATTAATTTCTTATCAGGAACGCCAAATCTGGCCTCATGTGTGACTTGATTACTGATAACACAGTTTTTTGTTGCTATCTCGTTTTATTTGCCTCCATGAGTTATTACGTGTTTAATTGCTTTATCTTAAGTAGTTATGTAACAGTAAACATATTATAAGAATGCTTTTTTGTTAATATTGTGATGTGAATTTGGTCTTGTATTTTTATAAGATTCCTTTTCTGAACCCAGTAGCGTAGCGTGGGGCAGGGGGGCCATGGCCCCGGGCGGCATTCGAAAGGGGGCGGCGGATAAGGAATATAACGAAAATATTTTATTGCATGTTTGAGAAAAAAAATACTTATTCGGCAGAGATTTAAATTGACTCGACGTCTGACAGATTTAGTCATTATAAATCTTTGCGTCACGAGTTACTCGAGTTCGATTAACCTCATAATTGTATGGCGTCCCATAATCGTACAGTTGACTTATGTTAGAATAATTTAAATTTCTTCTTTTTTGTGATGGGAGTCGGTAAAATCTATCGATTTAAAACGTTAAAATAGACGTAACAATTGTCTAATAGATAAATAACAAAAACTACGGTGGAAGTAATTTTCTCGGAGTTTGTTACTTGCTTGTGTATTTTTTATAAAAAAAAATAGGTAATGTGTCGGTATCGCACTTCTGACTGAATAAAAAACTTTTGAGAATTGTCAAAAAAACGTTTCGTGTTTTTAGAGCATTTTCATTAAATTACTATAGAATCTGAATAAAGAGGAGTAAATAAAAACTAAAACACATTTTTAAACCTAAGAATATATTATTATAGGGCCAGTAAATAATAATAAAAAATGATTTCGTTTTTTTTTATCTTTTAAAGCTTATCTCTAACTAAGAATTAAAAGAGCAAAAGAAAGTGCAGTATATTATCGGAATAAGAAGAAAGCAAAGGAGGAGAATAACAGGAAGTCATTCAACACATGAATACAAATTTATCTGAAGAGTCAACAGTATCACGCACGACTCAGTCAGACATGGACTCTACAAAATCAAAAGTAGTATCGAGACGGCTGACTAACGATTGGTTTTATCACATATTGCCAAACGGCGAAAAAGTTTTACGCTCTTGGATGGCATATTCTCCTTCGAAAGCTTCATTGTTTTGCTTCTGTTGTCGTTTATTTGAAAACCCTGTATTGGGGTTTTCAAATAAAAATATATAAATCTCATGTGCATCGAAATGTTGCTCTTCCGACGGATATTTAATACTTGGTGGAAATTGAATCCCAAGGTAGCCAATCATTTCCCTGGCGCTGCGGCCAACCCGCCAGTTGAGCGCGGCCCAATGGGTCATGGCCATCCGGCTGGTCCGGGGATACCGCATAGTCTCCTGTGAGGCAGCGAGCCTCCTTGCTGGATGGCCGCCATGGGATTTGGAGGCAAAAGTCCTCGCGCACGTATGGGAGTGGCGCGAGGAGTCGAAACGCCGGGCGTAACTCCGCTGCCGCGAGAAATCGCAGCACAGCGGACGGAGCTCCGGCGGGATCTCATGGTGACATGGAGAGTACGGTTGTCGCAATCCAGTGCTGGGCACGCCACAATTGCGGCGATAAGTCCCCTCTTTGAGGAGTGGCTAGAGAGGCGCCACGGCGTCCTCACCTTCCGCCTGACGCAGTTCCTCACCGGACACGGCAGCTTCGGGAGGTTCCTGTGTCGGATAAGGCGGGAGGAAATGCCCGGGTGTCACCACTGTGTGGATCGCCTGGAGGACACGGTGGAGCATAAGGTGGAGGTCTGCCCGGCTTGGGCAGAGCACCGCCGTCTCCTCGTGGAGGCGATCGGCGGCAGAGATCTCTCGCGTCCGGCCCTGGTTCAGGCCATGGTACGGAGCGAGAGGGCATGGGCAGCCGTCACCTCCTTCTGCGAATCAGTAATGTTCGCGACGGAGGAAGCGGGACGGTTGAGGAAATAAGAAATTTCGCTCCCTCTCGCTCCTCGCCACCGCAGGAGATGCCCTAGGCGTCGGGAATCCCGGGCGGATTTCCCAACATCGTAGGCGCGGGCTTACGGACGATGAGCAATGGGCAGCTCACCGTCCGGTAAGGACCAGGCCCGGGTCGACGGCGCGTTGTATTCCACGCGCGCCTCAAAGAGATGTCGTCAGCACAAGTGTAGGGGTCCACTAGAGCCGATGCCTGCCGGGGTCGCGGGAAGGTACTGAAGGGTTACCGACAACACAGTCAACGGAAGGAATACGGGTGGGTTTTAGTCAGTAAGAGTCTGAAACACCTTCCCGCTCCGCCCAGAGCGGGAGAAGTTATTTGATGATTTCCCACTCAAAAAAAAAAAGGTAGCCAATCATGAATCAAGTGCACAACATAACGAACATGTTTTGCAAATGGAAGGAGTTAGAAAATAGGCTTGGAAAAGAATAAACTATCGATAAAAAAGAACAAACGGATTTAGTACTTGTTATTTATTGTTGTGTATACCTAGCGTTAACTTAATAAGTTTAGACATTTAAAAAAATTAAAATTCCTGTGGGTGTCTTGCGCCATTGCTTCTCATAGATGTATTTTCCTTCTGAAGCAGTGGTAATTTATCTTGACTTGCAATATGTTGTACGATATACATTAGATCCGTTGAATAAAATATTTAAACTTTAAATAACCAATAATTAAAATAGGGGGCGGCAAATTTCCGGTCGGCCCCGGGCGGCGAAAACGCACGCTACGCCACTGACTGAGCCTACCTAACCAAACCCAATCAATTTTTTGGAGGTACGGAAAACAAAATCTACCGTTTTCCTATGAATACTTGAGCATAATTATGTTCACATTGACGTTTTAATAGTGGCTGGCACATAAACTTCTACTCTTACTGGAATGATCACAAACCACTAAGAAAAAACTTCCCTTCACCAGTATTAAAGAATTAATTCATTGTTGCTCATTTATACCCAATTGACTCATATTTTTCACTGCACAATTATCTTTGTGGTAAGTTAAAGATTAAAAGGCCACATGTAATTAAATTCATACCTATTCACTAGCAAAGGAGGATGAATGATGATGAGGATCAATGTGTAAGTAATTATTTACTTACAGGGTACCAGAAGCCACTCAAGATGAGTTGAACTCAGCCTTGGAATCAGCCAGGAACGCATACAGATCATGGAGCCAGAGCACCATCATGACCAGACAACAGCTCATGTTCAGGTTAGTGCTAAATTCACTTCGAACTAGCCTCAAAATTTGCCTTTTCATACGTTCCGCCTGCCGAATAGTCAGCTCCGTGTACCTCCTATGTGACAAACGCGTGGTGTCGTGTGAAAAAAATAATTAAAAAGCGTTAATTCGTGGTAAAATCCTACGTTTTACACAAAATTTACTTCTGCCAAACAGCAAAGCAGTTTGTTGGCAGATGTAGCTCCCATATACATTTTATATTTTATCTCATAGGTACTTTTCCATCAATAATAATAACACATATTTTTCATCAATAATATGAATACAACTTCATCTTTCTGACTGACCGACCCCTTGACAATTCAAAAATGCCTGTAATTGGTTTCAATCAACTCAAGTCCACTGCTCAAGTCCACTGCTCTGTCCTAGGCTGCGCCACAACAGTAGTTGGTATATTTGAAAAACAAAAAAAAATGCTTTGTGTTTGAGTTTATTGTAATAAGAACACAAATTTAATCTATGCATCTCCATTCATGAGGCTTTGACAAAAGGAATAAAAAAAAACTTCCCCATTTTATTTTTAAAAGACAGTCAGTAAGCTTTCATACTTGCTCAAACACATAGGTACACTGCAGTACATATCCGGCAACCAAAGCATGTAAAAAGAGCGAGAACTGTCTCGTTTGATTATTCTTCTTTTCGATTCCATGGTACTTTTTATATTATTCTGGCCCAGTAAGTGGCCACGTTAGTAGCAGCATCAGTGGCGTTCATTCGATGTTATGCTTACAAAGACATTTTAAATTCTTCATAATTTACTTAAAATATAAAAATAAAGTAAATAGTCTTAAAATCAATCATATTAATTAAATCCACAGATTCGCCCGCCTGTTGAGAGAGAACCAGAGCAAGCTTGCCGCCAAGATCACCGAAGAGCAAGGCAAGACTCTTGCCGATGCTGAGGGCGATGTTCTCAGAGGAATTCGTAAGTTTAATGAACTCGTCTTAGATTTACATTTAGTTTTGTGCAGGACGAAGTGAGTGCGCAACCCATTGCCATAAAATAAAATTCTCAGTTTGAAAGTAAAACTGGGCGTATCATACGCCCCAAAGCTGCAGCCTAATAGCGTGATTTTGTAGAAGTTTGAAGAAGGAGCTGATCATTTTGATTGTTACATAATATTTCAGCCTATATTTTAATAGTCTTTAAAGACAACTAGGGCAACATATTAATTGATTCCTAAAGCAGTATATATCTGTTTTATTTTCAGAATCAGTGGAGAACAGCTGCAGCATCACAACTCTTCAGTTGGGAGACTGCATTCAAAACATTGCTAAGGACATGGACACACACAGCTACAAAGTACCCTTGGGCGTTGTTGGAGGTGAGTTATTCAAAACATTGCGCGGGAGTGTAGAACAGGCTAATTAAGATGTTTACGGTATAATAAATATTCGACTTATAAAAAAACAATTCCATTTCCACACAAATCATAAAACCAACATGGTTGTTTCTGTTAAAGGCACGAAGGTCTCTAAAGCAGTTTTCGATTCTCTTTTTTCTCCCCAGATACTTTAGTTTATAAAGAAGACATTGATTTTATGACAAAATGAAGATCGCAAAAAATTTCTAGTAATTATTTTTATTTTTAATCCATTAGAAAGAGAAAAGTGATTTTAGATTTACATAATAATTATAATGTGATTAATATAGATATCGTCATAGTTACTGATATTGCTGCAATGAAAAACAAAATAATAAATATCACAAACAAGATAACAAAACATGCGATTAATTAATAAGTATAATTACCATTATAATATTATTATATACTAAACAACGATTATACGTCATCATTATTTATCTTTTTTTTTTAAAGCTTATAGAAATATAATGCAGAGCAAAACAACTGTGGTTACTTATGGCTGTGGTTAAGACTAAGTATTATGCTAACAGAACACACATTTACTCATTACATCACATATATAATCTACACTAAGAATGAGCGATATTTCCTACGCATTTATTATCTCTTAGGTTGACCTAAGAGATAATAAATCGTAAGAAATTGTTTATGCATGTTATAGTACCTAATTCAAGTTTTTATAAGTACGGTAAAATTGCAAGGTGTCACTTTACTCACTTATTATGCAATTTAAATAGCATAATCAGCATGTAATGTTCCCATTGCTGGGACACAGGCCTCCTCTCTTCGAGAGGGCGTGGGCTGTAATCCACTACGCAGGCCCAGTGCGGGTTGGTAGATGTCACATGTCTGCGAATTTTTGGTTCTAGGACATGCTGCTTTCCTCACAATGTTTTTCGTCACCGTTTTGAGAGCAGTGGTGATGAAATAATTTACACTAAGTGAAGCGCCTGCCTCTGTGTTCGAACCCACGAACTACAACTCGTAAGTCGGCGCTGTTACCACTGAGCCACCACTGCTCTCAATTTAAATTCTTTTTGAGAAAAAATATCCGCATTTTTGTACGACTCAGGCATTCCAAGACCACAACATTTCCATTGACCGGTAATGAAATACATAGCAAAGGATCCGTTAGAGACGTTGCCATACTAAATTCAAGTATTTATTTGCCTTATGCGGCCAGCCGGGTCATGGTCGTGGCCGCATCAGTCCGCGTCTAGCCTAATATCGATAGTTGCTAAAGTTGCTAAGTTAAAAAAATAAATTCTAATTTACCAGGTGTGGCTGCCTTCAACTTCCCCGTGATGATTCCTCTATGGATGTTCCCTCCCGCACTGGCTACCGGCAACACGTGCATCATCAAGCCATCAGAACAGGACCCCGGCGCTACACTCATGATGATGGAGCTGTTGAACGAGGCTGGGGCACCACCTGGTCTTGTTAACGTTAGTATTAGTTACTTATTCGTTTGCCTTTAACTTCCCCGCAATGAATTCTCTGTGGATGTTCCCGCCCTCACCGACTACCTGCAACACGTGCATCATCAAGCCTTCGGAACAGGATCCTGAAGAAAAAAAGATAAATTGTTTATTCAGCACAAATAAGACGCACATTATAAACTTAATAAACAAAAAATAATAAACATAACAACATAACATAACATAACATCACGCTTTGTTTCCCCAAAGGTTTGGGCAGAGGTGTACCTGCAGTACACCCACATTTCGCCAGTTATGTTTAAGTCCCATGTAATAGGATGCGAGCCTATAGCCATCAACCGGGCACAAATCCAGACTCCGGGCTGCTACTGAGAAATTCCAGACAGAAAAACCCAATAACACTTTGCCCGACCCGGGAATTGAACCCAGGACCTCATGCTCAGCAGTAGCGCTTGCAACCACTAGACCAACGAGGCAGTAAAAAAAAAATAAAAAGTAGAAAAAAATAAAACGTAGTTAAAAGCCTCGTATTCCACAAGAAAGGAATTAAAACAGCAAAAAGTTAAATTAATAAGTTAATCCTGGCGCCACACTCATGACGATGGCTGATCAACGAGGCTGGGGCACCGCCTGGTCGTGTTAACGTTAGTATTAGTTACATAATCATCTGCCTTCAACTTCCCCGTGATGATTCCTCTGTGGATATTTCCGCCCGTACTTTCGACTGGTAACACGTTCAAACTCAAACTATTTATTTCAATTAAACCAACAACACAGCACAACAACAACAACACAACAACAACAGGCACTTTTGAATTATCAAGGAGTCGGTCAGTTACAAATATGCCCATTCCAAATCGTAGTAGGTACCTATGGAGAAGAACGGGCAAGAAACTCCATGGACACTCTTTTAAATTGTATTGTTACATAAAGATTTGTATAAATAATGTTGAATTTATAACTAAATCTCAGGACAATGTAAGAAAAATCGTGTCCATAGTAGCAAAAAAAAAAAACAATTTAAAAATATAATAATTAAAAATAAGACGAAGCAGCTAAGAGGTTACCAGTCCCAACTGACGGCGCCTGTTCACGAACATGACGCATGGCATCATTAGGCCTTCAGAACAGGACCCCGGAGGACACTCATGATGATGGAGTTGTTAAAATAGTCTGGGGCACCACGCAGGGTTGCTAACGTTAATATTTCTTGGTTATTATAAACTTGCACATTGCGAGGGAAAATTACCCTACATGATATTACAAACCTGACGAATTGACGACGATGTAGGTATAGGCAATTTAACCGTTCGTTTCGAACGCAGATCTACGCGAGACACAAAGGGTTTTTAATTGCTTCTGTAATTATGGCACACTAAAACAAGACTGGCCCGCTCCTCACTCTAATGGGATGTGATGCTCTTATGATGTTTAGTAAATCATGTCCTTTACACCATTTATACCATCTTATCTAGCTTTATTCAAACTTGATGGTAACTGGCCGAACAGACCAAGCTTGGTCTGCGGTAACACTGATGTCTAATCACTACATATTATTAAACACAGTCCCCCCAGTGTCTGTCTGAACGCGATAAACTCAAAAACTACTAAAACGAATTAAGAACGGATTTACAGACGGTTTTACCAATGGAGGGTGATGCCATGAATCACTCATGAGGCAGATTTAGTTGTATAATTTATTTTGTAATGTTTTTGTTTGTAATGGTTTTGTGTAAATTGGCTGAAATATGTCGATGGTTGTTGAAGATGTCGGAAAAAATCATGCTGACTTGGAGCTTAACTGGCGTTCGCCGCGTAAACCAATAGAGTTATATGAAATAAAAATAATCTTAAGTCGAGTTATTAATTCACTACAGTAATCTGACATGTGCTAGCTGTCACTGTTTTGTCTAATAAAATGGTAAAATGTATTGTATTCTAGACTTTTACACTTATTACATTTACGTTACACTTATGCAAGATGCAGTTTTGAACCTGCAAAACATTTCAGGAGGTTGTTATGACACTCGTAAATAATCATATAACAATACGATACCAAGTCAAAAATCAATAATACTTTTATTTTAGATTTTTAAATTTTATCTTTTCTTTTAATTTTATTTTTTTAATTTTTTTTTTTTTTTTGTTGATTCGGGTCGGGAATCACTAATATAATTACCTCCTAAAATGTTTTGCAGGTCCAAAACAACACCTTGTATAAATCTATTAAACTAAACGATCACCATTACAATAAATATGACCATTAAATGGTCATATTTATTGTAATGGTGATCGTTTAGTTTATTGTAATGGTGATCGTTTAGTTTAAGTCGAATTATTAATTCACTGGAGTCAAATTTTGACTCCAGTGAATTAATAATTCGACTTTATTAAACAGTATTAACACATTAGTTTCTATCTGCATTTTTAATTTCTCTCTGAACCCAATTCTGAAGTCCACATAGACAAAGTCGCGGGCAGAAGCAAGTAGGTAGGTGATAACTCATACCGATCATACCGATCTCCAGAGACCAGATATAATACGTACATATGTAGTTAACTTCTGAAACATGGCGGCTTCACATACACAGCGGGTGTCATCATCATCTGCCTAGCCTTTTCCCAACTACGTTGGGGTCAACTTCCACTCTAACCAGATGCAGGTGAATACCAGTATTTTACATAGAGCGACTGCCTTTCTGACTTACACAACCCAGTTACTTGGTAATACGATACCCCTTGGTAAGGCTGGCTGTCAGACTTTCGGGCCTCTGACGACCCGTAACGACTGTCAAAGATCCACGAATGACAACCGGGAACAACGGCTTAAAGTGCTTTCCGAGGCACGGAGCGGTCTTGGTATGTAAAGATGGTTACCCATCTACGGACCAACCGCGGCAAGCATACCTTAACTTGATCGATTGACCCGTGCGGCTGTTATTATTTAGCCACAAGCCTCTCTCCATTACACAGTGGATATATACTATGTTTAACTGACCTTTGTATGACCTAACTTCAATGATAACATTTCAGGTTATCCACGGCACCCACGACCCAGTAAACTTCCTTTGTGACCATCCTGACATCAAGGCGGTCTCGTTCGTCGGCGGCGACGCGGCCGGCAAACATATCTACACAAGGGCTTCTGCTGCAGGTATGGGACATGTCTGTGTTAAAATAACTAAGGTCGAAGAGTCCTAATACTTGGTTTTGTGCTAAAAGAGAGGCCAAACAATGCTAGTTTGTACCTTGGTTGAAGATTGTTCTCGATGGCTGCAACTTTGTATGTTCTATCGTTGATACGGAGCTGGGGGACTTCATCGAACATACGAGCCCGTCCGAAAGTAGTTGATCCGTCAAAACAAGTGATAAATTCAATTTTTCGAACGGGCACAAACACATTGCCAGTAAAGACACCTGTCCTGTCCGCAAAATACGCGCATTGACGTGGAGATACGGACACCAGCCCGTTTTACCTATTACCTATGGACACCTGTCAAATCCTGTTAATATTCATTTTCAGTTCGGGCTCCGAAGTAATGTTATGTCCGTAGGTGATACGGAGAAGCAAACGCCCGTAACTTTGGCCGAAACTACGGATTTAGTGCTTAGGGAGTTGGTTGGAACCTAAAACCCCTGTTGTGTTTGGAAACTAAAATAAAATTGATAATTAAAATGAACCACAAATAATTGCTTGTGTAGGTCGCAATACGGCGCGCTACATTTTTTTTTCACGATGAAGTGCTTACTCATAGTTTTGGATTCCCTTATGACAAATTTATCAAAATTATTACTTCGTATGTTAATAATTTTCTCTCTTTGTTCCAGGCAAGCGCGTCCAAAGCAACATGGGCGCTAAGAACCACGGCGTCATAATGCCCGACGCTAACAAAGAACACACTCTCAACCAGCTAGCTGGCGCCGCCTTCGGAGCCGCCGGGCAGAGGTGCATGGCGCTCAGTACTGCGGTGTTTGTGGGTCAGTAGAACATTGTTGTCCTTTAACTTGTATAGGAACCACGTGATACAGAACACACACTCAACCAGCTAGCTGGCGTCGCTCAGAGGTACATGACGCTCAGTACTGCGGTGTTTGTGGGTCAGTAGAACATTGTTGTACAGGAACTTGTATAGGAACCACGTGATACAGAACACACATTCAACCAGTTAGCTGGCGCCGCCGGGCAGAGGTGCATGGCGCTGAGTACTGCGGTGTTTGTGGGTCAGTAGAACATTGTTGTACAGTATCTTGTATAGGAACCACGTGATACAGAACATACACTCAACCAGTTAGCTGGCGCCGCCGGGCAGAGGTGCATGGCGCTCAGTACTGCGGTGTTTGTGGGTCAGTAGAACATTGTTGTACAGTAACTTGTATAGGAACCACGTGATACAGAACATACACTCAACCAGTTAGCTGGCGCCGCCGGGCAGAAGTGCATGGCGGTCAGTACTGCGGTGTTTGTGTCATTCGAACATTGTTGTACAGTAACTTGTATAGGAACGACGTGATACAGAACACACACTCAACCAGCTAGCTGCCGCCGCTCTAGAGGTACATGGCGCTCAGTACTGCGGTGTTTGTGGGTCAGTAGAACATTGTTGTACAGTAACTTGTATAGGAGCCACGTGATACAGAACACACACTCAACCAGTTAGCTGGCGCCGCCGGGCAGAAGTGCATGGCGCTCAGTACTGCGGTGTTTGTGGGTCAGTAGAACATTGTTGTCCTTTAACTTGTATAGGAACCACGTGATACAGAATACACACTCAATCAGTTAGCTGGCGCCGCCGGGCAGAGGTGCATGGCGCTTAGTACTGCTGTGTTTGTGGGTCTGTAGAACATTGTTGTACAATAACTTGTATAGGAACCACGTGATACAGAATACACACTCAATCAGTTAGCTGGCGCCGCCGGGCAGAGGTGCATGGCGCTTAGTACTGCTGTGTTTGTGGGTCAGTAGAACATTGTTGTACAGTAACTTGTATAGGAACCACGTGATACAGAACACACTCAACCAGTTAGCTGGCGTCGCTGGGCAGAAGTGCATGGCGCTTAGTACTGCTGTGTTTGTGGGTCAGTAGAACATTGTTGTACAGTAACTTGTATAGGAGCCACGTGATACAGAACACACACTCAACCAGTTAGCTGGCGCCGCCGGGCAGAGGTGCATGGCGCTCAGTACTGCGGTGTTTGTGGGTCAGTAGAATCAAAATCAAAATCAAAAGTCATTTATTCAAACTAGCTAAAGTGTACTCAAGCAGATAAAAATTTCAACATAAAAAAAAACGTAAATAGAACTTAATACCTAAATAAAAGCCTCCAGGCATAAAGGGCGAGCCCGCTTACATAAGGCAATTGCTGTAGCTCGAAGTGAGAAATGATAAACTAGCCCCATCGAAGTAAAATAAGTAAACAATTACTAATAACAACTAAAACCATGATCAGCAAGACGACCGGTCACCACAAGCAGCACCCGTTCACGAGCATAACGCAAAGATCAGCCATCACCCCCCTCGCCATATTGGAGGGAAGGAGGCAACCCGATCCCCGACGCTACCGCAGGCAGTGACATCTAAGGGAGCATGACGAGCTTGCTGCCGGTTGCTCAGGCAAGAATAGTATAATCAATAGTCGAGGACGCTAGCTAACCACTTATTGCAATACAACTCATAAAACACACATTGTAATGAGTAGATTATGTAACTAATAAATTAAAATTTAACTAATTAAATTACATTGACTTATATAGTCAAATAAAAAAATAATAAATTATATGAACTCATATAACCTGTCAGTAGGAAAGCTAATTCTGGAGAAAGAACATAAACATTGTCTTGAGTTAATCACAGCGACCAACTATTCTTATCGTAGAACATTGTTAAACAGTAACTTGTATAGGAACCACGTGATACAGAACACACACTCAACCAGCTAGCTGGCGCCGCTCAGAGGTACTTGACGCTCAGTACTGCGGTGTTTGTGGGTCAGTAGAACATTGTTGTACAGGAACTTGTATAGGAACCACATGATACAGAACACACTCAACCAGTTAGCTGGCGCCGCCGGGCAGAGGTGCATGGCGCTTAGTACTGCTGTGTTTGTGGGTCAGTAGAACATTGTTGTACAGGAACTTGTATAGGAACCACATGATACAGAACACACTCAACCAGTTAGCTGGCGCCGCCGGGCAGAGGTGCATGGCGCTTAGTACTGCTGTGTTTGTGGGTCAGTAGAACATTGTTGTACAGGAACTTGTATAGGAACCACGTGGTACAGAACACACACTCAACCAGCTAGCTGGCGCCGCCGGGCAGAGGTGCATGGCGCTCAGTACTGCGGTGTTTGTGTCATTCGAACATTGTTGTACAGTAACTAGACTGACCAACAAACAGTAGAATAGGAAATTATCTATGGTCTGTTCCAAAAGTATCGAATGAAAATGTAAACAAATGGATCAGAAAACGTACCTGTGGATCCCAATATGTAGTGCCACTTACAATTTGATTTGATTATTTTAATACTTAAACCCGAAATTCTAATTTAAATCGTCCTAAAGGTGTCTTTCATTTGACAATTGAGTCATTTTTCGTCAGTGTTTTTCAATCACAATTTAATAATGTTATTCAAATAATTATTGTTGGAAAAATGGTGGGATATAAAGTTGAAACCTAAATACAGATGGATGTGTTACTAATTCTCTTTATTTAGTGATTCTCTAAGAATTTAACCTAAACAGGGTTTGTTTACGTTTTCATCAGATAATTTTGAAACAGACAATATCACAGAACTTCTTTTCTTCTTACTAAATAGTGCATTATTTACGCAGGTGAAGCCAAGGACTGGATCCCCGACCTAGTTGCGCGCGCGCAGGCTTTGAAGGTGAACGCCGGCCACGTGCCTGCCACAGACGTGGGACCAGTCATCTCTGTCAAGGCTAAGGAGAGGATCGAAAGACTTGTCGAATCAGGTAAAGTCTTATTATAAAGAAAGAAAATGAGTTGATTCTACCCACACGAACGACGTGTTGCTATTTAAAATACTCAATATATTTATTGCATTCCACAATGTTAACTTACGTGGTAGGTTTTACCAACACTAAAAAAAAAAACAACAATCCACCAAAGGTCCACAATGATCATGTCTATATGATCATTTTGGACAGTTCTCTCTTTTAGTATTAATCATGGTCTGACAGTTTGAGTAATTTAGACGGCCTACCCAACTGTTCTTTCTTTGGTATTGTTCGTCGTATCGTTAAGCTCCTTAAGTTCTGAGTTGAGCTGCACGATTACTGACAAATGCGTGCACTGACTGGACAGGTCCACTCAATCTGTGTGGTTCTTTCCTCAAAAGGACCATTTCAGACACCAATCTACATGGCCTTCACATGATCTGACCAAGATTATGTCTGGACTTTAAAAGAGACTGTGACCTCTGAGTTTGTTTCGGCCTTTCTTATCAGAGTAGTCAGATAGGAAACGCCGACCTCATCTAGCTTTATTTTAAAAATATGATTGACGTGTAAAAGTGTTTGTACAAACCTACTTACAGAAATAAAAATCATTTATCATTTGACCCTGTTAGGTACAGGAAAATAGGAGCGACGAAGAGGGCTTTAATTTGTCTAATTAATTGGTACTAGCTGCTGCCCGCGACTTCGTCTGCGATCCAGGATGAATAGTAGTCCTATGTTCTTCTTCAGGTCACGGTCTACTTATGTGTCAAATTTCATCCAAATCCGTTCAGCCGTTTTAGCTCGAAAGCGTTACGAACAAACTCACTTTCGAATTTATAATATTTGTTAGGATACTTATATGTTATTTAATTAAGTAAGCTAACATTTTGGTGACATATCTTTCCCGCAAAAAATTCACACGATCGAAGATAGGTACCTACTCGAATACGTCCTTCGCTGCTGTCTGTCCTATATTGACAATGCTTACAAGTTATTTTATTTACCGAGGTGTAGCTATTATTATACACACTGAAGACGAGATCTCAAAAGACTGAACTCACGTTTTTGAACGTTAGTACTTCATTCATAACTTTATACTTTATATATACAAAATAGTCTTGTTAATGGTAAATCTAGAGGTAATGTTTTATTTAAATGTAGATCTGGTGTAGAAAATCTTTATAATATACATACATTTTTCATTAGACATCTTATTATTTATCTTTCACAATTTAAACCAAAACTAATCACCTTATTCTTCCTATAGGCGTAAAGGCAGGAGCAAAATTAGTTCTCGACGGCCGCGGTGTCAAAGTTCCCGGCTTCGAAAATGGTAACTTTGTCGGCCCGACCATCCTCACCGACGTTAAGACCAACATGGAATGCTACAAAGAAGAAATCTTTGGGCCCGTCCTAGTATGTCTCTTTGTCGACACCTTAGACCAAGCCATCCAAATGGTCAACGCAAACCCCTATGGAAACGGAACAGCCATTTTCACAACCAACGGTGCCACAGCAAGAAAGTTCGCCAACGAAATTGATGTTGGACAAGTCGGTGTAAATGTTCCTATCCCTGTCCCTCTTTCTATGTTCTCTTTCACTGGTTCCCGAGGCAGTTTCCTTGGTACCAATCACTTCTGCGGCAAACAAGGCATTGATTTCTTCACTGACCTGAAAACTGTTGTGTCTTTTTGGAGACAGAGTGATGTATCACACGCTAAGGCTGCAGTATCTATGCCTACACAACAGTGAATAAGAAATAACATATTAATTATATGTATTTATTTTTTAAACGTGTTCAAGAATGTTTAAGCATTTATTTTTTTACTACCTAAATAAATACTTTTATATCATGCCATGTAATTTAAGTCTTCCATATTATACCTAAGGATATTGTTCATTTTATATTTTTATAACAATCATATTAAATACTACTTGTTAAAAATACTTTGTTTTTATTTATTCATATAAGCACAAAATTAATACGACACAAAGCAAGAACTACCAAATTAAATTACAAAAGGTAATTCTTATTTCCGAAGAAATCTCTTCTAGCATACCTGTGTTTGATACAGATAGTGCAATCTTTTACAGTGCTGTGCATCCTTTGTAGTGTTGTTGATATGTACGAATTACCTATGAAAGCGCACGCACACTACGATCAATAAATCAGCTCGAATCAAACTCCCCACAGCCCACGGCACCGTCGACCAAAAAATAGTGGGGCGAGTCTTCGTGGATGGCACTATGTATAGTAAAAATTTTAAGTTTTGTTTGATTATTTAATATGTACAAACTTTAAATAAACCGCGTAATGCTTCACATGCGCGTGCGCATCTGATGTAATATGGACCAATCGTCAGTGAGATCATCTCATTGGCCGATGCAACCTTATTACCAGTATCCCAACCTCGTACCAGCATTCCTTTGTCAAAACAACGGTTTGAAGTTAAAATGTAACATTATGAAATCATTCGGTTTTAGGCAGTCGTGCGTGCGTAACAATCGAAGGGAAATAATTGTGAATGTTGTGTAAATAAATTGATTGTTTGATACATTGCCGGTAGTGATGCGATCGTGTTGAATGACATCATAAACATACGAGTATCGCGAACTTCCTGCGTCTCTTGTTACTTCGATGTCGTTAGTCGTGCTTCGGACACGCATCGCGATGTGTTGTTATATTGTATTATTTGTGTTTTCCATTTTTGTGACTGTTTGCACGGGCTTGACTCCGCAATGTAGGAATGAAAGGGGAGAGCCAGTGGACTGGTTAGTATTTTTAACTTTTGTTTTAAAAAATATTATATAAAATCAAATATAAGTCATTGTTATTGCGGTTCTTTGTTTACTTGACATTGTGGTTTTGTATTTCCTGTCTGAGTACATAGTTCTCATGCACTGGTAAATAATGTTTGAAAAGTTATAAATACATATTATTCAGTTAGCTACTATAATTTTCACAGTTACATACTTTATTATTATTTAAATAGAAGGGAGTTCTCAAAGCTTTTCAAATTTAAATCAACTGTACCTACAATTTCAAGTAAGAAGTTGTGATTAGATCACCAAATTACCAACTGCCAATTATTTGACAGTATTTAATGCTACAGCTACTTTGTCGCGATAATTCGAACTACACTTCGTATGCTCTCTCGCACACCGCTCGACATCTCGCTTTATTTTATTTTATTTGGAAAAAAAAAACGATAATACAATACATATAACACTTCAGTAGTTACATATAAATATAAAACAAAATCAATGTAATAACCACAACATTTTCCACATATTAACAAAGATGTATGCTATTATTAGGACTCATTGGTAAACTAGTTATTATTATTCAAGGAAACATTTTATATTGTATGTTGCTATAAACTAACAATCCAGTTAGCTACCACAAGAAACAATCCAGTTAGCTACCACAAGCTTTACAACAGAGAGCACGCGAAGTGTAGTTCGCGTTATCGCGACAAATGCTGCATTATGCTGTAGCTGTAGCATAATGCTGGGGCTACATTGTTGCGTCAACGCGAGTCCACTTCCCGCGCTCTCTCTCGCACACTGGTTGACGTCTCGCTGAAAAACGGAGAGTGTACGAAATGTAGTTGGCGTTATCGCGACAGTGTAGCCGTAGCATTAATTTAATGCAACAACAATTTCTTCTGCTACGGCACACAGCCGCGGCAAGGCGAACTCCACTTTGCGTGCTCTCTCGCACACCGGTCGACGTCTCGCTGTACAACAGAGAGCGCGCGTAGAACAGCTCGCGTTATCGCGACAATGTAGCCGTAGCATTAGAAAGATAAGTAGATAATGGCGCCGATTCCCTTGTTCACAAACCAAACTAAACTAAATTTAAGTTCAGTGCATCTTTTTCTTTCTATTTAATTAAGAAAAGGACAGAAGATAAATTTTAGTTTAGTCCTGTCAAATTAATCAGCGCTTGACGTAAATTGACGTAATTTTAGCAGGCAAGTTTTTAATCACGTCTAAACGTGTATGGAGTAGTGACAGGCACTGATTCATTTGACAGGACTAAACTAAAATTTATCTTCTGTCCTTTTCTTAATGAAATAGAAAGAAAAAGATGGACGGAACTTAAATTTAGTTTAGTTTGTGAACAAGGGAATCGGCGCCATTATGTGTTGCGATGCTTAAAGTACTACTTATTATGAATTAAGTATATTGTAATTCAACATTTTAATTGATAAATATCGCTTTTGAATTTTGCAAATTGTCCTGCTTTTTGCACGCGACTGTACCTACTAGGTTCAATGTCGGTTAACAAGTATGAATAACGATTAAAATATTTCCGAGTATGACTCTATCGTTACACAGTAATGGTATAGATACTTTGTCTCACCAGAACAATAGAATACGTAGGTAAACATTTTTCTTTAAATGACAAATATAGATGTGTCAATATGTGACGGGTGAATTTTCTAAATGTTCTTAGATTGCCTTATCTGAAACTTGAAGAAATGGGCCTGATGAAAACTAAAACGGTATCATTTTATTTTTGAAAATTCCTTTCTGATTAATTGTTGTAAAATTGGTGGGAGCTGGGCCCGCGTCACCACGCGGGCCCTGTGTGGGTTGGTTGGTTGCGACCCGCTCCTTCCCAGCAGCGGGAACATTATGGGTTGATTATGCTTATGCTGTCATATTGTTCTTATTGTAACAATCTTCCATAAGTAAATTTCGGTTATGTCATCCACGGATGACCAGTACAGGCTTATTTACACAGATACGGTCAAGGCCTGTCGTTCTCAGTGTTGGTCAGTTGGTGTACAGTCACGAGCATAATACATATTTACGGATAATTCAAAACCGATTTTCTTGTGAAACAACGATTGCAATTTAAAAATAATAGCTTTTTCATAACAATATGGTTTCGAAAATACTGTGTTCGTAACACCATATAATTTCCATCAATACTTCAGGGGATTGATGGCGCGCTTCTCCCACTCTGTTCTGATTTTCGGTATCTCGGTTCACTCGTGCAAAGCGATGGCGAAGTAGATCGTACGGTTAAGCATAGAGTTAACACTGGATAGATGAAATGGTCACGGGAAAAATCCGCGACTCCCGCATTCTCCTTTAACTTAAGGGGAAGATATATAAAACAATGGTAAGACCTGCTGTCTTGTATGGATCAGAATGTTGGGCCACAAAAGGGATGAATGAAAGGCATTTGCATGCAATTGAGATGAGAATGCTAAGAGGGATGTGTGGTGTGACACGAATGATTAGAATTAGAAACGAGTAGATACATAAGAGGAAGTCTGAAAGTGGCACCGGTGACTGAAAAGTTGTGCGGAAATCGGTTGTCATGGTATGGGCATGTGATGCGGAGGAATGGGGAAAATGTCGTGAGGAAAGTCTTGAGTATGAATGTCGATGCTATAAGAGTGGGGGAAGACCAAAGAAACGATGGATGGACTGTGTGATAGATGATATGGCTAGAAAGGGGGTCACCCCTTTCTAGCCATATCATCTTCACATCATCTCATCTTCATCATCATCTTCATATCATCTCGACAGTCATGTCGAGATGACAACTAATAGAGAAGTATGGAAGAAAGGGTGGGTCATGTTGCGCCGACCACAAATAAATTAGGATAAGGGCAGGAGAATGTTAATGACTTCAGGGGGAAATTTCTTTTGAATCTTGCGTAAGGATATGGTATTTATGTTCGTGTACCTGCGTCAAAACATGCGACAAATGAAGGTTTGAACGGTCCAGAGTCCGGCCATGAGTGAGCAATTTCACACAAAATCAATGCACGCGTTCTCTGATGGTCACTGATGTGGCCCAACCTATCCTGATATATGCCTAACGCTGGACTTTCCCCCTAGGTGAAATATTATCCAACATTGTTACCTATTATGTAATTGCAGGTTCTACGTCTACAAGTTGCCAAGGGAGAAGAACCATTTGAATCCCTTGGTTCGTCGAGGGGTTGCGTACATGCATTTAACGCCCTCAAAACTGAGAGGAGGCTGGATCATGTCAGATCTGGCCATCAGCGACCCACGGTCCATGGTCGGGAAGACGCTATCACCGCTGTATCAGGTAATATAGCTAACAGCAATTAATGACTGAGTATTTTTTAATGTCAGACGTATTTGGTGACCTAGGTTTAGTTATTTTTACTCCATTTATCTTCTGTATTAGAAATGTAACCATCGGCAAAATTGGTACAAAAATGGTACAAAAATGGTTCTATCTCCAATCTGTTATTAAAAGTTTATCACCAAAATTGAAGTACCACTGACCTACATAATACAAAAGAAAAGGAAGAAAGAAAATACAATTTTAGCCAGACTAAGATATTATAGTATATCCATAATGAGGGCAAACCGAAATATTTGATGACTTTTTACATGGCACATTTTTTTTTCCTTCCAGGATAAAAATATAATTTCTTTGATTTACAATGATCAACCACCGGCTTCAGAAAATCAGCCTGACATCCTGCAATCGGTCGCTGATATGTACTCCAAAAGCAAAAGAGGTACCATTAATTACTTTTTCAAAATCTGTAATGTTTCAACCAATGTCTCAAAATTGAGACCCTGAGCCCCTCGTCATTTGCTCTAAACCAAACGGGTTATGTCAGATTTTTATCAACTTAAATAAAAATCTGACATAACCCCATCTCAACCTTTCGAAAGTTACGGGTGTAACTACACTACATGAAAAATCTGTATTAATTCCCTTGTTTTCTCTTTCAGGTCAAATTAAGCAACAAGGAATAAAGAAGTACAAGAAGTTCAAACTGGGTGACAAGTACTATGACGACTACGATTTGGCTGAAATGTGCAAGATGCACTCAAAGTTCATGAAGACCAGGGTCGAGAGCGGACACACCAAGGGCGTCATATTAGGGGACAAGTTTACTTCGCTGTGGTTGGTGCATTCTGTGCCACGGTTCCCGCCCCTTCCAGATTGTAAGTATTTTTATCGGCTGTGGAATTTTCATGTAACTCTATAGTTCAAGTTGAGCAATAGTTAAGTTAGAAAATATTGCATCCTGCAACGTCAAATGTTCCTGGAAACAAGGTTGCGCAACTAAATATCTCAATGAGTGAGGCTTTCGTTGTAAGGTTTTTCTTCTAACGCTCCTTCCACCTTTACCCATTATGTACGATCTATGAATGAAGGTTCTATTACCTAATTTTGTTTGCAACACACAACATGCACTGCAAGAAATTTATTCGTAACTTAACTATCAATCAACTCAGTCTATCACAGTCCTCTGCTGGACATAGGCCTCTCCCAGGCTGCATAACACTCTGTCCTCCGCCTTCCCTGACCCAGCCACCTTGTTAAGGTTACTTAGCTATAACTTCTTCTAATTCGTAACTTCTTATTTTTTTTTCTAATTCATATAAGTTATGAATGCTAGAGAAACTTGATTACTTTCTCTACTCCTGATTCAATGAGTAATAAGTTTGTGCTAATGCAATATAGCTATTTCGTAACTTCTTTTAACATTTTTTACTAGACTGCGCGGCGCAAAAGAGGGTAATGTGTTTATTAGCCTATGTTGTTTTTTATGTATGTATGTATGTATGTATGTATGTATGTATGTATGTATGTTTGTTCCTTTGCGGCGCTCTATAAACCAAACGCATGGGCCGATTTCGATGATTCTCACGTCAAACGATTTGTCTTAATCTTGTGAGTGTCACTAAAGACTACTATTACTACCATATCTTTAGTGACACTCATAATTTAATATGGCGACAAATAGACACTTTATTTTTCACAATATCTGTAAAAAAAAACATGAAAGTCGACGAACTATGTCAAATGGGGAATCATTAAATAGATCTTTGAAAATCATATTTAGGTTTCTCCAATCATGTTTCATTTTGAATGACCATTTAGGATCTATAACGGTTTAAGGTTGGTTAGCAAACATTTTCACTTAAATTTTCAAAACTTATCATAAAGCTGTGATAAAGTTCTTATATAATCGTATAATAAGTCTTATTAACGTAAACAATAATTATTAAAAAGTGTAAGATAAAATAAAATAAATAAATAAAAAAATCCGACTGCATAAAAAGACTTTAAAAAAGATGACCTATTTCTATATCCATATAAACAATCCCATGCAGTCGGAGGCATCATAGGTCTTTATTGGTAAATTTAGGAAAAAGCCTCCGACTTGATTATTTAAATTTACCTTTTCTCTAATTCATAACTTCTACTCCTGATTCAATGAGTGATAAGTTTATGCTAAAGCAAGGTTTATCAATTATTATTAGCGTACAGTTTTTATTGTTTACATTTTAATTGAAATTGAATTTTAATGAAAGATTTTCCCTATTTCCAGTAGTAAATGGCCTAAACGTCAGCTCCTACGACTATCCGTCGAGTGGCATGAAGTACGGCCAGTCTTTCCTCTGCGTATCAGTTCAAACATCCACCCTGAACCAGATCGCTACCCAGCTAAAGTACAACGAGCCACTGCTAGTCTGGACGCATATTCCGCAGGAGTTTGAAAACGAACTGCCGAACTTAGTCGATGTTGTCAGAAACAAGACAATCGACGCATCGCCGTGGTAAGTTTAGATACGGATGTTTATGTTTAAAGTTAGTAGTAATAGTAGTACTTTCATTCAGTCGATTTGGCTGTTGCGTTCCCATGACTCAATGTAGATTGCTTGACAAATGCACGACAATAATACTTCCTGGGGCCATTCGAGGAAGTGAAATGAAATGAAATGATTTTATTTTCTGTAAGTAGGTTTGTACAAACACTTTTAAACGTCAATCATATTAAAAAAAAAAAAAAAAAACTAGAAGCTCGGCGTGTCCTATCTGACTAATCTGAGAAGAAAGGCCGAAACAAACTCAGAGGTCAGTCTCTTTTAAAGTCCAGACATAATCTTGGTAAGATCATGTGAACATGTAGATTGGTGTCTGAAATGGTCTTTTGAGGAAAGAACCACACAGATTGAGTGGACCTATCCAGCCAGTGCACGCATTTGTCAGTAATCGTGCAGCTCAACTCAGAACTTAAGTGTGTTCAAACTGTCATTGTTCAGTTGCGAAACAGAGGTTGTGTTTTCCGTCTTGTTTCTCCATCTCTTTCAATTGTCTCTTGCCCTTATCCCAATTCATTTGGGGTCGGCACAACATATCTTTTTCATCCACACTTCTCTATTGGTCGTCATTTCGGTAGTCACCCCCCTTTCTAGCCATATCATCTAGTTTCATATCTCTCTCTCTCTGTCTCTCTCTCTCTCTCTCTCTCTCTCTCTCTCTCTCTCTCTCGCAACAAAAAGAGCGAACTTGACCTTGGCCCTATTGTATGGAGAAAACAATAAAATATAGCAGTGCCGTGTGCTTATCAACATTCACCGACTTTACCATTGATTTCTGATTGTCTCACCATCTGCCTAGCCTTTTCCCAACTGAGTTAGGGTCGGCTTCCAGTCTTATCGGATGCAGCTGGATACTAGTAAGTCACATAGAACGACTGCCTATCTGACCTCCACAACCCATTTATATACAGCCCGTAACGACTGTTAAAGATCCACGAATGATAGCCGGGACCAACGGCTTAACGTGCCTTCTTGGGCACGGCGGGAGACCCCTCCGTGTCCCTCAAAGCACGCTAAGCCTTTGTAAAGATGGTCACCCATCCACGGACCAACCGCGGCAAGCGAAGCTTAACCTGATCGATCGACCTATGCGGCTGTTATTACTTAGCCAAGCCCCTGATTTCTGAATGTCTATTCAACTAAATCTGTTGTTAGCATATCTCAGGAATGCACGTGATTTGTGTTTTGATTACTCCATCAAAACAGATAACATTATGTGGCTTGTATGATGGCCTTAATTTTTGCCGTTTGAAAATCCCTCTGGGGAACTATTAGGCTTCTCTCCAGAGTCTAGAGAGAGCGCAGTGTTATTCGACAGCCAGGGCCGGATTTACAGGTGTGGAGGCCCTGGGGCAACCAAGAAGTGGAGGCCCCGAAAAATTTGTGCAACAGAAGAAAAAAAAAAAACAATTTAAAAAGGTATCTTGCGATTGTCAACTTCTTTTTCTTGGATGATTGTGAACTTTTTTTCTTTGAAGTACCTACACAAAGGATATATTTTTATCCTATCTTAAAAAAAAAAAAACAATTGTGGAGGCCCCTTCTTTGTGGAGGCCCGGGACCAGTGCCCCTGTTGCCCTGCCCTAAATCCGGCCCTGTCGACAGCATACCGACTAAAAACTAAACATCGATCTCAGCATATGCAGAGGTTCCGGGATCTCTTGCTGAACATACCAGTGCCCGACTTGATGCATATGGTATAGAATTATTGCAATAACAAATTCCACCAGCTAAAACGGTTGTTAATATTTTTTGGAGAAAGAGACGTCTTGGCGTCGACGTGAGAGTCTTTAAAAAATACATATATTGCATAAATTTGATGAACGTCACTGTGATGAAGAACAACCTTTACTGTGTCGTTTAAGTTCGCTAAATATCTGCAGTAGCAAATAAATTAATATAATAAATTTTTGGATACAAACGGCGACAACTGGCGCTGTTTTGCAAAATGATAGAAGTTTATCGTGAACATATTTAGTATTTTATTACAACAAGCATTAAATGTTTTTGGCAAAAACATTTGTTCAAATTGTAAACAATAAACGGATGCCGTTAAATAATTAAATTGATTGCAATATATTACATTACTGGGTAATAAATGCGATCATGTATAAACAAAGGGATCATCAATGAGACGATATATCACAACAAAGACAACCAGAAACCACATTATGACGTCACCACAGCCGTATTATGAACGGCTACGATGCAATGTTTAAAGCTGAATTCGTTTGTCGGTTTGTTTATAAATACTTGGTATTAATAAATCATAACATGAAAATGTAAGGTTTTTGTTAATATTACACCGTCAGCCGATAGCCCGGTAGCTTTTGTAATTTTTGGAATTAGGTGCAGGATGTAGTCTGTGTTAGGTTCTCATACATTCAGCAAATCGTTTGAGTCTTCTTCGCTTTCAATACTAATTGAGAGTCTACAATACCTCAAATTGCTTAGCATGATCCTCCGTTATACCGAAAATACTGCAGCATTAATTTCCAATAAATATATGGTAAAGTTGAGGATTAAGACGCTGACAACACCTAAACCGCGGTCACTGTCAGATTGCATAGAAAAGAAAGAGAAGCGCGGTCATGCAACGCTTGTAATTTATTGTAATTATCTATTTACTCAACATTGAGTTGAGTAATCGAAAATAAAAAAAAACAAATTATTTAAAAAAACAAAAAACCCGACTGCAAAAACACATACCTAACTGAAAAGAGAAAAACAAGCAATAAAATCGATAGAATTTTGGTATCGCAAGCGGGGACAAACAAAAGTTACACCATATTTCAGGTTATTGGTTTATTCCTGCCTGCGATACCAGAATTATATCGATTATAATGCTTGTTTTTCTCTTTTCAGTTAGGTATGTGTTTTTGCAGTCACGTTTTTTGTTTTTTAAATAATTTGTTTTATTTCAAGCTTTTTAGTTTTATTAATATATATGGAATTGACTCATTACTAGCTTTTATTTGATATCAATATTGTTGTAATTCATAAAAAAAAACGTTTCCCTCCCTTTTTTTTGTATTTGCAGATGCAATATATAAAAAATATATAGCCTATGTCACTCCCACAATAAAGACGAATCTAACGACACCTCTTAAGTTAAAATCCATCAAGCCGTTTAGGCTACAGAGCGTGCCAAAGAAATAGACATATATACATACATACATACATACCTACATACATACATACATACATACATACATACATACATACATACATACATACATACATACATACATACATACATACATACATACTCTCGAAGAACATTACCCTCCTTCTGGGGCAGTCGGGTAAAAACAACCAAGTTCTGCATTCAAATAAGACGTTCTTTTATTAATTAAATACGTAACTTATGCTGATATTTAATGCAGATATTTTGGATTAGAACTCAAGGTAAGACGTTAGTTTAACGTTAGTTTGTATCGAGATTTTTTTTTCAAAAGGTGTTTTGGTAACAACCAAGTTCCATGTAAACATGTAACATAACCGCTAAAACTATTTTGTTATATTAAGAAATAGGACATTCATTAAGGCGCTGACAAGAGGCAAACGACCAAAATAGGCTTGTCTTAAGGCGCTGACAAGACCCAATTGACCAAAATAGGCTTCTCTTAAGAAAGAAAATTGCCAAATCTGTATAGTTTGTGGTAGCGGAAAAAATACATGTTAATTTTGAACATATTTTCCAGTACTTGGTTGTCACCAAAACACGTTTTGAAAAAAAAATCTCGATACAAACTAACGTTAAACTAACCTCTTACCTTGAGTTCTAATCCAAAATATCTGTATTAAATATCAACATAAATTACGTATTTAATTAATAACAAGTACGTCTTATTCTAATGCAGAACTTGGTTGTTTTTTATTTTCGATTACTCAACTCAATTCTGAGTAAATAGATAATTACTTCATATTTTGCAATAAATTACAAGCGTGTTGTCGTCGCGCTTCTCTTTCTTTTCTATGCAATCGGACAGTGACCGCGGTTTAGGTGTTGTCAGCGTCTTAAGAAAAAAATCGCCAAATCTGTATAGTTTGTGGTAGCGGAAAAAATAAATGTTAATTTTAAACTTTCTCAGAACTTGGTTGTTACCGAAACACGTTTTGAATAACAATCTCGACACAAACTAACGTTAAACTAACCTCTTACCTTCAGTTCCAATCAAAATATCTGTATTAAATATCAAAATATGTTACGTATTTAATTAATAACAATAACGTCTTATTTGAGCAGAACTTGGTTGTTTTTTATTTTCGATTACTCAACTCAATTTTGAGTAAATAGATAATTGCTTCTTATTTTGCAATAAATTACAAGTGTTATGTCATCGCGCTTCTCTTTCTTTTCTATGCAGTCTGACAGTGACCGCGGTTTAGGTGTTGTCACAAGCCTCCTCTCTGTGGGAGGAAGCGGGCGGTAATCCACCACACCAGCCCAGTGCGGGTTGGTGGAAGTCAGATTTGTTCGAAATTTTGGTACTAGCTAGGACATGCCATGATGCCAGTTTCATCACGATGTTTACCTTCATCGTATTCTATAATTTCAGGTACCATATAGAGAGTTTTGAGACGCTTGTAGGACGAAAATTCTTATCGTTTGCAAAGAGTGCAATGTTCAATGATGACCTGTACAGCGGCTTGGTAGCTGAGGTGTTGCAGTCGGATCTTCTAGTTGAGTCCTGGACCAATGGGCCTGGGACTCTGGACTCGGAGTGTACTCGGAATTTCCAGTAAGTATCTGGTTCTTAATTACAGCATAAAGTACGAGATAGGCATATTTATATTGTTACTTTGCCCCTTGCCAAATTGGTAATTTCGGTATCAAAAGTGCCTTTCAAAATTGTCTCATTTTTCAACAATTTGCGTGCTGAAGTACCTGCTAGATTAGATAAGTTGAATTTGCGAAAGTCATAATAATGCGACTCGAATCAACATCAATACCAAATCGTCGTTTTCGTTGAACGTTTGTTTTACAATCAAAAATGGTAAGTCAATACAATAATGCCGGGGTCAAGGGAAGGTACCAAAGGGTTACCGAGGCCCCTGGCAACACAGGCAACGGAAGCAATACGGGTGGGTTTTAGTCAGTAAGAGTTTGACACACCCTTCCGCTCCGCCCAGAGCGCGAGAAGTTATTTGATGATTTCCCACTGAAAAAAAAAAAGTTAATACAATAATAAACAAGTTGGTAACAACAATGTTATTGGAAACATGGAAAGTGTGAATCGTAATGCTCGATTTCGATTGTAATCGATAGAATATTACTATCATAGTTTTCTTTGGAGTTAATAGTGGTAGAAATAGAAATACCAGAAAATACACTACTTGGACAAGTGGCTCCACCTATGTTTTACTCAATAAAATATTACATTCTCCGTAAATCTAAGTGTTTATAATCTATATATTAATACGAGGTGCATTCAATAAGTACCTAGCCTCATCGCCAGAGGGCGCTGTAATTTCAAAAGAGTTTACCACAGTGTAGCACATTCTTTTTTAATTCTTTTTTCAAATTTTCATTCCAATCCCTTCATTTGTTTTAATTTGACAACTTATGGAAGCGAACGTGTCGATCGGTTTTACAAAAATGGAAAAAGAGCAATATCGTTCGGTGATTCGATTCCTATTTTTGGAAGGGAAAACGCGCATCGAAATCAAAGAGCGGTTGGATGCTGTGTACGGTGACTCTTCTCCATCGATGGCCACCGTCAAGAATTGGTTCAACGAGTTTGCACGTGGCCGTACGTCGGTTTTTGATGAACCACGTCCAGGTGCACCGAAAACAGCTGCTACGGAGGAAAACATTAAAAAAATCCATGATTTCGTATTGGCAGATCGCCGATTGAAGGTTCGGGAGCTAGCTGAGACTGTAGGCATTTCAGAAGGAACAGTGCATCATATTCTTCACGAGGAACTCGGCATGAGAAAGCTGTCGGCGCGATGGGTGCCGCGTTTACTCACACCAGAAAACAAGCGCAACCGTGAGACCACATCAGAGACGTGTTTGGCGCTGTTTAAGCGGAATCCAGCGGAGTTTTTGCGTCGTTTTGTGACCGTCGATGAAACCTGGATCCACTGGTACACACCAGAGACCAAGGAGCAATCAAAACAATGGATCCAGACCGGGGAACGTGCTCCAAATAAGGCGAAAACTGTAAAATCGGCCGGAAAAGTTATGGCCACCGTTTTCTGGGATTCACAAGGTGTGATCTACATCGATTACCTCGAGAAGGGTAAAACAATTACAGGGCTTTACTATGCCGATTTATTGGGCCGATTCGACGCCGAATTAAAGAAAAAAGGACCCCATCTGGCGAAGAAAAAGTGCTGTTTCACCACGACAACGCACCGGTTCACACGTCTGCCGTTGCCATGGCCAAATTGGTCGAATTACGCTACGAATTGTTGCCCCATCCACCGTATTCTCCAGATTTGGCCCCTTGTGACTTCTTTCTGTTTCCTAATCTGAAAAAATCACTCGCCGGGAATAGATATGGATCGAATGAGGAGGTCATCGCCGCCACGGAGGCCTATTTTGCAGAGTTTGACAAAAACTATTTTTCGGACGGGTTAAAAAAGTTGGAGCATCGCTGGGCTAAGTGTATCGAACTAAAAGGAGACTGTTGAAAAATAAATTGCCACTTTTCCAAAATTTTCGTTTACTTTTTGTAGGCTAAGTATTTATTGAATGACCCTCGTACGTGAAGCAAAAACCTCTTTTTACGAAAATTATGCGGACGGAGGAGTATGAAATTTGGCACAGTTAAAGTTTATATGGAGAAGGAGTGCAGAAAGCTACTATTTCCATATATTATGCATTAGAAATAAATTAAATTAATAAAGATGGTATTCTGTTCACGGCACGTTTGCGTTGTGCACAGTTTGATTGGATTTGGATGAAATTTGCAAAAAAAGTCTGCACAAAAAGTACTAGTCTTGCATGAATATTTATTTTTATAGATGTAAATAACACGTGGTCAGGGCGGCGCGCGGCGCTAGAATATCTCATACATATTTAATATGTAGTCTGCGACCACTAGTTATTATTAATATACAAGCCAAGTACCCGCTGGGATTTCCCATCGGCAAAAATGCCGAATTTTGACCTTTAGCCTCTTTTGGGGACTCACTTTCTTTATAAAAGGAACTCTTGCGCAAAATGTCATGCTTCTATATACATCGGCTTAGACTGTGCGTTGTCTGTCAGTGAATTTAGGTTTTTTTAGGGTTCCGTACCTCAAAAGGAACAAACGGAACCCTTATAGGATCACTCGTGTGTCTGTCTGTCTGTCCGTCTATCACAGCCGTTTTGATCCGAATCTACTGGACCGATTAGGTTGAAATTTGGTACTCATATGAATTTCTGTGACCCAAACACGGAACGGAGAAAATAGTTCTTTGCAAAAAATGGCAGATAATATATTAATTGTATGGAAACGCACTTGGTTTTTATTAAATTGAAAATACAAACACAGAAACTATAAATACCATGTGACCTTGACATGACTGACATAATTTTGTTTTAAAATTCAAGTACTTATAGTTTCATCATCATCATCTGCCTGCCTTTTCCCAACTACTTTGGGGTCGGCTTCCAGACTAACCG
Organism: Atethmia centrago; assembly: GCA_905333075.3. Classification (NCBI taxonomy): domain Eukaryota; kingdom Metazoa; phylum Arthropoda; class Insecta; order Lepidoptera; family Noctuidae; genus Atethmia; species Atethmia centrago. Next base: position 14,402,062 of record HG995381.1, on the reverse strand, counting down.
GTTGCACCTGAATACCAGTATTTTACATGGAGCGACTGCCTATCTGACCTCCACAACCCAGTTACTGGGTAAAACGATACCCCTTGATAAGACTGGTTGTCAGACTTTCGGGCTTCTGACGACCCGTTACGACTGTCAAAGATCTACAAATGACAGCCGGCACCAACGGTTTAACGTGCTTTCCGAGGCACGGAGGGGTCTTGGTACGTAAAGATGGTCACCCATATACGGACCGGTAAGGATAGCTAAAGTTTCATACTAACTTTTGTTACAGAGTTCGAAACATAGACCGGCTCAAGTTCCCGATAGCGAAGATGTCGTTTACGTCGCACAACGACCATTCGAAGTGGGCGGTGGCGGTGGCGCATAAGATGCACAACAGTCAGGACACAAAGGTCGCAGACTACTGGGTCTGCGTTGGAGATATTAATAGAGCGGTCAGTTAACCATTTTTAGATCACTCTCAGGTCCGTCTGTCTGTCAAGACCCTTTATCTCGGGAACGCGTGGAGTTATCGGGTTGAAATTAAAACCATATACTCAGGCCTACAGTCCCTTGAAGCTGTGAAAATCAAACTTCTAAGTTAACGTAAAACAAAGATACGGCCGTTTGTGCCGCAAAAAACGTATATCTCGACACGCTCAAGGGAATCAAAATTTATAGGGTACTTTTCCTTGACCTAGAAAATTTGGCAAGTAATATCGTCTTATACTACAAGTACAGGGAAAAATCTGAAAACTATACATTTGTCATTAAATCATAAAAAATACACAATTTGTAGGTAGGTATTCAATAAAGACTATTCTTTATTGAATACCTACCTACAAATTTGTACGGAACCCTCTGTGGGCGAGTCCGACTCGCACTTGTCCGGTTTTCATTATCACCTAAAAGCAATGTTGCATGCTAAAAATTAAGGTTGTAACGGAGGCCATCAAACAAAATTCTAGAAGGGACAAACTATATTTGGCGGGGGCGATGTTCAGTCGACGTTAGTAAAAACGTAGAAGGAGTTCAATCAACTTAGGCTAATCGCAGTCTTCTGTTGGCAATACTGCTGCTTCTCCTAAGTTGCGCCGTCTTCCACATCTTGCTTGTCCCAACCGCGTTTAAAAGACCTTTGGTCCATCTAGCTGACTAATTCCCTTCAATGGCCATCGGTCTTTTGACTGTGGGTCCCGTTGAATTAAACCATTAACCCCAATTCGAATAACTGATGGAATATGATTTACTTGTTTCAGTTACCACAGGAGTCACGCGGCGGCGGGACGGTGTGCACCTCAGGTCCAATCCTTTGGGGTAACTTCGCTCACCTTATAGAATCTGTACAGACGTGTAACTAGCCCTTATTATTAAGTTCCTGTTAGGGCCACCATTCATAATATAGCCGTTACCAATAATGTCCGAAATTCAGGTAACACCACGGAAATTTTTTGAACTACAATTTTCATTATAGTTGTTAAAATTGCCATAAAACTATAGTAATAAACGTTAGCTTATTAACTTCATTTAAAAATGGCATCTTGAAACGGTGATCAGATATGTATTTTCGGCGATTTTTGGATATCCCTAAATAACACTGCCTTGTATACGTATCGGCGCGAGATATACTCATCACCTTAGTGAAAAGAAAGATACCATTCAGCGCGGTTGGTAACAGGACTGAAACGTATCAATTAAATTATCACTCATGTATATTAAGCTAATTAATTAATAATTAGAAAAAGTCAATTTAGGACCTGCGGTGATTAGCAATTGAGTCGCTTTTCTAAAACTCAATTCGCCACTGAACGCGAAATACAGCTCGATACTCATTTTTTTTCCGCGACTACGCTAAGCATTTAATAACGCAGATGCTAAAGTTTCGTGTCTGCCCTTAACACTTTCTATGCCAAGCACCCAGCATATGGGTCGAAAAATAATTCGTTCGTGTGCCCACAACTCGCATCCGAGTCGTCGCTATATGTAGCTAAAGATGACTTCTGTTCAGATGACTTCTGTTGATTGAATTGTTATAGATTTGCAATAAACATTATATGGCATGCCAATTTGTATGTATTCTATGTACTTAGCGGTGAAAGTGTTAATATGGAATATTAATGTTTTATGTGTAAATAGTAACAATGTTGTGAAATTGTTGTTTATTTGATTATGACTTGATACACGATGGACTTTATTCTTTCTGTCTATAATATAGTTTGGGAATCTCTTAGGGCCAGTGCAGACAGTAGCGAAATACTCGAGCAGTTTTTCATAAATAATGAGCTCAATCAAGTCAAATAGAGTTCAAAATAGCGTGATAGAGATGGTTCACTCAAAACTTGTCAGGAAAGAAAATCGGTGAGCAATTGCTGTTCTATGTCTGCTTACCCTTAGCCGGGTTAGTCTTCTCATTGTTATAGTTTATGCAGGTAAAACTTAAGCCCCATTTACACGATGACAGTTTCTTGCCTGTGTATTGTATGCCATTGCAATTTTATTGTATGCCACAGGCCATTAAATAGCACCGTTTAAATCAGGCTTCATATTAAGATTATAATAATTATAGAATTACCACAAACATTTATTTCCTTTTTATGTTTGTAATTTTTCATTTACTCATTAAGTTAAATTATATTTAGGGTTTATCTTAATTTGCGTTCTAATAGGAGGTGGCCTCAGATTTGCAGTGTTTCGCATATAAGCACGGGATGCTTTGGTTCAATATTTATGACTGTGATCAATGTAACATTTCCTTAAGTTTATATATTTCAAGTGGAATAAGAGAAAATGCCAATAAAATATAGTTTTAGTACAAAAGGTGTGTGTTATGATCTGTGATCATGGGATACGATTGTGTTGTGTTATTAGTCGTAAGATGATGTCTATGAAAATGAAAATGTGCTTTGTGTATAGTCGCCCTCGTAATTGCTTACCACCTGTTAAATGACACTTGTACATCATAAAACAGGAAGATCTATTAGGCGCCATCTCTACCGGCGAGAGCATCGCGTCGAGAATATGATGGCACGGCGAGACTATCGCCGCGATTCTCTCGCCAGTTTCAACCTTATTGAAGTTTCAAATGAATGGGAATTGTCAAAAGTGATAAAGCTTTTACGAGGTCAAATATAACTATTGTATGATAAAGTTATCAAATAAAAAAGATAGACTATGAATAATTTAATTAATTCTACGTTTGATAAAATACGACGTTTATTTTTAATCGCCACCGATTAACGATCTTTTATACCTTTTTTTCAGTTTTTGCTACGTTATTAAGTTTCTAAATTATCGCTTACCACGATTTCTTAACTGTATAACTATAAATAATTAAGTATTTAGGCTAATTTTGTAATAAAATGGAATACTTATAATATCGTTGCATTTTTATTTTATTTATTGATTTGGTTATAACATTTTATATGTGATTTTTTTACGATTTGATAAAGAATTCAATTGGAAATAAACCGATAAAAATGAAGTGACTAGGTTTCGTTGGTTGTGATTTTAAAATGAAATAATGTCCTACATTTATTTGTTGTGTCTTTTCCTACTGGAGTGTTATTTTTGCTTGCAACTTGTCGAAGGATGGGACTATTTAAATATACAATGCAGAGATAACGACAATGAGCCAGTAGACTGGTAATATTAATATTTTACTTGGTAAAATCTATACTAATATTATAAAGAAAAAAATGTTTGTTTGTATTTAGGGGGTAATCTCTGTAACTACCGGTCGGATTTGAAAAAATCTTTTTGCCCAATGCTTGAGCAAGGTTATAGGCTTTATCATCACGCTACTACCCTAAGGAACCGAGCAAAAAAAGTCAGAAAGAATGCTAAGCGAAAATGAAGTAATATCACGGGTGGGCGATGCAATGCGACGCAGTGGGTCGGGGGAACAAGAAATTTCACGCGGACGGAGTCGCGGGCAGAAGCTAGTATGCAATAAAATTGTGAAACATAATCATATTACTGACGTACAGTCAGCGTCAAAAATATCGGGACGAACCGACTGTTCAAAATGATCTCAACAACCAAGAACATTAAACCTTATTTCGATTTGATAAAACTCTTGTCAGAATGACAGTTTTCGTGTACTTTCTTCATTTTGAAACAGTTCTTGTGTCATTGAGTTAATATTTAATTTTCATAGTTGTTGAGATCATTTTGAACAGTCTGTTCGTCCCGATATTATTGACGCTGACTGTACACCGAGATATGGAACTAGAACCCTGTACCCATGGAATATCATATGACCCGACGTCGCGTCGGTCGCACCATTTCCGATTAATTATCCGTAAAGTTCTCTACTGTGATTGGTCGTGCAATATGGTCTAGTGGCAATGTATTCTATATTATAGCTTTAATTTTTTACTTATTCCAAACGATACAACAAAAAAAAAACATTCGATTTGTGTTGTGTTTGTGTACTGTCAGATTAAAGATTATTCGACTTTGGTTTGAAAAAAAAAAAACTAGATACAAACTATTATTTATATGTAAAGATAATTTATGTATAGCGTCGCACTTTTTTTTTTTTGTGTGGGAAATCATCAAACAACTTCTCCCGCTCTGGGCGGAGCGGGAGGGTGTGTCAGACTCTTACTGACTAAAACCCACCCGTATTCCTTCCTGTTGCCTGTGTTGCCAGGGGCCTCGGTGACCCATAAATACCTTCCCGCGACCCCGGCAGGCATCGGCCCTAGTGGACCCCTACATTTGTGCTGACATCTCTTTGAGGCGCGCGTGGAATACGACGCGCGCTCGACCCGGGCCTGGTCCTTGCCGGACGGTGAGCTACCCATTGCTCACCGTCCGCCCGGGATTCCCGACGCCCAGGGCGTCTCCTGCGGCGGCTAGGGGCGAGAGGGCGCGAAACATGCCTTTCCCTCAACCGTCCCGCCTCCTCCTTCGCGAGCATTACTGCTTCGCAGAAGGAGGTGACGGCTGCCCATGCCCTCTCGCTCCGTACCATGGCCTGAACCAGGGCCGGACGCGAGAGGTCTCTGCCGCCGATCGCCTCCACGAGGACACGGCGGTGTTCTGCCCAAGCCGGGCAGACCTCCACCGTATGCTCCACCGTGTCCTCCGGGCGATCTACGCAGTGGTGACACCCGGACGTTTCCTCCCGCCTTATCCGACACAGGAACCTCCCGAAACTGCCGTGTCCGGTGAGGACCTGCGTCAGGCGGAAGGTGAGGACGCCGTGGCGCCTCTCTAGCCACTCCTCAAAGAGGGGACTTATCGCCGCATCGTGGCGTGCCCAATAGCTTCGCACTGAAACGCTCTTAGCTGTGCTAAGGGCAATCTTTATGGACGCATTGCAAAGCAGTTCAAGTTTGATGGTGTCTACTAAAATTTGGTTATAACATTTCCACTTGTGTAACTGCTGAATATAGGCCACATATTTCAACATACTTAATTATGTTTGATTCATAACCCAAAGACTTCTTAAAAGAGGATCATTGTCACGATGATCGCTTGGCAGACGTATCTTTAATTGGTCAAGGACAGCTAGTGAGACACAATTGATTTTCTATTGTTTGACTCCGAATCGGTGTCGCGCGGGGCTTTACAGTCCTTATAAAGAAATTTTACCTTTGATAGCAACCCAAACGGCAAACCATCAGAAATTTTGTTGCAACGAGATCAAAGATAGCTTTGATTTTTACATTGATGCAGAATTAGACGTATTTAAAATAACTGTGAAAGGACTGTAGATGCGTTTTAGTAAACATTTTGACTGTGACTACCAAGGTGGTACATATACAAGCCTGCGACCAACGTGGGCCCGAACTTGGAGACTGGTATGAATTTCTCCTACATCACACCGGATACTGTTAAACGATGGACGCCATCCCCAGAAAATATCTTGGGTGACTCCATGCTCAGATACACGACGGCTCCTTTGTTTAATGTAAGTATTCTTTTTTATCGTTTTTGCACGGTTGAAGGACGTTACAAAAGCTTTTACTTAGATTCAGTGCCTACATGATTCTATACACAGAGCGTTGAAATATTTCGATAAAAAAAAAAAACAAATGCTCAACATAACATTAACATTTTGATTGTTAGATTGCACTTGTTTTTTTTTAATCCATGGTAAAAGTTCTCGTTACGATGGTAGGTATAACATGGCTTAGCATCGAAAATTCGAAACCGGCCAAGACAACAAGCAGCAGGGTGGAAATCTACAAAAAAGGTATGTGGATTGGATGGTAATAAGAATTGAGGCAGACCTAGGAAAGATGGTTTGATTGTATGAAAGATTGTATATTTTATAGGTTAGAATTACTAGGAAGTGAATTCTGAGCTGACGGCTATAATATCTGATGACTCGTAACTCATAAGGAGTGGAAATCTCTGTGTAATACTCGTTGTGCTAGAATTATCTTAGGGGTGCTACACAGATAAACCTGTTCTTTTTGGCATTCAGCATAGCCGGGCGGCAATATACCTACCTATACTTATACCTATTCGATTTTGCCGCCCGGCGCGGCGTGCCGAACCGAACCAGTGCGTAGCATGCATTACGTCCGGGTATTGTACCTAAATATTAATCGTTACAGGAACAATATGCAGATTATATAGCGATAGCGGATTACGAAGGAAAAGAGCCCATGGGGGACTTTATGGGATCGGCCTCCCGTGGCCTGATGATGGGCAATTCATTGGGCGGTATATGGATCGGACATACAATCCCTGGATTTCTGGATATTACCAGTGTGTATAAATTTCTAATATAACCCATTTGTAGGTAGGTAGTGTTAAAATGATCCGATTTTAAAATTCAAACACTGCTGTTCGGCAAGATAACTTTATTACACACACACAGTCCGGGACATCAGTGACCACTGACTTGCTTCGTAGCTCCAGGATTCTCTCACATACATCTCTCTCTGCACTACATTTTATTTCAATTTAAAATGAGTTGCCCCACCCAGTAATAACGATAACATTATGACCGTCTTTTCTAAGTGTTGCCAAAGTAAAATAATATGTACATTCAGTTGCCATAATGAAAATACGTTTAAAAGTTGGTTACATATGAACACAAATACTTACATGAATTATGATTATAAGGATCACTTTTGGGGGACAAATTAGAAAAAAATAAATAAATAGTTTTGCAAACTATACCGTGTGACATATCAAATGAAAGGGTATATTGTAGGTAATGTTATTTTTTTTCATTGTTTAAAAATATTTGTTTTAGAAAAAAGATGAAAATTTATCATTCCCCCTTATTCTCTGATTAGTATATAGTTATCTGTGCCCTTATCTCCGAAACTACTGAGCCTAAAATTTAAAAAAAAATACAGAAAATAGTTCTTTACTTAAAGATTACAGGAAAACCTATAAGACGTCTAATGTGTTAAAATAACATGGTAAATCTCTCAATATTGTGCGTACAAACTTACATTTTCAGTTTCAGTAACGAAGAACATGTTTTTCAACTACAATGTTAGGTTTGTTCTTGGGATTAAAACATGATAGATAACATATTCATTGTACGGAACCCTCACCACGCGAGTTCAATTCGCACTTGTCCGGTTTTTCTTTCTGGATTACATTTCACAGAATTATTTGTTGCGATAAATAGTGACGGAGTCGTACTACGTCCGCTACGCGTAACGTCCGTCTAAGGCCCTATTGTATTCTTGAAGATGCATTTTTTCTCGGATCAGTCGCGTTACAGCCGTTCTACCTAAGTACACTCAACGTTAGAAGTGCCTGTGATGGAAGAGCATCACACAGATCAAATTAACATTTTGTGAAGCATGGTACTAGGCGAGCAGACTTATCAGGAGATACTTTTTGTCGCCCACACACACGCAATAATGTTGACAATATTGTATGTATTGGCAATATTATTGCGAGTATAGTTGCGGCTTTAGTCAGACTGTTCGCCGTAATTATATTATATTTAAGTGATATTATTTTCAAATTATACTTTGCGTTTTGACTGTACTGACGGACGTAGAGCGACTAATTGTAAAACATGAAAGTCAGCGGCCGTACTGCGATCGATCTCAAAAAATGCATCTTCCAAATACAATATGGCCATAAAAGAACGTTATGCGTCCGCTACGCATAACGTTCTTTTATGGTTCTTGTATGTTTTGTTATCAGCGCCTGTCACGGCTGTCACTACTCTATACAAGTTTAGACGTGATTAAAAACTTGCGTACTAAAATTACGTCAATTTACGTCAAGCGCTGATTAATTTGACAGGACTAAACTAAAATTTATCTTCTGTCCTTTTCTTAATGAAATAGAAAGAAAAAGATGCACTGAACTTAAATTTAGTTTAGTTTGTGAACAAGGGAATCGGCACCAGAAAAATGAAAAATGAAATGAGTCGATGCTAAATTATTTCATATCAGAAGATATTCTGATATGAAATAATTTAGCATCCACTCATTTCATTTTTCAGAGGGTGCCTTTATGTTTCCACCGGAAGAGCTAAAGAACGGCCATATGATTATGTGTTTGACATTGGACCTGCCCACCCTGAACATATTAGCTACAGCTATTAAACAAACGGAGCCGTATATAAAAAGGATTTTCGTACCACCAAAGTTTGACCTCCTCATAGAGTGGAGGATATTATTATTCCCACTTCCGAAGATATCGAAGACCTCTGTGTTAGTATTTACTTTGATGAAATACCTAAGTATTGTTTCTTTTATTCGTAACTCTTATTGACTTCACATTTAAACATGAACAACACAACGCACTCATTGAAGTTCACGAGGGAATTAAAGAAGGAACATGTTTTTTTGCAGCAAATAAAACTTGTTTTATTTTCCATATTATACTTAATAACAGCCGCACGGGTCGATCGATCAAGTTAAGCTACGCTTGCCGCGTTTGGTCCATGGATGAGGGACCATCTTTACATACCAAGACCCTTCCGTGCCTCGGAAGCCCGATAAGCCGTTGGTCCTGGCCGTTATTTGTAGATCTCTGACAGTTGTTACGGGTTGTCAGAAGCCCGAAAGTCTGATAACCAGTCATACCAAGGATTATCGTGTTACCCAGTAACTGGGTTGTGGAGGTCAGATAGGCAATCGCTACATATAAAATACTGGTATTCAGCTACATCCGGTTAGACTTTACAACCGACCCCAACATATTTTCTTACTTTTTATTTTTTACTGAAACTTTACCTATATTAGTTTTGACTGTGAAACATTCAGCCGTTTAATCCTTCCTGGAACCACAGCTTATAAAACTTAATTGTATTTTCAGAAGGAAAACAAAAATCCTACACTTTGTGACTAAGAACAAGAGTTTGCGTGGTATAATGTTCGGCCGAAGCCCCGGCGACTCACGCTGCCTATACAAGAGCTTTGCGAAAACTAAACAAATCGTCATGGACGTGTATGGTCACAAGGAACATCAGAACGTATATTGTGGCAAACAATACAGGTAATATTATTTGTATTTTAGCTACTTTTATAACTGTATTAGCTGATGACGGATTCAATTATGTGGTAGGGTGGCAAATCGGGCTCGTTGTTACCTACCCTTTTCAGGTTAACGAAGGAACTTTGGTCGGCAGCAAAATTAAATCTCGTACGGTTATCCAGGACAATAGTATAACGAATTTCATTGAACCTACATTATTTCCAGCATACGCAATATCAACTCAATATCCCTAAAGTATCGGGACAGTGTTTACTATATAAAGAATTCGTCAGACAGTATGGGCTTCGCCGTAAGCACAGCAGGATTTTGGCAGAGAAATGGCCTCAGCAAGTACCAATATTGGACGTGTACTGGGAACATAGAAAACCAACTACGCCAGTCGATGGGAGGAATGATTGTTTGCGTTACTCATTTTCATGTTTGGCTAGCTTTTGACAATTTAAAAGTTAAGGAACCAGAATGTAATATAATTGAAGATATTTAACATCATTTGTAATTCAATTCTTACCCCTGATTTAGTTGACATACCTACTGTGTGTGTGTTTCTTTTATGTTTTTGTAAGCGGTGATATGATAATGCTATTCGTTTATCTGGTAGGTATAGAACAGTTGGGGATAGCCATTTAAGTAAGCCCGAGAACGCTGCGGTCCGGGACCCTTTAAAAATGATGAATTGCTATTAAAGTAAAGTTTTCTATTATAACAGTGTCGATTAGGTATAAGACCTCTGCATCCTAATTGCGTAAAACACTTTCCATCACAATCCGAGAGTTTTGAAGGATAATGCTAATCCATTGCTTCATAGGTTTAAAAAAATCGTTTACTCAACGACGTATATAACGTGGGTGAACTGTCAAAATGAAAGCCATTGTGATCAATTGTCAGTTTATGCGTGTTATGCAAATATCCTGGCGCCACCGTAGGTGAACAGGGGGGTAACCATCACCTCTTATAGCAGTATTATTATAATATTACTTCACAGTGGGAAAGTGATGGAGTTATACAGGACTTATAGCTCCATCTCTTTCTCACGCTAAGTAATATTGAAATAATACTGCTATAAGAGGTGATGGTTACCCCCCAGGTTCGCAGTCCACATAGCGTCACAAGTCCACAGCCCGCATATGGGCTGTCCGCCTAAACGATTTCAAAGGAGTGTATTAAACTGGGGGGCAACCACGGCCTCTTAAAGCAGTATTATTTTAATATTACATCAGTGTGAGAATTAGATGAAGCTATACAGGGGGTATAGCTCCATCTCTTTCCCACTGTGAAGCAATATTAAAATAATAATGCTATAATAGACGGTGGTTGCCCCCCTGGACTCGGAGGGAATATATCTTGAACATGCACTCGGCAGGAATGATCCTAAGCTACAAAAAAGCCATGGGACATGGAGAAATACTCGTATGTTTATTTCTGTAATACTCAATTTTATCAAAACATCTACTGGACTTGGGAGATACTTTATACACTAAACATCACTGAACCAGTTAATCTTAGTTCTTATTTTTAAAATTTGTATGGTACTGATTTACCCATACCAAGATCTTGGAGACTTTTTATAAACTTTTTTTGGGTCAAGTTATATGGTAAATTAATGTTCTCTGACCTAATAAGTGTTCACTGTGGATGTGAAAATAAATCTAGGTACTTTACTCGAATAAACAAGTTATATTTATAGACAAAATGTTTATTATACAACACAAACATTATTTACATGATTATGATTCATATCGTTTTAACACGTGACGACATAAAAACAAACAACTCAGAAAATCGTACAAACACTACAGACAATATATGAAGCCGTTATTATTATAAAATAGCTTCACTGGATCTACAATATTATAGTGTATAATATACAGTTTCCACACTCTTGTAACAAAGAGTTTCGTAATTGGCACCATGTGAGCTTGAAAATATCTACTTATGTACATTTCCCACAAATAAAAAAATATCTATGAAATAAGAAGGCTCCGCTAAGCAAAGATTTTCAGTCACCGTGTGAGACAAGGCACTACTCCAAGTAAACATGGAATATTAGAAAAATCTAGAAACATCGTTCATATATTTAAGCACCTTTTAGAGCGCTTTTCCTCCGTCCTCCCGAATCTTCGATATATCTGGGATTGACGGGTCGCTAAAACTTACAACATACGGTTATATATTATACTTAAGTACACATAAATGAGTATAAATTGCAAAATCAGCCCGAATGGCAAACATAATATAACTGACTCGGTTAAAGCATATGAAATAACAATAAAATGATTAGAAGTTAGTTTTTCGATGTGATAAAGTTTTATACCCTTCACCTTAATATCGGATCGTGAGTAAAAATCAGACAAGAAATATTCATTCAACATCAATAACAAATTGATTATATCCTTAACAAAACAACGTAATCTTAAATACGACTTTAATAAAGTGACACACACAGAACTTACAAAAATATTTGATTCATTTTTAACTCTCCTACTAGGTAAGCAAACGTTCATACATTCTGTGCCATTATCAAAATAAAACTTGGTTGTGACATGCGACCTGTATTGGCAGTGTGAGACTGAAGATGGCGCTTTTCCTTCAGTGCGCGACTCTCAACGAGGGCATCCTGGTGAACCAGGAGTCTGGTTTGACCTTCAGATAGTAGGCGTCTCTTGGTGAAGGTGTTGTGAGGGCATCTTCTAGAACCTTCAGTGCACTGGTTGGCAGGATCTTTGCGCTGTACTCAGCTGCTTCTCCTGGCATTGTGACCGCACAGCTGGCGGTACCGGCGCTCACCTCCGAGCTTGGAGTTTCGGGACGACTGAAAGAGGAGATAGGTTAAACGGTGAGAAAGGAGTTCCTCTGAGAAAACATTAATGTCTTGTTGCTTTCTAATCTTTGCTCATCTAATCGTGACATGTTCATGATAAAATCTGCTACAGTGGTTGTGACTTTGTGAGAGTGGCAGGCAGGTATTTTACTTACTGACATCTTGTAAATTTTATGAGACCCTCTAACATATCTTGACAGAGATAAGGAAGAGGAGCTTGTGATTGAATAATAAAAAAATGCCAAGAATTGATTGATTTGTCAGAACAAAATATGGGTACGTGAGAGTGACAATTTACCTGGCTGGCTGGCTAGGCGGCTGCAACAGCGCCGGTGGCGAGTAAATCTCCTGCGCCGCTAGGTCAGGCGCGTGCAGCAGAACGACGTGCAGCCGACGGGCACGCAGGCCGGCGCGCAGTGCACGTGCAGCACCCCACACTCCCCAACGAGCCGCCGCTGCGCCCGCGCTGTTCTCACCAGTTTCGCCTGCTTCGACGCGGGATAGACTCTCGCAAGCTGTGTCTGATGTTAATCCTGGAATTGGAGTTATTTATTTATTTATTTTGTTTACCCTCGAACTGGAACGGCGTCCACCAGTTGCACCAACCAAGTGATCAAGTCATAGGTAGCTAGCTGCTTTAAGTTCTTAACATAGGTGGTAGGTATTCATGTCTTATTCATGCCTTCTGGGGTAGTAATAAGTAGTAGATGTGATGATTAATATCATCACCATCATCATTTGAGCCGAAAGACGTCCACTACTGGACATAGACCCAAGCCACTTCGACCGGTTCTGTGCTTCCCGCATCCAGTTGTTTCCTGCGACCTTCACTAGGTCATCGGTCCACCTTGTAGGAGGCCTACTAACGCTACGTCTTTCGGTACGCGGTCGCCATCGGCCATCTGTTCTGCGAGCAATTGCCCTTTGGGTGACTTTTAGCCTTCTAATAAGGCCCATTGTGAGCGACCACAATAAAAGTCACACACACAGTAATATATTAATAGCCGTCTTATAAAACGAATGCTTACAGTTTACCACTAGACACACCGGTCTTACTGTCTGCTTGAGCATTAGGTCTCTATCTCTTACTGGCGGTTCAGTTAAATTCATAATAGACGTATTACGTCTGCTTTTGCTGTTGCCCACAGACAGCTGCAATGATCTTCTCTGTGGACGAAAACAAAATTAGGTACGTGGTACTTACCAATATAAAACAGTCTGCCAGCATGTGGATGGTCGGCGGCTGCAGCGGCCAGTAAAGGCGAGAAAGTCCTTGCGACTCGTAAGGCTCCGAGCACGTTGCCTCTAAGAGCCGCCTCCCAACACGGCGCCCCGCCACGGCCACTGCTGCCCGCTGTGTTGATCACCGCCCAGATACCTGGTAATATCAAGAGGGATAAGTTCAATTAAACAAGAAGTTGATTTAAAAGAGTGTCCATCGAGTTTCTTGTCCGTTCTTCTCCATAGAAACCTGCTACGCCCGCGTCGCTTCGTGAGATAATAATGCTATCGCGGGGTTGTATGCTCAGGGTGCACATTTGTTTAGTACCTACTGTTATAGATAGATTGAAAATCATGTACTTGTTCCAACATAGAAGAAAAAACAAACACAAAAAAGCAAAATTGAAGGATTTCTACGCTGCGATGTCGAAAATGGAGAAACGAAATGTCGCTTTGTATAGAAAGAGCTGTGTCTATTCTTCTCTAAAAATAGAAAGCGCCATGCTAAGCATGCAGCTCAGTTTCATGGCTATGTGTAATAGCCGTAGGTATAAAACAATCATAGGTACCTATTACTAGTGACAAGTTTACTATCGGTCCCCATGTTTAAGCGAATGTTATTGAAAACGTTAGTTCAAACGGCATAGGTAGGGAACATCCTGAGGAAACCTGCATTCATAATAGATAATAATAACATTAATAACAAAAAGTATTAGTGAAAATAAACTTCCGATTCAAGGCGTGCATGTAGGTCTACCATTTGTAGGTATATATTAGTCTATGGGTCCTACCTATCATGAACCGTCGGGCAGAATTATCTTCCTACGTGAACCTATCTTCCTACCTACTTTAGACCAGCTCAGTAGTCACTCGTAAAGGAGCAAAGTAATCAATATTTAATAGTCCTTTATTTACCTATGAATTAACTACTACGCGTATTGCATCTATGTACATAATGTAATAATGAAAATAAATCCTACGTTTTATTTTCATGCAGTGCTTGAACACCGAAAAGCGCCACCTATGTTGAGATGCGTAATTACCTCATACGTCATGTATATGGTATCGCGTTACATCGTTTGACAGCAGGAAATGTGAGTAGCTATTGCAAACTTCAACAGATGGCGCTAAATTGTCCTTTCTACCGTAACTTTGTTTCTGCAGATTTTTTCTTAAACCTAATGATTAAGCGATTTTTTAAAACGATTCTGTATCGATTAAACACAAAATAATCAGCAAGGATTTAAACAGATATGGAACCGCTATTTCGTGCTCAATTTCAAGCACTGCTGGTGTAGTGGTATCATGCAAGATTCCCATTCTTGCGACCCGGGTTCGATTCCCGGGCAGTGCACGTAACTTTTATTTTTTTATTCAAGTTTAATTTAATAATTATTTCACGGTTCCTGTTTAGTTTTGGACAATTAAAAGAAAATGAGGCGTACTTATAGAAAATATCGTCCTGTTCAACTTCACATAAGTATTGCATTTTATTGTTTTATCAACGTACGTATTTAAAACTTATGCAAATAAAACATGCTAGTCTTAATAAAACGGCCTTTTGCATAATATCTACGAATCTCCGTAATCTTAAGTGCAGTACTGCAATGTATTTTGCAAAGAAAATGTAGTAGGTAATTTAATAAACTTTTGCCAACATCAAAAAAATGGTTGTAGAATGTGCAGACGAATTTTGGTGAATTACTGATCTGCTGCAGTTACCAACAGATGACAAAAACTTTACCCTTATTCATCAAAATCTGACCTGAATTTTGAGATTCGTTTATTTTTACGTTAAGTCTACATACCATGTTCTCCGGCAGGCAAATGCTGGGCAGTAGCCCTCGCAGCTTCCTCCAGCAGATCTTCCCTAGCCACGTCCAGCTCGAGGGTAACTAGCCTCGGCTTCGGCTGGTCTTCGGGAGTGGAGGCGATGTGGGCCTGAAGCCAGGAGTCAGCCAAACGGGCGCCAAGTCCTCCCGACCTACAACCAGCGATAACCCGCCATCCCTTACTGCTTAGGTACGTTGCGATCTGTGGACAAGGAACAAAATATTGTGCTTAGTGTATTGGGATAGAGAATAGAAGTAGTACTGCGGATCAGTTCCTCGCATGAAAAGATTTGAGGGTACGGGCTATATACGCGTCGTCAGCCGTAAGTGCAGGATGCAACGCAAGGATTAACAAAACCTAAAGTACCTATACTATAGAGACTTTGAAAACATTTTTTACTGTCATTTCTCGGAATCTTGGCCATTTGTTAGAAGTTTTGACTAGTTTTGAGATACACAACTTGGTGACTCACTCACAACTGACAACCATAACTTGCGACAAATTAACAGAACTTAGTCGCAAGTTATGGTTGTCAGTTATAAGGAACTAACGCGTCTCGTCCCGGTGTTGCAAAAGATGAAGTTAAATCAGAACAGCGTGCAGTGACATCTGGCTAGGTGGGTGCTAACTGCAAGCAATAATATTTTATGGTAGTCACAAATCTTCGTGCCATTTTTACGGTATTCTCCCACTTGCTATTAATTGTTCGGAGGGAGATTGTTCAGCAAAGAAGGTTTTGCTTGGAAGTATTTGCCTTTCGTTTATCAATTTTATCATCATCAGTTTGTGCGCTAATCAATATCTTTTTATCCTTCTCGGTTTCCTTATTATTAGAGAGTTGAGGATTAGTTATTAAGAGTGCGACAGAATCCTCCGTTCTACCCAGACTGAAGGCATCTATGAGAAATCAATCTCACGAAAAAAAAGTTGTATCTTTCGCAACTTACTTGTAATCCAAGTGCCGTATCAACGGATGTGACAAGCACGGTCTTGGCGCTATCGGCAGGCAGCACCTCAGCTACCCTGACCTTTCTCAAGAGGTACAGCAGCAGAGCCCCGACGATGGAGCATAGTGCCGCAAATTGGAGCCCGAGCGACAACCACGTGAGCGCGTCCATTGCTGGCTCAGTGCGCGACCATTATTTCTCACTTGATCTGTAACAAGAGATAGATTTTGCATTAGTCTTTTGAACCATCGTTTCTACACATAGCTGCTGGGATTATCACAATAAAAGAATTTGCTGTAAACTCAAAATAACTCTATTAAACAGTTCACTGTAAGGTAGGATAATTATCATAGTTATGTTTATCCTAATTCTTCTATTGCACGTCTCTCAGTTTTCATCAATCCATTCCATACATTTTGTCTAATTAGACACTTCTTTCAGGATTTTGGAGATTTGTAGTACATATTTACTTAAAATATTATTTTATCTATTTGTTGGTATCTTTTGCTGGGTAATCTCAAAGTATCTATTTAAATCGTCTTCAGTCTCGTAATATTCGTTGAGTCATCCCATTGTTCTTATAATCATACCTATTAAATTTCATCATCTAAGTAGGCGTAATTACTATAATTATAGTCCATTAATTAAATTTTTTATTTGTTTGGTACTTTA
Source organism: Atethmia centrago (assembly GCA_905333075.3). Classification (NCBI taxonomy): domain Eukaryota; kingdom Metazoa; phylum Arthropoda; class Insecta; order Lepidoptera; family Noctuidae; genus Atethmia; species Atethmia centrago. The sequence goes on along the minus strand of HG995381.1, from coordinate 14,385,151 downwards.
CATACCAACGCTTTAAGTGTAGGTATCATGAAAAAAAGAGGTTGATGGTTCATCACATCACATATCCAAGATAGTACTGAAATAACTTGACCAACACTATAAGTCATGGATCATTACATAAAATTGCGTAACGGATCAACCGTACCTACAGTAAGTTATTGAATTAAGGAATCTGGGTTATGAATAATTGATTAAAGCGAAGAACTAGAATCCATCATAATGAGTATCTTTGTACTAAAGCCACGCAACGCAGAATCGGAAATATTTGACCTGGTTGAGAGAATGCGTGGGATTATGCGTTATTTTATGATTGTGGAGAATTCTGTATAACTGTTCACAATGTCAGTGTCAAGACCACGAGTTTGAATTGAGTTATTGGATTATGTAAAGCTTACAATGGCGAAGTCAGGATTTATTTTCTTGGCAGAATCTTCATTGCAAGTTTGGGAAATTAGAGTTTTCTCTTGTAAACGTTTAAATATTTCCTTCTGTTTTTTTTATTGTTCTTTCAGTATGGATGAATTTCAAGTCGGTCATTCTATTCTATTGATTCTCGGTTATCTTTCTTTATGATTCCATCTGCTGTCTTTACGTTTTATTAAATGTGATCAACATAAAGCAAACCGTTTTCAACGGAGGCGTAGGTGATTCTGGATGATTATTTCTTTTTAAGATGTTTGGAATATCCTGACTGTTTTGTTCGGTTCTGTTGATTGCGATGTTCAAGGGTCGTTTATTTAATGCTATTCCAGTATTGATCCTTTGCAATAAGATAACGTTTACTACATTATGGTGTTTATTTATAAACGTTGGTTAAAATTAATTAGTGATTAGCGACTGCTTACCCATACATTTTTTAGATAAACCCCTCAAAATACATTTTCTCACTAACAACATATATTGAGTGAGTATTAGTTTGTTTACAGCTACCGAGAAATGTGGCTGACGTACGATTCATAAACACGAGTCAGAATTGTTGCCACCTTTTTTGTCATTGTCCGCCGGTCAGACAATGTATTTCCCATCGGGTGCCGCGTAAACGACATTCCTTTCGATTTTATCAATGGAGAATTTCCTATCCATGGAGGCTTTTGCTAATTAATTATTATTAATGGAATAACTATGTTGGCTATATGTGAATATGAAATGAGTAATATGTCAAACGTGGAAGATTTTGTATAGGTAAGCTGGTGAACCCTTAATTAGGTTACCGCGTTCTTTAAATACCAGGAATCCTAATATCTCCAATGAGGTTGCTGATTCTACATATAGGTACATATTAAAATACACATAACATCACGCCTTGTTTCCCGAAGGGATGGGTAGAGGGATGACATGTCGGTGTACTACATGTACACCCTGTAGTACACCCACATTTCGCCAGGTAAGTTTAAGTCCCATGTAATAGGGCGCGAGCCTATTGCCAACCGGGCACAAATCCAGACTCCGGGCTGTTACTGAGAAATTCCAGATAGAAAAACCCAATAACAATAACCTATAACCCATATTAAAATAGGTATATAATATTTCCCAAATAATCAAAGTTTTGTTTGAATTGTTTTGGATACTATACAATCTTATTAAGACACTGTATGGCGTTCTGCCCTCTGCGTTAATTTATAAGCATCAAGAACTACATAATTATCTGTATTGAACTTGCCGGATGTTGATGTTACCTACTACTACATGTAGGAAGGAATCCTTGACTCGCAACTTACAACGGAAATAAAGATGTTTTTTACTTATCCCATCACGTATGAACAGTTACCATAACTGTTTCTACGTCCATAATATCACACTTATGTTCTAACTTGGAACAATGTCAAGTACCTACCGATATTCACTTGTCATTGGTGCCCTTGTTCACAAACTAAACTAAATTTAAGTTCAGTGCATCTCTTTCTTTCTATTTCATTAAGAAAAGGACAGGTTGCTTAATTGCAACCCACAGTCGAGACACCAACCATATTTAATGCAAATGAAATATTGGTACCGATTCCCTTGTTCACAAACTAAACTAAATTTAAGTTCGGTCTTCAGTGCATCTTTTTCTTTGTATTTCATTAAGAAGATAAATTTTAGTTTAGTCCTGTCAAATTAATCAACGGTTGACGTAAATTAACGGCATTTTAGTAGGCAAGTTTTTAATCACGTCTAAGCTTTTATGGAGTAGTGACAGGCGTTGATTAATTTGACAGGACTAAACTAAAATTTATCTTCTTAATGAAATACAAAGAAAAAGATGCACTGAAGACTGAACTTAAATTTAGTTTAGTTTGTGAACAAGGGAATCGGTACCAATATTTCATTTGCATTAAATATGGTTGGTGTCTCGACTGTCGGTTGCAATTAAGCAATTTCATTGTTATGTTTTTGTTTAACTAAATTAATTATTCTTATTGGTCTTGGTATGCTTTGGACCGGCAGTGATCCATGGAGTTTCTAGTTAGTTCTTCTTCGAGAATAACGTTAGCTTTAAGTTTACCGTATTAATTTAATTTTTTTAGAGGCCATGAAACTATTTAATCGCCTCATAAACGTGTTTATTCGTAGCAATTTTATATTAACTAGCGACGTAAGTAATGAGTGGAGAGATCGCAACCACAATTTTAGTATCGATGCTGAATCGAATGAAATAATCAATATCAATGTGCCGGCCATTACTATTGAACAGCTGTGCGGTTTCTCTTGTAATAGGCCCCTATTATTAGAAGAAAGTCCTTTTCTACTCGACGTCTGTTCCGCATGAAAGCTGGCGAATAAAAACATTAGAACTTTGTTACCGGGGTGCTAGTGTTTGTTACTAAGTGGTGGTCGCGTATGTGTCGTTATTCGTCTAAATTGATTGGTATGCTTCGTGGTCTGTGAATTGGCACGTAGTTTCTGGTTTCCGTCTTCAGTAGACTAGTGTTATGGTTTGGTTGTTATAGTCAATAGATAAAATGGAATCCGATAATTAATTATTCTCTTTATTTTGGGAGCGGTCTTCAACGAAGTTTTTGAGATGTTAACCTTTGTTCAGGTTCACTGTCCACAGACCACATACGGTCTGTAGAGAGACTTCCATATCAGTCCACAGACCGTATGTGGTATGTTCGCCCGTACAATTTCTAAGCCATCTGATACTGTGGACGTAAGGAGAAAGTCTCATATTTAATGCGGACTTGGCAGGACACATCATAAGGATTATAAAAAGTGCTGGGACATAGGGCAAAAGTCGATATTTTTTTCCTAAAGTAAAAAGTGTCAGCATAATTTTTTTTTCGAGGTTTTATTGTTTCATTACTTAGAAATAAGCTAATCAATGGGTAAGTAGATAATAAAATACGGGAAATTAATAGAAAATTTACTATATAGGACAAAAAATATACATGGACTTGTGACTCACGAGGTGATTTTTCCCGTCATTGAAGCGCTACGAGTCCACAGACCATATGTGGTCTGTGTTAAAAAAACTATTTCAGTAGAGTATAAAAATTTTGTAACACATATATGCATACATTTTAATCACAAATAAACTGACTTTAAATATAAACATAACTGGACTTATGGACCATTCCCACTCTGGAGCCTGGACAGTGAACCTGTTAAGGGTTGGGTAATCGCCGTTGACCTTGGCATATAAATCCACGTCGCGCTCACGCCGTGTTGCCGTTCGGTTTCGTAGGAAATATGAATATTTGAAAAAATCACAGATAGAATTATAGATACTTATTAAAATCTGTTAATACAAAAAAAAACATGAAAATATCTTAAGTAGTTTGAAAGTAATATTGTTTTTTTATGCTTCGGGTAAGTAGAAATTACTTCCTGTAGTATTTTACGACAATACTTAAGTATTCACACATAGAATTGAAGTGTATGCGTTTTAGTTTTACATACATTTTGCGTCACTTGCTTACATTATATGAAGGCTGGGTTGGGCAGAGGTGTACCTGCAGTACACCCACGGATTTAAAAGTCGCTAAAATCATATGTCTACGCCTTAACCGCCTTTCTTGATATATTATCAGCATAGGGTCTTATTTACCTAAGCCATTACTTCATTCCTTCCAGAAGAGATTAGGTAGTTTAAAAATATCTGCAAAATAAATAGGAAATTGCCTAACATTGATTTCATAATCTCCAAGATGACGACATAAATAGCAAAACGCTGTAAATCCGATGGTAAGAGCCTAATAATTAAACAGAGACGATGTTTATCATTACGCGACATGATCCAAGTGCGCAGACGCACAAAACCGTGGGATGCATTGTGTCTTCTTTTTGTTCTGTATCATAAACACAAGATCAAGGTTAAACATCGCAAGTGATTGATACGTCTATGTCGTTTAGCATTTTTTGATGCAAGGCTGTCATTGAGATGATATCACGATTTGTTGAACAAATAAGTTCCTCAGTTTTGGAAGGAATATCTTTTCTCTCAAGTATTGTTTTTGGGTGGTGATTGCTTTTGGTCGAGTGATTGAGTATTGGCTATCAGAGTGCAAGTACCCGAGTAGTAAGAGTAGTCAAAAGAAAATATTGATTGTGTGGCAGATGATATTGTGATTATGGAGGAAGTAAACACTGGGGGACAGCTCGTCGTACATACTGCGCCGATTCTCGGAATAAGGACAAGAGGATGATGGGTGCTACAGAAGGCCACTAACAAGTTTATTTACGAATGCAGAGCAGACCCTAACTAAAAATGAAGATTTCGTTCGTCCAAATGCGATGAGTAAAGTAGCTGAAACAGATAGGCAAAGGTTTATTTACATAATCAGCCTATAATGTTCCCACTGCTGGGACACAGGCCTCCTCTCTGTGAGAGGGAATGGGCCGTTATCCACCACGCTGGACCGGTGCGGGTTGGTAGATGTCACATGTCTTTGAATTTTTGGTTCTAGGACATGACGGTTTCCTCACGATTTTTTCCTTCACCGTTTTGAGAGCAGTGGTGATGAAATAAATTACACAAAGTAAAGCGCCTGCCTGGGTTCGAATCTACGACCTAGAACTCGTAAGTCGCGTACGTTACGACTGGGCCACCACTGCTCTAGGTTTATTTATCCTGATCTAAATCAGTCAAGTCTAATAAAGTTTAATCGAGTGCACTAAATCCTTGTTTCAGTCCGAAAACGTAATAAACCTCAATCTTTATTCGTCCTTTTGATACAGTTGCGTAAATTACGCGGCACTGAGATGCATTCGCTCTGGTAGACAAAATAAGACAATTTCGAGTGGTAGTTAAAGATACCAAGGTACATGACAACCTTATCGATGGCGTTAAACATTATCGATGGCGGGGCTACAATCTGAAAGAAAGGTCAACTTACGGGAATTTTTTTCCAAATAAAAATGTAGGTGTTCCTAGGGAAGTATAATAGGTCCTAAAATTGGGATGGTTAATTAAAATATTATTTTGATGTGAGCAATTAATATAAAGCTGTGTTTGAACACACCCGACGCGATACCGCGTTGTTGCTAATAGAAAACTGTGGTCTATCACTAGATCTATAAAATTATCTATTAAATACATGCTGATTTGCAAAGAACTACATTACAGTATCAGCCAAAGTTGCGCTTTATCGCACGTTACGTCTAGCAAATTTGAGATAAGACGACATGCTTTCGCGGCTATTTCAAAGACTTATTATACAAAACGGCAGCTAAGACATCGATTAATAATATTCTACAAGCCTACATAACCGGTTATTAAATCGCTTCTGACAATAAAGCGCTTCAAGCAAGATCTCGAAATGGATGCCGCTAAAATTAGCATATCCTGTGAGTCTGTCTCGAGATATTCATCCCATCTGTATTGCTTGTTTTGTAATAAAATACGAGTACCAGTACCATTTATATATGTTCTCAGAACTGGTAGGACGACTGAATTTAGAATTTTATTGGAATTGCTGTAATGCTTACGTGTGCTCTCTCGTAAAGTCTTATGATACTTGACGAATTATTACAGCTGAGGGTAGTTTCAGTGTCAAAGCTTACTTAATGACTTGAAATACGTTACAGTTTTTAAAAGAAATGTGTAAGTATATGCATTCGGTTAGGCTGAAGCATGACATATTCAAGTAACTTAGTTAACTACATTCCTTGTTATTTTGTGACAGAATTCAAGCTCAAACGTCAAGTCTACCTAACGGGGTCGCGGGAAGGTACAAAAGGGTTATCGAGGCCCCTGGCAACACAGGCAACGGAAGGAATACGGGTGGGTTTTAGTCAGTAAGAGTCTGATCCACCAGAGCGGGAGAAGTTATTTGACGATTTCCCACCCAAAAAAAAAAGCGTCTAGTCTAAAATCTAATGAATATTCTGTCTCGTATGTCTAATTTTCTTTCTACAATTTCCTCTTTGTGTTTCCTGTATGGGTAAGTAATTCATTATTTGTCACGGATGGGTTGTGATGAAACCATGATGTTAATGTGAAGTCATGACATCTGAGAGATTAAAATAGAGGAGGCTTCCACGTGTGGCTATTTATCAATGTATTCACACGTGGAAAACATAAAATACTACCTTGAATTTTGAACACGGTTAGCCTTTTTCTAATATTATATCTATGTAGTTTTTCCGATACGAGGGAAAATATCTAAATAATGTCATCGTCACTAGTAGATAGTGGGTGGGTACGTAGGTACAGAATAAGCAGGGTGATAGGGAGACCAAAGAAAATATAAAATGGAAACGGAGTGAATGATGAGGTGGCGGTTGAAACGAGAAAATGAGGAAATAACAAATGATTGCACCGACTGGCAGGCAACGAAAAGTAACAAATAATTTAGCGTTCTTAAATCATTCTGATTTAGGGATGCTAAAGTCTTGGTTACTTTTCATAATTTACCTCCTCACCTATTCCTCTGTTTATATTGCTATTATAATGCTATCATTCATAATATTTACAAGAAAGCAGCTTCTCAAACACCAATAAGATTGGATGAGACAATGAGTCTTTGTGTGATTTGAATGAAGTATTGTGATTTGTGATAGAATGTTTATTAATAGGGCGCTTTGTTTAAGAGGATAGCTTTAACAAATAATCAATCGAGCGGTATGATACGACTGAAAGGATAACTTTCAGTGGCCCTTATGTGGAGATATGATTTTGTTAAATCTTATTCAATGAAAAGACAGTGAAGTAGGTAATGATTTTTATTTTATTTCGAGTGCCGAATGTGGATATTGGTTTTTAAACGATGATGCCGTTGACGATGGTCTGGGAAATTATCAAATAACTTCTCCCGCTCTGGGCGGAGCGGGAGGGTGTGTCAGACTCTTACTAGCTAAAACCCACCCGTGTTCCATCCGTTGCCTGTGTTGCCAGGGGCCTTGGTAACCCTTTCGTACCTTCCCGCGACCCCGGCAGGTTGACGATGGTCTACGAGTACGTTCTTCTATCGATCACAATAAAACTCCCTAAAAAACGGTGTATACCAATTTGGCAAGATTTAAACGCCTTGCCTAACCTAAAACCGTTGGTATACGATGCAAATCATAGCTAAATATAGTCAATTAGTTATTACACGTCCGTGCGATATGTAATGCGCGCTGGCGAAGCGTTGCGGACCGTTTCGTTGTAGACATGGTACCGTTGCCTAACCCTCACTGTGGTACAAGTCAAGTACAAGAGATTTTAGAAAAATGTTAGGTAGTTTTCTGTAGTCTTGTTTATTCAGACTAGAGGAACTAGAATTGGTTCACCATTTCGTTGCAAAGCTACAAAGGAATTATGCTCTTCCAAATTTCGCAATTTCCAGCAAACTAAGTACCTTCCTGTATTATGTTGTGAAGCATGATGTATGATCCGATCCCACAGACAAACCGGGAAAACGGTTTTGTGGGGCATGGTTTTAACTACAAGACTACTGTACACTCTATAAAATGAACATACCTACTTAATATGATAAATGTGAAAGTTTACATATTTGGATGTTTGTTACTCAATCACGTAAAAACGGCTGAACGAATTTGGATGAAATTTGGCATACAGATAGCTTATTATAACCTGGATTATAACACATATAATTTCATTTTTATCCCGGTAGTATGTTCTCGTGGGATAATTCCGACCTCCACGGGCGAAGCCGCGGGCAAAAGCTAGTAAGTAATTAAATAACATAACATCATGCCTTGTTTCCCTGAAGAGTTGGGCAGAGGTATACCTGCAGTACACCCACATTTCGCCAGTTATGTTTAAGTGCCATGAATTAGGGGGCGAGCCTATTGCTATCAACCGGGTACAATTCCAGACTCCGGGCTGCTATACTCAGAAATTTCAGATAGAAAAACCCAATAACACTTTGCCACTTTGCCCCCGGAATCGAACCCAGGACCTCATGCTCAGTAGTAGCGCTTACGACCTCTAGACTAACGAGGCAGTCAGATATTAGTAAGTATAAAGATCTTTTTAAGTAAGTTAAACTTACAATTCAAGAGTAGCCAAATATTCATCATAAATCTTGACTAACAAATCTTTAAAAACAGCATAATTTATTCTTCTCGCTGCTAAAGGCTACCATTTAATTACACAAATAAATCATTCGCCACGTACGCTCACAACTTAGACCATACTCCGTCACCCGTATAAGCACCCTTGACAGTTATTAATATTCAGCCGGCGTGATTCCATCACCCACACGTTAGTGTATGATACCCTATTATCGTAGTGACTCGATACTGTCTCGATTTCACAACTGATTCGATTGTTATGCTACCTCCAGACGTTTCTTTTTCGATTTATCATTTATCATTTATCATTTATTTATCATTTATCATTTATCATTTATCATTTATCATTTATCATTTATCATTTATCATTTATCATTTATACAGCTTGCACAGGTAAATCATTATTTGATGGTAAAAAAATGCGGTAAATAATCGTAGGTATTTTGAAAAACAAACATTCGTTTTATATCGTTTAAATGTTTCTCATGAAATATAGAAATCACGTTTGTTTACACATTTATTTCTAAAAATGTTTAAAAGAACTGAATGCTGTTACGTGGCATAAACTACAATATATATTCCCCACGTTTTAAACAAAACTGTTAATATATCCTAATATTCCATAACAAAAAAATAAGTAGATGATGTGGGCAAACTGCTCATAACGGGTACCTTGGTAAAGTTCGCATGAGAAACATGGAGATCATGCCCATTGCAAGCTTGATATACCTATTTGGGGCCGCATTTTACGTGTTAGATACTCGTATCTGATATTTCTATGCGTACAAACCTTCTTTTTTCGAACAATCTACGTATGGAACTAAATAAGTTTATAGTGTTGAAATGATTACTTACTTGGAATATGACCAGATTGGGCACGTATAGTGATATTTCTATATTTGCATAACTGTATACGAAAATGTATGTATTACCTACGCTTTTAACACATACATGTTTGCATAATATTCCAAGGCGGACGAAGATAAAAGTTGTCTTTCCGGAAAACGTGTTCTATCAATATAACATAATTATAATATTTTAGCTTGAATGTGTCAAATGTCTAAGGATTTGTGTTATCAACTGAACTGAATTTCTTATAAACGGTTAAATGATAAATGATTTATTTTCTGTAAGTAGGTTTGTACAAACACTTTTACACGTCAATCATATTTTTAAAATAAAGCTAGATGAGGTCGGCGTTTCCTATCTGACTACTCTGAGAAGAAAGGCCGAAACAAACTCAGAGGTCACAGTCTCTTTTAAAGTCCAGACATAATCTTGGTCAGATCATGTGAAGGCCATGTAGATTGGTGTCTGAAATGGTCCTTTTGAGGAAAGAACCACACAGATTGAGTGGACCTGTCCAGTCAGTGCACGCATTTGTCAGTAATCGTGCTGCTCAACTCAGAACTTAAGGAGCTCAACGATTCGACGAACAATACCTACCAAAGAAAGAACATTTGGGTAGGCCGCATAAATTACTCAAACTGCCAGACCATGATTAATACTAAATGAGAAAAAAAAAAAAAAACAATAATGACCCACATAGGCTTCACATTCACAATAATTGAAAACAATATAATCTTTACAAGTAAATATTAAGTTCCAAACAGTATATTGAACTCCACAAAGTAAATATGTCAAAATGGTATATAAATAAAATAAAAGTTTCAGTATGCCGGTTATTCTTCTTCTTAGCGTGTCGATGGCAATCTAAGTGGAATCGGCCCAGAATTCGGCTACGTGTTTGGCGCCATCACTCGCGTCCATCATTTCCTGTAACGTGCAGCTTACAGGACACGCAGGACATGATATTAAGTGTCCCATCGTTTGTGGAACAGCACCACATTTACACGCCAAGGCGGAGTCATCTTTGAATCTCCACCTGAACAGGTTTTCCTTGCTTCGGCCAACCTGGGTGCTGAAGCCGGGCCTTAACGGTTGTTAAGTTATGAATTTATTTTACGCCGAGTTTTTACGCATATGTACAAGACATGTTCGTTTATTGCATCCATTTATAAATTAGATACCTACCTAGGTAAAAGAGTTTGTATAAATAAAGGCTCTCGTAGATAGGCGCGTCGCGACAGCGCGACTCGACACTAGAACCACAATAATTTCTATGAAAACTTCATGGAAAGTGTCACGCTGCGCGTTGCGCTGCCTGTCACGCCCACGATATCGCGCCAGTCTGCACGAGCCTTTAATCTTTCTTCATGGATACTTTGTAATTTTCGTGAATAAAACAAATAGGAAAGTCGGTAAGTAAAAAATACCCACGCTTGAGAATTCTATATCCAGTATTCCAGTCATTTGGGTTTGTGTAGGAGGATGCCAAACCATTTACTGGAATTATAAATCTACTTGATACATAGTATACCATAAACGTTAAAAATCGCGGCGGCGGCGTCTACAACCCCACATGCGAACCACGCATCAAAAACCTGACGTCACACAAATCCTGCATCGCGCAAGCAGAGTTTACCGCGCGACAGGCATATCCCGACATCAAAAATCAAAATCAATCAAAATCAAAAGTCATTTATTCAAACTAGGCTGAGAATCAGCACTTTTCGAACGTCAAGATTATATAAGACAATCCCCCAAAACGCCCACCCTTCACCACTTCCCAGTGCTTTAGCTGGGAAGAAGAAGTGGCCAACAAACTCCCCAGCAGCACAGCTGTCTGTTCAGTTAGAGATAAAAATGGATTCTATACAACAGTATGCAAAAACTATTTACATCACGTGCAACACAAAACATTAAATTATGAGTCATATGTCAGCTAGCACACCACTATACCAACAAAAAAAAAAAAAGAAAAGAAAAAGACCGAAAACTATTCTCAAGCAGAGATAAAAACGTAGACATAAAAAAAAAAAAAAACATCAACCGTCGAGCAGTAGCCCACCAGACACAGTCGGAGGATCTTCCCTTTTCTGTGGAGGATGAGTGAAGTTTACACCCTGTTCCTCATGCCTCTATAGTTTACTAAGACTTTTCAGAATGGAACGCCAGCGATTGCACCGTATTACGTTCCTACTAAAAGGACAACTCTTCACATTTCACATGTAAACTTTAAAGTCATTAGTCACATAATAAGTAAAAATACACGCAATGCCTCACGTCTTAAGTGATAACTTAACAGGTCATAACTTACCAAATACGTCAAACATAATGCGTTTTTTAGTCGCATGCGTAACTGACGACTGTGCGATTGTTTAGTTTCACTTTCGGTCATAAAACACTCAAAAAGTTAAAAGAGACCGAGCGCATCCAAATACAGTCGTGGTGTAACTAACGGGGGCCTAAAATGCTGTTGTTTCTTTATTTTTACACTTTATTTTTATGTGTGGGAATGTTTAATATATCGGCCCTGTGTTTTGTCACCCTAAAGCCGTTGAGTCATCTCGTTTTCCTCTCCTAATGGTTCATTTGTACAACGGAAATGTTTAAGAGGCCGACACAGCTAAAGCGCAGTCACTGTCGGATTGCATAGAAAAGAAAGAGAAGCGCGATGGCACAACGCTGGTAATTTATTGCAAAATATTAAGCAATTATCTATTTACAAAAAATCTATTGATTGGATAAAAAAATTAAAACACTATTATGCTAATATGTTACTTTTAGAATAATCTGAAAAAAATCAGAATGATTGCATGTTTATGAGTATGATTTTTAATCGTTAAAATATTTTTTTAGAGGTATCTTCATGTTTTTTTTTTCTATCGTATCAAATTAGTTGTATTATGTTTTCAACACACTATCTACCCAGCACATATCCTGAAGAATAACATATATTTTTCTGATTTTGTTTACTCAATGGATCATATTCTTTTTGGCATTATAAAACTTACAAAATTTGCGTTTAGATCCTGTAGTCCCCTTAAGTATAACTTGTAACTGGTACAAATAGTCGTAATTTCCTTTGTAACCAATCTCTCACATCCATGCTCCAATAACCTAGCATAATTGATTCTTGGAAGCTTTTCATACTATCAATAAATGTCACTCTAGTTCAGTGAAATTGGTGAAATGGATTCGCTTCAACGTATAATAAGAACGCTACCATGATACACTGTTGGTAATAAATTAATAATACTCGTAACTTAAGTGCGTTGGTCACGACAATATAGCACACGCATTATTTTTCTTTCCTGCTAATATTTACTGAAAATGTAGTGATAAGACTTTGAAAAAGCTGTCAAATATACAGTAAAATAGTATAGACAATTAGTTTAGTATACAACGAAAACAACACTGTCCGATCCGTGAGGGTGTTGTTTTTTGTGTTGTAATATTCAGAAAAAAAATATGCCCCGTCTTTTTTATTGCGGAAAATCTGGTTATACTATATGGGGTGCGGGCGACCGTCGTAAAGCATTACAAGTCATAACATATGACCTATGTTATTTATTTTTTTTAATTGTACTGGTGTAATTTTCGTACAAAAAAACGTGGATTTTAAATAGCATAAACTTTTTTTATTTTCAATAATACCTAATAAGACTTCTTCTTACTTTTCGGTAATGTTATTCCAGTACAATACCTATGTGCCCCTTTCGAATCGGACAGGGTTTTTTTACATGCTGAATATAGGTACGAGTACAGCCATTTTGTTTAATGCAAAAACAAGCGCCATTTTAGCCAACCGCAAGATTAACCGCGTGTGCAATTATTCAATTACCTAATGTGTGAATAAACACATAGGTACGCTTACTGACCGTGACAGTGTGTAAACTTCAAAATAATTACCACTACCTGGACAATTACCTGAATTAAATGTAAATACGCTTAGTAAAAGTGAAATTAACGCGAATGAAAATCTTTGTATAAGTAGGTGTTATTTAATGATAGCTTAAGTAAGACCTCTTAGATACTTAAGGTGTAGTTAATTGGTTTTTAAGCGGTAAAACATGTAAGTTGTAAGAAAGTTTAAGTATAAGCAAATACTATCCAGAATAGATACACGATCCTGCAAACTTTTAAGATAATAATCTAAATAAATAATACTCGGGGCAAGCTGGGTCGCCTCAACGCAAATGTACATGTACATACAGATGTGGTGGATGTGGTGGTGTGGTGGATGTGACCACAGGGTGGGGAGACCCAGACAGCCACGCACTTCTTCTCTTGCAACCGAGCGGGTGGGCAGGTTGCGGATAGCCCAACTCCGGCTGCGGGACCGACTGTTAATGTCGACCCCGCACCCGGAGCATCTCGAAAGAGATCCCGGACAAGAGAAGCTCCCGAAGGCCAAATCCCAGGCTCAGGGAAACCTATGTTACCTTGTCCTATGCACCTATCACCAAACAAACCATCCCTCCGCATTCATAGATCCCGTCGGTCCCCAAATCCCTAGGTCAAATCCCAGGCGTAGGGTGACCCCCAAAACCACACCACCTCACCTAACCATGCCTTCCTTCCTATCCCTATATCCCGTCGATCCACGAGGAGGGGTAACCTCGATTCCTCAAAAGCCCACCCCCCATAACCAAAAAATATGCAGAACGACAAAAAATCTACCCAGGTGGGTCCCGGCCGAGCCGGGGAATCCCACACCGCTTCGGCGGTCAGCCCCCATCGTATTCTGGGGGGGGGCATCCGACTGCTCTTTGGTGCCGCGCTCTTCAGCGCGGCCGGCTGCTGACTCAGCGCCCACAACACAGGCTGCGACTTACGCGCCATCCCACCCTACCACGGCTGCGACTAGTGCGCCAACGATCTCAACTCCGGCTGCATCTCACGCGCCAACACCCACTACGACGTGTATGCCTACCACAAGTCTCTGGCAACAGAGCCTTGTGCGTAACAGCATCACCAACCCGGACAAGGACCAACTACAACACAGACAGAGAGTGACGGGGAAGGAAGACGGACCTGGCAGCTCTAACACTTTCCCGGCCGATGGAGTACGCATGCTGTACAAGCGCGGAAAAATCATGGCTCGAGGGAAGAAAGTAGGCGACCGAAAGCGCAACACTCGCGAAGGCTCTAGCCAGCGCGAAGAGCGATCGGACGCCGAAGAGGTAGTACGCGACCAGCCACGTGTACGCGAAGGGGCAACCCAGCGCGGAAAACGGCCGGACGCGGAATCACGTGACCAGCCGCAAGTACGCGAAGGGGAAACTCAGCGCGAAAAGCGGCCGGACGCCGAACTATGCGGGCGAGGGCAAGTACGCGAAGGGGAAACCCAGCGCGAAAAACCTCCGCACGCGACTGAGCCTGCCGGGGCCGCCAGCCGACCCCAGGACACCGACTTGACCCACGACCGACCTCGACCCCAAAGGAAGAGGGGTAAGCGCGCTGGATCCTCACGCCAACCGCTACCGGCGACAAGCACCCAGACGGGTACCTCCGATCCGCAGCCTGGACCAAGCGGTACAGGGCCGGTGAAAAGGGAGCGTCCCGACGACTCGGCCTCACCGAGCACGCTTCAGGGGGACGCCAAACGCGTGAGGGTCCACTCCGCCCAGGGAGTGCAGAGGACCTACGCGCGAGCCACAAAGGACATTCCTGCGCGGCTGGCCGTAGTAATCTGCTTCCCTACCCCCTCTAGAGACCTGACCAAGGAAGAGGCCATACACATCAAGACCAAACTTGAGAGCCTTATGCTGGACACGGACTCCACATCGCAGCTCCCTGCCTTCCGCGGCTACCCTCGGGTAGCGGAAGGCACCGTGCAGTTGTGGTGTGAGGACGACCATGCTCTGACCTGGCTGACTCAGAACGTGCCCCGTATACAACTCCCAGACACCGACCTTACACTAACGGTAATGAAACAGACCGACGTGCCGACCCGTGCCCGAGCCTCACTCTTCGTCCCACGCTACAAGGGGGACATTGCCCGGCTCCAAAGTATTCTGATTCGTCAGAATACTTGGTACGACATAGGCAAGTGGTCGCTACAAAGGGCAACTACCTTCGGTGGCGACAACTATGGGACATATTTGACCCTAGGTGTACCACCGGAGGAAGTTGAGAAGGTCCTAGCCCGGGAGCGTCGGATATCGTACCTGCTTGGGTCGATATACGTACGCTTCTGGCCCACGACCCAACCCCCTGACACCGCGACCCAACCCCCTGCCACACTGACCGAAACAACGACGGACCTGACTGTGACGATACCGACGTCGACAGACACACTGGACACGGACATGGACAGATTGGAGGAGGTCATGGCCCGAGCGGCAATGGCCGACGAAGACGAAGCCATACCGCCAACATCGCCCGGCTGGAACGAGCAACTGTTAGCCTCGTCACCGGGCGGTCAACACGACGACCAGCATAGGGCGGAGGGAGCGGAGGGATTGTCCGATGGATCCATCTCCGACTAACTCCACCCCACCGTCGCCATCGCCCCCCCTCAACATCATACAGACAAACCTCCAGCATAGCCAGACTGCCACGGCTAGTTTACGCAGGGCGCTGGAGGTAACACCCCGAACCATCGCACTGATCCAAGAGCCTTGGATCAGGAATAATAAAATATGTGGCCTCGGTAACATCGGAGGTAAGCTGATCCTGAACACACACAGCGCAGACAAGCCAAGAACCTGCGTCTACATACCCAAAGGAATTCCTATCACACCACTTACTCAATTCTGTTCCAGAGACTTAACAGCTGTCAAGCTCCACAGCGATGGTAGCGCTCCAGATGTTGTACTGGCCTCGGTGTACATGCCAGGCGAGGACGCAAACTGTCCTCCAAAGGAGATGGCCGACCTAGTGCAGCACTGTGAGCGCGCCAAACTGGAGCTGATAATCTGCACCGACTCGAACGCTCACCACCCTCTATGGGGCAGCGACGCACCGAATTCCAGAGGAGAGGTATTATCCACCTATTTATTTTCTACTAATCTTAACATCATTAACCGCGGCTCTGAACCCACTTGGGTCACAGTCCGAGGACAAACGATCATAGACTTAACACTCGCTACAGAAAACGCGACTAACTTTATTATGAACTGGCACGTATCGGACGAGCCATCTTGCTCGGACCATAGGAGGATACGCTTCACAATAACCACCAATACAAAGAAACCAACACCAAGGCGGAACCCGCGGCGCACCGATGTACCCGGGTTTAAACGTCTACTAGCCTCTCTATTAGATAGACACCTATCACAGGTAACTATAAGAGACCAAACGCAACTGGAATACACCGTGACAAAGTTATCAGAATATATAACCGAAGCATACCATGCATGCTGCAAACTAAGAGAGCCAAAAACCAAGGGCGAGAGGAACCCCTGGTGGAACGCAGAACTTAGTAAACTCAGAGATGCATTGCGGAAACAATTCAACAGAGCCAAAAACACCAGACTCCCGGACGACTGGGAACTATACAAAGAAACCCAATATGAATACAAAAAACAGATTAGAACCGCCAGGAGATCTGCTTGGCGGAAATTCTGTGAATCCATAGAGACAAATAACGAAGCCGCTAGGGTAAGGAAGATCCTGGCAGCAGACCAGGACCGAACTCTTGGCGCGCTGAAAAAGCCTGATAATTCATACACACTAACCGACCAGGACACCAGTAAGGTCCTTCTCGAAACCCACTTCCCAGACTGTAGACTCCTGGAGGATGGGAGGTGGGAGGCTGAATCAGAATGGACCCCAACGGATCAGGACTGGTCCACAGCCCGCAACATAATAACAGAAGACCGGTTAAGGTGGGCTATTGACACCTTTCAGCCGTACAAGTCCGCAGGGCTGGATGGCATTTTCCCAGCCCTGCTGCAGTGGGGGGTAAATCATCTGGTGCCATTGCTGACGAAGATTTATCGAGCCTGCATGGCACTCAGGTACATACCCCTCGCGTGGCGCGAGGTGAAAGTCATTTTCATACCGAAACCTGGCAAAACCGACTATACACAACCCAAAGCTTATAGGCCTATAAGCCTCACATCCTTTCTACTGAAGACCCTCGAGAGACTTTGCGATAGACACATTCGAGACGGACCACTTCGAGCCAAACCCCTTCATAAACAACAGCATGCGTATACCACAGGCAGATCAACAGAATCCGCGCTGCACAGCGTGGTTTCCAAAATCGAATGCGCAGTGGATCACAAATGCTCAGCACTGGCCGCCTTCATTGACATCGAAGGCGCCTTTGACAAAACGATGTTCAATAGTATCAACACGGCCCTCGACAGGCACAGCATAGACCAGACCATAAGTGGCTGGATCTCAAATATGCTTAAACTGAGAGCGGTACAAGTCACAGTGAACGACACCACCAGGGCCATAGTGGCGAAGGGCTGCCCACAAGGTGGCGTCCTCTCGCCACTCTTATGGAACCTGGTTGTCGACAGTCTTATCAAAACACTCAACGATAAAGGTTACTTCACCGTAGGCTCGATAGGCACCCACGAGAATACCCTGTGCAACCTTATGCGCCAAGCCTTAAAAATAGTAGAGGTTTGGTGCAATAAGCACCAACTATCAGTAAACCCTACAAAAACCGAATTGGTTCTTTTCACAAAGAAGAGGAAATTGCCGCTACTACAGCTACCACGATTCTTTGGAACCACCCTAAGCCTATCAACTGAAACCAAATACCTGGGCATTTTCTTGGACAAACAGTTGAATTGGGCAAAACACACCAACTACATCATTACAAAAGCCAGCATATCACTGTGGCAGTGCAAAAGACTGCTCGGCAGGAACTGGGGAATTAACCCCAAGATTACCCACTGGCTATTCACCACGGTCATCCGGCCAACTATCACATATGGCTCACTAGTCTGGTGGCCCAGGACAGACCTGAGCACAGCCCAAAAAGATCTCGAAAAACTGCAACGGTTTGCTTGTGTAGCAATCACAGGCTGTATGAGAACTACGCCCACCGCCGCCCTACAGGCGATGCTTGGATTGCCGCCTCTGCACCTCATCGTGCGAGAGGAGGCGGCCCTGGCCGCCTTTAGGCTTAACATAACAGGGACCCTGAGCAAAGACTCTAGAGTCAAGCACATACGCATAAGGGAGGATGCGATCAAACGAAGACCGATGATGGCATCACCCTGCGACAGAGCCCCAAAACTACACTGTTTCCAAAAGCACTACAACATAATACTCACAGAAGAACGGTGCGACTATTCAGGCCCGCATGAGGTAAGAGTATACACCGATGGATCAAAGACCAACTCCGGAACCGGAGCTGGCGTTTTCTCACATGACCTTAACATAAATATATCCTGTCCGCTGGGAATGTTCAACACCGTCTACCAGGCGGAATGTGTGGGCATTATACAAGCGGCGTATGCCATAGAAGCCAGGAGAGTTACTGACACTCATGTACGTATACTCTCCGACAGCGCCTCAGTTCTCCAATCCCTAGGGAAGGAACATAATACCTCGAGATTAACACAAGAATGTCACAATGCGCTAGAACGTATAACGGTATTGAACCGCAACACAGTGACACTGCAATGGATAAAAGGACACAGTGGATCCCTGGGCAATGACGCAGCTGACGAACTAGCCAGGAAAGCATCCGGCACGTCAGTCTGCGGACCAGAGCCAATCGTGCCCATCCCCTTCAACCAATTACGCAGGTGGCTACAGGAGCTCACCCACACACAAGCAGAGAGCTGGTGGTCCTCGGTACAGGGGTGCAGACAGTCCAGGGAGGCTATGCCATCCTTGGATAGCAAGTTAACCAGGCGCCTGTTACGCCTGAACAGGACCGGCCTGCGCCTGTTGACGGGGACCATCACGGGCCACTGCTCGCTAAACAAACACTTCCACACAATAGGCATAACGGACAGCCCTCTGTGCAGGGCTTGCATGGAGGCAGAGGAAACCGTTGCGCATGTGCTCTTCGAATGCACAGCCGTCACCCACATTAGAACAGAAACCCTCGGGGCACCTAGATCCTACACAGAGGTTCTAAACAGACCAGGAGATGTTATCAACTTCTGGAGGGAGGTGGGCTGGTTGGAATAACCACCAAAAAAACGGCCGCCATGGCCCACGCACAATGGTCCACTTGAAGGACTAAGTGCGGAAACCAAACCCTCTAACATAACATAACATAACATAATCTAAATAATAATGTAGGTACCTACATACATACATGATTTATTTATTTATGGATATAATTAATATTAAATATGCATTGAACATTTCATGCTCGCAGAACAGATGGCCGATGGGGTCGAAAGGTTCTGGAATGCGACCGCGTACCGGAAGACGTGGCGTTGGAAGGCCTCCTATAAGTTGGACCGATGACCTTGTGAAGGCCGCAGGAATCCGCTGGATGCGGGAAGCACAGAACCGGTCGAAGAGGCGGTGCTTGGGGGAGGCCTATGTCCAGCAGTGGGTCTTTCGGCTGAAATGATGGATGAAATAATGACGAGCATTTCAAGATCATTGCTAAAATAACGATAAACAAGTTTAGAAAACGCCTGCTACCTATAATTTACAATTATACCTACTTATAATTTACAATTCAAAACATTTTTAATTTCAGACCTTGGTCCAAATATTAGAACATCCTCAGTTACTGCAACAAATTGCATAGTAAATAGAAAATATGTTGATGCATATCGCACAATTTATTACAATTACAAACAATTTCAAAAATCCATTGTTTTCGTAATCATGAGATATCAGCTCAACATTGTCCAGTGCTATTGTATAAATTACTTTTTAATTATACAGGTAGGTAACGTTTGGATATTTATAAAATAGTGGCGAAGAAAACTGGACTTAAAAAGATTGTTGATTTATCAATCTTCTTAAGAGGCTGACAACAGCTAAAGTGCGGTCACTGTCAGACTGCATAGAAAAGAAAGAACACACTATCTACCTAGAATATATCCTGAAGAATATCATATATTTTTCTGATTTTGTTTACTGCAGTGGATCATATACTATAAGGCATTATAAAACTTATAAAACTTGCGTTTAGCTCCTGTAGTCACCTTAATGATGTATGGTCCGGTTGATTTTTATAACCAATGCTTGAGTTATACTGCAAAAAGGTTACAATCTTGGTTTTGTTTTATTCAAGTCAGCATTAGCTATCTCAACGATTCTTATGTTAATGTATGTTAATTGAGCCTAGTGCATAATCCTGCAAAACAAATCAGTTACCGTAACATTACGTAAGTTAATCATCATGAAATCATCGTAATTCATTCTACCTCTACCTACTTTAGTAAAAGCGGGTCTATCCAGTGAAACAGAACAGGTTTCTCAACAGTCTCTACGCGGACCGAGATGAAATTTCTTTTCGCTGTCGTACGGCAGTCCACGGATTCCTTGCGTAACAATGAACTTGATTAAATAAGATACATTATACCTAGTAGTTTCATAGAATATCATAGGTACAGAATTCATATATATATATATTCATATCAGGAACAGTATACGTTTAGGCAATCATCGTCTAACTTCGGAAATACGCACTAAGAGAGAGAGATCTAATATAGAGCTGGCACAGCCATATTGCTTGCCTATTTTGTCGAAATTTACCCATTAAACGATTTAAAAGCTGTATTAAACCAAACTTTATAAAAAAAGGGTACTATATATTTCTGATTATTTAGAAGACAAAAAGCTTAGGATTGAGCTGCTCGCTCTGCTAAGCCTTGTGATAAAACCGTAACACTTGACATTTTAATTATTAGATATGCAAAATCATCATTACATACAATTTTATATACCTACATATTGACATTGATGAATACTGTATACAAAATTACATGTATATTTACCTTGAAAAGTATTATATTACTTTAATTATTGTGAATGTGAGCACTATGTGGGTCATTTTTATGTATATTTTTTCTCTCAGTTAGTTTTAATGATAGTCTGGCATTTTGAGTACTTTAGGCGTCCTATCCAAATATCCTTTCCTTGTATTGTTCATCGAATCGTTGAGCTTCTTAAGTTCTGAGTTGAGCTACACGATTACTGACAAATGCTTGCACTGACTGGACAGTTCAAGCTGACTGGACTGTGTGGTTCTTTCCTCAAAAGACCATTTCAGACATGGACCTACATGGTTCTCACATAATCTGACCAAGATTATGTCTGAACTTTAAAAGAGACTGACCCTTGAGTTTGTTTCGCCATTTCTTCTCAGGGGTAGTCAGATAGGAGATGTCGACTCCATCTAGCTTATTTTTTTAATATGACGTGTAAAAGTGATTCTGATATCCTATTTACAGAATAAATAATTTTATTTGTATAAACATAGTTAGAAAATAATAAGTAGATAAATGAGCTATATAAATTTAAAACTGTTTGTTGACAGCTGACGAGGTGTGACTGAAGTAGTAGACAGAGAAACTTCATCTAAACACGTAATTATGGGTGCATCACTACAAAGCGAGGTACTAAAAACATAAAAACTTTACGTCTATGGAGGGTTTTCTGTGACGTCGCGTTCGTGCTAATTCGGAAAGTCTAGATTTTAACTTTATCTTTTGTATTTATTACCTTTATTTTTAGCTAATTTAAATTTAATAATATTAATAACACTAATATGTTCTATGTTAGAGGGTTTAGTTTCCGCACTTAGTCCTTCAGGTGGACCATTGTGCGTGACATTAACTTTATCTAAATAACCATAACTATTAATACGTATTTTTTAAGTTCACATAAGAATAAGAATAATATAAGAATAGTATTTTTTTTTGTTTTTTTTATCTTTTAATTTGAATATTTAATTTTAAGTTTTTACTATGTTGCTGTGCCCTAACAGGGTCCATAACTTTTCTTTAGCTTTAAGCCTTATGTAACATCTTTTATACACATTATGGTATGCAAATAAACGAAATGAAATGAAACACGAAGATTACCGAAGCGATACTTTTTCTCGTCAAAGTGTATTATAGTGTTCATAGTAACTTAGTCTATTGTTTGTTGTGTCCATTCAAAAAGGTCAATAGGAGTGTCGACGCATCAGTGAAAGTCGAAAGTAAAGGACCCGCGACTTCTCTACTGGACAATGTGCGGCCGTGTCACGTTTCTTTTAGATACTGTTAATAAATGTTGTGGTGTGTACGGAATTATTAATAGGAAAATAGTGAATAAAAGGAAATTAGAATGTATGAGGTGTGCAACATCCCGCAAAGGTGTTGTTTTATCAGGCATTATTTCCGTTTGTTCACTGTTAAATGGACATAAGATTGCCTGCCCAAGTCTCTGGTAGGTAGACATTTTATCGAAACTATATCTTAGTATGTGATGGATAACTTTTTTATTCAGGGCTTCATTTCTGGTTTCAGCAGATAAAAGGCTCATATGATTTTTTCAGGAGTTAATTGAGGAGTAGAAACTCTTAAGTAACAGTGTCACAGCAATGAATTTATTTTATAAGTACTTAGAAATTTTCATGTGTTTATGTATGAAAGAAAACGTGGCAATTGCATCACAAAAACTGCCATAAAAATACCAAATATCGTATGAAACAGTATAATCAATAAAACTTGGTCAAGTCATTCGATATATTATTTTCTGTGACGTAACGGTCTGCTTTCACCGAACTCTTCAAATGGAATTGATGACACACGTTTCATTTTAAAGGTATAGGTAGGTACGACAACACATTTTAATAATTGAGAACTTGACTAACTTTAACAAAAACATAAATGACTGAAACTTAGTTAAGTTTCGCAAGAAGTCTAAATCAAATCATTGTATCCTAAATTCATAATAGATTAATGTTTTTAGAGTTCATGTAATATTGCCAAGCACCTTTTTCTTTGGCATCAAAATGGATTCCATTAGTATCTGCAAAAAAAACAGACAAGTAATCACCAACACGCGTCGAACCGTGGAAATTCTTTAGTGCCTCTTCATACGTCCCGGTTGCCGCGTAGCCGGTGCCATAGACCAATATATATAATAGGCCGGTGCTGACTGTCCGGTAATACATTCACCTTTCACACGACCCGATTTTGTATCCAGTAGCGTCTGGATAGCGTCATTACACTGCAGGACGGTTTTAAATAAAGCTTTTTTTCCGCGGAATAAGACTTGTGAAACCACCTGGTTTAAAAGAGAATGGTTTTAAATCCGAAAACTAAGTTTTTCTACAGCTCAGAAAAACTGGACAAAAAAAACGTACAATATACCAGCATGCATAATCAGCCTATAATGTTCCCACTGCTAGACACAGGTCTCCTCTCTGTGAGAGGGAGTGGGCTGTAATCTACCACGCGGGCCCAGTGCAGATTGGTAGATGTCACATTTCTTCGAATTTTGATAAAATACCAGATGAAATTGAATAATAACAATGGTAGAAGAAAGTTTCTTCAAAAGCAAGAGTCAACCAATTCTATTCTTATAAACAAAACATATCTTTGCCGGATCAGTTTCAAATTAAAAACGGATCTTTCAATCACCGACACTGAAAAATCGGACAGCTAACATAAACGGGCTGTAACTAAATGCCTGTATCCGTCCTTTCTCAAAGAGAGAGAAGTTCAATGACCTCCTAGAGGTAATCGTCCTCCCAAGAGTGGGCGAGGGCTAGGAAGAATCGGAGGAAATGGACCATGTTGTACTTAGTATTGTATAATAATATACGTTTCATATTAAAGTACAATGGACGGATACTGGGTTTGGAAGAAGTAACAACAAGGTTGAATACAACACAAATATTGAGTTATTCTTCTGGCAAGTTATATAGGTTTGAGATATTATTGTTATAAAGAACTAGCTGATCCGACAGACGTTGAGTTAAATACAAAAATCCCATAGAAAAATGACGTTCAACTTTTCCCGAATTTGAAAATTTTCCGGGAAGCTTTTCCAATTTTTCTTTCCGTAACATTCGGACTATTACGAACATTTTAAAACCAAAAATTGCTAAATCAAATAGCCGTTCTCGAGTGACGCGCTTACCAACGAACGGCATTACATATACCTATACTCGTAGATAATATAAGAAAGAAAGAAAGAAAAAGTATTTATTGGGACTCGCACAGGAGATCACAAACTAAACTAAAAAACACTCATAGAAACATGAAAAAAAACAAAATAAAATTAAAATAAAAACAAAAAGCCCTATACGAGGCCAAAAGGCTCCTATCTCAGCATAATGCTCCAGTACTTAAGAAATAAGTGTCACAACGCTGGTATTCTGATAGGGCCACTGTGATGTCACGGATAGATACAGATAAAAAATAAAATAAACGTGTGAAATAACCTATAACAATAAAATAGTTATTGAATAAAATGTGTATAACCTGCGTTTATAAGAAATACTTGGCACAATATTATTGGTAACGGTTAGGTTAGTTAACGTAGAATATTAGGTAGTTAGTATATAAATAGCGTCCTAATTCCTATGCTTGGTTTGGTATTTTATTAAGCCAAGATATTTCGAAATCATAAAAAGCCAAGTGCGGTTTACATACCCTTAATTACATTGCAAATATTTGTTCACTACATTTGACCCCCGTTTGTCATTAAGGAGAGTGCCGTTTGAATTTGATCAATTGTGAAAAGCACCTATCGACCTCTACTTCACATACCTATTATTTTAAAGACAAATACATAAAAACTGTTTATTGCATCAGTTCAGCAAACATTATACCTATGATTTGAACACTAGTGATTAATCGACTTTAAACACGTAAGTAGTATACACTTTTCAGAAACCGTTTCCACCGTTTTGTAACTATGTACATACCTACATAAAATTACAAATGTAAACATAGATGTTTAAAAAAAATATTCCCTTATAGATGATTCCTAAACATGTAGCTAGTTCACTACCGTTTAATAACATCAAAGATTTGACGTGCAATAGTAATAAAAACGTTGACTTGGAAGTACCACGCTTTAAGAAGTTTGATGTTTGAAATATATTTAGAGATCAATGAAACGGTAAGTAGATATTATAAACATTAGGAAATTTAATGGATATTAATAATAAAATGTTTGCTTGCGAGACCAAAACTATTTTATCACCCCCCTTGACCAAACATGGTACACCTAGGAGTACCATCTAGAGCTAGAGCTAGATGCGATGTCAGCCCTAGAGCTAGATAGTACAAAATCTATCCAAAAGGTCTCTTCGTTGAGTAACTATGGTCTTTACAATACCTCAAATTGCTTAGCATGATCCTCCGTTATATCGAATATACCATTCATTCATACATTCATTCATTTTGAAATAATTATATGGTAAAGATGAGGTATCGTGTTACCCAGTAAATTGGTTGTGGAGGTCAGATAGGCAGTCGCTCCATGTAAAATTCTGGTATTCAGCTGGATCCGTTTAGACAGCAAGCCGACCCCAACGTAGTTGGGAAAAGGCTAGGCAGATGATGATAATGATGATATGGTAAAGTTGAGGATTAATGTTAAGTACTAGGTATGTCAGACCGAACATTAAACTGCTAGTATAAAAAAGTACTTCAAATTAGATCATGACACTTTGCATAGTAACTGAACTATATATAAAGTAAATACCATGTTTTGTTTTAATCATCATATTTTTACCGTAAAAACAAATGACCTAAACTATCGGCGCCTTGGAACCTTCTCCCTGCCACCCTGTCTCGCTTGCTCGCGTGAGTGCGAGCTGTAGTGTGCGAGCGAGATAAAGAGTAAGGTGTTGCTGAGGTATTATGGACTCTTAAGACTAGGTACTAACAAAAACTTGGACTATTTTAAGTATCAATTAAATTCCAACACGATCAAAAACCCGGGTCTCGGTACTATAAACTAAATCTTAAACTCCAAACACTGAATGAAGGTACGCTTAATGGGTGGTAGCCGTGGTACCACACTGTACATCAGCACTGGAGCGGAAATTGAAAAGAATTAGACGCACGTGTCACTTATGAACACATCAAACAAATGACATAATATCTTGATGTTAATTTTTTCTTCACTAGAGAAGTAGCGTCATAATCATAGTCTATTATCGGCGACATGAAATTATATCCATCAAAGGAATACTGTATGATTCGCAAGACCTTATTGTCGACCCATTGATCTGACTATCTCGAGGTGTTATGAATGTTAGATATTGTGTATCTGCAATCTCCTCATGGGAAAATCCTAATATGGATAATGCTTCGTAATATTTTTTCTCACATACATCATAACATTAACACAAAATCTACTAGATATTCTTATCAATACGGCTAATTAATTAACTACCACTTAACCCGCCAGTGCGTACACCCCACACATTGAACTTGAAAAAGAAAAGCAGCGCTTGCGCCGCTTATCGTCTTTAAACAGCGTGTAATGGACGGTTGTGTGCCCAACTACCCACACACTGTAATGGCGACTTCACTGACCGCACAGTTACCACTTACTACTAATAGTACTTCGGTTCTATGCTTTTAACACACTGCATTTATGTGGGTTTTGTATTATGAGTTTATTTCTCGACCGGTCGATAGAAATAAGTGGCGTGAAAATTACATGGCATTCCAATCTTGAACGGTAATTAAGCACTTAGAGCAGGTATTGAAGACAACAGTGCAGATACATAACTCCCGCTATGTATCTGCACTATTATATGAATAATAAACCAATGGACAAATAATCAGCCTAAAATGTTCCCATTGCTGGGACACAGGCCTCCTCTCTGTGAGAGGGAGTGGGCCGTAATCCACCACGCGGGCCCAGTGCGGATTGGTAGATGTCACATGTTTTCCAATTTTTGGTTCTAGGACATTTTTCCGGTTTCCTCACGATGTTTTCCTTCACCGTTTTGAGAGCAGTGGTGATGAAATAATTTACACAAAGTAAAGCGACTGTCGGGGGGACAATGGACAAATAACCTCATCATAAATATAGGAATTGCAAGGAGAGCTAAGAACTGAGACAATTTCGTTGGTGACATTTCCATGGTTCTAGCGGGTGAAGGGGGACGCGGGTAAAAACAAATGACTCGCACCCGACTTTTACTTCCGCTGAAATTTCAAATTCCATGTCTGTAGATACTCATCAAGCCGCAAATGTACGTTACATGTATAACTTGCACAAAAGTATGCCGCCGGTAGCTTGCATCCCATTGTGCCATAACAAACTTCCCATTGGTGAATGTCACAATGAACGCTACTTACATAGTTTTGTGCAAGTTACAGGTACCTACAGTATTACGTGCTCTATTAAGTTTATAGAAGAACACACGCAACATATGAGTTATTTAGAAAACAATGTCACTAAGACGTCAATGTCAGAATCTTTAGACCGCCCGCCATCGCCACGACTATACCTACATATTTTTACTAGCAACAAATCATGAAGATTATATTGTTATTAATTTTCCGCTAGCCTGTAGCATAGTCTAGCGTGCTAACTGCCAGTTACTTGGTAGTTAGTATACCTACATTTTAAACTAACAATCATCAGACACGGGACATTCTTGTACCACTTACTGATCTGCTGATGGGTCGAAAGCGTGAACGATATAACAAAATATGTATGTACTGAGCAACTTAACTTATGTTTTATAGACATTTTAATTAACAATAAACTGTTTTGGTTACCTAATTTCCACAGATTTATTAATTAAATTAAATCTGTATAAAATGTAGTATTGTACAGTCGCCAGCAAATCGAGTTACCACAAACAGTCAACTTTTCTCATTCGATTTTGAACATAACAATCAACATTTTAAGGTTAGGAGCTGGTTCTCTGGATAGGAGAGAAAGTGGTCTTCTCAGGGTTGGCAGACGTCCCGATTTTTAAACCAAAATTAAATGACCCGCGCGGGACAGGCTCAGTTCGGCTTTTCGAGGATAAAAAAAGAGTTATTCGTAAGTAATGTATTACTTATTTATATTATATCCCTCTGAAGACTTAACTGTCTTACACAGCAAATCAGACAAGTATTGTTGTTACTACAGTAAAAACCGTATTTTCATAAAAATACATTTTTATGGTTATCTAATAACATTGTAAATTAATTTGAAACTCAATTATAAGGATAAGTAGTAATAAATGAAATACTACTAATAATTTTCCTTTTTTTTTGTTTTGTCCTAATGTCCCGCTTTCGACGAAAGAACCCGCATGTTTTATTCAAAAGGTTTAAAAATCCTACTTTGCCCGAAAAATATCTGGCAACGCTGGTCCTGCCTTTGCCTTTGCGAGTCACAAATATGATCGTGAACCGAGTATAGACAAAACAGTTTCTGGCAGATGTTTATCAATCAATAATAATTTTAAGTGTGTTGATGATAATCTAAATTGTATCAGCCAGCTGCATTGGGTCATTCTTGAGCGCAGAATAAGAATTGCGTCCGGTAGATTATATTATATCAGGGGCGCGTATTCTGTCCTAGGAGACTTCATGCCGTCACCATCTTTATTTGTGTTAGGTCCTTCGAGTATTACCTACATAATTACGTGTCGATTATGTATGCAGTAACTAAGTATAGGTAAGTATATATTGTTATTTATTCTTAGTGCGCATCAAACAGGTTTCGTAAGTCATCAGGTTCGACTGCAAGGTCTGTGAATCTTCGATATTTGCAATCAACTTGACATTTTAGACATCGGTATTTGCCTGGCAGCGTGACTGCTTTGCTTTTAGAGGCATTATATATATACAATGTGAGAATGATTGGACAGCTTTGGTTACAAGTTACAAGATAAATTTACTACGCACGTAAAAGTTTTCTACAACTCTGTAGACGCTTACGTTCTGTTGTGGATACCTACGTAACTTTCTCGCCATGTTTATTATTTATATTATTTGTCGACGCGACAGGAACCTACTTTGCTTTGTATTCACTGAAAAGTGTTTAAATATAATTAACTTCACGCCTATTTCCTATCCTACTGTTGAAATGTTTTTTGAACACAAAATGTTTCAAAACAGACACGTTCCAATAAAAGAGCAAGAAATATACCTTCTGTCTAGTTATATTTATATAGTGTTTGACAGGGCCCGCCTCTCTACTCGTTTCTTTTATTTTTTGCGGGCTTTCCATCAATATTATCTTATACAATCGTTATTTTCTCATCGAATATTTCCCGTTAGGTTTTAAACATCCACATATTATTATAATTCGCGTGCCGTGCACGAATGATGTATGGATCGTGGTACAACACTTAGCGTGGTTGTTAGCGGTCGCTTTGAGTCAAACGTACCACTCCCACACATTCCAACGGACGACACACATACTAAACGTGACGGCAATATACCAGACGAGAATCAGGAATATCCTATTGTGAACTATGGGTGGTGAATGGAAAATCAATGGAAGAATGTTTCTCCAGTAATCTGCGAAGGGATTGATTAAAATCATGCCTTAAATGTAGACGGAGATATCAAATCTGTTTCTCCATTAAAGGCTTGTTAGACGAAGTGCATTTTTAACATCCACTGACA
The DNA here is from genome assembly GCA_905333075.3 of Atethmia centrago. NCBI lineage: Eukaryota > Metazoa > Arthropoda > Insecta > Lepidoptera > Noctuidae > Atethmia > Atethmia centrago. The sequence goes on along the minus strand of HG995381.1, from coordinate 14,355,374 downwards.
ATTAAATAATGGGTCTCATTCGGTTTCTAGCACCCACATAATCAGCCTATAATGTTGCCACTGTTGGGACAATGGCCACCTCTCTGTGACCGGCCCTGCACTCTCTGAGTGGGCCGTAATCCTCCACGCGGGCCCAGTGCGGGTTGCTAGATGTCACATATATTCGAATTTTTGGTTCTAGGACATGTCGGTTTCCTCACCATTTTGAGAACAGTGGTGTTGAAATAATTTACACAAAGTAAAACGCCTGTCAGGGTTCGCACCTGCGACCTACAAACTCGTAAGTCGCGGTCGTTACCACTAATGTTCTCACCTACATTCCACGAATTGATTTTGCAAATACTTCACATTTCCACTACCTCTGGAACTAAACCTACTGTAGGCCTAAAAGCAGTACCTACGTACTCACCTATTGCCAACAAATCAGTGAGGCGATAAAGTAATAATTAGTATGAAGTGTTGCCTTCGCCTGCATGAGGCCCATAAGGGCATGCCCTTAGGCGTAAGTGCGTAACGTCTCGTAAGTAGGTTAAATGTAGGTGCGGCATCTCACTAGTCGATAATTATGTACTTGAACTTTATATGGAAAAATATTTAGTTATTTCGCCTTTTATTTCAGGTATTTTTACTGTAAGTATTGGACGATATTTCATGTAAAATAGATGCATTTAGGCAGGTACATTATTTACTGGTTAATTGAACTTTATTTTTTAAATAGTTACAGTAATCAATTTTTATAACATAATCAATGTTACAATATTATTACCTACAAATTTCTGCAACAAACCTTTTATTTTTTTAAAACCTACCTTATAATTAGCTTAACATAATGTCGGCCTGGGGGGTAACCATCACCTCTTATAGCAGTATTATTATAATATTACTTCGCAGTGGGAAAGTGATGGAGCTATACAAGACTTATAGCTCCATCTCTTTCTCACGCTGAAGTAATATTGAAATAATACTGCTATAAGAGGTGATGGTTACCCCCCAGTAACTGTTAGCGATCTTCATTTTGATCTTTACGGCGCGGCGGTCCCCAAACTAATCGGCGCGCGGCGCCTGTATCTTGGGGTCCAGAAAGTATCCTCTGGACAGTGTTTGCCTGGATTTGAAAGGTCCATGTTTAGTAGCAATAAAACGACTGGTAGGTACAGTCTGGTATTTTCAACTCGTACAGTCAACCGCACATTAGTGGTACTGGTAACACTTTCAACCCTACTGCTACGACGCGCTGTGAATGTTAAATTGTTCCTAAAAAAGTTTTCGGACAAAATTGGGATCTAGAATCATCTTTGTAAGGGAATTATTCGGTAACGCATAGCAGTCTGCTCATATAAAATGTAAACTAACGAGAAAATTATTAAATGATTTAGAGGTCAGTTGTATGGGCAAGTATTACGCAATAAATATTTACGAGTATGTTGCCAGTCAACTACATCATTCGTTACGAAATCACTATGTTTAGAATGGAATCCTTTTTCATTTGCATAAATAATATAATATACCTGCTTCTTTGATCGTAAATCATATTAATTCAAAAGAAACCAATACCTAACAAAATAAAGAAAATTTTGATACGACAAAAAGGAAATTGTATACCACAGAAATCTTTTTTTTATTTATTTTTTATTTATTTATTATTTATACAAAATAACACAGGATCACATAATTAGATAGCAACCAAAAACCACTAGGTTTAAACTTGTGCTATCATGAGTCTATCTCAATATCATACAATACAATGAAGCATTTTATATGTACGCGTTATTGTCGATACAATTAATAACATCTTTACATATCTAATAGTTACAAACATTTTATATGTACGCGTTATTGTCGATACAATTAATAACATCTTTACATATCTAATACTTACAAACATTTTATATGTACGCGTTATTGTCGATACAATTAATAAAATCTTTACATATCTAATAGTTACAAACATTTTATATGTACGCGTTATTGTCGATACAATTAATAACATCTTTACATAACTAATAGTTACAAACATTTTATATGTACGCGTTATTGTCGATACAATTAATAACATCTTTACATATCTAATAGTTACAAACATTTTATATGTACGCTTTATTGAAGATACAATTTTTAATATCTTCAGGTGTTTAAATAATTATTATTTAGATTTCTGTGCCTGTCACCAATACAGATTTCACTTTGAAAATTAATAATGTCAAAGCATGGGACATACTGCCATTTAAAATAACATTCCTGCTTAAACATAATAATAATAATGTGTCACTATTATCAATATTATTATTGCTGACAAGTTAAATACAAGCTTGCCGTGTGGTCTATGAATATGACCCCATCATTTACGTGGGCGGGCTATATCTAATGACATGGGACAGGATACGGTCAATATTGATAGATCGGTGTGACATTATGACGTCATTTTCACCCCTTACTAAACTGGAGGGGTCCAAATAACGTTTCCTTACAGCGCATACGTTCTGTTTAACACAAACATAACATCACCTATACCTAATCTTCGAGGAGGGTAGGAGGTTAGGCAGAGTGTAACTACACCCGCTTTAATTAAATTTCGTTTTTAACTTTCCTTGCTATATTTTCCAATTTCATATTTAGCTGCTGGACAGTCCCTTAATAGTAGAAGTTCAATTATTTAGCGCAAAATGGCAAATGTATACCTTGATAGTACAGTTGCTACTGATGACCTAATTTGTTACTGCCTGTAGAGTGATTAATTGAATAATAGATGGGACAAATTGACAAATTACTGTAAATTGCAGGCCATATTGATACTACCGCATGATTTCTAGCATAAGCATAATCAGCCTATAATGTTCCCATTTCCGGGACTCAGGCCTCCTCTCTTGAGAGAGGGAGCGGGCTATAATCTACCACACGGGCCCAGTGCGGGTCGGTAGATGTCACATGTCTTCAAATTTTTGATTCTGGGACAATCCGGTTTCCACACGACGTTTTCCTTCACCGTTTTGAGAGCAGTGGTGATGAAATTATTTACACAAAGTAAAGCGCCTGCCTGCCACTATTTTATATATCTCACCAAAACTATCTGGCAAAAACGACAAAAAACTTTAACCGATACAGAGGCAAGTTTTAAAGCGCATTCTAGCAACGATTATCGTCTTGATTGACACAAATGTTTATGGATGTATTCGGCTTTATTCAATTGCATATTTCGGGTTGCAGACTGGATTTGGACTCGACAAGTCAGTTTATTTATGTGCTGCTTATGTCATTTAGCTACGTCAATAAGCAAGGATTGTATTGCAGTGTAACCTTAGAGGTGTACTTAAATATGTTTTAAAATCATCTCACGTGTTTTTAATAGTGATGTTTAAATAATTATTGTATTGTTACTATTACATAGCTGTCTTCATTCTTCCCACGGTGAAGATATTCTGTTACTATATTGCCAGCGGAATACTGAATTGAATTAAAACAAAAAATAGCGACAAACGGAGATGGGATTTCAAACGACAAAGTCATTGAGAGATATAACATAACATAGATATATAGCTGGTATATATATATATATATATATATATATATATATATAGCTGGTATCGTGAAGAAAATAATAACGGAACGTTTTGTGGAATATACCGTTGGGATTGTGTGACCTTTTGACTGTAAAGGTGATGGTATAACATGGGTAACCTCGTTATGTTCGAAGATTGTTAAGTCTGTTATATCACAAGATTTGAGGGGATTGAATTGGTAGACGTGGAAGTTTGAACATCACAGAATGGAATAATAAAATAATAGAATTTTGAACATCTAAAATTACAGAAGAATAAAATAAATTATTTAAAAAAACCTAAAACCCGACTGCAAAAACACATAACTGAAAAGGGAAAAACAAGCATTATAATCTATACAATTTTGGTCTTGCAGGCGGGGACAGTCGAATAACCTGAAATAGATTATAATGCTTGTTTTTCCCTTTTCAATTATGTGTTTTTGCAGTCGGGTTTTTTGTTTTTTTTTTAATATTTTTTTTATTTCAAGCTTTTTAGTTTTATTAATATATGTATTTGAAAATTACTCATTACTAGCTTTTATTTGATACCAATATTGTTACAATTAATAAAAAAAAAACTTGCCCTCCTTTTTTGTATTTGCAGATGCAATTTATAAATATTATATAACCTATGTCACTCCCACAATTAAGACGAATCTAAAGACACCTCATATGTTAAAATCCATCAAGCCGTTTAGGCTACAGAGCGTGCCAAAGAAATAGACATACATACATACATACATACTCTCGAAAAACATTACCCTCCTGAGGCAGTCGGGTAAAAATTAACAACTGCCCTAAAATACTGCGTAAATTATGATATCATTAATATCATAATTGTCATCTTTAACTATTATGGGTGTAAGTTGGTGTAAGTGTTATCAATGATCAGCGATTCTATCGGCATAGCAATGGAATGCCTCGTGGGACAATGTTACGTATATAAATATGAAGCCAAGGTCGTATGCGCTTGCGATGTCTTCGCCTTGCTTCACATAGCCATAAATAAACACTTGAGTGTACGTGCATAGGAGCATGAAGTTGTTCACTGAATATGAGGCATCCTCACAGGTTTCATAGTATCAATGGAATAACAATCGCTTCAGTTCGGTTTGTGATATCTACATCAAAGGAAGTCCGCAACTATCAGAAAAAAATTTAAATATTTGTCTACTACTGTCAAGTACAGTCCACAGTTTACTTTTCTCTAGTTCTCACCTAATTCCGTCCGGACCTCTTCTCTTATATCTAAGATACCCTTTAATCGTTCTCTAACAGGAATAGAAACAGCATTATATTCATAACCACCACTATAACTGACTCTTGCGCATAGGGCTTCTCTGTGATCGAGTACAATGCCTTCTTTTTTGGCCGCTGCATTGTTTCGTTGCATTGAGTTTTTCTGCATGTAATTAGATGTTGTAAAGTTTGACAATTTATTGGCATTTGTATGAACATACACGTATATTTGATTGGACTGTCTGTCAGATGCAGGTTTTTATGATATATTTCGTGAATGTTTCTTAATTTTGAAGACCAGTTATGTTACGACTCGAGAGTACATAAATATTTCATCAGATATCAGATACGCAATACTGTTTGGTGCGAGCGTAGATTGGGTGGAGTTGATATTTTAGCGATTTTTGAGCTCTAGTAAGCTAAACGTGTTATAGAAAATGTGTAAGTACAATACGCGCCACAAATAATGAGACTTGACGAGCGTCTGTAGTTGGGAGGTACAGTCGAGTACGAAATAGTTATTATACGACATAGTTATTCGAAATACAGTAAGATTTCGATTTCTTTTAAATTTTGAAATTGTTATTAATATCGTTATCGTCTACTGCGCAAGTCAAACCCCGTTGTGTGTCAAGTCTCATATTTAGAGTCACGTATTGTACAAGCAGTAAATTGTAAAAGTTAATCTATTAAAATGATTAGGTAAGTATTATAAGCTTTTGCATCAAGTGATTACAAATGCAACGCACGTCCTTTTCCGGTTCCGCTTGGTCTTCTGCCTACTCTGCATGTGAACGAAGCGTGACGTTATCTAAGTACCTATCATAATTCACATAACGTGGTGTTGCTTGCACCTGGGTACCTACCTATAGGTGCCTACTTGCAAAATTTTACAATACTCAGTTGTTTTACAGTTGAGGTATAACAGTGGAGGTTTTCACTACTGCCTCATGCCCGATTTCTGTTGCAGATACATTTGACGAATTTGTTTGATTTTAACCAAATTTCAAATTCGCCAGCGTCTGGAACCGGAAATCAGATCTATCGATAAATTCAGGATGTAGTATATAGTACGGACCGATATATAAAAGCAAAAACAAAAATAAAATAGTATTACAAACAGGGAAAACAATCTCTCCATAAATTTCTTTACTCAATGAGTGTTTCTGAACAGTATTTTGTTGTCAACATCGTTACGGAGTCGTCACGCGACGCCTGTTTCACGTCACCATTCAATTTGCTAGGAAATTGTTACTGACATCATGGAATAAAGACAAAAAGAAGGTTCACTGTTCATTGGAGCATCAGCCATCTAATACCTTTCAATATTTCTTTCAACTTCAGTTTATTTTTATCATGGCAAGGGCTATTTTCATATGAAGAAAAGAAGAAGCTTAACATAGTTGTATATGTAGGAACGTAATAAGCCAATGCTTTAGTTTTACGCTTTCTTGCTGATAGACATAATTTGGGACTCTTTCTTTAATATCTGTGCAATTGCCGATATTATGACTTTGATATACTTCTTCGTCTAATTCTGGGGTAGTAGAAACAACAGTCTTGTTCTAAGTTGGGTTTCTGAACCTTCTCACCGTTTTGTATCGTGCCTTATTGCCAACCGTTGCTTCCTGTTATACGGCATACCACTTATTATTAAGAAAATTTCTGTTGCCAACTTATTATGCGTTACGGCTTATGGAGATTTATGGTATTGTAGGGGCTGTTAATGGCGCTTTATTTAAAAAAAATATCGTTTAAAACGTTTACTTACTCACTTAGACAAACTACATCTTCAATCATGAATACATGGGAAGTTGTAAGTAAGATACTATTTTTACCAACATGAATCAATATGTATTAGACATTGGTGCCGATTCCCTTGTTCACAAACTAAACTAAATTTAAGTTCAGTGCATCTTTTTCTTTCTATTTCATTAAGAAAAGAACAGAAGATTAATTTTAGTTTAGTCCTGTCAAATTAATCAGCGCCTGTCACTACTCCATACAAGTTTAGACGTGATTCAAAACTTGCCTTCTAAAATTACGTCAATTTACGTCAAGCGCTGGTCAATTTGACAGGACTAAACTAAAATTTATCTTTTGTCCTTTTCTTAATCAAATAGAAAGAAAAAGATGCACTGAACTTAAATTTAGTTTAGTTTGTGAACAAGGGAATCGGCACCATTGAAGATGAGGATGACCGACCAAAATTTATTTTTTTATCTTGGTTTATTTTTTCCATCTAGTTTTTACCCGAAAAACCGTCTCTATAAATAAGAAGATCATCACGGCAATCAGTTCAAACTAACCAACAAATCCAACCATAACGTAAAAGTAACTTGGAAACCAAACCAGTTGTTCAGCAACGGCTATAAAACAAATATAAAGACGCACACTCGTAAATCATGATCACATTCCAGTAACCGCTAACCAGTGTTACGAAACGTCGCCGAACCTTCGGTTAATTGCTACGAGTAGTAACTACTTACGGACAACTGACAGTTAATGTTACGAATGGAACATGTGGTTTAGTAATTATGTAGCCGGAGTAATTTGTATTTTTTTTGACAATTGCATCAGATTTGCTAATAAAATCATCAATTGACTACAGAGGTTTGTAACGATAAAAAACATATGGGTTTATTAAGAAAAGTTGGGTAAAACTTTGTTCTTTAATATCTAAGTAATATGATCATAAAGATGATAATGTGTAAGATTGCCTTCAAAAATCATCTGATTACAGTGATTACTATCTTTCTTCTCTCGTCTTGATGGTAGATAAAAATATTGGTTTCCGCAAAAAAGAACATGTATGTTACAATGTAAGCATTGTTTTTTTTTTGGGGCTCGCAAATGTCGGCTTTAGAAAGTGGGTTATTGTAATCTTTGTACACAGAGCTTAGTTACACATCATTTCCTTAGGCTGTGGCAAATTCGCCATCTTTATTCACGGAGTTTCTATGGGTCAGTGTTAAGACACTGACAAAAACAACTAGAAATTAATTGATTATGGCACTGCGAAATACTAATGCTACGGTCTGAATTGACATTTCTTTCTGAACATTTATTTACATAACCAAATTACAAGATGATTATTAACATTAACTAAATTAAATTAAAACTAAGTTAAGCCTAAAAAAGGCCCTCAATACAATTACCGAGGATGCTGGCAGCATTTCCTCGCTGAATTGCAATGCTGATGCGTTGCGCGATAAAGCGGCCAGCTTTTCGGTCACCAGTTACATCAACTAGACGTTTCGCGATTTCCGCAAATAACTTATGCGCACTGGGACCCCACGGACCGAGAGTCTCGACGCCAAAGGGCACAAAGTTGTACTCTCTGCCAAGGCCTCCATATTTAATAAATTGCATATACAGTTCTCAATATTATAATCTAATAATCCATCTTCAAACCTGTCTATTTTAACTTAAAATGCACTCGTATCTACTAATCATCATTCAAATTTGTGTTACTTTCTCCAACCAAATTTTCTTTACCATAAGGTTTTTGTCAACGTTATAACGAATCTATTCGATAACACTTTCTTATTTAGTTGACATAAGGTTCTAAACTCTATGTACGATTCCCTTGATATCGGCAAAGAAGTAGGCTCGATTGAAGTGGGTCAATTGACTTTGATAGACGCTCAGTGTTTACAAACAAATCATTTACGCAACTCCATTGCACTCGAAACCGCATATTTCTTCAGTAACAACACACTTTTATGTAAACGATGCTTCCGCATAGTGGAGGAGACTGGAAAACTTAGCCACTTTGCAAATATAACTGTAAAAGAAGCAAAATTTTGCGATAAAAATGCTGTTATGCATGCATAAGAAAATATTGCAAAACTCTCAATTAGCATATAAATTAAAGGCGAAGCAAATAAAACTTACCACAACATTAAAAGCTAAGATGCACTGAACATCAACGCAGCATCTGAAAATCACACTCACTGCGTTGAAGATATGCAAATGCTCGAGATAAAATTACCAATGCAAAATCTAGAAAGCAGTTTATATTGACGTGTCGTTTATAGCAATGGAAACTCGTAGAAACGCATTACTATTCAATGTGCTCCGAGGCCGACTTCATGCCATCATATCAAGAAGGTCGTTACTTATCAATTCATAAGTGCAAGGGGAAATTGTGATTTGATGGACGCGCCATAAATTGGACACACCTTTATTTGTAACCGTATCGTGAAATGTTTTGGCTTGTTTTATTTTGATACTATACAATTGTTAAGATTTTTAGACATAACTTATTTGAAGGCATTATTTTTGTTTAGATTCCTTTAAAAGGTACTGCAAAACAAATTCTACTTGTTTGAAAGTATACCATTTAAAAAAAACAGTTTTCGTTGGGAGAGTTTTATCCGAACAAGGAAGGTAGGTGAAAATGTGCGGTTAGATAAAAATTCAGCTGGTTTAGAAATAAAGTGACACAATATGTCTATTGCCGCATGTGAAGTCTACAAGAAATTTCTCAATATGAAACCACCAATGATTAAACCAGCAGTGACGAATCAACCATCTGCATTGGCGATTTAGTGAAACAGAAAATTATAGTACCCATATATTATTTTATTATTATACATTGCAATAATAGGAACAACTCTGAATTTGTAACATGTTAATTCCCTCAGTACTCAAACTAGTAAATTATCACTGAAGCACGTTAATATTTGACCTATTACGAAACAGTGTTACGCTGAATTTCATATCAGAACATATGAAATACATGCGTTCCGTTTTACGTAAATGGCTCATCACACGAGCAACTAGATTCGAATCGCATCCGTTAATCACTTAATTCAAATACTAATAGAAATAATCTATTCCACAGATACGCATATCATTGCAGACCTTTATAACGAGGGAAATGACTGAAATGATTAATTAGGAACCGGTGATTTGGAAAACTTAGCTAAATTAATGGCTTTGAGTGATGGTTTATGAGTTTACAAGTTATCGTTTCCTTTAGAAGTGAAAATAACGAATGCGAAAGTTGGAGAGAGAATGATTGAAAGAGATCAAAAGGTAAGGGTCAGTATCGTACTGAAGCATAAAGTTGATATTGAGATAGTTGGTAAGTTCTGTAAATTTTACTTTAAAAATGTGTGTGATAAATGAAAATAACTGAGTTTTTGCTCAAAATAGCATAATCAGCCTACGATGTTTCCACTGCTCGGACACAGGCCTTAGCCAGGGCTGTAATCTACCACGCGGGCCCACTGCGCGTTGCTAGATGTCACATGTCTTCCAATTTTTGGTTCTAAGATGCCGGTTTCCTCACGATGTTTTCCTTCACAATTTTGAGAGCTGTGGTGATGAAAAAAAATGATTATACAAAGTAAAGCGCCTACCTGGGTAAACCCACGGCCTACAACTCGTAAGTTGGGGATGATACCACTGGGCCACCACTGCTCTACAATATTGTTTAATGGATACTAATATGAATGATAGTGATGAAAAGCAAAGTACAGATGCAAGCAGTCCCAAGGTGATCAAGTAGGTAGAATTATTTAATCTTGCCAATGTTATGCTAATATGCACACAAGCTGTTATTTTCTTCAGATAAGGCTTTTTAGTTATGATTGTTAATAACATTAGAAATTACTAGCTAGAAGCTTACCCAGCTGAAGTTGTTTAGCGAGCAAATACAACGGAATCAATATACTTGAGGCAACCATTTCGTGCGTGAAGTGGCAGTAGGCTTGGCACCATTGTTTGCTATATAGGCCTATCTACACCGATATTACCAAATGTTGGCAGACAGATAATTGAAGCAAATAATACAGCTTTGGTTTTGTTCGGTTTCACAACTCAAGAACAAAACACGCGAAACTACAAGATCGTTGTGCGTGCAGACGAACGTTTGATTGTTAGTTTTGTATAACTAGTGTGAATAAGTGGACGTTTTGCTGTATACTGAATTGAATCTACATTTGGAAATTATAAAGTCTGCCATGAAACTTGAAAATGTTTTATTGAATTATATAAACATCAAAGTAAATAAGAAGTTATAATGACGAGAAAGATGATGCAGAAAAAGTAACAGTTCACGGCTAGCAATACAAAAGAATAATCAAAGAGTAAAAAGCGTTTACTTCAAATAAGGAAGGTGCTGATCAATTACTAGAAAATAAGACACGATGACAACTAGCTAGTTGATGTAAACAGTATTATGTATAAGATTGTCTACAAATCGTGCGCATGACCTTCCAACGTAACTACTCAGTCAAGGCCACAATTCATACCTGATGAGATCACGCAGAATTAGGTTAGGTATCTCGTTAATCGATTACGGTGTCTGCAAATCTATTCGATTTTGTTTATCGATATTTTTGAACGGACCGTTGAAAGAACTGCAGACAATCGATCATGATGATGTATAGTGAACAAAAAAATTATGCAGCACCGATTGATTTTGGATCTCACTCTGTTAACAGAGGAGGGGAGAGTTTTTCTAGGACAAAAGAGATTTGATAGATCTATTGGCAATGGACTTGCAAATAAAAAGACAAAGACAATACCTATTAAGCATTAAAATACATATATCCACTGTAAAAATGTTAAAGTCATAATTAACATGAACGTTAATAGACATGAAAATTGTTACAGTAGATTCTGTAGATACCTTTATTTATTTATAATTTGAATTATTATTAAAGGAGACTAAATTGCACACGACTATTATTAAATACCAGAAGTTACTTAACCCAAAGCAGGTATACAATTATGGCCAGGTAAATGGTGCACTTATGAACATTATCCTTATTACTCGTACTAAGAATATAGATCAGCTTTCGTCATGTCAATTTATGAACGATTTCCAGCTCATGATATAGAGTGCAATATTATTGATTGGTGTGGTTACATAAACTTGAATGACCTGTCCCCGCCTGTCGCAGATATTATACCTGATATGATTGGAGACCCGTATAAATAGTTTATTAAGTGATTTGTAATATCACCTAAGAAAGAATGAATTCATGTCTCGTTAAGGTAATCTGATAGGCATATTTAGTGTGATGAAATATCTCTACAGTTACAGAATTTCGATTAAGAATTTGGTGCTTATTCTTGTTGTAAGAATCTTTAAATAACAGAGTGCGGACATAAGGACCATAAACGTGTTTTTAATTATTTTAAACTAGCTTTTGCCCGCGGCTTCGCTCGCGGTAATGTTGATTTTGTCATGTCAATATTTTTTCTATCCCTCGGGAATAGTACTTTTTTTCTGGATAAAAGCTCCTACCCTATGTCGTTTTCTGTATCTCTGACAACGTGTATGTAAAATTTCATGATTATCGGTTGAGCAGTTAACCCGTGAAAGCGTAACAAACAAACAGACTCACTTTCGCATTTATAATATTACGATCATTTAAAATATTGCCGTCAGCGCTAAAAAGTTCTGAATAAATAAATTCAGTTTTGTAGGTATTCTTTTTTATGCAGTATGACATACCTTGGCTAGGAATGTGAATTCCAAATGCATTGCATTTTGAGAACATGAGATGACACTGTTTGAATAATTAGACATTAGATTTTTGCACAAAGAAAATACTTTAGAATTGATTTAAATTAAACTTTCTTGAATCGACTCTTGGTAACATAACCTTAGCTACCTACAAGTATATTGCGGTACGTACTATCACTTTCGAAGGACAGTGACTGCACTAACAATGAAATATAACATATTCATTTTGCGTTTACGGCCTGAATTTCGTTATATTTTCCGAACTACCTTTTCATACAATTATTCCTTTCATTAAAGCCCGCACGCCGGCTATAAATTTGACATAAATTATGATTAGGTTCATAACCGATTAAGTAAGAAATATCTACTGTTGCAACGTCGGAAAGGGAAAGAGGAAGCCTCTGACTTAACGAATATAAATAACTTCTTAGGTAGTTATTTATTCAACGCTTCGCTTCACCGGACTTCACGGAGAAGTAAATAAATGGAGTGCTAGTAACGAATAAAGAAATAAAACGAAACTGGAACGTTTCGACTGTTAAGTTTTCTGATAATCATGATTAATCATCATCATTCTTCTGCATTTATGCCAATTTATTGGGTCTCTCTTGTTTCATCGAAAAGAAATTGCCAAATTATCACTTCCCAAACAATTTTCCGCATAATTTCATTTGCCAAATTATTAATTAGCAAATAATCTTTTCACAAATAATTGTATCGCAAACCTAATATTTGCCAAGTGAACTTTTAAACAATAACTTGTTTACCAACTAGTACTTTTACCAATTTTTATGTAGTCAAATATTTCAGTTGGCATTCATTTATTATTACATTTATTCATTTTACGCAAAATAAAATTTCTACCTCGTCTAATTAGTTCGGTTCTCGATAGCCTGCTAAAAATAATCTCTTTTTTTCCATATTTTTTTCTATATAATCTATTCGTAGGAGGTCACAGTTTTAACCTAACCTACCATAACCATTATTTAAAATAATTAACCTACTCTAACTAATTCCATAAGTAACCATAAATTTGACTTGTTTCAAACAAATTCAAGCACATCTCATTCACACAACACATTCTGTAACGTTTATTGTCTAAAGATTGTTTGCTGTAATAAATCATTTGATTAATGACCAAATGCCTAAATGAGAATATCCTTGATAATAGTCTGCCAAGTAAAAAAATTACCAAATGAAAATGTGCGTACTAAAATCATTCCAAACATTGCATTGGTATAAAAAAAGGTTGCTTAAATTTGTTTGGGTAGTGAAATTTTGGCAAAATCTTTTCGGAAAAACGGCAGGATCCCCAATTTATTTTGAGGCTGCGCAACATGTCTGTTTCTTCGATACCTCTCTCTTTTCTCCATACTGATAATCATGATTTTTCATACAAAATGTTTGTACGTGGTTTGCTCATACCTCGTATTTGTCATGGTTCGGATTCGACTTGGACTAGCTCATAATTGTCTTATTGTGGTTTGTGTGAATCTAATTATTATACCTAGTATTTAACGATTGTTACAGCAGTCGTCTTTTGTGCGTTGCGCGAGTAGACGCGTAGTTGTCATGTCTTATATTGCTCCATTTGTTTACTAGTCTGTGGTTACACATGGTCTTTTCATTGTGGTCACGTATCAGACGTAGCCACAAGATTTTGTTTATTGTTTCAAGGTCTTTTTTAGCCGTTTATGAAAAAAATTGTGGTTGTGGACGTGGTCATACAGTATAAAGGGTTATATTTTTTTTGCCTTTAAAAATGACTAGCCTAGTTGTTCTATTTGATCCTTGTATTGACAGATAAATGTTGTGAACTTAGATTTTTGGATAATAAAATATAGGGCGTATATATGAGTCAGCAAGATTTGGCAAAACTTAAGTAACAAAGATGGGCTGTAGACACCTTAAAAGTGATTAATGACTGAAGAATCTAGCCTCCTAACTCCCTCGTTCAGACGCCTCCAACATCTACCGTCTACGATTAACAATCCGTCTTACATAATACATAGTGTTTGAAATTCAACGATCACTCGGCTACCAAATTATTATTATGTCATCCAGTGTGGTGCTATCTCAGGAAAAAGTAATAGACAATGTTATTGTGCAAACGTACTGGCCAGTAATTGAATCTTACTGTTAGTTTTTTGCTTATTTCTACATTTCTTGTTGTTTTTGGTTGATGTAATAGGTACTGCAGTTTGGCGTAGAACACTGGTTTCATTATGTCACTCACGTTTTCAGAAGTAGGTACACACACCTGAATAAATTGCAAAGGTATAAATAATATTCAGTCTGCTCTTACTCGTTAAAATACTCAAAAAAGGGGTAACCGGGTAACCAATTAAATCAAGCATCCGTACGCAACCAAATGATTGGAATCTTCTAAATATTTGCCTTTACCTTTTTTATTTTTGATCCATCATTTATTACAATTCTTTTGGAACCGTGAGGTTTAAATTTCAAAGTAAGCACAGGCGGGACAATCGTGTAGACGGCTATCTTTCGGAATGGTATCGGACACATAGCCAACGTCTTTGTTTGGTAAGCATGCGCAATGCGATCCTTATTTAGCAAGCAAATGGTTATGATATGGACAACGGAAACCATTCAAACACTGTATCGGGAATAAGCTTTTCTATCGGTGATAGATAATAGCTATTGGATTTGTAATTATAATTCATACTGTACTTGGCATAGTCACTTACATACTAAAGGCTCGTGCAGACTGGCGTGATATCGCGGGCGCAACACTTTCCATGAAATTTTCATAGAACTTGCGTCGCGTCACGCTGTCGCGTCGCGTCTGTCTGCGGGAGCCTTAAGGTACAACATTCATACTCCAATTTGAATGGCATGAAACCATTAGTGTTATTGTCACTCTTATCTCATTGTAAAAGCAATCATGCTAATTTGTACCTTACCTTACCAAGTTAGGAGTTACATTGCAATAACTTCCTAATTGTTTTACGTCGGTCGTGAATGTCCTAACTAACTGAAACTGGGACTCCATCCGCATGGAAGTCGGAAAACAACATGATGTCAAGTTATACTTATAACGTAGGCAAAGCTGAGTTGCATAGTTCAGCTTGCACCGTGTAGTTGCAAAAACTTATTTGCAAAATGTTGTTGTTCCAGACAATGGTTGTTTTCTTCAGTTGCCCCTAGGGTTGCCAACCCTACTATTTATGATATAGTATCCATTCAGTATATAAAAATTGTTGGCGACACTACTATATTTTCGATGAAAAGTTTAAATAAATTTAACCATTTGTATTCTAAAAATCAGTTAAATAAAATTCTGTTTGACCAACAAATTGCTGGTAAATCTACTGCTAAAATAGTCCAACAAGTGTTGCTCACTTCATATTTATGTAATATTGAAAAAATACTATGTTTCTTCTTTCTATACCAGCAACTTCAGCTGGGTGCATATTTTCAATGATGAATACAAAATGGCGAGATGAGCGCAAAAGGGCCAGAATGAATCTCATAAAATCTGAATTAATGATATGTTGTAACCTTAATTAGAGTGTAATACTAGCTATGACGTTATGTCATAAAGAATACTTTAAAAGCGTTTTGTTAATAAAGGCTCAAAGTAGGAAAAAATATGCTTTTAAAATATTTTTTTTTGGTACATACTTACTACACATTTTTAATTTTTTCGCCATCTACTATATTTTTCAAAGCCATTCTTCGAAAATACTATATTCAATATAAAAAAAGTTGGTAACCCTAGTTGCCTCGCACCTCTCAAGAGGCAGATACTGTATTTTTAAAATTTGACACTGAATTTCAAATACATTCATAGACGCATGGTTAAAATCATTACAACAAATTGAGTTGCAAACTAACATTGAACAATTCCCATTCAGCATTCAATGTTTACTATACTAAAACTTTCATTAAACAACTACAAGTAATATAGTTGCAAGGTTACAAAGCCTTGACAGTAAAAACGCGAACGCTATCGAATTCCTAAGGAAATTGACGTAACACGCTACCAAGCACGTTCGTGTTCGATTCGATATGAAATAACACTATTCTCATACATTTCCTTACTAATATCCGCAAAATTGCAATTTGTAATGCGTATAACAGGTGGTGAAGGTTTTCATTGACACGTTGATAGATTTGACGGCCTTTTTGTTAGGAATAAGTGAACGCGAGGTTTAACACTGAATTTATTTAACAGTTCTGAAAAGTATAGTTTTGTGTTTGATTTCATGTTTGCCTCTACTCCTTACATTTTCGTTAGGGTAGGAAAGTAGGTAGCCAGCCGGGGATCGCGGAAGTCGCACTAAATCCCATTATCCCCGGTGTAAGTGTGGGAGGAACATCGGGGTGGTTTTTAGTCAGTAAGAGTCTGACAGACCCTATTTTTTTGTTCCGGGGTGGAAAATCTGCCACCCCGGAACAAAAAACAACATAGGGAAGTAGGTGATGCTGATGTGATAAGGCAAAAAGCTGTGTGTTTTGGGCTCGTATACTTTTGATTGTGCTACGATAGCTCATTTTTATCGGGTGAATTAGAATAAGTTTCACACCCCTCTTATTAGCATATTATTATATAAAATACTTAAGTCCAACTTAATATCATGCCAAGACCGACTGCAAGAACAATGAAAAAATGAATATTCTTGCCTCTAACCATTTGGTAATTTTTTTTTGGTAATATATTATGTTAACCGATCAAATTTGAAAACATGACTCCCGGTGAGCGTCGATGGCGTGAGCGATCACAAAACGATTGCTGACATGTAAGGAACAGTTCGCAATCCCGTCGTCCCTGGGTCCGTCGTCAGCGATTGTTCACGATGCAAGTGCCGTCATGACTGAGCGTAAGACGTTATTTTCTGCTAAGAGTATCAGAAACATAATAAACCATATGCAACGTGGAAAATCGCCCGGTTATGACACCCATAGCATAGAACATTTAAAATATGCTGGTGTTCATTTGCCGCGTGTGTTGTCAATGTCCCATTCATACCTACCTAATGTCTTCGAAGAAGACAATAAAACTAAGACAAAATTTTAATTCATTCAAGAATATATTGTTTTCCCCTTAAATGAATCAATAATTGTCTTGACCAAAAGGATATTGTCTTAATTTAAGACATCCTTTTTTTCCGTGCAGGGTTGTCTTCTGAGAGTGCTATTTTAAGTCTAAAGCATGCTGTCGGGTACTACACAGCCAGAAGGACACCGGTATACGTGTGCTTCCTAGACTTGTCAAAGGCGTTTGATCGTGTCACATACGACCTTCTGTGGGACAAGTTGGGCAGCGCGGGTGTGCCGGGGGAGTGTATCTCTCTGCTGAGGTATTGGTATGCAAACCAGAAAAACCATGTGAAGTGGGCACAAGGACGCTGTCGGATGAGTAGATATTGGAATGTGGCGTTAGGCAAGGTGGTTAAAGCTCACCTCTTTTGTTTAACTTTTATGTTAACCAGCTTGTCGAGCGGATCAGTAGCACACGTGTCGGCTACATTGATGATACTTGTTTTAACAACATTAGCTATGCAGAAGATATGGTGCTGCTGAGCCCCTCCATAAGCGGGCTAAGGAAACATTTGTCTATTTGTGAGAAGTACGCGGAGGCGCATGGGTTACAATATAACTCTAAAAAGAGTCAAATTTTAGTATTTAAATCACGCAAACAACAGCCTACCCATGTGCCTCCTGTATTTCTCAATGGAATAGCCCTAAAGCAGATTCAAGCTTTTAAATATCTGGATCACATTGTGACAGGTGACAATGAGGATATTGAGCGGGAGCGCAGGACTCTAGCGTGAGAGCTAATATGCTCACACGCTGGTTCGCACGATGCACGGGAGAAGGTGAAGGTTATGCTATTCAAAGCTTATTGCCAGTCCTTCTACTCAAGCGGCCTATGGGTGAGATATACGCAGCGAGCCTACAGAGACCTGCGCACTCAGTAAAATAATGCGTTCAGGATATTGTTGGGTCTGCCGTGGCAAGGCAGCGCGTCTGGGCTGTTTGCTGAAGCGTGCACTGATGGTTTCCAGGCCATCATGCGCAAAAGAGCAGCTTCCCAATTGGCGCGTATACGGGCTAGCAACAACGGCATTCTGAACGCAATAGCTGTACGTTTTGACTGTTCCTTTCAGAGTCAGTGGATCACGTCTTGTGAAGGTGTGGCGAGTCATGGAACATAAAAATATTAAGAAATATGTACTAGGTTAAGGTTTCTTTGGGTCTATGCCACCCGAAATAAAGTTATTATTATTATCTTTGATATATCTCGGGACCCTGGGGTCTCGGACCTTTAGAAGGCATACGAGGGGCCGAAGCAAACTCGCAGAGGCGTGGTTAGACAATTTTAAGTGTTGAGGCACCAACCGACGATTATCCCTGTATGCACTATACAAGTGCACCCAAGGACACTCCTCGGTTGGTGCAGGGCTATTGCAGGACATGGAAACAAAACATATTGGGCTCTGGGTTTGGGTGGCTATAGTGGATTGGTAACCTAAATCTATGGAAAGACTATGTCCCCTGCCTGATCAATGTTATGTAATACACGGATAAAATGGCAGGGGGTGACTTGCACACTCAATTATGGGCCCCCGAAAACGGTTGCTAGCACAAAGTGACGTAGCGACAAGGGTACAACACTTCCTGAGTTGATTGAGGAGTGGAGAGGTATTCCACGGCTATCAGAACAATCCCAGAGCCCGGAAGATGGTCAAGATCCCTACCAGCACTTACTGGAATACTTCCTTCCTCCGAGCACGTTTGCTCTAGCGAAGCTCTACTCAAGCCGGCCAATAAAGGCAAGAATGAGGTGGGAGCTCTGTTCCTCGTCAGTGTTCTCTCCGGCCGGCCAATAAAGGCAAGCCAGAGATGAGGAACAAGACTTCTCCCAGGAGATAGGGTCCGTGGGGTCGCTACTGCCCAACAGCTCACCACATGCTGCCCTGTGGGTTTCTGTATCTCTCTTGGTCTGGCTCTTTACCCTAGACATGTTTCGGTAAAGTAAACTCTACCGGCACAGACCCAGAGTTCGGAGCGTGCAAGCCCCACCACGACGTCAGCGTGGTAGTATACGGCAGTGGGGTATTATTATTATTATTAGGTACAACTTTTATCTGGAACAGTGGATTCCTACTGTATTGTCTCGGATAAAGAACTTGGTCACAATTCGCATTAATCGCAGGAACCGGTCATGAATGTATTAGCAATGCACACGCCATTTTCTTTCACCCATAATAGAGCGAGGCATTGCGGGGGTTTGCGATTTGAATTAATGAAATGCATTTGCATGTCATTGAATGGAATACCTGTAATACCTGTATAATATTCTTAAAGGTTTAATTTTCTACAAGTATGACTGGTTATGACCAATTACTCAATTATCTGCCAAGGAGGATGATAATAAGAATATCGGGGGCTATGATTTATATTCAGTGGGACTAGCCAATAGTTTATAATGCTGTTTATTGTTTATATCTCTGTACATATTAATGGCACCTCAGTGCCTACATTATATTTAAATAATTGTAATAAAGTCTGTACTTTTCTATAAAGGCTCGTGCAGACTGGCGCGGTATCGCGGGCGCGACAGGCAGCGCGACGCGCAGCGCGATATTTTCCATGAAGTTTTCATAGGAATTATGCTAAGTGTCGTGTCGCGCTGTTGCGTCGCTCCTGTCTGCAGGACCCTTAAACCGTAAACGCTACCGGAAGACGATAATGAACGATAAGGATCTATCTACGCTTTTACTGCTACGCAACGCTTTCATTTTAACCGATTGATTACCATCAAAAGATCGTTATGTACGTTATTACATAATAGGTACGTGTGTCTAATAGTGATACCTACTGATAGATTTAGATAATACTATAATGTTCCTTTGCAACAAAGATGTACAGACACGAATTATGTTCGAAAATGTAATGACCAGTAACTCCATGTCAGGTAAATCTTTCGCCAACTTTTTCAGACCACTTTTAGCGATAAGACCGCCCATTGTGTCACCCTATGTAAAATTTCGACATTTATATCTGCAATTTTTATGGTGTACATAATAAAGAGTATTCTATTCTATTCAGAAAAAAGCAAGTATCTAGGTAAATTTGAATCTTATTAGGTGCTATAAAAAGGTGGGTGGATGACACACAGAAAATTGCGGGGGGAATACCTGGATGAGACTCGCGCAGATCAGGGAAGCATGGCACTAAAGGGAGGAGGCCTATGGGTGGAACAAGGAACACGATATAAAAACTACAAATCATGAATATTTTTTCGCACCAAAATTGACTAATATTAGTAACTATCTATGTATTCTCAGAAGTTTTAACATTGAACACAATATATTATATTATCCTAAATGAATACAGCTATCTATATCATCTATCTTATCAATTATCATACATTTATCCATTACCTATTAAAACAATGAAGGTTTGAATAATCTTCAGTAATTATAAATAATTAAGTTAGATATTCTTAAAGATCACGAACATTGTACTCCATTTCCCAAGACCAACATATAAGGGCGGGACTGCACTGCTTAAGCGATAGCGGTACGCCAACGCTAAATAAAGTGCTCTTTTGGCAACATTTACAGTTTCCTAAAAAGCCAACCAGTAAAAATTGAATATCAGCAAAAGCATTCACGCGAAGTACGACCAATGATTTATGATCAAACCTTTTCAATCCTTTATGCAGAGCATGTAGTGTAGTGTAGTGTAGTGTAGTGCAGATTCAAGTACGAACTAACAATGCTAATTCACATACTCGTACCTACCTATAAACTTTTTGCGTGAAAAGCCCCATTTATAAGAAGCTAGTTTCTTGCCTGCGGCATACAACAAAATTGAAGTAACAAATGACTTGCATCGTCTTAAAACACTGCCTGTTTAGACGGTGCAACTTTTTACATAAGTCGTTGCTTCGACTAACGCTTCTTTCACGCGGCATTCCAGTTTTGCAGGGCCTTACTGGATCCTACAAAACTGAACTGCCATGTGAACACGGTTGCATCCTGTTTTTTTTGCATAAGAAGTTCGATATCAATATTTATTTGCGTCATTTTTCGACAAATGACAACCTTCTCAGCGCTACGCTATAGAGCAATGCGCGAGCGCTACACACGCGCTGGGTGGCGTGGCGGGCGCGGGGCGGGGGCTGCTACCACTCCACTATTCCGCAAAAAATCAGTGTCCAGCAAAAAACCGCACGCAGGAAGCCGTGTGAACACTGCTATTGAAATATATGTATGATTTAACGGGATCCCGCTTTTTACTGGACGACGGATCCAGTTTCTAGTGACAAAACCGAATGGCACAATTCGACCGGATCGGTTTTTTGCAGGATCCCGCATGCGGGTTGCTCGTGTGAACGCTAGCATATAAACACATTCGCCATCAAACGGGATCCTGTAGAAAACGGGATCCTGCAAAAAACTGGTCTGCCGTGTGAAAGGGGCGTTATGTTATGCTACTAGTAATTAAATCGCACCGCGTTTATGTTGCCTTGAGTGGCCTTTAAAACGCCCCACCAGTGTGCTCTTAACTTAAACAGCCTGGCAGGAAGATATGTGATGTTCATTTTTGCTCTCAGTTTCCCAAGTTATCTCTAAGTTATTCCTCGACGAAGATACAGTAAATGATACCATTGCGTGCCGCGATTTTCAAATAAAGTTTTGCCCCAGAACTCTCGTCATTAGATGGTACCGTGTTATTAAGATAACTCATGATTGTAGGTAATTGGTACCTACGAGACGGTGATCGAAACGAAGTCACGTTTGATCTGGTCATCGAACCTATCTTACTGTAGAGTTTGTCATTACAAAACATCGTAGTGCACTAAGAACTGGAATTTTAGTGATGTTGCTAAAATTATATTTTTTTATGCCAGTTTCAAAAATTAAGGCAAAATCACGTTTTGGAACACCTTTAAATTCGTGTGTGGAATGCGAAACTCCACAGTTTCGTAACTTAACGCTTACAATACTATAATAAGTCAACATTCTAAGAAACAAATCCATATTTGCTGTAAGTAGATGTTTGAACTAAGTGCCTTTCCACACAAGCGTACAGGTTTCTTTACAAACAGCTCTGAGGCGGTTCATTACCCTAATGTTAAGAGAAACGTATGTATGTACGAAACGTGTACATTTGTAACCATTTAAACGCTGCACGTAGTGTACGTGTGTGAAAATGCCGCAAGAAGCTTGAAAGTAAAATCTTCAAATTTGAATCAAACACTTTAGATTAGAATAGAATAGAATACATTTATTTGCTAAGAATACAAATAAAATGTTACAAATAGTGTTAGAGTCCTTGTACATTCTGCAAAAATATTATAAGCATTATAAATAACTCAAGAGATCTAAATCCAAATAAATTATTTAATTATAGTAAATTATCAGCGAAAAAATCAGCTACGGAGTAACAAAATTTATGTAATAGTGATTTTGTAAGACTTTTTAAAAATATTTTAAATGGTTGTTATAATATTTTTTTTTTATAATTTAAATGATTGTAACAATATATATAATATTGTTAAGTAATTAATTATACACAGCAGGTGCAATACAAATAACATTTTTTTTGTTAAAGTGCAGTCTTATATGCACTTGTGTAGGTACTTTGTGGACTGTTGACACAAAATGTAGGATACAGTATCCAAAATCTAGTATAGTATATCAACAATTAGAAAGAGACTATCATACAGGTATGAAAGAGAGACGACGCTCTACGAAGTTGAACGTATAACTATACCTATACACACAAACTGAATAATATATACATAATCATACAACCAATTAAACACTTCTAATAATTTATAATAATTTTAAATTGCTTGAATTGCTACTCAGCCCTCTTCCTCTCTCCTAATGTTGCTGAGCCCGACAGGGTCCATATTGGTCTTTTACTTTTTATACCATACATATTTATACATATGGAATGCAATAAAGAATTGAGTATTGAACTTTTTTATAATCGTGCCATATTATTATACGACCGCGTACTGTAGGCACATAATCATAATATTATTATAACTTACCTACATTGTAAGTAAACAAGTGACCTGTTTGCCTAAATAGCATTACTCTCCTGGGAGTAGCAAGCAAGTTAGCAGTAACAATACGTGCGCGAGCGCATACTGTCACGTACGAGATCGCAGTAACCTCACGTTCAACACCCACTCGCAAATAGCAGACCTTTCCGCTTTCTTGGACACACTCGTCGCTTTTTAAATGAACTGTTAAGTTATAGGAAAGTCGCCATGTTTAGTGGTTTTTATAGAGCTTCATGTACTATTGGCAACTTCTGAGATTTTAAGGCGCTGACAAGACCCAATTGACCAAAATAGGCTTCGCTTAAGAAAAAAAATTGCCAAATCTGTATAGTTTATGGTAGCGGAAAACATATATGTGAATTTTGAACATATTTCCCAGTTTTTACCAAAACACGTTTTGAAAACAAAATCTCGATACAAACTAACGTTAAACTAACCTCTTACTTTGAGTTCTAATCCAAAATATCTATATCAAATATCAACATACATTACGTATTTAATTAATAACAAGAACGTCTTATTTGAATGTAGAACTTAGTCGTTTTTTATTTTCGATTACTTAACTCAATCTTGAGTAAATAGATAATTATGTACTTCATATTTTGCAATAAATTACAAGCGTTGTGTCATCGCGCTTCTCTTTCTTTTCTATGGAATTTGACAGTGACCGCGGTTTAGGTGTTGTTAGCGTCTTAAGTATTGAATGATAAGATATAGTCGCAAAATGACCTAGGTAGGTTTTTGAAAAATTATATTTTGTGTTGTGTATGATAGTTCAAGTTCAATGTAGAAAGCAGGACATTGGGTCATTCAGTCGATTTTGTAATTGATTTCACAATACCACCTAAATATCGATCGGATTAGTTTTGATTATTTAACTGTAACCAATCGGTGACTCATTACGTCATTACTTAAATACATAAATATTATGTAGGAACAATGTAAGTCGATATCTGGCAGTTATGTTATGGACTTTGTCCGGATAAATAATTTAATTATTACTATTATAGGTTTACACTAGAAATATCTTGTTTAATCGTAGTCTCAATCATTTGGGGCGATGTTGCACTTACTGGTTCTAGTAAACTGGGCAGACCGGGAAAGGAGTGAATGTTCTCTACAACTTCTCAGACTCCTTTAAAGATGGAGGTCGATACTCCTTACTCATATTTCAGTTTAGTCTCGATGTCTTTATTTACCGTCTATAATAATATTATATGTGGATCGTAGTTTTTTACAAAACTTCTGTAGGTATTTGGGTATAGATACGTATATTAGCCGGTTATCGTTTTATGCTCTTTCGTTAGTTCAGCTTTAAAAATATGTAGTGTCATTAAGATATGTTTTAGTTTTTGGAAAGAGGAAAATAATGATCTTAAAATGTTTGATGAGACAAAACGACATCTTTTTCCTTAAAGTTCTGTTCCGAAGCGGGCTTTATTGTCCTTCTGGTTAAACTCATTTTTACTTTTTGTATGACCAATTGTTGTAAATAATGGTCATATGTGTTCGAAATTTTAGGCTGGTCGTATGCTCTCAATAACTTTATTAACTCTGAATTTGTTTGAACCCTTTTCAGATTAAGATGAAATCGCCATCAAGTTTCACATGTCGACTTGAGATTCAAGATAAGTTTATTAATCAAATAAACACCATAACAGCAAAAAATACTTCAATACAATAAACATGGACGAACAGATTTAACCCATCATTAAAAAAATCTTAAGCTGACAAAAAAAAAAAAGGCAGGGTACAAAAACACATAATTTTCGTGTAAACACATCAAAACATATAATCCAGGCGTGGTTGCTTATAAAAAGATAATCTGGCCTTGGTTGTTATCGCGCGAATGATCTCTTTCGCACGCTGCGTCTCGCCTTCTTAGTTCATTCACATTTTCATGAACGCTTTGCTTGAACTTTTGACCGACGATGTCTAAAATTTTGAACCATTTAGTTTAGTACCTATTGTTAACTTTTACCCACAGCTGTTAAATAATTTTTGTAGGAAAATTAAGTTGTATTATTGGTAACAACAACAAGGAGCTATTTTTAGGAAGAAATTGCAATAAATATGCTACGAGTAACATTCGATAAGTTAGTAAATGGTTTGTTGAAAGATTGTTAGAGTATTATAATGAACAACTTTCTCTCATTAGCAGTTTAAGTTTTATCTTTTAATGATGTAATATAACCTCGGTAAGTGTCGAAGTTTATTTTTATATCTATATAATTAATTGTTACCAACTGTAAAATTTGAATATCCGTTGCTAACAACAAAAGAGCATGTAAATAAAACCAAGTTAAGGAGACGGAGAATTCAAAAGTCAGCCATGAAACCGATATTAGTTATCAGCTAGAAAACAGTAATACTGACTATAAAGACGAGGATACTGCTAACTTTAACGATGAAACACCTCATCCCGATATTACAACTAATATCATTGAGGCAGCGCTCTCAACCACCGATACTGCAGTCCCACTAAATACTATTAAAGGATAAGACCCATTAGACCACTTACGTCGTGAAATCGAAGTGCCTCCTTCACTAACTAACGACATAGCGACTGCGACACTGCGACTTACGTGTGCTTATTGTTAAGCGATGCACGACAAATCGCCGGACAGCACCATTGGACACGCGGTTTACCGGATCGGCGCAAGTTAGGAGCGAAACGGTTTTGCAACTTGTGATATTGATAGAATTGTTATGGTTGGATTGGAATACGTGCTCTGGATGGATATTACGTTTGCTGGTTAGGATTTTGTCATAGTAGTAGAAAATGTGAAGAACTTAGATACGGAACTAGGCAAATCTTTTGTAGAATAACGAGGTTTACCTGCGACAAGTTGAAATAAAATCTTTTTAAAATCAAAATAAAGGTCAAGATGCGCGGAAGCTGCAAAAGAGAAAACGCTAAAATAACAACCATTTTTTGCCAAAATTGAGACCAAATTACATAAAAAAGGAAATATCTGCGTTTTGCGTTTTTAGTATTTTTTTGTCGGACATGAAATACTATAGCATTAAATATTCATTATATACAGATTAAAGATACAAAAACTATAATGGATATCGCAAAACTAAAAAACAGCCAGAGGCCTTACTGCCGGTAGGATTAAAGGTGAAACGGTTGAAACATAAATTTTCTCATGAAGGCTTGACAAATAAGCGCCTGGGGATATTATCAAAGTAAGTTAATGACTTACTTTGATAATATCCCCATTATTGAAACATGATATTTAGTTTTAACGACTACTAAATGTTTTGAAGTAACAATAACTAGTTTGATATGCATGGACACACATTTGACTGGAGGCCCCTCGCAAGGCAGGTTAGAACAAGATTCCTATTCAAAGTAAGGTCATCAAAGTATTAACGGAGATGACACCAGTTTAGAAAATCTGTTTGACGTGTAAAAGTGTTTGTAAAAACCTACTTACAGAAATAAAATCATTTATCATTTATAGTTTACGCTAAGTGTTACAAAATTGAAACAAAATATATAAGATGAACAAAAAAAAAGAGACTTATGGTCTGTCGAGGGACTGTTAGTTTGATTAAAAGATGATGATGATGCAACCGTTCGCGTTGCCGTGTTATTCTTTTTCAAATATTCTCCAACATTTTAACTAGTTTTAACCCCATTTCCTTCAAAGCTATGTTAATTTGTATATTAGGTACATGGATACCGCTATCGTCAACAACTTGTTACTTTTAACACTTCCTGGCACTAATGCCTTAACGGTGTCAAAGTAGTGACAAGACAAGTGAACGCCCTGTTAGTTTCTATCGCATAATGAAGCGAAAACGACCCAAAGAACATTGTCCATTGAAAGCCACGCCACGTTACTTACGGAGTCGGTTACACTTGCAAAGTGATTGAGAACTGCATAGTGCATACAGATCGTTTATTGCAACTGGTTGAGTTTTCAGATTAGGTGTAATGTAATGTCTAAAAATACTATGGGATTACGGTCGGTCATACTAAGGAACTTGAAACTTGTAAGTAGATTTGTGCCTTTTTCCTTGGTGCCTGGTAATGCCCAAAAAGGCCGAGTAAATGCTAAAAGGACACAACCCTTTGTCAAGTGTTTGTTTTATAATAAAGTGTGGTATTGCCATCCATTTGCCAAATGGTTGTTGCTATCGTTAGTTGTTAGATGAAAACATAATAATTATTTAATTTTATTTATTTATCTGACTGCCTCGTTGTGGTCGCAGGCGCTACTACTGAGCATGAGGTTCTGGGTTCGATTCCCAGGTCAGGCAGTGTTATTGAATTTTTCTATCTGGAATTTCTCAGTAGCAGCCCGGAGTCGGATTTGTGCCTGTGTGATGGTAATAGGCTCGCCCCCTATTACATGGGACTTAACATAACTGGCGAAATGTGGGTGTACTATAAAACCTACACCTCTGCCTAACCCTTCAAGGTAATTATATTATCTTCAAAGATATTATGATTTCATTCGGTGTTCAATGATCAAGATATTTCTGAAGTAGCACGAACCTAACCCGGTTCGTGCTACTTCAGAAATATCTTAATGTCGATTCCGTATTCCATAAGTTTCATACGTGGAAGCACTATCACTGCAAAACTTGTACAGGTGCCAAGTGATTTAGCACTTCTTTGAAGAAAGTGGTGACGCGTGAGGTGGTCAGGTGCACTAAGACTTTTTGTAAACCGTGGATAGTATCGCCGTTTGTTTTGCAATGCAGAATAAAAACAAGTTTGAAAGCGGTCTAATTTCTTGAAGAGTGAATGAATGTTTTTATTCAAATCCTAATAAGTATAATGAAAGTATGATCTGTTGTTCAATTTTACTTAAAAAAGAAGTACCACAGGTTGAAATCATAACAGAAATCCTAACTTCCTAACTTATTATTATAAATGCGAAAGTGAGTTTGTATTTTATTTGTTTGTTTGTTACGCTTTCACGCTAAAACGGCTGAACGGATTTGGACGAAATTTAACACATGAATAGACCATGACCTGGATTAGAACATAGGATACTTTTCATCCCGATATTCCCACGGGGTCGAGACCTATGCGGGTGAAAACGCGGGGTGCAGCTAGTTACTCATAAATCGGTTTTCTCTACCAGGCACAAATTAGGAATTCAGCTACACAATTTTATTCTAGGAATTACGAAGTAGGTCTTGAAGAAAATCTATGGATTTACTTTGTGTAAATTCTCAAAACGGTGAAGGAAAACATCGTGAGGAAATCGGCATGTTATAGAACCAAAAATTCGAAGACGTGACATCTATCAACCCGCACTGGGCCCGCGTGGTGGATTACGGCCCACTCCCTCTCACAGAGAGGTGGTCTGTGTCCCAGCAGTGGGAACATTATAGGCTGATTGTGTTAGTTAAGGATCACGGTAGTAGGTAATACCTCTTCATCATCTTCCTGCCCTTGTCCCATGTTAAGGCTCGTGCAGACTGGTGCGACGCGACACCAACAGAACGATTACTACGAAACTTCATGGAAATTGTTCTTGTGTTATGGTGTCAGTCGCGCCAGTCAGGCCTTTACTAGGTCGGAGCAACACGACAACGACGGTTTCATCTTCTATTCTCCCCTGTCAACCGTCACGCTATCATTCACACCCTTTTCTAAGGTAAGGTACTTGTACCTTAGTAAATTGTAAAAATAATGTTGAATAAATACTTTCAAACAGTTTAAAAAACTATTTTTGTACCACGGCACACTTTTCCTAGTTCATCGAGCTCTAAAAATGAAGCACTTCTGTTATTCGGATTAATTGACTGAAACTGATTGGCTGTAATCATCTAGATCGCCACATAATTTGGGTTAAATATACAATTATAGAGACGATAATGTTACTATAAAGAACAGTTAATATTGTATATAATTGCTTAAAGTAACGCTTAATAGTATTACAGGTTTATTGACGTGCGTTTTGAAGATTAGTGTTGTTGTTTTTTTTTATATTTTCGTTATTTCCTTATGTGTTATAGGGCAACTAACGTAAAAGACTTATTTTTTTTAATTAGTATAAACTAATCAAAATATTAAGTTGTTCACGTTAGTTGTTGTATTATTGCAGCACTGCTGGACCAAAAACAAAAATAATTAAATTACTATTTTATTATTAAAGAAAATAATTTTGATTATGTTCGATTCCGTGTCGTAAATAAAATAAAATCTTTTAAATTCGCTAATTGATCTAAATGTTAAAACACTGTATCAATATTGTAACAACTGTGTGTATTGTATCCCAAAATGTTAACCTATTTCAGTATTTCAAATAAACGAACCTACAAACTAGATCTGGGTTAAATTGAAAATATTTTTACATTGGATTTATCTGAAATATAAGCAAATAAACAATTGTTTGTTATTTAATTGACAAACACTTTTCGCATACAGTTATTTTCATTCTGAACAACACAAGAAAAACCATCAGTTCAGTCGTTTTTGAGGAAGTGTGCGATCAATTAGTATTAATCGAAAAGTTAGATTATGTACCTAATTATATTCTCTCAAATCGGCTTATTATCTTATTGTAAACAGAGAACCAGGAAAGCTGTGAACTGTAATACAGTTTATAACTAGAACGGGGGTCAGGGTGAATCGGTTTCGTAACAGCCTGAATTTATTTATTATAGATGTTAATTGGGTATCTAAGTTTTTAGATTCATAGAAAATAAGTACTAGCTAGTGTACGGTTGTTGTAAGGTTGTTATTTTTTTGGCAATATGGAGGCATGAGGAACAGGGTGTAAAGTTCACTCATCCTCCATAGAAAAGGGAGGATCCTCCGACCAGACGGGTGTCGTGTCTGGTGGGCAACTGCTTGACGGTTGATGTCGGGATGTTGTATATATGCTAGTTGCGCGGTAAACTCTGCTTGCGCGATGCAGGATTTTGCGTGACGTCAGTGTGATGCGTAGTTCGTATGTGGCGCTGTAGATGCCGCCACATCACTCCCCTCCGGAGACCGGAGGTCGATAGTGGGCTGAGTCGTGTATCTTGCGATGCTTGCCAGTGCCAGGTGGGGTTCCAGTGGGTCGGAACCGGTTGTCGCATAGTTCGCGGTGGGTCGGAACTGTCTGCGGTGATGCCCCATTGAGTCGGGGTGGCGCTGCGTTATGCTCCAGTGAGTCGGATGTGGTACAGCGCCGGGTTGAGGGCTGACTGCTGGCGTCGACCAGGAGAGCGTTGAAGAGCTCTGCTTGTTGACCGGCCGAAAGTGCAGTGTGCTGTGCCAAGGTTGCTGATGAGGCTTAGGGTGATGACCAGGTATGCGCGGTCGCTGCATGCTGGTGGTCAGGATACCCGTTGAAGCCGTGGGTGCTGGCTGGCTGTGTGACTTGCCGCTCGAGAGCTTGAGGAAGTGTATATGATGACGTCACGCTGAAGTAGTTGCACGAAGGCTGCGCTGACGTTCATATTCGGGGTCACCAGTATGGAGGCATGAGGAACAGGGTGTAAAGTTCACTCATCCTCCATAGAAAAGGGAGGATCCTCCGACCAGACGGGTGTCGTGTCTGGTGGGCAACTGCCCGACGGTTGATGTCGGGATGTTGTATATATGCTAGTTGCGCGGTAAACTCTGCTTGCGCGATGCAGGATTTTGCGTGACGTCAGTGTGATGCGTAGTTCGTATGTGGCGCTGTAGATGCCGCCACAGCAAATAAAGATTATATTATATTATTATTAATTGGTCCCGGCTGTCATTTGTAGATCTTTGACAGACGTTACGGGTCGTCAAAAGCTCGATAGTCTGACAACCAGTCTTACCAAGGGGTGTTACCCAGTTACTGGGTTGTGGAGGTCAGATAGGCAGTCTCTTCATGTAAAATACTGGTATTCAGCTGTATCCGGTAAGACTGTAAGCCGACCCCAATATAGTTGGGAAAAGGCTAGGCAGGTGTTGATGATGATGATTATATATTATTATTATTAATTGAAATATTCTACAAACATTTTAATTGTCTCCCGGCTCTCATTCGTAGATCTTTGACATTCGTTACGGGTAGTCGAAAGCCTGAAAGTCTGACAACCAGTGTTACCAAGGAGTATCGTGTCACCCAGTAACTGGGTTGTGGAGATCAGATAGGCAGTCGCTTTATGTTAAATACTGGTATTCAGCTAAGTCAACCCCAACACAGTTGGGAAAAAGCTTGGCAGATTGATTGTTTAAAGTTCTAATATCTCTACGTTTTTCCACTAGATTTTCCTTCATAATATCTATGAGAGCAGAAGTTGGTGCTTACATTTTCGAGTTCATTAAAAGAGGTCAGTGGACTTGCTTTTGAAATATCTGACTCACTCTCATTGTTCTCGAGAATATTGATCTAAGCGTAGCTCGAGTGTATCGGAAAATAATAGGAGCTACATACTCGTACCTATACCTCTATATAATTATGTGATTATAGGTTAGTAACTGAATTTGTGGTACCTACCTATGTACATCGCGTATGTAAGTATTATAGCAGCGGTTTATCTTATGATTAAAATCAATATCATCATCTGCCTAGCCTTCACCTAACTAGGGGTCGGCTACCAGTCTAATCGGATGCAGCTGAAAACCAAGATTTTACATGGAGCGACTGCTCATTTGACATCCACAACCCAGGAAGTGCGTTAGATACCCCTTGGTATGACTGGTTGTCTGATGTTCGGGCTTCTGACGACCCCTAAAGACTGTCAAAGTTCCACGAATAACAGCCGGGACCAACGGCTCAACGTGCTTTCCGAGAGACAGAGGGGTCTCGGTGTGTAAAGATGGTCACCTATCCACAGACTGACCGTGGCAAGCGTAGCTTAACCTGATCGAACTGCTTGGCTGTTATTACATATAGGCACAAGCCCCCCAATTAAAATCAATATATTTTATTGAAATTGCATGGCAATGGAAACACTTCCACCATCTGGTGTGCTAAATAAAAATAACTTTTATTTTATAACGATTAAAGATGTTTTTCTTTACGTTACATAAATAATTTGCAAAAAACATCTGACTCTACATTGTGACCACCTTAATCGATCTCAGATCACACTACTTCCTGTGTCGTTCTACTCGCAAGTCTCGCATAACGATAAACGTATTAGAATAATCCGTTATTTCCTGTCTATCCGTCGTTTACTTAATGTCTTAATTCAGTGGAGGCAAAGCTGGGATACCCAAAGGACGTAAGGTCAACGACATAATTTATATGTAGTTTACAGATTTAGAAACCATCTTACATACACATTACATAAATGAAATAAAGTAATAATGCAGAAAACAAGAGCAGTGGGAGTGTGATGGAAGAAAAACAGAAAGTAGCTGTGGCTATACCTATTATAGATAAGAATGATTAATATGGTTTTGGCACAGAAGCTATTGGCAAATGGAGGGCTTTTGTTCAAATCAGTCTACATAAAGCAGTGTTGAATGCAGAGGTTAGTGCCACCTAAAGACTTAAGAAGGTGGTGAATGCAGGCCTAATAATTAATTATGATGAAACCCTACCTTGTATTTGGAGCACTGTATCGAATTGTCTATGACATCATAGTTTCAGCGACGACTCTTAACATAAGTACATAACACAACAGTTGTAATGTTAGTATAAAAATCTTTGTAACCACTTTGTAACCAACACGATTCTAATGAGGTAAGAAAACATGCTATTATGAATTCTATTGTTAAAGGAACAGCGTTGATAATTGGCTGAAAGAAGCTGATAAGGCATTGTTAGTATGCAAGTAAAATTGTAATGTCAATAGTGTTGTCGTGGTACAACAGCAAGCGGTTGGATAGGAATGAGTTAGTTACTTTGGGTCACTTGTAAAACGGTCACAATTCGAAAACTTTTAAATAAATTGATAATTTAAAAATTTATCAAAGATGATGATGATGAATGATTTGTGTTAAAGCGCTATATTAAACAGGATGTTTAATATAGCGTTTTAAAGACAAATCAATTATGGTCTGTTCCAAAACTATCTGATGAAAATGAAAACAACTGGTTTAAAAATCGTACCTGAGAATGCCAATTTGTAGAGCCACTTAGAAATTGAATACTTGAATTTTTTATTTGATTATTTGAATACATAAACCCGATTTTAAATGACATAAAATATGTATTTAATTTTACAATACAGATTAATTTTAAAACCTCTATTTTCGTCGACGATTTTTCAAAAACTATTTAATATTATTGTTATTATTATTACAATAATTGTTGAAAAAAGTGGTGAGAAATAAAGTTGAAATCTACTGAATAGGTACGGATGAATGTGATCCTAATTCTCTTTAGTGAGTGATTACGGAAAAAATAACCTAAACAGGGTTACTCGTAGTTTACACTTTTATTAAATACTTTTGAAACAGACTATACTATATATATAGGCAAACAGTTAGAATTATTTGTCTAAAAAATCCCTGCTAGAAATTGACAGCCAATTTCGATCGCAACATTAAAAATCGCAAACATTTGTGTAACATCCCATCTATCTATCTATTAACACGTCAAAGAAAACGATATTCAAGCCATGAACGGCTGAATGTACAATCTTCCAGTTTTCATGATATATCGCTTGTGTTCACGAGGCGGCGTTCCGCATAACTTAATTGGAAACTCCTCCTAGCATACCACTGAACTTGGCTTCGCAGTACTTCGCACAGATAATTGACAAACTAATTAGTCTGGCGGATGTTTATGCACTTACAACAAAATGTTTTAATTCAATTCATTTTCACATTCCTTACTTTCCTCGGGTTTTAATTGAATAAAATGTTTTGGTATGATGGATGGCGTGTAGCGAGGTTTTATGAAAACGTATTTTCAGTTAGATAAGCCTGAACATGTAAGGTTTTCCTTTCAATATACTTTGGAATACTATGCATAAATCACATTAAAACTAGTTTTTAATTGTTGCAATGGTATCGTATGTATAATTAAGGGCATATGCTTGGATAATAATTAATGGAACGTGTTGATTTCATCAGATGCAATTAAAACATCCGTGTTATCTTACGTGCCATCAAAAATCAGCACAGGCCTATTCAGATAAGAATATAAAACAATTACCTCGTGTTCAAGTCAGTCAGCTAAAAAGTCACGAACAATAAAAGCAACGGACAGCTATTATATGGGAACGGTAAGTTTAACGACTCGTTTATTAAAATGTGGGACAGCAGATTAGTTTGCACTCATTATGCCTACGTCAGGTGCTCTGAGATGATTTGTTTATGTTTCTGTGAAGTCATCTGCGTTGGTTTGAAGAACAGTTATTTTGGTAAGGTAGGTATGTTGAAGATGTCCAGTTGCTACGTTGGTTAGGGTAATCTTGGAAACTGTAGAAAACTTAGGGGCTTCGAGATTTCACTATCAAAATTCTTATAACATGTTTTTGGGTTTTTAAGTGTTATTGCTCGAGGCCTTAATTTATTAAGGCATCCACAGTATAGCTCGGTTAAGCAGCCAACACCTCCTAAGTTGAGCGGCGAGAGGACATTCATAAAATAAAATAAAAACATGTTTTTTCTGTGGATTATGCAGGTCAGAATAACTTGCATGAATTCTTCGTGCATTGTAGTGATTGTCAGAAGAATACATAATTAATAGGTATGTGTGTAATTGTAATTTATAAAGTTGTTCTTGTTACCAAGTGAATTAATTTAATAGATAACAAATTTATTTGAATATGACATAAACAATGCAAATAACATGCAGGAATTTATAAATTATTCAATTGGACTTAACAGTTTTTTTTTTATTGATTTAATAGTTACGCGTAGATATGTAAATACTGTTATACATAGTAATGATCATGCTGGCTTAGTGTTGGCATAGGCTCAACGTCAATAGCACCTTTCTAACTAAATATCACTTTTACTACTTATTACAAAGTATCTGTGGCGGCATCTACAGCGCCACATACGAACTACGCATCACACTGACGTCACGCAAAAATCCTGCATCACGCAAGCAGAGTTTACCGCGCAACTAGCATATATACAACATCCCGACATCAACCGTCGGGCAGTTGCCCACCAGACACGACACCCGTCTGGACGGAGGATCCTCCCTTTTCTATGGAGGATGAGTGAACTTTACACCCTGTTCCTCATGCCTCTATACTGGTGACCCCGAATATGAACGTCAGCGCAGCCTTCGTGCAACTACATCAGCGTGACGTCATCATCATCACTTCCTCAAGCTCTCGAGCGGCGAGTCACACAGCCAGCCAGCACCCACGGCTTCAACGGGTATCCTGACCACCAGCATGCAGCGACCGCGCATACCTGGTCATCACCCTAAGCCTCATCAGCAACCTTGGCACAGCACACTGCACTTTCGGCCGGTCAACAAGCAGAGCTCTTCAACCCTCTCCTGGTCGACGCCAGCAGTCAGCCCTCAACCCGGCGCTGTACCACATCCGACTCACTGGGGCATCACCGCAGACAGTTCCGACCCACCGCGAACTATGCGACAACCGGTTCCGACACACTGGAACCCACACCTGGCACTGGCAAGCATCGCAAGATACACGACTCAGCCCACTATCGACCTCCGGTCTCCGGAGGGGAGTGATGTGGCGGCATCTACAGCGCCACATACGAACTACGCATCACACTGACGTCACGCAAAAATCCTGCATCGCGCAAGCAGAGTTTACCGCGCAACTAGCATATATACAACATCCCGACATCAACCGTCGGGCAGTTGCCCACCAGACACGACACCCGTCTGGACGGAGGATCCTCCCTTTTCTATGGAGGATGAGTGAACTTTACACCCTGTTCCTCATGCCTCTATATATCTGACAAAATGTCGCCCGGAGCGCTGTTGCGTAAAATCGTCAAATCGTGCTTGAAAACGGAAATTGATATAATAGAATCACTTGCTGAAATAAATTTGGTTGGACGGTATTCGTTCATAGAGTAAAGCGCATTTAATTAATAAAATACCATCATTTCAGCAGAAAGACGTCCACTGCTGGGCATAGGCCTCCCCCAAGCACCACCACTTCGACCGGTTTTGTACTTCCCACATCCAGCGGATTCCTGCGGCATTCACAATGTCATTGATCCACCTTGTAGGAGGCCTTCCAACGCTACTTACTCCTACGTCTTCAGTACGCGGTCGCCACTCCAGAACCTTTCGGCCCCATCAGCCATCTGTTCCGCGAGCCATGAGCCCTGCCCACTGCCACTAAAGTTTGGCGATTCTCCGGGCTATGTCGGTAACTTTGGTTCGCCTGCAAATCTCTTCATTTCTGATTCAATCACGTAGGGAAACTCCAAGCACCAAGCGCTCTCCATTGCCCTTTGACTTTTAGCCTTCTAATGAGGCCCATTGTGAGCGACCACGTTTCAGTGCCATAGATCATCACTGGCAACACGCACTGGTCAGAGACTTTTGTCTTGAGACACTGCGGTATGTGGGACGAGAAGATATTACGTATAAGAGAATAGAAAGACAATATTAACCTGTTAAGCCCCGCGCGACTACAATTCGGTGTCAAACAATAGAAAATCAATTGTGTCTCATTAGCTGCCCTTGACCAATTAAGAGAACATTTTGTCTCAAAACTGAGGGTTCTGGCCGTCTAAGAACCAAATCAAGATTTGAAATTGGAGTTGTGCAAAAACAGCTGCTTGTCTCAAAGCCAAAAAAATATTTACAAACGATCGTTTTGTAAAACAGACGTTATTTGTTAAATATAAAGTCTTAGTATTATGAGAACTGTTGGTTACAAGATTAATCTAAATATTAATAGAGAGGAATTAAATCAAAATTCTTCGTCGTGTCGTGAGTCGTGTCTTGAATTAAATCTTGGTATTATGCTCGGAATAGATTTGAAATAGTTAATTCAGGATGTTCAAGGTGTCATGCATCCGGAACACATCTTGATCTAATGTATCACGTATCACGTCATGCTTCTTCATAAAGATCTTTAATTACCGATGCTTTATTATGAAGGCAAATACTTGAAGGTTCAAAACTTAGTGCGACAAAGTTATTTTTAGAAGCATCTAGCATTTCAAAAGTCTCCGTTCCTTTAAAAACAAGTGCTTTTTATTCCGTAGCTTCACTTTCTTCAAAAACGTCAGAACATAAAACAACAAAATCAACATTGGAAGTTCCATGTTTGTCCGGAAGTCTTGCCACCAAAATATTGGTCGAGACATTGTCGTCACAAGAAATTTTATTTACTCAAACGGAAGTTGAAGATATAAAAGATAAAGAAAATATTCTCAAGGACAGAGTTTTATCATCTTTATTCTACGTTTTGTAGGAATGTCCCATTGTCTTCGTAACTCAAATTTTTCATATAAGTCTTCTCCCTAATGTCTTTAGTTTAAACCAACCTTTTTATAATATCATGTACTGTAATAATTATTACCTAACACAATGTTTACTAAAGTCTATTATTAACTAAACAATAGGAAGCTATGTCGACAGTTTCATTACAGTGGCGTTTAATTTAGGAGCATGCAAATTGTCTCGTGGGTCTCGGAGATAGTAAACTTCGCTTTAGAATTCTGTTTTGGATTTTGGGTCAAATTGTGATTGGTGTTTCCAATTAGAAACAGTTGATAAGGGCACACGATTGGACTTGTATTTGATAAACGCTGGCCCTCCACAAATTAATAGTTTGACTTACTATTCGTAATGTTTGATGTTGCTAATTTAAGTGCAAGTTAAGTGCTGATATAATACGAGTATTTATTAAACCTATAACGGAACGTTTTATAAAGAAAATAGAGATAATACATTCAGTAAAATCTAAGAGTTACTAAGAAAGAAGCATAGAACGATTTTTATATAAAAAAATAAAGTAAAAAATAAATAAATATTTTTATATAATAATAATATATCTAAATATGTTTTATCCGTAGTAGAGACCTGCAGTAGCTACTGCAGCATGATACTTGTATAATTAATAATTATATACGTAACTTAGTATTATACAAATACATACGTACAATAATCTATTGTATGATCATCATGAGATGTAAGAAACCAACGGTTGTTTGGATGAAGTGGGTGGGATGATACCACGCCTATATTCATGTACTGGTTGTGACGGCAGAATTAGAAAGATTTTTAGAACTACATTATTGTTTGAAGAAATATTGACAGTTGATGAGATTCAGCGATTCTGAGGTCTTTGATCTCTTACCAGAAATATTTTTCTCTATAAAAAAATAATCAGTTACACACCACGGAATCAAAACCCCAATTTGCCCAACGGCTTTTCTTGGCTCTGCAGTCACAATCAAAGCTTTTGTCCGCTCTATTTATAGGTCAAAGAGCTTTGTAACTTTAATGGAATACTAAAGACATTGACATATTTATTTAATAGCTTAATCTGCACTGCTTACACCAGACCCGTAAAGCCTTACAACTGTCGACGCTCCTACAAAACGTAGCATCTATTCATTATCAAAACTGTCCATTTTCACAGCCACAAAACCGAATGGAAACTGTAATAGTAAAATTAGATTGTTTCACATGTCATTTGAGTTTTCGCACTTGTGCATGGAAACCGCATCTAGGCCGTTTGGCATCCGGAGTACCGGCGTGAAATCGACTCCGCAAACATATTCGATTCCGATGCAAATCGAGCAATAGTATGCGAGTGGAAATGACTAGACACGTTTGAATAAATCTTTACGAGCGAAATCATCTGCTATAAATACTTATCGATAAAAACGTGTTGATTGAAAGGAGTTGAAGTAAATTGAATCGGGAAAATAATTTCGGTTGCGGCAAAATTTTTATCAGAGTGCTAAGTATTATGTTCTTCTTTCAATAAGTTTAAGCATATATTTGATAGCATCTGGCTCCTGAAAACAATTTTTTTGAATAGTTTCAACAAACTATTCAAATTCACCATCTTTATTTTCACACTAGGATGAAGTGAGGCTTTGTATTTAGGATTTTATTGAGCTATAGAGTTTAATGGTACATAAATAGTGCTTTTAGTACAGAACGCACTTAGCGCATCCGTTGCTTGATGCAGAATTTAAAACCATTATGCTGCTGTAGATCTGCTTATACAAAAAGAATAAGTATGTATCCAAACTTTGAATTTCATGGATCGCAGAGTAATTTGAGTTTTAATTTAATTCTGATTACGCAATTGCTACATTATTTATTATATTGCTTTGAAAGTAGAATGGTTAAATAACAGCTTTTTACAAGTCTCATTTAAGTTACTGAACAGTTGCAGAAATAGTAAAAAGGCGTTGCAGTTATGTTAAACTTTTTATGTAACTTACGCAAGGCTATTAATAAATAGAAGTACAAACCTGAATGTTGGGAATTAATTCAAACTTAAATCAATTTTCGTTTCTACATTGATGGATGGGAGTAAATTGCGGATGCGTGCGAACTAAATATCCTCGAACAAAATTACCTACAATCTGTTTGGAAATCTGAAACACCCGTTATTAAACATAGCGCTGTAATTTAAAGCAATTAACGCACATAATGATGTATCGCTACTTACACAATAAACAATCCAATATCGGAGTATCGATACACTAATCGGTATCCAATTCGGGTGTCAGATGTACAGGCCGATTTAAATCCAATTAGTCAAATTCAAAGCACAGCACTGGGCACTATTTTTAAAATATAAAAAAGTTTAAAACTTCGGTATGTCAGATTTGAATTTAGAATTCCACCGTATTCCGAGAGCGCGCGTGCGCGTTTGTTCAACGCGAGGGCGTCCACACAACCGTGAATCTACTTTCGAACTGAGTCTGTTCGCTACTGCGGGCGCTTGAGAGACTACGGCTGTTGCCGAGGAATGCCGAACTGCAAGTCGGCTATTTTTCTTCATATGGTAGATAAAACCTGACGGCAAAATAAACTTGTGATTTGCCTCCAGCCATAACATTATATCTACCTACAAGAGCCACAATGAACACGATGACCTTATTAACGACTTGAGGTTTAAGAATGCATAGTTTATTTATGGATGAATTGTAGAGACTTAACTATAGCTTGATTACTTAGACCTCCTTCGGGCCTATTCTTTTTAGCTACCGTTATTTAGAAGTCATTAATAATAACACAAAATCTTAAAACCAATTTACATGGGTACCACTACCTACACAGATTTACGCATGTGTGGGTGTAGGTAATGTGTTCCACACACGGTAGATTAAAATGATAGTTGATATTGATAAATTCACGAACGCTTTGATTCAATAATTTTCAGCATCACGAATTATTTGCCAATTAGTATACAATTTAAATTCATCGTGCATACTACGTGCTTACAACTCATATGATTAAATACATAATATTTTAAAACTAGTCTCATTTTGCGCAAACTCATAAAAATAAATCGCACCTACGCAAGCTCACCATGGCTTTCAGATAAAATTGTAACGCGGCGCAAAATGCGGCGAGCGTGTAGTGTATCTCTAAATAAGGTAGGGATAGCGGGATTTTTTCCTGCTTTATACAGGATTGGCGAGCTCTGGCATGCGGTAATGCTGATGCCAGTGTCGGGCCACTTGCGATAAGTAGGTCTAGTTGCTCCTTCGCCGCTAATCATTTAGGAATTAAGTGCCGTTTTCAGAATTCAGACTAGAATTTTCACACGTCGAACGGTTTTTAACAGGACTTTAAATGAAGGAATTTGTTTTGAACGACGTGATTTAAATCTAAGAAAAATAGTGAAAATAAGTACCTATCTTCAAAATGATAAATGAAGTTTTAAAAAACACTTTTACACAATATCATCAGAATTAAATGTGGGTTATTTAAAAAAGGTGGCCTCATCTTTACCCGACTGCCCTAGAAGGAAGTTATAGATGTGTGTAATTTATCAACCAGTGTGGTGGAATGTTGCATTACAAGATTTCATTGTTCCCGAATGGCCTTGTGAAGGTAGACGAACTGTAATAAAAATATT
This sequence comes from Atethmia centrago, assembly GCA_905333075.3. Taxonomy (NCBI): domain Eukaryota; kingdom Metazoa; phylum Arthropoda; class Insecta; order Lepidoptera; family Noctuidae; genus Atethmia; species Atethmia centrago. The sequence goes on along the minus strand of HG995381.1, from coordinate 14,314,154 downwards.
AAAGGATAAAAGGACATTGCGCTACGACTTTTTTTTACGGCGGCGTAGCCGCGTAGCCATGCTACGATTTTTAATAGTCCTTACATTTATTATTTGAAAAGTGTTATTGTATGAGTTCAATAAAGAAGTCATACCCGGGTTTTTCAAATTTTAATGCGAATAGCGACATTACTAATCCTTATATAATGTTTCAAACAAAAAAGTTCAAACTGCGGCAGCTTTGTCAATGGAATTCAAGCAATATCAAACTTGACATTTTCGTCTCTCGTATCGATCATTATAGTCGTAAAACCACTTTAAACCGTTAGTAGTAATGGGAAAACTATATTGACGCACCAATATTTTTCCAAAAGTTAGATAACGTCATTTAGATGCGTTGGTAACCTCCGGAACCGAATCCTCCTAACCAAATTGGTGTGTCTATTGAAAAGTTCCTCTTTTTTCTAGGCTTATGTAATTGTATTTGCGCGGACAGTAAATAGTGTCTAGTGTGTTTTGTTACATAATGCAGCTATTATTTGTGCAAAGTGAAACACCTAACATTCTCCGAGGTGAAAGACCTCTGATTAGACGGACATACGAAGTTTGTACACACAACACCAGTTTTTGCCCGCGAATTAATTTTAACTTAACAGTATTCAAATCTAGAAAAAAAAAATGTTTTTTTTATATGAATTATTGTAACAATATATAGCTTTGTTCATGGCTATTGCCGGCCACTACGTGTGATATTTGAGAAAGTTCAGGTAGATACTGTCCTTTAGAGTATTTCTTTATGAACAATGTTTTTCACTAATTCGGAAGCGGGCATTAAAATAACCAGGCTAGTTGTCCTGTCGCAAATCAACTCCAACAAATTTCAGAGTGTGTCCCTGTGACTTATTAATAGTCATCGCGAAACAAACCTTGATTGGGAACTGTAATATTTTAAATACAAACGGAAGGTCATTTGGTATCTATGGTATACGCGGCACGAAGGCTGTTTCTCCTCTGGCAGATCAAGTTAATATTTTGGCCTCAATAACATTGCGGCGGAGAGCTGTTACTTTTTTTTTTTTGTTTGGGAAATTATCAAATAACTTTTCCCGCTCTGGGCGGAGCGGGAGGATGTTTCAGACTGTTACTGACTAAAACCCACCCGGAAAAGGGGGATGGAGTTATGTATGGAAAGTCCTTAATTTTCAAAGAAAAATCACTTATTTTATTGATTTAGGCTTATTGTTGAAAACCAACACAACGTATATCACCGTTGTTGGAGTTTAAACCCTTAAAGGGGTGAAAAGGGGGGTGAAATAGTATTTGAAGTTCTTTATTTTCGGAGTATTAATCACTTATTTTATTATTTCGGCAAAAAAACTATTTACGTTGCGTTAGTAAAAACTAACGTAACTAACTAAGTTAAAAAATTAAGGGGGTTAAGGAAAGTTTTGTTAAGAGGGAAGAAAATTTGTATTTAAGTTGTTCATTCACAAAATTTTGTATTCTAGTAAAAAAAATGTACACGTGTTTCGTGTCATTACTAAGCCTCTACTGCCACCCGTCTGTAATAGGCGTGGGAACAGTAATTTAAAAACGCAGCATCCATAATAAGGGCATTACCATTGATACGAAGCAGTTAATTTATGTTATGGTTCCCGGTTAGCCGATTAACGCGTGAACATCGATTACGAAATCAATGAAACATCACGATTTCGTTTCAGTGCACTGATCGGTAATCTTATTTTAACGATTTCTAGAGGTGTTTGTTTAATGTTATAATCGAGTATTCAATCAAGTTATTCGGCGTTATAATTAGGCGTTAGGTAATTTTAATTAACGGTTATTGATACTTTATTAATTACGGTAGTTGCGTATATTAATTACGTTGTGTTACCGGTATTTTATAACTAATTATACCTGATTTTAATCGTTTAATAAACATTTCATGTGAGTAAATAGTTTTGTTAACTAACAAAAATATTTTAACTGTAGCAAATATTTCACGTGAAGAAATGTATCGCGCCAGACAAGTTTTAATTATGAGCACCCTAATTGCGCAATATACTTCAAAATCATTCAGGGGGCCAACCATCACGTCTTATAGCAATATTATTTCAATATTACTTCAGCGTGAGAAAGAGATGGAGCTATAAGTCCTGTACAGCTCCATCACTTTCCTACTGTGAAGTAATGTTATAATAATACTGCTATAAGTGGTGATGGTTGGCCCCCAGATTGTGATTGATAGTGTGTATCAATCACAGTCTGAATGATTTCGAAGTATATTGCTAATCCATTGCTTCATATGTTTGAAAAACGTGTCTGCTCAACAACGTAAATAACGTAATGAATGTTGTTGAACTGTCAAAATGAAACCTATTGCTACTGGGCCTCAAGTCTGCTATTACAATAGTGTCAGAATGGTCTATCATTGATTTTATAATCGTTGATTTTGACAAGTTTGGTAATCTACTAATATAATGGCGTCATTAATGAGGATCGGAACAGACCATTCTGACACTATTGTAATAGCTAGGGCTTTCAAATACCGATTTTTTTCAATACCGGTATCAATACCGGTATTGGAAAAGTCAATACCGTGATCCCGGTATCAATACCGGTAGTCCGGTATTAAACGCAAGTTCAATTAGGACATTAATAAAACCAATAAAATACGCCTTTTTATATTTTCAAATCAGTCTTTATTGTTCTTATTTATTGAAAATAATAAAATAAATACGTTATACTTACATAGCTTTCTTAATTCTTATATAATAATTTGGTATTGGTTGATTATTTAGGTAGGTCTAGGAAAGAGGAACATAATGAAAACTTAAACTTAATGTACTCTTTTTGCAGGAAGGCATTTCGCATAGACTTTGTTTGTACAATATCAAAAAAATATAAATTTCTTATTATTACCTAAATCTCATCATGTCTCATGTAAAAATCAATATAGGTATCATTATTTATATAAATTTAAGTAAGTAAAGTATACCTTAACTAGCTAGTAGCAATCATTTGGTAATCATTTAAGTAACATTCTTAATAATTAAGTTATAAAAAAACATTAAAAATCTAAAACTAAACAAGTAACAAAATAAATCAAGAATCAACATAGGTATCATTATTTGTAGAAATGCAAGTAAGTTATGTATAGCTTAACTAGCTAAGTAGCTAGAGTAAGCAGAGAAAGTAGAAAACAAGTGTGAAAATAAGATCACATAATTTTCAGATCTAATGTTTGTAATACCGTAATCACGGTATTGGGGTGTCAATACCGGTATTGTAAAAGGCCAAAATAAAATCCGTGATCACGGTATTACGGGATCCCGGAATACCGGTATTGAAAGCCCTAGTAATAGCAGACTTGAGGCACAGGGCCTCAAGTCTGTCACGCGAATACCCCGCAGGTTGGGTAAAACGATTTTGGAATTCGATGTTTTTTATTCGAAGTATGAAATATTAATACGATGCAGGTCGTCTTATAATGGGATTTTAATACAGTTATCCGCAAAAATGTGGTGTAATAGTTATTTATGTAACTGTTGTATATTAAGGGGTAGGTATTAACCCTTTACCAGGCCCCAGAGAACTGCTGTAGCAACAATGTTTTTTTTTATGAATTCGTATACTTATAAAGGCTTTGTTTCATATTGCATCACTGAAACCGAAAAAAAAAAGCTGAAAACATTTAAAAAAACATGTGGGAAAACATAATCCCATTGACTGAGTAGATATTACAGTGAGTATTTTAATACCTTATTATGTACAGTTGTAGTTGTGTTGTGTACAAAACTTTATCCTCACACATGATATGAATCTCTATAAAAGTTTCTGAAACCATAGGGTGTTGTACAGTGTTGCAAGAACTAAGTAAATTTATGGAAAGTTTCTGGTAATAATTGGTTTAAAATGTCCTTTAGTGCATTAGAAGTATTTGGTAGTGTGTTATCAAAGCTTGTATCACCCATTTTTGTAAACAGCAAAATGACAAATTTTTGCAATACCAATATCGAACAAAAATGGCGGGATACGACGTGAACTCGAATAACCTATAAGTTTTTTTTTTTTAATTACGGCGCTGTGGTAGTGAAACGCGCGTGCATGACAATGTTCTGTTTTTGAAAAGGAGTTACATAATTAAATTTAGTATAACATTATAATACTCGTTTGGATGATATTATGGTTACTATGACACTGGTTGTTTTATAATGTTGGCAATAAGCTAACTGTTTCAGAAACTTTTATAGAGGATTTATAGCATGGGTGTAGATAAAAGTTTAAAAGCTATAATGCTTTATTTTGTAAGCAAAAGCAGTACAGTCTGTTTTTAAAAACCCATTCAATAAAGCCACTTGTTTCCCGAAGCGGGTTCATTAAAAGTGGCCCATATATTTTAACAAAAGGTACGTGAGGGAAATGCACAAACAAACATTGTAAACACGAGCCGTTTTTCCGAACAAAGCATTGCAAACGGACGAATACCTAATAAAAATAGATACAAAACAAACCAATCAGAGGTATGAATATTAACCGAACGGCTGCGGGCGACGGAATTTATTAAAACAATATTCAATTCTCCCGCTAAGCTTGATATGTTATGCTTTGATATGTTTCAGGCACTTTCAGGATCAATGTTAAGCACTTTCGGGGTCGCTTGCTGAAAATTGGTCTACTGGAGGAGTGGTTGTGATTAATGCCTTTTAGGTATTTGCAATAACTGAACGCTTTCGTGATTGATGTTTCTTTGCTCCTTGCTAGGAGTCCTAAAATAATGGTAGAGCTAAGTACGACCTTTTGAGTCGGTCTTGAGCACGGCTGAGTAAAATCTAAAATACGAGCATATTGAGAGCGAGAGAGTGAGCATACAAACATAACTATAGGACTTACTTTTAAAGTCGAAGTGACAAAGTGTCATGGTTGGATAATCTTCTTTTTATGCGACTAAAAACATGTTCACAGTTAACAAAAAATAAAATCCTACTTTTCATGTCAATCCACGTGTGTTTTTATTTTAGCAACAGATAAATAAAATATAATACTAATTAACTCCACACCGAGGACTTATATAATAAAACCGGAAGTTGAGTGAATTATGTATGTACTTGATTTATAACTGAAGCGAAGTGCATGCGAGCTACCGGCTGCATGGAGGAAAGAATAAACATCTTTTTGAATTATAATCTGTATATTTTATGGATGTGTTTAGTTCAATATATTTATACATAACGGTTTTCATATTTTTGATGTTATTGGTTATAAAAATTAATTTGAAATATTCTGTAGTAATTTTTGAATAAAAAAGTTTCTCTTGGAACCAATTATAAACGTCAAAAACAGCATAGTAGTTGTGATGAATTCCAGCTACAAATAAAAAAAAATATTCGCCGAATTCCACTACAGTATAGTGAAAACAGAAAGAAATAATACTGGAAAATTCACGGGAATTTATTTCGAGCGCGCTGAGAGGTACAAAATCGTAAAATGAAAACCTGCTGAACACACACACGGTAGTTACGACCTTTCACATGTAAACCTGTATGCTGTTACGTAAAACTGGTTATTTGCATGAACAACTACGGGCATAGCTTTGAAATATTGGTTTTTACTTCCATATGGCTTGTTTTATGTGTAGACCACCCAGCTTTCAACTCAGGCAGGTACCGTTAGAGTTATAGTGCGGGGTATTGTCTAACTTAGTTTACTTTTTATTTTGTGTACGAAGTGATGAAGAATCATTTACTCTGCTGATTTGAATAACTACTAATACTAATATTAAATTATATAAACATTTTCTTTAGAATACAGAGGACTGTATTACAGAACCTTACTCAAAACTGAAGCATTACTTAAGACTCGTTTAAAGCCTTTTGGTTGGTTGAAACTAGTTTTAAAATGCTTGAGTCTTGAATAAGGTTCTGTAATACGGCCCTAAATCTAGTCGTAAAGTGAGATTGTTTTCTTTTTTTCTTACCGCGTTAAAAATAGCCATTTAGCAAGGCTGTGCTGATTATTCGGGTGGCGCCGACCGCCATACTCAAGTATCTACATTTGCAAGTCGTAAGGGTTCATTAAAATCACCTTGATAATATTTTAATAGTTACTACCACTTTACTTAACTTTTGAGCTGAATTAAATTATGCCAATATATACAGCCCATCTATTCTGTAAAAATCTCACCGTACAAGGTTAGGTGAAGTGAGTTCAAAGTGAGCTGTCAATCTCTAGGCTCCAATAGCGTCAAGTAGGATGACAGTTGACTTCAAGCTCACTTCATCTGTTTTTAAGGTGAGATTTTTAAAGAATCGACCGGCAGTGCTATTCTGTAACAATCTCAGCGTCACTGATAGCTCACTTAACGCTCACTTCACCTAAGATGAAGTGATGCTGATCAGTCATGCCGCCGTTGAACGACAGCTTTCTTCACCAAGGTTTTCACGGTGAGATTTTTACTAAATATACTAGTAATCCTCACACAGCAATAGAGACCAATTTCATCAAACAAAGCTAATCTGAAATATCTGAATATATTAACCATACACTGTAACAAGCTAAGTAATAAAGCAAGATTTCATAAGAAAAAATAATTGCACATAATAATATGAATGTTATCTCGGCCACGGTTAATAATACCGACAACCTGTTCCATTCAATGTCACACAATGATTACGTGTGTAAATGTAATTAAGTGGGTCAAAAAACCGTATGTTACTCAAAGGTAACGAGCTTTGCTTCAATTTACTGAAACGTTACTACGCCTACAGGCAATCATGGTGACCCACAAGTAGATAAGTTACAGTAGTGTTAAGTTGCCACTGAAATCAAATTAATACCTAGGTATAGTTCGTTTTTTAGTCCCAGAGACTAATTTGACATTTCAAATGATTGTTGTTCGTTTTTTCAATTTGGAGTTTGACATTTGCATGTGTCAAATTAGTCTCCGAGATTAAAAAAACAGACTTTACGTATATATTGTTTTTTGCCGTGAATAATTACGTACGTGCGTTTGAGTTAATTATATTTCTCACGATGACATGGCTGCCATAGCCGCCTGGAGACTTAATGATGAGGGGTTTTGAACATATCCGATACCTACAAGTCAGGCAATCTCGAATAATTTAGGTACATCAATGAATAAAATCTTTGATCACTAATTTGTTGAAGACATGAAAGTAAATTCATGACTTTTTTTAAAAGCCTAATCGTAACAAAAGCGTTGAACTTAATATAATAATATTCAAGTTTAACAAATTACATAGAATAATGGCGAGCAGTTTCCTGTAAGTGGTTAAAACTATGAATTAACTATCAGAGTGTTATCTTAGAGGCTCTAAAGTATATCGTGCATGAAGTTAATATGTTACGCTGGAATTAGTAACGCAACAAAGTTGGTAGATGCAACACTTGGCTATGATGCGCCAATCAACATCTCCATCATAATAATTCACAACTAGAGATAGAAAGAACGAACGAAAAATAGATTTATTTTACACAGAAACACTTGCACATAAAAGCTATGGTGATTCTTATAAATAGTAAAACAAAACAGATTTATGCTTATGAATACAGAACATATACATATAAAACACATACATATGAAATCAAGTAATCATGTGGATGCTATTTACGACTTAATAGTAGCTATAATCTATAATTGGGGGCTATAATCGGGGCAAGAAAGTTATGGTTTCTGACGATGACTGATTCAGGTAGCACTTAAAAACGTCTTTCTATTTTACTTCGGGTGCTGGACAGATAAGTTTGAAGATTTTCTGGCAAGAAGGAAGATTTAACTAATTTCTCTAAGACGGGAATTACTTTTGATCCAAAATAAGTACCTAGCACGAAGTAAGTAGGTACAGTCACGAGCATAAATACGTTTTTTTTTGTGGGAAATGAACAAATAACTTCTCCCGCTCTGTGCGGAGCGGGAGGAGCATAAACACCTAACAGTTACTAAAAATAAATACCTAACAGTTACTAAAAATTCAAAAGCGTTTTTCTCGTGAAATCTGAATGGCAACTTTGAGAAAATACCTATTTCATAATAGTATGGTTAGGATAATACTATGTTCGTCAGACTATTAAATATCTATCAGTACTTGGGGAAAAAAACCCTTTTGAATCTTGCGTAAGTATAAGGTATGCTCGTGACTGTACTTACTCGTACCTAGAAAAGAATGTGTAAAACTGTAAATAGAACTACTGTTATTTTTTTTTTCACTGTACAACTGCAATTTTGACAGTAGTGAGTTGAGTTTCTCAATACATAATTATAACATACAGCCTTTATTATTTTTAATCATAGCAGGTTGTACTTACACTTTTAATCAAACGTGGCGTAATAGTTTACTAAAAAAAGGCGAATACAAGGACAAAATGACATTACTGAATCTCAATCAGTTAATTTATTTAAAAAGAAATATTGTGGTAAATGACTTTTACGAGATTTGATAGCAGGTTAAATTCAATGGAGTTTCAAAAATGGGTGCCAAGGAGTGACCGGTATTTTCTTAAAATTCATCTTTAATCCAAGACGTTTATTATACTGAACACTAGCTGAACCCATGTGCCAAATTTCATCCAAATCGGCTTAAGTAGCCGTTTTAGCATGAAAGTGTAACAAACAAACTCGGTTTCGCATTTATAATATTACTAGCTGTGCCCCGAGGTTTCATTCGCATAAGTCTCGATCCCGTGTGAATATCTGGATAAAAAGGATCCTATGTCCTAATCCAGGTCACGGTCTACCCATGTGCCAAATTTCATCCAAATCCGTTCATCCGTTTTACCGTGTACCTAAGCGTAACAAACAAACTCACTGTCGCATTTCTAATATTTGTTAGGATTAGGATTTAAGATGCAGGCAAGATTTTTTTTTTAAATAATAACAGGGTGCTCAAAATAAAGTGGCTGTTGCAAATAATTTAATTGCAAAACGTAGGTGCATTCTTTATAGTAGACATACTTCCGTCGCCTTTCACAATGCCTATAGGCGACCACCTGGTGCTCAACAAAAACGTTCTAATTATTGACTCATATCAATTAGTAAGCCTTAATCCTTTAATTGATACTGACTTAATGACTACTCGATAGAAGTCGTTAATTAATCACATTGTCTCAATAGATATGCAAACAAAATGATTTATTAGCTTTGCATATGAACTAACGTGGCTCGATCAATTACATTTGCACATAAGAAGGAGTGAATAAAACAAATGTTGTATCACAGTAATCAAACAATCTTGTTTATTACGTGTCTTGATGTTTGTATGTATTATGAGGATTTATGTGCCTTTATTTATATAAATTAGAAACATGTAATAACACAACACACCTGTACCTACCAACCCGCACTGGGCCCGCGTGGTAGATTACAGCCGACTCCCTCTCGAAGAGAGGAGGCCTGTGTCCCAGCTGGTAGCAGATTATGATGATGATGATGAATAACATAATAATTTGCTTACACACTAACTTTCTATGAGGGAGGTTTATGTAATTGGTTCTAATGAATGCAAGGCGCTGATTACGTTAATAATCCGTGAAGTCTGACTAACATGAACATTGAACAGCCATATTATTTTGGGGAAGCATTGCGCATCTGTGCCATAATATATATTTACTGTATTGTGTAATAAACTGACGATATTACTTTTATTTACGATGGCAACAATTTGACCCGTATGAAGCTCACGGTAGCAGTACGCAATAAAAACTCCACACATACAATGCGGTGCTCACAAAAAATCTGGATCGTTTGTCGTATGACATCACGTATCGACATCGAGTATACTCGCACGATATCGATAATGTGTCAACCGATTAGCTTGATTATGGCACGATCACATCATTGCATTTTTAAGTAGATTGGTGGTTAAAATTAAACCATAAGTATACCTTCCTACGTAAAATAGAAAGCTGAAAGTACCTAATATATTGTAACTTTGTAATGCTAATTTATATTATAAATTATGATAAGTAAATAATTTAACTTCGGCGGCCATCTGTGACAGTGGAAAAGTGAAATTTTACTTTTCCCTTTTATGTGAATAAACTATATATAAAGTAGCACCCAGAATGACTCATGGAGCATTTCGTAATATAACTATTTGCATAGCTAACAACAAACGTTTACAAAAAATAAAAAGTTTAACAAAAAACCTGTCACGACAACCAATCACAAAAAAAAAAAACGCAAAGCAAATCAACACGCAAAAAAAATCTACAAAACGATTTTATGCACGATTCGAGAACAAAAAAACGATTAATCACAATCCAAATATCCGATAGCAGGAAGATTAGCTAGATCCAGTGAATGATATGAAATATGACGAGCAATATTCCGATGTAGTTACCGTTATACGGTGGCTGGGGCAAGCATGCAAATTGCCCAACGATAATGTGCCCAATGAAGCATGAATCACGATGTTTGGAGCAAATTATGAGAGGTTAGGGAGTGGAATATGTGTTTTATTATGTAAAATAACTTGGTACTTGATATAATGTGTTGTGATGTGATGTGATGTGATGTGATGTGATGTGATGTGATGTGATGTGATGTGATGTGATGTGATGAGTGAAAGTATTTCAGTATACTGTGCCTATTGGTTTTAGCTATGAATTTGTTTTTTTTTGGTAATATACTTTGAAGACACCTGAAAACTTAACAATATTGTAGCAAGAATACATGCTAAATAAGTAAGTGACATCATGCAGCTAGTTATAAGAATTCAGCACAATTCAGAGGGGATTATTTTCTAACGATACAAAAAACAACCTTCATTTGGTGTAGTTTTCATCGAATGTGGTCTAGAAGAATCTACACTGTATTGAGTTTCAAATAGGACCACTATTTGAAACTCAATACAGTGTGAGTATACCATTTCAACATTTAATATGTTGAATGAATTCAATAACACAGGATCACCTTCTATTTTATTTTGCGATTACGTAATACGCGCGCGCTACTACATAAAAACTTATCAAAGCCAAATATTTATTTGTAGAGATTCACTATGAACTCCCTCACGCTTTTTTAGAATTAGAAGCCCCCGCTGCAACTTATGCCTTGTACATTCCTACAGTATAAACCACACCAAAGTGTAGGTTTGCGCGAGCGCACCGGCTTTCCAAACTAATGTTCCTCACACTTTTTACACCTCAATACTAGCGAAAGGCGATTCTTTTACGTTTTTACTTATGTACCAAACAAATTGCCTCAAGTGTTATAAAAAATTGAAAGCCTGGTCAATTTATTGCTTTTTCAGAGGAGAATCATTTTCGTGGAAATATTAAAGAAAATACCAATGTTTTATTTACATAATAGCGCGATAGCGGTAGCCATACACAGCTGTCTGTGTCTGAGTTAGATGTAATCCCATTCCGGTCAAACTAGCCTGTTAGTCATGCAGTATGTAAATCCGTTCGATCAACCCTTAAGCAAATATCTTAGCCGTTATAACTGACGGCACATTACAACGTACGAGTAATATAGATTTATTGGATTAGTGAAGCATACGGTTTCGAGATGCCAATAGTGCATAACTAATCGCTTACAATAACATAACAGCATATAAAATAGAGCATTATAATGCTCGATGTTCGCTTTGGTTACAATAACCAAAGCGAACACCGCGAGAGGCGACTTACCTCAGAACATAGTTCTAGTAAAAGATTCATTCGGTTACTTACGGACTGAACATCGTAAGTTTTAAGAAGGACCGCTGAATCTAGGAACTAAGAAGTCTTAGTGGACACTGTAAGTTAGGAAAAGTAGTAGGGGTGGCCCCAGTTAATTGAAAATACGACTTTAGGAAGGTTGGGTCAGAATGGATTGGAAAAGTGGCTATCAATGATGTGTTCAAGTTTCTTTAACTTATTAAAGGAACCGCGCAGGGCAGGCTTTTGTTGACTGATTTTGGTACTATGAACGATTGTCTGCTTGTCTAATGACTAATGGATCCAGAATCTTCATCTATTTTGTTCAGGAGAGCAACGTCGATTATATTATTTGCAGGTTCGCATATACTGAAAAATGGTGCCCATGGTTTTAGTGAGTTAAAAATCTTGCACCCTTGTAGGCATATCTCCCTAAGACACTACATTTAGAAGACGTGAATAAAATGACGTCATGTTTCAGGTCGCTGAATCTTGTGCACCAGCTCAACTCCCGAACAGTGTAGTAATGGCAGATTCATTAGACACAAATATTAACGACGTGAAGTATTAAAGGGCATAATAATTTCACACAGCGTAAAATATGCGATTTCTAAACGTCATGAACATAAAATTCGTTCCTAATTATGATATTAGAGAAGGCGCAACTGTAGCGAATCGGGCGCCCGTCCGGAACCAATCAGGTAATAGTCAAACGTTGCAGTGCGCAGTGTCACAGTAAGAGTACAAATATTCTTTTGTTGGTAACATCTACCTACATTGTTGACTTGAAAGTAAAAAGTTACATTGTAATGTAGTGAACTTTTTGTTTGTATGTGGCGTTGAAATTGAGTGATAACTCGCTGTATGCCAAATAAACAAGCATATAATAATGCTGAAGTCACGATGCGACTAAGCCACATATGCTATTATTGGTTACATAGGTAAATAGTGACTTTTAAAACATTCAAAATATATTTTTTCTTCAAAAACGAGCTGTTTAAACCTGTTTCACTATGAGATTTTTTCAAAGATATTGGTATTCTCACGATGGTATCGGAATTCATCTTCGCAAACATCTTGTATTTTAGTCAAAATACACACTTATACACAGTTATATTCACAATATTAAAACCGAAATAAGGACAAATTGATTATTAACATTAACTAAATTAAATTAAAACTAAGTTAAGCCTAAAAAAAGCCCTCGGGGCATTGTACCGAGGATGCCGGCGGCATTTCCTCGCTGAATTGCAATGCTGATGCGTTGCGCGAGAAAGCCGCCAGCTTTTCGGTCACCAGTTACATCAACTAAACGTTTCGCGATTTCCGCAAATAACTTAAGCGCACTGGGACCCCACGGACCGAGGGTCTCGACGTCAAAGGGCACAAAGTTGTACTCTCTGCCAAGGCCTGCATATTTAATAACTTTCAGATTTTCGGCATTTTCTGCCGCTGCACCCGCTTTAGAAGTAGTCCGTTGGAGGTGGGACGGTGCCAGTGTGTCTACACAGGTAGCGTCCCACACAAGCATCCGTCCCAAACTCCACGGGACCAAAGACACACATCAGGTTTCTTGCCATCATCTCTGACAATGCCAGTCGGCTCAAGAAGAGCAGGCACATTGATGCTGACAATCTCTTGCCAGCATCAATGTTGCCGGCGGATTATGTCATTAAGTGTCGCATGTCTTGAAAAGCGGCCTGCACTTTTTTGACAACAAGGACAAATTACGTGTTCCATTTCAACGGCTTGTTGGGCTTGGTATAACTTTGCCAGATTTGCCTTTTAATGCGTTTAAAGCTAAAGTAAAATCCAACCTTTGTTCAAACGCATACTATTCTATCAACGATTACTTAAACGATAAGAATAGTTGGCCGCTGTGATTAACTCAAGACAATGTTTATGTTCTTTCCCCAGAATGAGCTTACCTACTGACAGGTTATATGAGTTCATAAAATTGTTTATTTTATTTGACAGTATAAATCAATTTATTTTAATTTATTATTAACATAATCTACGCACTACAATGTTTTTTTTTATGAGTTGCATTGCAATAAGTGGTTAGCTGGCGACCTCGACAGTTTATTATATTATTCTTGACTGTGAAACCTGCAGCAAGTTCGTCATGCTCCGTCAGATGCCACTGCTTGCGGTAGCATCGGGGGTCAGGTGGCTTCCTTCCCTCAAATATGGTGAGGGGGGTGATGGCTGATCTTTGCGTAATGCTCGTGAACGGGTGCTGCTTGTGGTGACTGGTCGTCTTGCTGACCATGGTTTAGCTTTTGTTATTAATAACTAACTGTTTATTTATTTATTTTACTTTGATGGTGCTAGTTTATGATTTGTGACTTCAAGTTACAGCTATATTTTTATGTAAACGGCATGCCCTTTATGCCTGGACGCTTTTATTTAGGTATTAAGTTCTGTTTACGTTTTTATTTTTTATTTCTGCTTGAGTATAGTTTTCGATCTTTTTTTTTGTTGGTGTGCTAGCTGAAACATGCCAAATAATTTAATTTAATGATTTGTATTGCATACTCGTAATGTAAATTATTTTGCATATATAGAATCAAGTTGTTCTAACTGAGCAGCCAGCTGTGATGCTGGAGAGTTTGTTACGCCACTTCTTCATCCCCGCTAGAGCACTAGGAAGTGGTGAAGGGCAGGCGTTTTTGGGAGACTGTCTTATGTAATTTTGCCGTTTAAAAAATTCTGATTGTCAGCCTAGTTTGAACAAATGACTTTTGATTTTGGGGTAATTAAATTGTGACTTCCTTTAACATCAATGGTTGATATATTCAATACATTTATAGTTATTATGTGTTCATGGGATAGGTATCCATTATCGATGTAAATTCGTTTGATTTATAAAACCTCTTTTGATGTTCATAACAATTATCTTATAGGGGTTATCTTCTTCTATGAAAAGGAAAATAAAATCCCATTTATATTACAAATACTGAGTACAATTCCATGTTTGTTCATCCGTAATCTGCATGCATGCATGATGATAAGATGGCTTATACAGGTTCTATCACAAATTATTCAGAAGTGTTGGGCCAATAGGAACTATTTATAAGGAAATGTTGGTGGCCAACCATTCTCTAGGAGCTCTTAAATTTAACCCCTACTAGAAGCACAGATAAGATATCGAATACTTGAGCACTAACTTAGTGCTCGTTTAATATACTCGAACGTAAGTGAGACGAGATAAACTATAATATACCTAAAGGTTTATTAAACGTTGATAAGTTATCTCACTTATCTCTTATAGTGAATTGAATATTTTTGCAATATAGGTCGGTAATGCACCTAAAAATAGAAATTGGTGATATTTTTGTTGATATAAAACCAATAACCTTGATTGTAAAAGTCAATATTTACTTATATTTCTTAGTTTTAAGTTCGTGAGGAAAGTTTTGAGCATGAATGTGAAAGTGTGGATGTCTATAAAGAGCGCTTTATGGATGATGTAGGAATGAAATGGTCAGAAGAGAGGTGAATAGGAAGATGACACAGTAAGAAGGTTGATAGAGACGTGTGGATGAAAAAGACAAATGGTCGTTCTCAAATATAAACTTAAAAAGACCACATACAATCTTTTACATTCTTTTGGAACCTCAGTAGGTTAGACCGATGTCGGTAAATAAAGACTTCTTCGATTCCGCCGAGAAATCATTTTCATTTCTTTAGAAAATGCCATGGAATGTCATTAATTTATTGAGTAAAGGAAGTGCTAAGTAAAGAACAAGTTCAATATGACTGTATACATATAGGAACTGCATACTTGGCTGCTTGAATTAAGTGCCGTTTGTCGTGTGAACAGTATCTGGAGTGAGACAATTTAAGTAGTGAACTATACGTAAACATTACGGTGAAAAGAGACATTTTGAAAGCATGAATAGCAGGATGTTTCATGCCCGACATGGTGAGGAGCGTTCATTAACTTTAGAAAATAAAAAAGTGGGAAGCTGGTGATTTTTGATGCCTGTTTAAAAAAATACGCCTGTTTGAAAGAGACGAGGATATATCGGTGTGTGATGTGAAAATAAATGATAAGAGTGTAGAGCAAGTAAGTGAATTTGTATATTTGGGGAGTCTGTTTACAAGGGATGGAAAGTTTGATGAAGATGTGTAAAGGAGAGTAAATGCGGGAAATAAATTGAATGGTGCTATATATGCGATGGTGACCAACCAGTCGATGCCCAAAGAGGCTCGACTGCCTGTTCATAATGGTGTGCTGATGCCTACGCTTATGTATCGAAGTGAATTTTGAGTGTGGCAAAAGAAGCATGAAAGTAGAGTAAATGCTGTGGAAATGCGTTCCTTGAGACGCATGTGTGGTGTGACTATAAATGATAGGCTTAAAAATGATGTGATAACGCAACGGTGCGGTTTAAAGGAAGATGAAGTGACAAAATTTGAAAAGAGTATGCTTAGATGGTTTGGTCATGTTGAGAGGATGAATGAAAGGCGACTAACAAAAGGTATTAAATGATGAATGAACGTGATCTGTCACGTCACTGTCTGTCACTTTTTCACAGCTCATATTTATTTAAATTTACATATTTTACGTGGCCCTAGATGTCCAAATTTGATCTTTTTCTTGTTAATCAAGGCTTAACTGCTGTGCCAAAGTGTAGGCAGCTCCCAATTTTGAACAAATAATAAAATATATTTTTGTTTCAGACGTTGCGGTCCTCCTTGGCAACGTTATGGCGTGTCGTCCTGACGTCCGACGTCAACGCTTCTGAAAGACTTTAAAATAGTTATATTTTAGTGATAATTTCTATTTTGTGTTTAGTTGAGTGTTTTTCTCTATTCAAGTGTTGTTTTCTGGTAAGTGGATGCATACCGCAACCCAATCCGGTGATGGCACGTTAAATCAAAATTACATTTGTTTACATTGCGATAGATCTTTTCAATCAAAAAGGGGTCTTAACATTCATATTTCAAAAAAACATCGTCTTTGTACGAGTATTAGCCAGAACGGCCCTGCTCTAAATTTAGACCCAGTTTCTTTACCGGCACCTGTTTCCGACAGTCCAAATTCTACCCCATTCCATTTGTACCTTAGTTACCTAAAAAATAATGTGCCTGTTATCAAACGAGTCCCGCGCGGCGCCAGGATCTCCGTCGCAAACCACCTTTCAGGCTTGATTAAAAAATGTGTGGAGAGCAACCAAATTGTAGACTGGCATAATCTCTTCCTTTTTTCGTATACCACTTTGCATGTCAAAAAAGATGAGGCTACTATTTCTCTAACCCAAAAAATCAAAAATAACTGTTTAACAAAAACATCTTCACCTTTTGATTCTCCCAAGAGGGGAACATTATCTAGAATTAAATTAATTGAAGGCAAAATTGCCGACGGGGATCTCAAAGGCGCCGCACGTCTTCTTTTTACTAACGACGTGTTGTCGCCTGATACTCCTGATACCCTTTCGGCTTTGCATTCGAAACATCCCCCGGCTCCCGTGATCCCGTATTTTTTCGACTCTCCTACAGCAGACCAGGCCTGCCTCGAAATCGAAGGCAAAGACGTTATTGACGCAATAATTTCTTTTAAAACCGGTTCAGCGGCCGGCCTGGACGGAATCTCACCCCAACATTTAAAAGATTTAACTTCTTATTCTGTGGGTGATGCAGGTGTGCAGCTTATTTGCTCTATTACAAAATTAATAAATTTTATGTTTTCAGGCAAAATCAACGCTGATATTGCCTCACTTTTATTTGGTGCTAATTTGATCGCCCTAACTAAAAAGGACGGAGGGGTGAGACCCATTGCTGTGGGGTCAACTTTAAGACGTTTGGCATCCAAAATTGCGGTGAGACATATCAAATCTAAATTACAGTCTGTTTTCGAACCTATACAATTAGGATTTGGCACGAAAGGTGGGTGTGAGGCAGCCGTCCATGCCTTAAGAACCTACCTTTCGTATGATGATTGCGAAATTGTAGTCAAAATTGACGTCAAAAATGCTTTCAATTCAGTAAACAGGGATGCCATGCTGACAGAAGTTAAGAACAAAATTCCGGAACTCTATCAATACCTGCTTACCTGCTACGCAGAACCTTCAAAATTAATTTACCGTTCCCATGAACTTTCTTCGGAGGTCGGCTGTCAGCAGGGCGATCCCCTCGGGCCAGCAATTTTTAGCTTGGCTATAAATCCGATTATTCAAAATTTAAAATCAAAATTTAACGTTTGGTATTTGGATGACGGAACCCTGGGAGGCGATGTGGACACTGTGCTATCTGACTTATCAGATATTAAAACAAATTTCGAAAATATTGGTTTAGAATTAAATTTTAGCAAATGTGAACTCTTCATTCAAAAAACTTCTTACGGTTTGGATAATTTAAAATCCAAATTAAATTTTCTGGCACCGAATATCAAAATAGTAGACAGAAAGTCACTTTGCCTCCTGGGTTCTCCCATCTTTGAAGAATCTTTTCCTGATTACATTACTAACACTATTTCTAAATTCCAAAGTCACGCAAATTGTTTACTCGAAATCAGTCCTCATTATGCTCTTATAATTCTAAAGTTTTGCCTTTTTGTCCCTAAATTTACTTATGTGCTTCGCTGTAGCCCTTTTTGGAAACATCCAAATTTGCTTTCACCAATAGACGATTTAGTCAAAACTAGTTTAGAAACGATTTTAAATATTCAGCTCAATGAACCATCTTGGTTACAAGCATCCCTCCCTATTCGGTTTGGCGGTTTAGGAATCCGCAAAATTTCGAGTGTTGCTTCCCCAGCCTTTTTGTCGTCCACCCATAGCACGTCACGTCTCATAGGTAATGTCCTAAGGGCTTTGCCCACAAACTATGAGACTGCGGGCTTGGAGGATGCCAAGAATGCTTTTCAAATTGCTTGCCCGGGTAAAGAATTTCCAGACAACCTAAAATCTCAGAGGAGCTGGGACGATATTTATTGCGATTTAACATACAAATCGATTCTGAGCCGCAGTTCAGGTCCGGATCGCGCAAGACTTTTGGCGGTCGGAACCAGAGAGGCCGGTCATTGGCTACATGCCCATCCTTCTCCATATACCGGTACCTTCCTGGATCCGACCTCGCTTCGTCTGGCGACTGGTCTGCGGCTTGGGGTCACGGTATGCACTCCACACACATGCCCTTGTGGCACGGACGTGGACCGACTGGGTCACCACGGACTTTGTTGTCAAAAAAGTGCAGGCCGCTTTTCAAGACATGCAACACTTAATGACATAATCCGCCGGTCTCTTGCCAGCATCAATGTGCCTGCTCTTCTTGAGCCGACTGGCATTGTCAGAGATGATGGCAAAAGACCTGATGGTGTGTCTTTGGTCCCGTGGAGTTTGGGACGGATGCTTGTGTGGGACGCTACCTGTGTAGACACACTGGCACCGTCCCACCTCCAACGGACTACTTCTAAAGCGGGTGCAGCGGCAGAAAATGCCGAAAATCTGAAAGTTATTAAATATGGAGGCCTTGGCAGAGAGTACAACTTTGTGCCCTTTGGCGTCGAGACCCTCGGTCCGTGGGGTCCCAGTGCGCATAAGTTATTTGCGGAAATCGCGAAACGTCTAGTTGATGTAACTGGTGACCGAAAAGCTGGCGGCTTTCTCGCGCAACGCATCAGCATTGCAATTCAGCGAGGAAATGCCGCCAGCATCCTCGGTACAATGCCCCGAGGGCCTTTTTTAAGCCTAACTTAGTTTTAATTTAATTTAGTTAATGTTAATAATCATCTTGTAATTTGGTTATGTAAATAAATGATATTATCTTAAAGGTATTTACAAGGCAGATGTGACTGGAAATGCCGGGAGGGGACGCCCCAGAAATACATACAGTGACCTCATTAATGATGTTCTTAGAAAAGGTCAGGTGCGTGGTACTCGCAACCGGCGTGCGTGTATGACCAGATGTATGAACGTAAACGAAGCAAAAGGAGTATGTAAGGAGCGTAGCAGGTGGCGTTCTATAGTTTCTGCCTACCCCCATGGGAAGAAGCAGTGAGTTTATGTATGTATGTGTTTAAAAAATATTCTCTCGTCAGTTTACCTCTTTATTATATTTAATGTTTGCCTTAAGTTTCGAAATAAGAAACTTCGTGACTTCACATTGCTTAAAATGTTACTATTTGTTGTCACTTATAAGTAAGTTCATTTATTTTATTGAAGTAACTGAGCATAAAATTGAACACAATATTCCTCGCTCAAACACCAAAACTGTATACAATTCATTAATATCTTAATCAATGCGTACTTTATTAGACGTATTGAGCCTTCAAATACCCGGGCCCAGTTTGCAAAACCCGCAAGTTTTAGTTTTAGCCCGCAAAAGGCCTGCACAGTGGAACGACCTCATCATCATTAATGATTAAACTCACAATCACTTCTATATTAGCACTGGCTTATTGCCAATAGAGACTTTAGTGGGCATTCAAAACTATTTTAGCAATTTAGAGAAAGTTTTGACTTTAATCCCATTAAAAGTTACATTTGGTTGCAGAGAGCATACAATTAAGTTTGGTAAAGGAATGCGTGGAAATAGAATTGTGCTACTTTAATCTAAATACACTACAATACAAAAAGAGACATAGAAGAGGTAAACCCCAAAACTTCATATTTTGAAGGTAGTTTGAACCTAAGCTACCTAAGCTACTAAGCCAGATAAATTTTGTTTTTCAAATCCAGGAAAAAAAAGAGCTATTGCAATTTGAAGATAAGGCTTCAGCTTCAGACAAAAAAGAAGAACAATTTATTTCAATTCATACTCCACACCCTCATGCTACTTGCAAAAACATCAATTCATAACAGTACATTATTCAGCCATACTTTTCGACCGCACAGCGCGCTAAACAAAACCAGGGCCTTATTTCTTTTTTACCGCTGACAACTAATTTAACGTCAATATCGTGGTTTAAGGAAGCCAACGACGAGGCTTTTATCACTGGAGGAGCATAAAACACGTCGTGAGCGTAACGCCGAGCATGTGGGTCGACCGCAATCGATGCTATAACAACTTACATCCATTGATTTAATATTCTATCTTCGTAAGAATAACGCAACCGACCACAAAAATCCGGACGGAGTTTCTATTATATTGCTCTTACAATTGAATTGTCGGCTTCCATTTTGTTATAAAGTACTTTATACACACTTGTCAGAATAAACTGTTACCCAATTTACCCCAAAATCTCTAAATATCAAGTTTTTTAGAACGTTACTGATTACCCTAAATTGATAGGATAGAATGCCCATAGAAATAATGTTTCTATTACATAAAACCCTTCGGAACGACAAAGCGCGTGCCATAATGTTCCAACCTGATATAAAAAACACGAATATTGATAATATAACGTGATTGTATATTATTTTGACCTTGTCAGCGCTATCTAGCGGTTCAGCGCGATACCACAAGCTCGGATACGTAACTGATATGCACCGGTTTTTCAGTATTTCGATAGTACAGCTGTAAGTAGCGCTTTTACAACTGTTTTGTTTGAGAAAACAGTACCAAATCTGTATTAAGTATAGTCTTTTACCTCATAATAAACTTTATTTTAACTAAACAAGGAGTAAATAATAAATTTCGAGCACTGCGTGGTACGGGAGTGCAGCATTTTGTTCCGATACCTGCCGCTAGATGCTCCACTGTGCACCGATGTAGCGAGATTCAATATGGCGGCGCCATTCGCCTCTGGAACAGGGCGGGGAGAACAGTCGCCGAATCGACACTACAATATCTACGCGTATTTTTGTCGAAACCGTCGGCTTCGTGACTCGAACGCGGGTGATATTGCAAAATAATCCAGTGTTTCTGTGTTCATTTATGCTGTTTGTGTTATCTTAAGTGTTGTATGGTGGTTTTGTAGTGAAAAACGTGAAAGGACTTTAGGGTAACAATGTCTAGCAGTTGACATGTTTATCTGTGTCGTGTGTGAAGATTTTCCCTTCGCGTGAGGAGGTGCGGTGCGCGAGTGTGCGCGCTGGCGCCTGTGTGCGTGCCGCGGCCGTGGATACGCGAGGATCCAATGATGGATTGCATTTCCATGGATGTATAGGTAAAAATCACCCGCAAAATTTTGTTCACGTATACTTGCGCGTTGTCCCACTGTGCAGTGTAAAATGAACCAATTCTTTATTGGTCAGATGCTTTGTTTAAAATCTTAATCCTTTTTACATCTTAGTTCGGTGTATGGACGTATCCTTGAATCGATGGGGATAACATTGGATAGCGCGAATTAAAGAATGAGCTTTCCGGTTTTTAGTTTCCTTATCTGAATGAATGAGGTTGGCTGGACCTTGAGTAACACTTATTCTGACGAAATGTTTTTCTCCATGGTTCGTTGTGTAACGTGCAGTTTAGATCTTAGATCCTGAAAGATTGATACTAAATTGATAATAGGTCAATGAAGATATAAAAAAAACCTGAATAAAAACTGAGGTCTTATAAGTTCTAATTGGTTTCCGATTGAATATACAAAACCCGCCATTTTGCAAAGAATATAAAATCACACACATTACAAAAATACGATGAGCTTTATGTTAAACGAGATTCACACTTACGCACAAAGTCTTTCTTGTATACCATTGAATTTTAATTCATTACATTCATGCAGAGTCGCGCGAGAATATGGTTCCCCTCGCTCTGTTCGCTGCCTCTGGTTATCAGCTTACAAAATGTTTGATGCTGTCTTACTCTGACGAACAGCTAATACGTATAGTTCCGTCTCTTTTCGGCGCATATTGCGCGTTTTTCTTCTTTTGCCGCGTCATATGCCAGTGTCGAGGCATAAGCGTAGTTTGGATTGTTTCAAAAGTGTATTCGATGAACGAATGCATTTCGTATGCGACGGTTTGATTCGGCCCTAATTGTAAGGCTGCCGGTTTGACCCTAATTGATTTGAGTTCCTTTGTTTAGGAGGTCGGGTAGGTTATTAATAAGAGGGTACCTACGTTAAGGGTAACCGCGCAGCCAGAGTGCGCAGTTAGACGTTGGGAACCCGGCCGCGCCGCACGTGGTTTCGTGTGGACAATTTGCCGCGACTCTTATCCTGTACAGTGCTTAATGCCGTGGAAAATGGGATTTTATCATTCATGGACCACCTGGTAATAACTTCCTTTGAGCCCTGTTTCAGTCAAATTGCCGAGAATTTCGTTTGTAACGTATAGGTATTTGCCACCGTGATCCTTTAATTTGCTCCCGATGAATGATGATAACATTTAAATCAGGGCCTTTTACGGAGTGTGAAAATAAAACAATTTATTTTTGCATAAATCTGTCATTTATACCCTATGTAAATCTGTATATTGTATCGTATAATTAAGTAGGTATAATATTTTCAGTGAAGTGAGGGTGAGTGCGCCAGTGCGACTGTAGACTACGTTATTCATGGGTCTGGACTCGTTATGCAAAGCGAAATGCCGAATTATGCAAATAATAACAATAATGCTCGCTTAAGTTTTATTACGTCTTTAAGTAATGTCCCTTGTATATGTTAGTACAAGTTCTTTATGAATTCGGTAAGGGAAATTGAATAGATTTAAATAAGAGAAGACATGAAAGTTCGAAAAACCGAACACGAATTCAAGGGAAACTCTATTCGTATTTACAGACCATGATAAGAAATCTTAAATATACTTAAAACGCGAACAAATAAATTGGCAAACTTTATAATCCCTTATAATGCAAACTCCAGAAATAAAACCCACAAAATTGAATCCGTTAGTTAACGGACGGAAAGTAAGAATATTTAACTTTGGATTCAGTTGAATCTAAAGTTAAATATTCTTAATTGTCATAGAGATCAACGTGTATGACCTTTTGGAAAGCGCTAAACAAACAAGATTCCTTCGCAAATACTTTGAAAGGAAGGGATTTATTTACCCTCGGATATTTGAACAGATACTGTCAGTAACAAATCTCAAATATAAACACCTTTACGTATCCTTTCAAGAAAGACAAAGGTTTTTACTCTATCAGGATTCATCTCCTACTCTCTCTTTCATCGTCTATTTGCAGACTGTAAACATCTATCTAGTGAGCTGTGGGCTGGTACAGAATCTTTAAATCAATTGAACATATACGTGAAATCAGATATCCAATTTAATTCATCGCTGTATCTGTTCAAGATACCCCGAACAAATCGTATGATTTTCCAATCTCTTACGTTTCATTGTAATATTTTTCTCTCCACTCTCAAACGGCTTACTCTACATTTTAAAATATTAACAACACATTTCATAGAAGCAGCTTCGCTCCCTAGTCGAGTACATTACTTTATGGACGCTTCAACGTTTCAATTGTCTTGTTTTCCAAGAAATGTTTCGTCTTACTAATCTTCTTAATATTGTGAACATTCTCTAGTGTTCACGGTATTTGTAAAACTTGAGTTCTTTTTAGTTATAATTCCGCTACTGAGGAGATCTTTAAGGTAAGAGTTATTTTATTCTGCTCCGAAGTTCGTACATTAAAACGTAGAAACAAAGGAAATGGACATAAATATATTTAAAACGAATAACTCGTTTATTGGACACTTGGAAAATTAAATAAATAAATTACCGTTCTCCGAAATTTTTATCAAGATTTACCAGCGAACTGATTTCTGGTGCAGGTATTTCAACGACTTCATGTTTAAATGGGAAAAAATACGCATTAAACTTTCCCTGAAATTGTGAGGTGGGTTAAATTTTGGTTGTTTTTTAAAAGCTTCATTTTATTGAACTGTTACATTCCTAACTACATTTTCCGATCATGTCCAATATTTTATCGACTTTACATTAATCAACAAGGTTTTATTAAGATTGTCTACTTATACTAACTTTATTAACTGGTAGCTTTATTAGTTCCATATCTGACATCGTTAATGTAATGATGTTAATATATGAATGATTTGCATAGGTAATCCATCGTATAAGGAAGGCACGTCTCGGTAACGGCCCGTCGATTACTGAAGAAAGTACCTACTTTCCCTCCATCTCCAACTTATTCGAAAGTGCCAACACTGGCAACGGTGTTTAAAGTACTTGACTGCCTATTAAGTTAATCTGTCAATTTAAACGTATATTATACTCTCGCTCTCTTTGCCTTAATAAGGGAATAGGGACAAGAATGAGAGGGAAGAACGAAAGTAGGTTTTCACTCTCAAACTTAAAACTTCAGAAAAAGGAGAAAGTTCTTTTAGTACATTATTTTTTGTGTACTCAGTAAATGGGGTGTGAAGGTCAGATAGGCAGTCGCTCCATGTAAGATACTGGTATTCAGCTGCATCCGGTTAGACGATGATGATCTGTTGTGTCTTTTTTGGAGAAATTATAGGGAATCAAATCGTTCCTGAATTTCAAAATAATCGCTTACAAATATTACAATATCAAAATTCAACTCGATATGGCAATCAAAATGCTGATACAGAAAGTTCCTCTTTCATGAACGAAAAGCAATTTACATCAGCAGCCAATTTGTGCTGAGATAAAATCAATATTGTAAATCGTTTCCAGGTATTTTGCTTAGGTCTGCTATGCTAATAAGAAACTTTTAGTAAAGAAGACCTTTCTAAGCAAAATGCTGCGAAAGATCAGCTAAAGTTATTGAAGAGACATTTTGAGTAAGGACTGTATTTCGAGCTTTTTTCAATCCTGACTTATTTAGTTATTAGTTAACAAATAAATAAACAAACTCACTTTCGCATTTATAATATTTTATTAATTCGAAAGTGAGTTTGTTTATTTGTTTGTTTGTTACGCTTTCCCGCTGAAACGGCTGAACAGATTTGGATGAAAGTTGGCACATAGGTGGACCATGACCTGGATTAGGACATACGATACGTTTTATCCCGATATTTCCACGGGATCGAGACTTATGCGGGTGAAACCGCGGGACGCAGCAGCAGACGTGACGTGAACTATTGTTTGGACAGGAACCAAATGTCAATAGTTCATACAAAAATTACATAGAAAAATGAACGATCAGTTTTTTCCGAATTAGATTTTTTCTGGGAAACATTTCCAATTATTTTTCCATAAAAATCGACGAACAGCATTTTATTTTAATTTACATAAATTTTATTTATGTAGATTAAAATGGGACGGATACAAAACTTTAAATAACAAAAATCTTTTCCATAGAAAACACTTGTTAAGTTTTCGCAAAAATCGAAATGTTTCTAGAAAAAATATTGCAACAAACATCGAAATTCTACTAAATGCTGTATCGAAACTCTTTTGTAATAATTGTTACACCGTTTTTGACGGCCATTTGGTATTTTGTTTCGGATGATTGACTCAATGGCTTTTGTGTTCGTTTTATTAATCACCTTCGTATTATATTGTATCGTTCGTAGCTCTTTATTCGTTTGCTTCATCTGCATGCGTTTTATTAGGGTTCCGGACCCAAAGGTTGCTAACGGGACCCTAAGTCTGCGCTGTCCGTCCGTCTGTCCGTCCCTCTGTCACAGGGCTGTAGGTTTTGAACCATAATAGGTAGACGCTTGAAATTTTTATAGAGTGTGTAACTACTATGGCCGCTATAACAAATAATTATTAAAAAATCAACAAGGTTAAAAATTAAAGGGTCCCCCTTAAATTTTTAACTTTGTTGATTTTTGATTGACCATACAAGAAACGTCTTGTGTTTTACTAAAGTGTTTAAAAATAAAAATATTATATATATTGTACGGTGGTACGGAATCCTTTGTGTGCGACTTCGAATCGCACTGCTGCTTTTTTTGTTAGGTTTCGTTCTCTTCATTGCAATGGATATAATGAGGGCACTACGATTCCAAGGTATGACTAGAATTTCTAACAAAAAGGTAGTCTGTGCTAGGTTTAGTTTTTATAAGGAACTTCTTTGTTTATTTATTTATTACTTCAAGTAAACAAATGTCCAGAGGCGAACTTCATGCATTGGTTCTTATTATAATGCAGCATATATCATCAAAACATCGAACATAGACAAAGCAAAGTTAGTTACAGGGATCGCAGGACGTGGCATTTTGTAATTTCTGCCTATCTCAAAACGAAGGCGTGCGTTGATGTATCAATAAAACAATTCTACTTTTTTTATATTAACCCTTTACTTTTTTTATTAACCCCTTGAGATTATTAAAAAACAAGGGTGTAAGATTACCTTCCGCCTGACACAGGTCCTCACCGGACACGGCAGCTTCGGGAGGTTCCTGTGTCGGATAAGGCGGGAGGAAACGCCCGGGTGTCACCACTGTGTGGATCGCCCGGAGGACACGGTGGTGCATACGGTGGAGGTCTGCCCGGCTTGGGCAGAGCACCGCCGTGTCCTCGTGGAGGCGATCGGCGGCAGAGATCTCTCGCATCCGGCCCTGGTTCAGGCCATGGTACGGAGCGAGAGGACATCGACAGCCGTCAACTCCTTCTGCGAATCAGTAATGCTCGCGAAGGACGAGGCGGGACGGTTGAGGCAAAGGCAAATTTCGCGCCCTGTCGCCCCTAGCCGCCGCAGGAGATGCCCAGGGCGTCGGGAATCCACCGTAGGCGCGGGCTTGCGGACGGTGAGCGATGGGTAGCTCGCCGTCCGATAAGGACCAGGCCCGGGACGACGGCGCATTGTATTCCACGCGCGCCTCAAAGAGATGTCAGCACAAGTGTAGGGGTCAACTAGGGCAATTGCCTGCCGGGGTCGCGTGGAAGTTCAAAAGGGTTACCGAGGCCCCTGGCAACACAGGCAACGGAAGGAATACGGGTGGGTTTTAGTCAGTAAGAGTCTGACACACCCTCCCGCTCCGCCCAGAGCGGGAGAAGTTATTTGATAATCCTTGACACAAAAAAAGAGCGTAAGGTTAAATAACGCAACCGCCTGTACTTACAAAGTCATTATATTGGACTGACGCAGAAGGCGTTTACTTAAAATTAAGTCGCTAGTTTGCCCTACTTATTTATTTATCACAAGCTTATGCCCGCGACTTCGACCGCGTGAAATGTCTTGTTTTAACATAAAATATCCTATGACACTCTACAATACTGTAGCTTCCCATTAGTGCAAGAATTTTCGGAATCGGATCAGTAGTTCCAAAGATAACGCCCCACATACAAACTTACAAATTTTACATCTTTATAAAATTAAGTATAATAAAGATAAATAAACATACCCACATAACAAAGACCTTGATTAAAACAAGTTAAAATTAGAATATAAGAACATTGATCGTTGATTGTATTTGCATCGTTGCAGTTGCTTCATTCATTTGTAATTGCAAAGTGCTTGTACCAATCAATCGCACTAATCGAACTTTAAAAGCTTTTACATACCGAGCTTTCATTACACTATTGTATTAGCTTGTGTGTCTTCTACTTTTTACTATATTTGATATTAACTGGCTGACAACAGCTAAACCGCTGTGGGCGATCCCTTGTATGAGTGCACTAAAACACCAAAAAATCGAAGTAGATGGCGAGAAATCTTAAGGCAAATCACATCAGCGCCTGGAAAAACTACATGAAGACCAAGACTGTTCTGACAAGAGTGCTACGAAGAAGACTTCCACGCGAACAAACTCGCGGGCAGAAGCTAGTTCCAAAAACAAGTCATATAGGTCATGAAAAATCAACAATAACTGTAATGGTATATTTTAATAATACTAAATTAAGACGCTGACAACACCTAATCCACGGTCACTGTCGGACTGCATAGAAAAGAAAGCGCGATGACACAACGCTGCACGCTGGTAATTTATTGCAAAATATGAAGCAAATATCTATTTACAAAAATCTATTTATTGGATAAAAAAATTAAGTCACTATTATGCTAATATATTGCTAATAATAATAATAGAATAATCTGACCAAAAACATAATGATTGCACGTATGGTTTTTAATCGTTAAAATACATTTTTAGAGGTATCTTCGTGATTTTTTCTATCGTATCAAATTGTACTATGTTTTCAACACACTATCTACCTAGCATATATCCTGAAGAATATCATATATTTTTTTCTGATTTCGTTTACTGCAGTGGATCATATACTTTTAGGCATTAAAAAACTTGCGTTTAGCTCTTGTACGAGTAGTCCCCTTAAGCTCTTTAGCTCAGTAATCAGGCATCTTTATACGGGCCCTGAATACTAGTGCTGCGGTATTTATTTTTTAAATATCGCAACGTTATGCTGAGATTGGAGCCTTTTTGACCTCGCACAAGCCTTGATTGTTTTTTTTTTATATTTTGTATAATCGAACAAATATGTCAATTTTGTTAGTTTTAAATGCTCCTTTTTCTTACTTTTTGTATTTCTTGTGCGTGTCCCAAATAAAATATGTTTCAATGTTTTCTTATTTTTTTATCTAGGTATATCTTCTTCTATCTTTTTCTATTATAAAATGAAGTCGCTTTTCGTGTGTGAGACCACGTTGTTCTTCTAAACTACGCAACAGATTTTGATGCGGGTTACAAAATCATTTAGAGAATTTATTCCAGAAGGTTTCCAGAAGTGTACAAACATCTATATTAAAATTACATAAAATAAATAAAGCTTGATGTTTTGTCAAGTCGTAAAAACCGTGCGAAGCAGGGGTGGGTCGCTAATATTATTAAAAATCGTTACCCTCCTTTTTGCTACGCCGTAGTCGGATAATAAACTAAATAGTCTTTCAGAAAACTAAGGTTATTGGCTTATTTAATTTTAATACTTTAAGTACGTAGGTACTCGCGCACGTATGGGAGTGGCGCGAGGAGGCGAAACGCCGGGGCGTAACTCCGCTGCCGCGAGAAATCGCGGCACAGCGGACGGAGCTCCGGCGGGATCTCTTGGCGACATGGAGAGTACGGTTGTCGCAACCCAGTGCTGGCCACGCCACGATTGCGGCGATAAGTCCCCTCTTTGAGGAGAGGCTAGAGAGGCGCCACCGCGTCCTCACCTTCCGCCTGACGCAGGTCCTCACCGGACATGGCAGCTTCGAGAGGTTCCTGTGTCGGATAAGGCGGGAGGAAACGCCCGGTTGTCGCCACTGTGTGGATCGCCCGGAGGACACGGTGGAGCATACGGTGGGGGTCTGCCCGGCTTGGGCAGAGCACCGCCGTGTCCTCGTGGAGGCGATCGGTGGCAGAGATCTCTCGCGTCCGGCCCTGGTTCAGGCCATGGTACGGAGCGAGAGGAAATGGGCAGCCGTCACCTCCTTCTGCGAAGCAGTAATGCTCGCGAATTAGAAGGCGGGACGGTTGAGGGAAAGGCAAATTTCGCGCCCTCTCGCCCCTAGCCGCCGCAGGAGACGCCCTGGGCATCGGGAATCCCGGGGGGATTTCCGGCCACCGTAGGTGCGGGCTTGCGGACGGTGAGCAATGGGTAGCTCACCGTCTGGTAAGGGGACGGGACGACGGCGCGTTGTATTCCACGCGCGCCTCAAAGAGATGTCGTCAGCACAAGTGTAGGGGTCCACTAAGGCCGATGCCTGCCGGGGTCGCGGGAAGGTACTAATGGGTCACCGAGGCCCCCGCAACACAGGCAACGGAAGGAATACGGGTGGGTTTTAGTCAGTAAGAGTCTGACACACCCTCCCGCTCCGCCCAGAACGGGAGAAGTTACTTGATGATTTCCCATCCAAAAAAAAAAGTACATAAAGACAATACTACAACCAGCAAAATTAATTCTCATTAACTAACAAAGCAGAACCTCGTAAATTTTTAAATAGGTACAGTCCTGACATAAAATACAAACAATCGTTTTATTTTTCATTTACTAAATAAATATCATTTACGAATAACAGAGTTTTAATGTTGGAAGCAGTTAGCAGTTCATTAAGAGTTGAGAACTAATTATATATCGTTAACAAGGACATAACCTTGCTTACAGAGATAACTTCCTCTAAATACAAAAACAACATTTTTTTTTCTACGTATTAAATATGAATTTTGGTAATACTCACGTAGGTGTTGTGCTGTACCATTTAAATAATTAATTAGCTTTATGAAATGTTTTATTTAAAGTTTAACTAAACTATTCTTTAAACCTCATTTCTCTATCTCACTGTCGATTGGCAAAAACTTAGTTTACACTCCAGAGTTTTACAAAATATCACTGCTACACGTTAAAACACTATCTTTTGAAATAGCATTGTGTTTTTCTCGAGATAATAAACGAAGCTACCGTAGAAAACTTTGTTTGAAATCTGTATGTGAAACTTTCCTAGAAAACACCTAATAGTTTCAGAGATTAGTCCGACCACACGAGTAGACACGGTAACAAACTTTAATATGAAGTGCTTCTACAATGTTTGTAAATAATATATTTTGTTTGAAAAATGGCCGGTTCCTTCACGTTTATAGGCTTTTAACCGAGGGTTATAGTTTAAACATGGGTTTAGCTATAAAATTTCAATGTATCCTTTGACCTTTTTTTACGATCCTCGAACACTCGACTCGAGGTTTTTTAACTCAGGTCTAAGATAATATTGCTCGCGTAATATATTTTAAGAGACAAATGGGGCTGAGTGTTTTCTCGATACCTATACGTTGTACTGTAACTGAATGTAGGCTTTGTAGTGATCTGGGCGCAATCATCGACAAATTATATGTAATGATAGTATTTTTCTTTTAAGTTTTTAAGTAAAAATTTAGGCGCTTTCGTAGGCACCAAATTTTCTATCATCAGAATAAAACCTCTGACTGCTACTAAAATTAAGGGCTTATAAAATCGTATTAAAAAATTTGGTTTTATCGCTGCGTTTTGTGTCGGCATACTATCGAATAATGATTTCATTGCCACACTTGGCAAATTAATCAGGGACCGCAAATCGCATTTTTGCTAAAACGCGTATCCACGGCAAGAGGAGTATGATTTTCAGCTTCACTGGGCCGCAAGGAAAGCGGGTCGGTTATAAAAAATGCGTTAGCTTTTAAAATATTTAAGCTATCCTTTTAAAATCAAAACCAAAATAAAGATTTTTTTATTACAAATAAAAATAAAATAAGTAAAACCTTTTTATTTATTTTTGGTGATTGTATTAAAAACCATAAATAAAAATAAAGTCGATTTTTTAAATATGAACAACTTTTAAACCTTTTGTTTGTTTATAAATATGGCATTTCTTATGCAGTTATTAATTATTCTGATCAAATTCAATTAAAAACATGCCACTAACCCCTGAAGAGTGTACCAGAATTCTGACAATGCTTGAAGACGGGTTCAGTCAGCGCGATACACCAACAGTACTCGTTCTGTATAAAGAACGAAACTGTTGGTGTATCGCTATCAACCGTTCAAAGAGTGCTCCATTTGCAGATACTGGATCCAATATTCACAGACCAGGTTGAACAAGGTGCACGACACCGCGGAAGGATATATATATGGTGTCAACAGTGTCGAGAAATCGATTTCAAACGGCTGTTGAAGTCAGAAATCACCTCCTACGTGCTGGAGGGTGCTCCCTTCAGCACGTAGAAGGTCGCCGCCTCAATGTACACGTGCTCGGATTGCTATCCGAGCACGTGTACAGTAAGGCGGCGTCTTGCTGAAGCACACTAGAAGCCATTTAGACCTGCAAATAGTCCAAAACTCGAAAGGCAGCATTGAAATTCAAGGCTGTGTTACGCTAGAGAACATATGAATTGGGCTCTGGATGACTGGTCAAGAGTAATGTTTTCGGACGAGTCGAAGTTCATGCTATTCACGCACGATGGGAGGCAAAGAATCTACAGAAGACCAGGAGAACGCTATAACCAAGCTTACATTGAAGAGAAAGTGCTATACGGCGGAGACTCCATATGCGTGTGGGGTGGAATTTATTGCGAAAGCCACACTGTGCTGTGTGTGTGGTGATAGGAAATGGCACTTTAACTGTAGAAAGACACGTGAATGAAATCTTAAATGAGTATGTTGACCCAGTTTTAGTAAACGTGGGCGAGAACGCCATCTTTATGCAAGATAACGCGGTTCCCCATATAGCTCGGATAATGTTTGACCACCTTGAAGATGTCGCTATCACACGCATAGAATGGCCAGCACGCAGCCCAGACTTGAACCCCATCAATCATGCCTGGTACGAACTGGGACGACATGTACGCTAGCGAAGTTCCTTTCCAATCACGCTTCGTGAACTGAAATAAGCACTGATAGAGAAAATGGGAGAATATTCCTCAGCATCGGCTCAGAAATCAGGTGGAAAGCACGCCAAACCGTATAATATCTGTATCAACAGCTCGTGATGGCAATACAAAATATAATACTTAAATGTATAAACATTGCATATTTAATACCATAGCACATTTTTCGAAATCTAGTGAAAATTGTCATTTTTACTTAACTTACTTTTATTCAAAATAAACTTCACAATCTTGAACTTATATGACATCGATTTATTTTATGACATTGAGGTGGTCGTGGCTAAGTAATAACAGCCGCACGGGTCGATCCATCAGGTTAAGCTACGCTTGCCGGGGTTAGTCCATGGATGGGTGACCATCTCTGCACACCTAAGAATCATCCGTGCCTCGGAAAGCGTGTTAAGCCATAGGTCCCGGCTGCTTTTTGACGGTTCGCAGAAGCTCAAAAGTCTGACAACCAGTCTTACCAAGGGATATCGTATTACCCAGTTAATGGGTTGTGGAGGCCAGATAGGTAATCGCTCCATGTAAAACACTAGTATTCAGCTACATCGGGTTAGAATGGCAGCCGACGACAACATAGTTGGGAAAAGGCTAGGCAGATGATGATATGACATTGATTTAAGCACTATAAAATTGTCTATAATACAGTCTTTATTTCATAAAGCTAGCTCCAATATTTTGGAAGTTATTGAGGCTTTTGTTACCGAACTGCTTTCCTTACGGCCCAGTATAGAATCAACACCCAAACAGCAAGGAATGTTTTTTTTGAGGGTGGGAAATCATCAAATAACTTCTCCCGCTCTGGGCGGAGCGGGAGGGTGTGTCAGACTCTTACTGACTAAAACCCACCCGTATTCCTTCCTGTTGCCTGTGTTGCGGGGGCCTCGGTGACCCATAAGTACCTTCCCGCGACCCCGAGGATAGGTATTACAAAATTAATTTACCAAACAAATCAATTTAATCCCAAGTTGACGTAATTTGCCAAATTAAAGAATAATGATGAATATTAATTACTATAATTAATTAAAACATAGCATCGGTCAATTAATGTAGGTATTAATATGTAAATTCATTCATACAACGTGGATGGGGCAAGCTAGGCAAAACGTATCTATATTTGTGTAGTTACTGTGTCGAAATGTGGACTTTCGTCAATATTTATTCGGTTATTGCATGTGCATTCAACCCTCGCCTTGCTCGCATAAATATTTGTGGTTTACTGAATACGCGGAATTGTAGAGCTCTTTCCACAAATCCCTAATATTTTTGTAGGTTTAAATATTTTGAGGTTATTCAAACCGCTATGAAAAATTTAATTTACGTAGTATATACGTAGCTATAACTTTACAGTTATCAATTGTAGTAGAGGAATGGTATTGACAGGGCCACTGATGATCTTGTTCAATCTTTTGAATAGCCTTTTATAAAACCCGCGGGAAATGCCAGAGGTCGTTTCGTGGAAGAGATCAGAGCTAATATAAATACTTATTTCCGCATATAAATCTTACTTGTCATCGGCATTCTGTTCGAAATAAACTGTTAGCAGAAGAGTAATGTTACTACTACTTGTAATACTAGAAGGTAAATAAAGAATCTAGCTTACATAACGTAGATAAGATTATTTATAAATACTAAGATTCATTGACTACTTTCGGGTCGTCAGAAGCCCGAAAATCTGACAACCAGTCTTACCAAGGGGTATCGTATTACCCAGTAACTGGGTTGTGGAGGTCAGATAGGCAGTCGCTCCATGTAAAATACTGGTATTCAGCTGCATCCGGGTAGACTGGAAGCTGACCCTAACATAGTTGGGAAAAGGCTAGGCAGATGATGAAAATGATGATGATTCATTGACTACATGAAAAGGTAATATCTCGTGGGAAGTTATTGATGTTAAAAAGATAATGGCACCGATTCCCTTGTTCACAAATAAAACTAAACTTAAGTGCAGTGCATCTTTTTCTTTCTATTTCATTAAGAAAAGGACAGAAGATACATTTTAGTTCAGTCCTGTCAAATTAATAAACAAGACTGAACAAGGGAATCGGCACCAATATTATGAAAGCTAACAAACCGTCTTTTCAAGATGCAAAAGACTGACAAGCAGAAACAAAATTATCTTGAAGACGGGAGTTAGCAAAGAGTGTAATTAATTTAGCCAGACGTAGTAGAATTCCACATAATAACGTTAAAATCCACACTGAACATATTAATGGAGAAACATTTCGGCTTGGCACAGTGTACGAGCGAGAAAACTTTTTAGTTTTTTGTTCGCGCGTCGGTGCTGTTACAGAAACGGCAATTTCATTGTTGTTAAAATCTTTTGGCTTTTAGAAGTTATTCTAGTGTCCTATTGTTGGATAGGTTAGATTTTGAGCATGTTTATGTAACGAATACAATAATAAAAGAAGAAGCTGTCTAAACTAATACCCAGTACTAACAAATTCAAAATCCGATTACGCAAGGTCGGGTTAATACGCCTATCGAATAGGAGAATCTGCGTAGATCACAGATCTTAATACCTATTCAGATTTAGTGAACTCTAACTAAACGGCCCACTGTCTACAGATAATGTCATTATTTGCTATTCAAATGAATTAGAAGTAATAAAGATTTCCATGGAATAGGTCCTTTAATCTGCTCCGGAGCATTAAATCTACTTTATCCTTTGACGTATAGGGGTCTGTCTCAACGCTGATTACTACAATTATTTAGAACCATTCTGTATGAAGATCGACATGACACTGTGTACCTACGTGATGAGATTACACAAATTGTTTATCTAAAGTGTACGTAATTACTTCCATAGACACTTAAGCGGTGCCAGTGCCTTAAAGTAATCATTTTAATTCATTTCAGCCTGACGAAGAATTTCTGTTTATTACGAACAATACTGAAATTAATGTTCCAACTGTACTCGCGTTAAATACAGAACAAAATGAAATTGCGGGAAGCGATAAACTTGGAATTAAAAGTGTACAATCAGTACAGTCGGTTTATGTACAACACTGATATTATAAGAGGTTGTCCAAATCCACTGAGATCCACTGCAATGCGGCTGCATAATCAGGTCAACGTGGTACCTAGGTACGTACCAAATGAATTTAGACCGACACGGCTTCTTACATAAATGACAAACAAGATTTAAGTCGAACATAAAATTGGTGCATTGAGAAAATAACTAAACGATCCAATTTACTCGGATCAGTCCATCTGGCAGTTCCAATTCCCGCTAATTTTTAATTCAAGAAAGTTTTATGGATTTTGCCCCAGTAATATTTAATTTCATGAATAAATTTAATACTTAATTTTATTTTTATGCATTCAATACTACGTATTCAAAAACATTAACGCAAAATCAATTAATTTGAAAAGATCTGTTCAGTGCAAACTGAAAATTGTTAAAACGTTTGAGAGACAACCACAACTTAGGGTTCGGAATAACTTTTTAATTTAACACTTTCTGGCTTGAAATTTAAATTACATTAGACTAAAGCGATCGCTTTAGTAATTAATATTCATAGTGGAGTCTTTCTAGGATTTATTTTCCACAATTTCAACTCAGTAATGCGACTTAAGAAGTGTTATTTTAAATTCGCTTATCTGAGATCTCCTGCATCTCCCTCGGGCTTTCATTTATATGAAGCGAGCAAATAATTATGGCCCGTGTTTCTTTCATTGGAAGGATTAACTCTTAACTTAATGTTGAGTCATATTTTAATAAACTTGAAGATCATTTAAATGTAAGAAACGGATCTCTTTTGCCAACTGGCTTTGCCATATCCGCAGTAGCTTTAAAAGTTTAACTTTAAAAGAATTCTGTAATACCACTGATCGCTCATAAAAGCGTTAATAATTTCACATTACCTTGATATATGCGCCGTATTCGCTCCTGTGTATAAAAAGGTAATTAAAATCTCTTTAAATTCGCTTACATACTCGAGATTAATTTGTTGGAAGGGAAACACAGATAATTCGCTTTGATTGATATTAACTGTGATTTAAAGTAATTTTTAATCTGTTATGAAGGCGTCAAGTGGGCAAGTAGACAACAAATAGAGTTAAATTAACATTTATGTACTTATTAAGGCGGCGACTACCGTACGAAACGTCTTACAATGTTGCGGTTATCATGATAACTAGCGTTATGCAATCTGTTTGCTTTGTCTAGAAGTCGACGACGCAGATAACTTTGTATTATTGTTGTTGTTTTACTCAAATTAACAACATTATACTGTTTAAGTTTCCGTTTACGTTACTTAACTTCCAATAAATACTTTCCGAATCTTTATTTACGTTACTTGAGTTACAATATCCTATATTTTTAAAGTGCTGAGGTACGTTTTTTATTACAAACGGAAGGGTCCGTCAGTATCTTAAACCTGAAATCGGATTTCCATGAGATTTTCGCCGTTGTCGGTCGTTTATAAAGGAAGGTTCGGTGCTTTAAGCTTTACTTTATACATATATTTAGGGGTGACGAGCTACGGATCCGAGCAAACAGTGTTACCCTTATTTTAAACGTTTCATTTCCCCTAATTCTGTCAGTGGACTAAAACCTACGTATTATTTCGGCAACCTCTGTATAATTATTTGAATATTAATTAGAAACTTACTACGTAAATATAAACATGTTCGTTGTAGGTCATAATGAGTAGGTAGGTGTTATAATGGCCTCAATTAAGCATATTACAATTTGTTGGTAAGTGATATCGTTGCCTACTTTAATATACTAGGTATTATGTACTCCTAAATCAGATTTTATTATTAACATTGGCTTTAATTAATTACGAGTACTCAGGTGATGCATTGACTTCATGATTTTTAAAATTATTTAGTTTATACAGTATGCTAGGTACTATAAGCTTGGACGAACTTACCTACACGTACCTATGGATTGATAATATTTTCAATTTAGAAATTGAATATTCTCTACATATATTTTATTTTCGGAACTGTGTCAGTCATGCATGATAGTAGAAAACCAACTACTTAATGTAGTATCTACTTATTAAAATATACCATTAAAGTTATTGTTGATTTTTTCATTACCTATATGAACTAGCTAGCTAGAACTAGCTTCGGCCCACGACTTTGTTCACGTGGATGTCTTCTTCGTAGCACTCTTGTCAGAACAGTCTTGGTCTTCATGTAGTTTTTCCAGGCGCTGATGTGATTCGCCTTAAGTTTTCTCGCCATCTACTTCGATTTTTTGTACGTGCACTCATACAAGGGATCGCCCACTGCGGTTTTAATTTCGTCAATCCATCTCATGGGTGAGCGTCCGCATGGTCTAGTGCTCTCCATTCTACCCTTCACGACAAGGCGCTCTATAAAGTCACTGTCACTCTCACGACTCGAGGCGTAATCGAAGTATTTGAGGATACGCGTTTGGAACAGAACAGACAGACGCTTTTTGATGCCGAGTTCTTGACGTATAAGAGGTGTTGGTTCGAAACTCGATCCACGTTACCCCAAGCATTCCTCTCCTGAACCACGTTTCCAGAACGGCTATCTTCTTCTTCTTGATGTCACGCAGCCACGTCTCAGCAGCGTAGGGAACATAGGGAAAACCAGTGTTTAAACAAACCATCTTGGTGGCTTTTGTAATATCTCTGTTCCTCTAGACTTTTTTCAGTTTGTCCATCGATGATTTAGTTATCGCCATACGTCTCTTAATTTCTTCTATGCATCCACCCCCGTTTGAAATTAACGCTCCAAGATAAATGTAGGATTGGACCATGTCGCAGTTTGCAATTTTAGAGACTTCAGGCGTGTTGTTGTTAGCGTGGTCCACGATCATCACCCTAGTTTTTCGGTTAATCTTTAGTCCGAATTCAATGCTCGCACTCTTTATCTTACGAAATAATTCTTCTAGATGACTTGCGCTAGTAGCAAATAGCGTGGTGTCATCAGCGTATCGCATTTGCAATTTTATAGCCACCGATTGAGACACCGTCTGTCCTGTCTACCAGAGGAATACGCATGATGAAATCAGTGTAAACATTGAAAAGAAGTGGTGATATTATGCAACCTTGACGGACTCCTGCACTAGGATGGAAATTGTTCGACAAGATTTCATCGGTTCGAACTGAAGCTGCCTGTTTCGTATAGATTTCTCAATAGATGATGCATTAGGTGTTTCGGCGTGTCCATTCCTAGTAAAGTATTCCACAATATTGGCCACTTGACTGAGTCGAACGACTTGTAAAAGTTGGCGAAGCAGATATAGGTCGGCTTGTTAAATTCTCGGGCTTTCACAAGTGGAGATCTTAAGACATCACAAGCAACAGCCACATTTTTATAAAACTTTCCTATATACTACGTTTATAGTTTTGGTCTCAGCATCCAAAATATAGAGAGTCAGTGACGCGGGAGCAAGTGACGTACAGTTTTCCGTGTGAGAAGCAGTTCGTCCTGAGGTCGACAGCCTTCGGTAGGCATTTTCCATTGCTTGCGAAGTTTTTCGTGTTTAGTGAATTAATGAACGCCTGCGTTTCTG
Organism: Atethmia centrago; assembly: GCA_905333075.3. Classification (NCBI taxonomy): domain Eukaryota; kingdom Metazoa; phylum Arthropoda; class Insecta; order Lepidoptera; family Noctuidae; genus Atethmia; species Atethmia centrago. Next base: position 14,274,951 of record HG995381.1, on the reverse strand, counting down.
CATAATATATTTCCTAATAGCACATCACTGATACACTGACTGTTGAATTCTTACAGATTATTCGTGAGGAACGGGTATCCCTAAAATAATACAATAGTAGATTGTAAACGCATGGAATTCCTCATTAACAATCACCTAACCATAGATATTTATTTTTATTATAAACCAACACACAACCAGAACCCAAACTTAATGTTTTTATGTGTATGTTCTACGAACTATCATATAATAGTATTACAAAATTTAAAAAAGAAGCATAAAATATATGAACTGTTGGGAATTGAACTTAGGTTTGTAAAGCAGTCGCCAAGCCGCTAAGCTTTGTTGGCAGTTGATTAAAGTAGCCGTTCTTATATATTGATTGAGCTCCATATAGGTATAATGATCTATTAAAAGGTTAAATCAGTAACTATCTGCTATATTCGTTCCATATTCAATCCAGCTATATTTTTTGCAATTCCTGACTTTTCTAGTACTCAAACCTTAGTTGGTCCCATAGAGTTTTTTGATCCTTGTAAGAAACAGGATCGAATAACATGATAAAAGTTTTTGTGCAAATTGTCCATTCTCTTGCTGATTGTATTTTTTTTTCAAAATTTGTGACTGCAGATCAAAATGTTTAAAAAGTTAAGGACAGTCTCCTAAGACTGTTTTCTTATAGCGACAACGGTTAAGGTACCTGTCTTTATTGTCCCACCTCAAAAATAACTCCACTCTGCATATGTCGTGATTGACTGCTTAGCTCCAAAAAGGTATAGCGTGATTATAATCATTTAAAAGGTTAAATCTGGAACTATCTGCCATATTCTGCCCGGCTTGGGCAGAGCACCGCCGTGTCCTCGTGGAGGCGATCGGCGGCGACGATCTCTCGAGTCCGGGCCTGGTCCTGCCCATGGTACGGAGCGAGAAGGCATGGGCCGTCATCGTCTCCTTCTGCAAAGCAGTAATGCTCGCGAAGGAGGAAGCGGGACGGTTGAGGAAAAGGCAAATTTCGCGCCCTCACGCCCCTAGCCGCCGCAGGAGACGCCCTGGGCGTCGGGAATCCCAGGCGGATTTCCAGCTACCATAGGCGCGCGCTTGCGGACAGTGAGCAATGGGTAGCTCGCCGTTTGATAAGGACCAGGCCCGGGTCGACGGCGGGTTGTGTTCCATGTGCGCCTTAAAGAGATATCGTCAGCACAAGTGATAGTGATCCACTAGGGGGATACCGAGGCCCCTGGCAACACAGGCAACGGAAGGAACACGGGTGGGTTATAGTCAGTAAGAGTCTGACACACCCTCCCGCTCCGCCCAGAGCGGGAGACGTTATTTGATGATTTCCCACCCAACAAAAAATAAAAGAGAAAAGTTCTTCTAATGCTTGCTTAAAACAAAACATGACCAAACCGTTAGGTCCTTAATAATTTATTTTCACAGTCCAATATTAATTAATTAATTGGAATGACGTTCAGAAGGGGCGCGGCAAAACAAACAACATTCTATCGCTAACACTAAACAAATAATTAATCTTAAGCTTGTGCAAAAACTAAAAACAGCCTCCATTTTATATTGGTAACGATTTTGTTGAACAGACAAAAATCTAAAAACTATATTTTCGGCTTTAGAATCGTTCCCAGACCTCGTAGAAATTAGTGGTTGTCAAAAATATTAAATGTACAGTCTTGATTTCGCTACGATATTATTAAATGTATTTGTAGATTCTAATGCACTACGAGTGGTAATATTGTGTCATGTCGAGTGTTTGCAAGCTAAATATTTCTTCTTATTATTTATTTTCCTGTGTTCGTTTATTGATTTATTAAATAAGGTTTTCCCTCAGCTTGTTTGTACAGAAACTCGTCGTTTAAAATTAAAAGTAGAAATATATTTGCTTGCTTTGTTGTATGTAAGTACCTTCTTGACAACTTCAAGAAGCCCCACCGAAATTAAAATAAATATATATTAAATATTAAGAGCTTCCCTTGTATACACCAAGCCGTAACTTTAGGCTTAGAATAATACTGAAGTATTATTTTAAGCCTAAAGCCGGTGAGTAGCCGGACTATCGTATCTAGGATTAGAACGAGTCTAACAGAATATGATTGACACATCACAACGCTCTACATAGCCGACCTTTTCCTGAAACTGGTTGTACCCACCATTAACAGCAGTGTAGGTACTTTACCTACCTAGTTTTACTATGTATTTACACATCTCCTTCCAAATGTACAACGTTGTCTATATCGCAGCTCGCCGTGTTTCTTAGCACTTAATAATCAGCTACTTCCAGCTGTCAACTTTCTGACTCTATCTCTGTGTGCCTACAACTCAATATTTCACAGCAAATATTCCCGCAATGTACAAGGAAACATTTAACTAATCATTTCCTTTTATTAACTTGGAAATTTATTCGTATTTATAAATGTAATATTCATAAGTATTGTAATTATATTATACAATAATAATTACAATTAATTTGCATGCTGCGTTTGTCTGCTTAATGATTTATTAAACAGATAAGACGTAACCATAAATTGGTTAATTGAATGCAATTCAAATGTTTCTTGTTTATGTTGTAATATAACTCTTTACTATCGTGAAGGGTTTAGGAAAACATTATGCGCTTTGTTTCAGAAAAAATAAATAGATATAAAAATAGGATATTTATATTTAGAATAGAATTATATCCATTTCCTTTATTAAACCTATGGATTTGTGTCCGATAAAAGTTGTAGAACTGTGTATTATCCGACATTATTTTATTAAAGCTGAGAAACACTGTTGTTATGGACTAGTAAGAAATGGAATATTATCTAAAACATATCTTACAGTATCTTACTAAGTACAACACTCCAAGTTTAGAAAATAGACAAAGGCCGCACGTGTTCGAAACAAAAGGCAATAAGGAATAGGGTTGGCAAACATTTCATAATTTAATTATTAATAAATTTTCATTATATTCTAACCAGTCTGCTAAAAAATTGGAGTTAACGAGTAACTTTTAGATAAAGTTATTTCTATTTATTTAGGTGAAGTTTAGCTCGCTCAGCGAGCTATGGAACGGGCTATGCTTGGAGTTTCTCAGAGGGATCGAATCAGGAACGAGGTGATGAACCTAAGTTGTTGACATACAGGCTATAGGCCAACCATACGGCCTATAGCCTCTATGTTCGCAGGCGACAATCTTCGCAGGGTGGCTGGTAGCAAGCAGCTGGATGAGAGTTGCCGCAAATCGAACTGAATGGCGTGCAATTGGAGATGCCTATGTCCAGGAGAGGACTGCTGTAGGCTGATGATGATGTATCTAACAATATTATGATGTTGTTCCTTGCAGTATTTCCGATCTTCGACACCTAGTGCAGAATAAATAAAATTCCACTACTACGTTTTATAGAACACAAAGACTCCGGTCTGTTTCACATTTACCTTTTATTCCGATTCGGCCGAAACATCGGGAATAATAGGTATAGTGCCTTACAATTGTAAACGTGAAATAGATTCGAGTCCCAGTGTTCTATTAATGTGTACGATTCGGAACGTTTGAACAAGTTTTATGCATCTGTAGTATGGATAAAATTTACACAGGGATGAGGATGTGACACCATATATAGATAATAGAGATAAAAATAATAATAATGCTTCTGAAATTAGTTTCGCCCCAGATTATCCTGAAAATAAATACCCGAGGATTCTAAATGTCAAACCAAAACGACAGCCCTGCTAATTCGCGGTGGGAAACGTATTAAAATGAGTACACTGACTATTAATACGTGTTCTTCCCTTCTCTTCATGTTAAAAGCTGACATAACAATACACACGTGTAAATATTTATTTTAATGCAAACTGAAGTAAGGATATTTATTTTACCGGGAATGAAAAACGTCAAAGCAAACCACTTGATAACGCTGTATTTTAAGGCGCGAATCTTGTAAAAGATACGGGAACAGCACTCAATAGTGGTCAGCCACTATTGAGTGCTGTTCCCGTATCTTTATGCTAATATGTAGCTAGCTCTACAATAGACACAATGTAATTGTTATCTTTAATGGGAAATGGGAAAATAATAATAATTTCACCGTCAAACTATTGTATGCGTCTATGTTCGTAGCGGCCGCGGTCGTAAAATGCAGGAGCGAGATGACATAAGACTCAGTAAAGAGAATTTTGAAATTCCTCACTAACAATTCACCGTCCTACTCGCATTTCATTACCGCGACTGCCACAAGACTTGGCGCTTACGGAACATGCGGCAACCCTGTATTTCGCGGCGCGAATCTTGTTATTTATGTTCACTGACCACTATTGAGTGTTGTGTCTATGGTAATAACCAACACAGAAATAGACACAATGTAAGTATTTATTTTAATATGAACTGGGGAAATAACACAAATTTAACCGGGGATGCAAAATTACAAACTACGGTATTCGCAAACGCGGGGGCAAGACGACATGAGACTCTGCAAAAATGTTTTAGAAATGTACTAATTATATTATTCACCGTCTTACTCGGAAGGTTACCTAACACGCGACAGCCGACCACCCAGTATTTCGCGGTGCGAATGTTGTTATTTATGTTGACTGCCCACTATTGAGTGCTGTGCCCGTCTCTTTATGCAAACTGCTAGTACTACAATAGAAACAATGAAATTATTTATTTTAATGTAAACTGGAGAAATAATTGTAATTTTACCGGGGATGTAAAATGTCAAACTATAGGCTGCACCGAGGCTGCCGCGGTCTTAAGACGCGGGAGCGAGACGGCATGAGACTCTGTTTTAGAAATCCCGTACTAAATATTTACTGTCCTACTCGCACGTTATGACCGCAACTGCCATAAGACTACATTTACCTAACACGCGGCAACCCTGTATTTCGCGGCGCGATTCTTGTTATTTACGCTCACTGACCATTATTGAATGCTGTTCCCGTCTCTTTATGCTAATACCTGACATTACAACGTACAAGTGTAATTATTTATTTTTATGTAACCGAACACTGCATGAAACCAGAATTTTAATATTAGAGAGAAGGTACTCTTTGTTTACTTTGGCATAGAAAACAGTAAAAGAAATAAGCGCACGCGATGTGTGGAGCTTCCTATTGTCTCGCGTAAGCGGGGTATATGTAGGTACAGGCTTTTTGAACACAAAGGTATGGACTAGACACCACTTACCTTTTTATAGCCTGGTAAAATGTCGCTATGTAGTGAAAATTCTTACAATATTAACGCCAGCCTTGCTTTGATCTTTTTTGGGTTCATAGGCGTTGCTAATTTAGAACCTCTTCTGATTAATTAGAGATAACTGAAAGTTTTTCGTATCTAGATATCTCAATATCAATAAGATGTTCAATCCAAATACTTGTTAATACTTGAAGTATTTGGACTGAAAATCTTCAGCATTAAAGGGAATTTAACATTAAAAATGCTGCTACGTAGCTCTTTTATTGACGTAATTCTCTCTCTCTTTTATTGATTCAACTTATAATTAAACCACTTTTTACATATATACAAACGATTTTCTCAAACCCAACAAAGCAGGCAAAATGCAAAACGACACCTTTGTTCGTAAATAATTATCTTTGCTTGTGAGAAATATAAAATTTTCTTGTAATCTTATCTCAAATCAAAAGTTCCCAAATGTTCTCACTTCATTTGCTTCCATTTTGCTTAAAGTAAACGTCTTTAGATACAAATCTTTTTGAAGTAAATCTACATTAAAATCATCTTCAAAACTTCAACACTTTTAAACTCTTAGATGTCGGCTTCGCAAAACGATTACTTTAAAATATAGCACCATGGAAATTATATATATTCTGTACTGCATTAAAATTTTTCCAATAAAGTGATATAATTATGTGCCCTGATGATATTCTTCGTTCCGGAATAAGATAAATCTGAACGGATCCAATAACGAGCTGTGTGAATAGGTACCGTATGAAGCCACCAACAACATAGAAAGTACTTATTGGATAATTTGAATACAAACACCAAAGCTTTACAGCAAAGTCATCGTCATGATCATCATTCTCCTGCCCTTATCCTAATTTATTTGGGGTCGGCGCAACATGTTCCTTTCTTCCATATTTCTCTATTAGTTGTCATCTCGGTAGTCACCCCCTTTCTGGCCATATCATCTTTTATACAGTCCATCATCGTTGCTTTGGTCTTCCCCTACTCTTATAACTATCGGCATTCATACTCTAAACTTTCTTCACGACATTTTTCTCATTACTCCACATCACATGCCCATACCATGACATCCGATTACAAAGAACAAAGCTTGACAGCAAAGTATCAGATAAAAATAAAATAGACCAGGAAGTGACTGAACTGTTACAAAGCCTGTTTACTGATATCCATTTATAGCGTGTCATGGCGACACTACGAGTACATTCATCTTCTAGTTCGCACGCAGAATACCCACAAATATTAATTTAGTAACCCATGCATGTTGAAAATGAAATACGGCCGACATAGATCATTCTGTACAAGACCAACAACGTTTTACACCACAAACCGTGTCGGGTTGGCGACCCGCTCGAAGCAATAAAACAAATCCACTTCTCCAAATGACAAAGAACTTTGGAAGATAAGCGACGAACGAAACACTTTTATTTCGTTCCCCCAAATACTTGAAGTGTTGGTAAATGTACTGGCACGTTTGTAGTTTAAAGAAGTGTTATCGTTCAGGCGGTTCGAGTCACGCGACGGCCATTTCACTCGCAGTACTTGTACACCTCCCTACAGAACATCCACGATGTCTGGGAAAACCGTAATGGCACCCACGACATCTATTGTAACTAGCTCAAATGCTGAAATCAGAGCATTTTCGTTGTAGCTGGATATAAAACAAGTACTTTTGTTGTCAGCGGAATTATCTGACTTCAAAATTCGTACAGTTGTGGGTGACAAAATAGGTCGGGTCTCAAATACAACCTTTTCTGTTAGTTTTTCATTATCGATTCGCCTAACATATTCTAAATCCTTTTCAATCTTTGCATTGATTGAAAGTATCGGTTCTCGTGCGGCTGCTTTCAAAAGTAATTTCATATATGTAATTTTTATTTTTTTTAATCGCTTTAGGTAAATATCATTAAAACGCTCGTCCTCTCTCCTACTTATTTGAAATTTTGCTGTGCCCGAAAGGGTCCATAATTGTTTATTTTATTAATACTTACCACCTGTATGTGTACATTATGGATTTATGGATTGCAATAAAGATTAATTAATTCATTGATTGATTGATAAATACCGTTTTCTTTATCACTCACTCATGTTCATGTAACTTTGTGTCAATTATGTACTTCACCTGATGTGGTTGGTCTCCTACACATTTCCTGCCTACATGAGCTTTTTTTTTTTGGATGGGAAATCATCAAATAACTAGTCCCGCTCTGGGCGGAGCGGGAGGGTTGTTTCAGACTCTTACTGACTAAAACCCACCCGTATTCCTTCCGTTGCCTGTGTTGCGGGGGCCTTGGTAACCCATAACCTTCCCACGACCCCAGCAGGGCCTACATGAGCTGGAAGTGTGTCGGAGGGCAGACGCATAGACCTGGTACAGGTACAACCTGTAATTTTGTGATCCCAGCTTTTTACTCCAGTTGTCATCATTATTACTGTTGTTGGTAGTCATGTTGTAAGATTACGTTTTGGGTGATAGTCAGGTCGAAACCTATAATGTGAACCTGTGATATACTGTGATTGTTACCTGTTGTTACTAGCTAAGTTGTCTTGTGATTAAAATAAAAAATAAAATAAAATATCGCTTTCCAACAACGCTAGATGAAACCACTCTTAAGGCGCTGACAAGACCCAATTGACCAAAATAGGCTTCTCTTAAGAAAGAAAATTGCCAAATCTGTATAGTTTGTGGTAGCGGAAAAAATATATGTTAATTTTGAACATATTTCCCAGAACTTGGTTGTCACCAAAACACGTTTTGAAAAAAAATCTCGATACAAACTAACGTTAAACTAACCTCTTACCTTGAGTTCTAATCCAAAATATCTGTATTAAATATCAACATCCATTACGTATTTAATTAATAACAAGTACGTCTTATTCTAATGCAGAACTTGGTTGTTTTTTATTTTCGATTACTCAACTCAATTCTGAGTAAATAAATAATTACTTCATATTTTGCAATAAATTACAAGCGTTTTGTCGTCGCGCTTCTCTTTCTTTTCTATGCAATCTGACAGTGACCGCGGTTTAGGTGTTGTCAGCGTCTTAAAAGACAGTTTAATGAACTTGGGCCTCGTGCCTTTAATATTCCGTTCCCCATTCCGTTGGTAGTTATACCGATAGTGGCTTCACCGCACAAATAGTTTGGTTAGCAAGTCAGCGGGCGTTACGCGCCTATCACAGCTACAAGTTGAATTGACGGGCAGAAATCCGACCATTTCAGTTTAAATATTATCTGCGAGGGTCGAGTTGATCGATTCGCCCCGTCAGAATCTGACAGATAGTCGGGAATGTCCCTCGATCTATTTGTCTTCTATTTGTTTGTTGTGTAATCCGAAACGTGCTAGCAAATCTGCGGAGCAGCGATTGATGTATGCGAAGTTAAAACTTTATTGTCAAGTTTCGATTTTGGATTCTGTTCCAAACAGAGTATTAGAAAAGTTGAGAGCGCTTACTGAGTAGATTCACGCGCCAAACAATAAAGCAAGTCTGCTATTTTATTGTTTTGATACTTTATCTTTCTATTTGATATTGGCTGGTGCACTCGCTACGTGTATTGCGTACTTATGTGGGTAAAGAAACACTATTTAAAGAAGCGTTCAAATCCTAATGGGTTTAACTTGAGTTTCTTTTTGAAATAGTCTGAGTAGTTTATCTTCAGATAAGCGTTTTTCTTCTTCTTTGACTCGTTGAGGTCATTAAACAGTTGATAAACTGTATGTATAGGTTGTATGTAGTTTTTGCAGTGCCCTTACGGGGTGCATGTTTCATAGTTATTTATGCAAATGTTGCATAATAAGGGGTATCAAAACACGAATGCGGATTTAAGGATAATGTATCACATCGATTTAAAGATAATGTTTTAAAGAGTCTTTTAGTACCTAATTATGTACAGTTGTATACAAGACTTTATCTACACACACGATATGAATTCTTTATAAAAGGTTCTGAAACCATAGGGTGTTGTACAGTGTTGTAAGAACTATGTAAATTCATGGCAAGTTTCTGGTAATAATTGGTTAGAAATGTCCTTTGCTGCATTAGAAATATCCGGTGGTGTGTTATCAAAGCTTGTATCACTCATTTTTGTAAACAACAAAGTAAGACATACTCGTATTTGCAATACTAATATCGAACAAAAATGGCTGGATACGACGTGAATTCGAATAACCTATTTTTTGTAAATTAGCGCGCTGTGGTAGTGAAACGTGCGTGCATGACAACGTTCTTTTTTTGAAAATAAATTGCATAAAGAAATTTAGTAAAACATTATAACACTCGTTTGGATGATATTATGGTTACTATGACACTGATTGTTTGACTATTGGCATTAAGCTAAATGTTTCAGAAACTTTTATATAGGATTTATAGCATGGGTGTAGATAAAACTTTTAATCTTATTCCAACCTCTGTGCAACATGTTTACAATAAAGTGATTTGATTTGGGTAGGTATACCACAAATTATTAACCTTTTATGTATTCCCAATTAAGATAAAATGAAAATTATCGTTCCATTTTAATTCATCTATAAGTACTAAAGGCTTTATGTTGTGTTATTATTTTAAGGCGCTGACAAGACCCAATTGACCAAAATAGGCTTCTCTTAAGAAAACAAATTGCCAAATCTGTATAGTTCGCGGTAGCGGAAAAAATATATGTTAATTTTGGACATATTTCCCAGAACTTGGTTGTTACTAAAACACGTTTTGATAAAAAAATCTCGATAAAAACTAACGTTAAACTAACCTCTTACCTTGAGTTTTAATCAAAAATATCTGCATTAAATATCAACATACGTTACGTATTTAATTAATATCAAGAACGTCCTAATTGAAAGCAGAACTTGGTTGTTTTTTATTTTCGATTACTCAACTCAATTATGAGTAAATACATAATTGCTTCATATTTTGCAATCAATTACAAGCGTTGTGTCATCGCGTTTCTCTTTCTTTTCTATGCAATCTGACAGTGACCGCGGTTTAGGTGTTGTCAGCATCTTAACATGTGAGCGGACTAACTACTGAATTATAAATACATATACATTCTTACTTAAGTATGTCAAGTAACTATCGTAGGAGATGAGTTAGCCTTTTAGCTTACGTTGCTAACATGGCTTTTGATTTAAGGATTAGTGTGTTAAACTTCAAGATTTATGCGCATTTAATTACTCTAATTGGCTTCATCCGTTAAATGTGTATCTCCATAGTTTAAGCTACTCGTACCACACCTCGTAACTAGGTTCACAGATAATTAAATTAAAGAAGATATACCCAGCAAGGCTACTGAATTGATTAACTAAGGAAATTAAGTTTCTGCTATCGGTAGCTTCTGTTTTTAAATTAGTCTGAAAATCTATGTAGGAATCTACAAACTTGATAAAAAATAGTTACTCCATTATCGTCGGCATGAAACTAACCGTTGGGTTCTAGAAAATATTAAGATATTAAAATATGAAGAGCGCTGCATATAAAATTGACGCGAACCCATGCATAATGAGAAGTTAACTGGAAAACTTAATAGTACCCTCGACACGTTTTATTCATGACCATAAAGCCTTTTAACTTTAATTCACAAGGTACCCTCGGTTCGGAAATTTATGAAGTGTCACTGGGAAAGTTAAGTCGTTGATCAAACTTGTGCTGCCTTGTTTCAAGATTATCTCACTAGATATTAATCAGTAACCGCTTAATTTGCGTAAGTAAATACAGAGTGTATTGTTAGACGAACAAACCACACAACTTAGATAATGATAAATGGACCCCTTTCTATGTACACAACAAAGATTGTCTTGTTTCGAAACTGTGTTTTGTTTTCAAACAAATAAACGTCGAAACGGTGCTTAAAAGCTTTCGGAAGATCTATAGACAAAGATTGCCAATTAACACGACTATTTTGAATGTTTAAGCAAACGTTAAGGCGATGACAAGACCCAATTGACCAAAATAGGCTTCTCATAAGAAAAAAAATTGCCAAATCTGTATAGTTTGTGGTAGCGGAAAAAATATATGTTATTTTAAACATATTTCCCAGAACTTGGTTGTTACCAAAACACGTTTTGAAAAAAAAAACTCGATACAAACTAACCTCTTACCTTGAATTCTAATCCAAAATATCTGTATTAAATATCAACGTACGTTGCGTATTTAATTAATAACAAGAACGTCTGACTTGAATGCAGAACTTGGTTGTTTTTTATTTTCGATTACTCAACTCGATTTTGAGTAAATAGATAATTACTTCATATTTTGCAATAAATTACAAGCGTTTTGTCATCACGCTTCTCTTTCTTTTCTATGCAATCTGACAGTGACCGTGGTTTAGGTGTTGTCAGTGTCTTAAGTTACAAAAGAAACAGTAAGTTAACAAACGCACCGACCATAACCAGCTCCGTTAAAGTTTTATGATAATTACAGAGCAAGTAAGTGAGGAGGCAAGGAAATTGTTCAAAACACAATTCAAGCTTAATAGAAGCGCGCAAAGTTATAATAAATTAATTATTTATATCAGACATCGATGCGTAACTGAGTTTCCAAGTCAAGTTCCAGTAAGCTCAGAGACAACTAGTGGAAACTAATCTTCTAAAGCTAGTGTATTAAACCACTGGCAAATCTCTCGTTTGTCACTTCGGCACCGCTGGCTAGACTCGTTACTCCGAGTAAATTTATCGTCACTTTATACAGCGCTGAGTCAGTTCCAGTCAATTCAAGCGCTCTGTTGAGATCGATTAGCTGACGACGGCCACGTTTTATTGTTTAGAAAACGGTACAAGCGTCCAATGTCATATACATCGTTAATATCGTTCTCTCCCGCCACGTTGAAATGTCAACCGAGCGTAATAAATGTCTCAATAACTCAACACGCTGACAGATCGCTCGGGCTATCATTAAGGCATAAGTAAATTATTTCATTCGTTAAACAGTCGACAAATAGTCGAGTTTCCTCGTCGACGAATTCCGGCGAGTGTCCCGGGAGTCCCAATCAAAAGTCTGCAACAGTACTTTGGGACTTTACATTAGGAATGAGAGTGTTTCGCCGCGAATTGCGTCTGTGGAGCGGAGATTCTAACTTGTTATTAATTAACTGTCACCGTGACGCGGGCGAGGGAAACTGTCTACGTGGGAACACCACCACATGACGAAAGCGATGTTTTTACAATAAATGTGCTGCGCGATTCATCGCAAATTGAGTGGATAATATTTACATCGAAAATTTTTCATGAGAACGGAGATATTTTCGGAGAGTATACAGAAAACGAATGTTTATTATCGAGCTTGTATTTCTTGTGGGATATACTTAGATACTTAACCGCATTTCAATCATCGTTATAAATACTTGGCACGCGCTGCGTCTGTGGACCAGGGACATAAATCAAGAAATAAAAACGTTAATGACTCTCACATTCGCATGTACAGGCTGGTGTATAAACATTAAGCACAGTTGGATACTTTATAGTACATTATTATGCCTGTGTGTCCCTCAATGTCCTGAAAGTTTTTTCATTTGTTTTTTCGTCGAGCTCGCCTGCACTTTTGATAATTGCTGTGTTTTATGGCTACTTCATGGGCCACACAAACCATTCGTACATTCGTACTGCATGACGGCATGAGAGGGTAAAATGCCAACAAAAAACAAAGACGAATATGATGACTGTTTGGGATGAGCCTGCGTTCTCGATATCACAGTTTTTTTTTTTACTGCCTTGAATTTTTGGCATAGGTATGCGTGTACATGCGGGTTTAATAAAACTAGCAAAGCCTTTAAAATCAAATTAATGAATTCACTGGAATTATCTGACATGTACTTTCTGGAATAAAATGGTCATATTTTTATTATAATGGTGATCGTTTAGTTTAATCGTTTTATAGAAGTGTCAAATAAATCTTACTAATATTATAAATGCGAAAGTTTGTAAGGATGGATGGATGAATGGATGGATGTTTGTTACTCTTTCACGCAAAAAGTACTGAACGGATTTGGATGAAATTTGGCACAGTTTGACATAGTTTATATCCAGGAATAACACATAGGATACTTTTTATCCCGATATACCCACGGAGTCAAAACTTATGCGGGTGAAACCGCGGGGCGCATCTAGTGTATAATAATAAGTGTAAAACTCTTAGAGTACAATAAATATGACAATTTTAGACAATTTTATTATACAAAATGACAGCTAGCACATGTAGATTACTCCAGTGACTTCTTTGAATTATTAGAATTCGGCTTTAGAACCAGATACACATGTGAAGCATAACAAGTATATAACAATAATACTTTTATTGCAATAATCACGACGATACATTTACCGTCGTAATATAATATCGTGTAAAACAGCAAAATTCATCAGCCTATTTAACAGTAAATCCGTTTACGTTTTCTATGTTCGCTACGTTTCACTGCAAAACATGTTTCACGCATACAGAAATCATTATTTATATTACACATATTACTAATTGTCGGTATATATCATAATTAAATGTCAGATAAGTAGTCAGATAGTAGTCAGACATTTCGATTCGTATCTACAAATGTGGTTACTTCATATTTAATAGGAAACAGTTATAATTGACATTTGAGCGTCAATTTATCAATTTAATTATTAGTAGACTCGTGTTTTAAGTTTCTCTTTTTTGTAACTCATACTTACCTACTTGATATTTGGTCTGGACATAAATACTCTTTTTTGTTATCATTAACTTTGAAGTAGTTTGTAAGGAAACTTGCTAGAACTTAATTTACGGTATAAAAAATACAACTAGATAGTACTAGATAGATAGAAATGTTATAAAGATGGAGAAAGTTTGTTCATAAAACGTTAAATAAATCAATTTAGCTGTAAGTATATCCTGTATGTATAATATAAAACCATTTAAATCTATCAAACAAACTTAACTGTTTCAAACACAAAAAAAACATGTGTCGTAATCACAGATACAGCATTCTATTTATAACCAAAGATTAACCCGGTGTTGATATGTCTCATTCGTGACCAAGACCGATCCGTCGGTTATCGTTCACTCGAGACATTTTTAGTGGAGCCACGCGGTGTTCCCGAGACGTCCCTAGGCCCGACTAGAGATGACCATTAACGGTTTTAACGTTTAATTCAACTTATATATTTTTTACTTTACACATTGTTAAGTAAGTAATAACAACCAAGAGACTTATTGCAGTAGATTTTTTTTTGTAACTAAACTTTTAAAATGACATTTTGTTTGACGGGATGAATGTTAAACTATATCTATAATGTATCATTGAACTGTTTAACTTTTAATTAAACATGTGCCTATTGATAAATCTTTTATAATTTAACTAGCACAAGTAAAAATAACAAGACGAAGACTTAAGTGGAAACGCGGTCCCTATATTTTATGCGGCAGACATAAATTCGCCTCTCGCCCCTAGCCGCTGCAGGAGACGCCCAGGGCGTCGGGAATCCCGGGCGGATTTCCGGCCACCGTAGGCGCGGGCTTGCGGACGGTGAGCAATGGGTAGCTCACCGTCCGGTAAGGACCAGGCCCGGGTCGACGGCGCGTCGTATTCCACGCGCGCCTCCAAGAGATGTCGTCAGCACAAAAGTAGGGGTCCACTAGGGCCGATGCCTGCCGGGGTCGCGGGAAGGTACTTATGGGTCACCGAGGCCCCCGCAACACAGGCAACAGGAAGGAATACGGGTGGGTTTTAGTCAGTAAGAGTCTGACACACCCTCCCGCTCCGCCCAGAGCGGGAGAAGTTATTTGATGATTTCCCACCCTAAAAAAAAAAAAAAAAAGACATAAATTATAACTAAAAAAATAATATTTGGATTAGTTTAAATAACTACGGGAGAAAACAGAGGATTAAGTTCGGACGCGAACGACCACGTGGCCGCGTTTCCATTTAATTTAAAGTCTTACCCGTTATATTTTTAACCTTTTATAATATTTTTATTATTCAACTTTAACTTTTTAACCACATCTCTAGTCCCGACACAACACAACATGTGTAGAAATCGCCCTATATGTGGCATATACCGCCCTATTTGTGGATCAAAATAATCTCCTGTCTCCACTAATGAAAGGTTTTTATGTTCTCGTTAGTTAATGGCGTCTGACAGTTTAAGGTTTTGTTTTGATACTGTCATAGTTAGTGTTGATGATTTTTGTTAGATAAAATGTTTCGTTTTCTGAATATATTGCCTACTTAGCACTGATTTAACGGGTTTTATTAAAATTGCAAAGTTAACAGTTTCGGTGGATGATTTATATACCTAAGTAGGTACGGTCATGAGCATAAATTTATTACTACCTAATGAACAAATTGGCAATGTAAAAATCTTACTGTGAAAACTTATGTGAAGTGAGTTTGAAGTGATCTATCAAAGTCATGAGCATAAATTTATTAGTAATGAACAGTTTGGCAATGTTAAAACCTTACCGTGAAAACTTAGGCGAAGTGAGTTTGAAGTGATCTGTCAATAGTTCGATACCTATTCCCTAGCGTCAGGTAGGATGACAGGTCACGTAGAACTCACTTTACCTAAATTTTCACGGTGCGGTTTTAACAGAATAGACCGAGTGATTCCATGATTCATTCATAAATATCTTAATATTAATACTTTAACTTTTATATGGTTTAATCAATAATTTACTTATATAAAGTCAAACAGTTAATATTTTCATTCTGGTGTTTAGTGGGTTTAGCACGGATAACGGAGCTATTTTTAAAGTCAACAGCGTCCACCGAGCGCTAGTTGACCGCTTACCTATATTGGTTTAATTTTAGTATTTTACTACCCACATTAAACAACAAAAGCTTTTATTTGTTTATTTTCTAACCACCGCTCATAAACATCTCCTATATTAGTGGCATCGCACTGGCTTTACTATCCCAGAAAGTCTAGAGACAATGTTGAAATGTCTAATGAGACTTATAAAAACCCAATATGCATGGTAAATTCGTCAACACTTACCTACTCCAGTCTTTATCTCCCTAGAACTGTCAGTTAATATGAATTATCCAATATTACTCACAACCTATCTAGATATTAACTAGAGATAGCAACATTCATCGCTATAAATTAATACACAATCTGCGGATTACAATCGGACGGCCATTCGTCATCTTAATCTGTATGTCTCTACACTAGCACTACTTGTGCTATATAACATTTTATTGATTATAATGATACTACAGATCATAATGTGACCATTTCGATACTATTAAAACAAGAAAATTATTCCTCGAAAAGTGTTTAAAAAATCGCAATTAGATCCCTTAGCTCGTTGTATGTTATGAATTTAATGTTTATTTAAAAGCTACAAAGATGTCTTCTATCTAGCAGTAATCCAGTGTATAGGTTTAGTCAAACGTACGCAGTGTAGAGGCTGCTACGCCACTTCTACGCCGCGTAGGCGCTGCTACGACACGGCTACGCAGTGTAGGCACTGCTACGCCAGGATGCTACGCGACGTTAACGCAGTATAGCTTAGCGTCTACGTGGCGTCAACGCCTACGTTGGACACGCCCAATGCGAAGAAACTTGGGTTGCACTATATTTATAACTAACTAATGAGTTAAGAAGAAGCATTTTGTAAGTATATTTTGTCTGAGTATAATATGTTCCAATCCTTCGCTAATAAATAGCTAAGTAAATGTCGTTAATAATCATAATTGGTCAAAGTAAACATCGAATCCATACATACAAAGCCACGGGGGGTCTCTACTTCGCAGGAAATCCACAACTATGTGTGTGAGATAATTACTCGTATAATACACATTAATTATGATTTAAACGTGTTATTATCTCATTAAACATCTCTTTGAGACTTTAAATTGTGATTTATGAAAGAGCAGAGAGTTCTCAGCGCATGCATCCATCTGTAATCTGAGGCTAGAGTATCCATTATGCAATGCTGACTAACCATTATTTTTACATTTAACCTTTAGTCAAAGAATAGAGGGTATGTATATAAAATTACTAAGATTATTTTGCAATCTTTTTATGTCTAGTGTGTCACTTTAAGTTGTAGAAACTATACAATTCAGATCTGGTACGAGATAGTTGGCAGTGGTTCTCGGAACAATAAACATCAAGAAAGAACACGTTTCTCCACGGGGCCAAAAATAATTTTAATTTCCGAAGTCGATGGCAAAAAAACTAAATACAGCACCAAAGACACTGACTTTCGAAATTAATTTTTCATTTAATAGTGTACTTTTTTGGAAGTCGGTTGTTTTTTTTTTGTAAAAAGTTTATATTCGCGATTACGATGTTGGTCCCATGGAGAAACGTGTTCTTTCTTGATGTTTTTAGTGTATTTTTTTTTTAAATAGTTTTTATATTATAATTTTTAGATACGGTACCTACGCTAACGCTATACCAATTCGTATACCAAAATCTATATAAAAATCGCTATATGTATGCCTTTTTTTTTGGGTGAGAAATCATCAAATAACTTCTCCCGCTCTGGGTGGACTAAAACCCACCCGTATTCCTTCCTGTTGCCTGTGTTGCGGGGGCCTCGGTGACCCATTAGTACCTTCCCGCGACTCCGGCAGGCGCAAGCAAGCAAGCACAATGTAGGGGTCCACTAGGGCCGACCCTAGTGGACCCCTACATTGTGCTGACGACATCTCTTTGAGGCGCGCGTGGAATACGACGCGCCGTCGACCCGGCCCTGGTCCTTACGGTGAGCTACCCATTGCTCACCGTCCGCAAGCCCGCGCTTACGGTGGCCGGAAATTCGCCCGTGGTTCCCGACGCCCAGGGCATCTCCTGCGGCGGCTAGGGGCGAGAGGGCGCGAAACTTGCCTTTCCCTAAACCGTCCCGCCTCCTCCTTCGCGAGCATTACTGCTTCGCAGAGGTGACGGCTGCCCATGCCCTCTCGCTCCGTACCATGGCCACTATATGTATGCCTATAATATTTGAGGAGTTCCTTCAATTCCTCATGGATCCCATCATCTAAACTGGATTTTAACAAAAATGGGACCAATCTCGAAGTATATTCTTTCAAATAAAAAGAGAATTTTCGAAATCGGTTTATAAACGATGGAGTACTTTTTGTTTTTGGGTGAGAAATTATCAAATAACTTCTTCCATTCTGGGCGGAGCGGGAGGATGTGTCCGACTCTTACTGACTAAAACCCACCCGTGTTCCTTCCGTTGCTTGTGTTGCCAGGGGCCTCAGTAACCCTTTCGAACTATGGAGTACTGAGGTAACAAAAAAAAAATACAACCGAATTGATAACCTGCAGGAAGTCGGTTATCAACTGTCCCATACAAACCTTCAATACCTAATCGACCCATTCATGGAGAAAATTCTTCAGTTTAATGGACAGACCATTAAACCACACCCTGAAATATGACCTTTCTGATACATGCTCTATTCTAGAATAAACATATTATATTCTTTCAACTAGGATTGAAGTGCTCCCTGATCAACACATTAGAAATCCTTCTTTAGTTTATACTAGTAGGTACTAGGTAGATACTTCTTAGACAGAAACATTCACAAAAATTAAAGCTATAAAAATACGGCCACTTAAGAAACACAACTGATAAACGAAACAAATGGCATGAATGAACAGAAACAAGACAAAAAAGAAAACACGTGACCGCCTGACACGTCCGCGGAGTAACACAATAAAATACGACAGTACATGCATAATGTGTAGGCATGTGTGTACGTAACAACCTCGTAAACGTCCTCCTTTACATTTGAGAAGGTCACAGCTCGTTTTACACTTATATCACTTTTGAAAGGCTTGTTCTTTAACTAAATATTATGCATGATTGAATTTTTGACGTCACTAACAAAAGATTGCATAAAGCAACGCTACATTGTCTCGCCAGAGATGCTCTCCGTGTAAAGGCTTCCGCAGACAGGCGCAGACGCGACTCTAGTAGAACAATTTTTATGAAAACTATGGAAGTAGTCCTACCAGAATCGTGTCGCACCGTCGCGTCGCGCTTGTCTGCGGGAGCCTTAACTACGCAGTTCATGTCACATGGAGCCGGTTTAAATTGCAATGAAGTACTGTGTAGTCTGTCATACATTAAGTTTTCATTGACGTCAGTCTAGCTTGCAACACAACAATAATTTTTACGACTCGTTGACTGACAAAGTACCTAAAACTTGCAGAGTAACACAATTTTAAACAGTTGCGACCGTAAAATTCTCGCGTATTAATTTCAACTATCTAATAACTTAGTTGGATAACAGCTTTTAAAAACAACCCGACGTAGTAGTTTACTAATTAGTTTTTCTGTTAACTGGTCCAACAATCCGCGTTTGTGTTTGAGGGTTATTCGCCTCGAATGAAGTCAGAAGTTCAAGACGCTACCGAGATCTACTCTTCTAATTTTTATTATATCTGAAAAAATGGACCAAGTTTATTTTTTAAGATATACTGCCCCAAATAATATTCGTGATCTTGTTAAGCTCCTATCAAAAACGTTTTGATCTCTTTGACGTTAATGCAAAGAACAAAAAAGATCAGCGTAATTGATATTGTTTTTGTCTATTGATGGATAATAATGAATTGTTTGAATGAAGTACATCTTTGATATTATAAGTTTTGGTGAATTATGAAGCGTTTTTATTCTTCTGTAACTTTTTATGAACCTGAAGCATATTTAGGGTTCGGTAAGTCCGAACGAAAAAACGGCACCCTTACCGTACAGTACATACAAGTATAATCGCAGCTACGAGTACTTTTGGCATGACATTATGTTTATACAGGTTGAAATTGAAAACTTGCGACAAACTGAAATGGGACATTGTATACATCATTATTAACAACTTTTACTAAGGGACCAAAGCTGTAATCCCAAAAAAAAAAATCTGCTTTTCCTACATTTTGATGAGGTATTGCGAACATAAATGTAGGGGACAGCAGTTTTTTTTTTGGGATTGTAGCTTTGGTCCCTTAGTAAAAGTTGTTCATAATGATGAGTACAATCTCCCATTTCGATTTGTCGCATGTTTTCAATGTCACCCTGTATACATACTTTTCGAATATTTTTAAGATTATACGTTTAAGGAACATGGGCCTATATAATTGCATTAGCTCTATATTTTCCTTTTTAAATAGTGGTAGTTGATATTTTGAGAGCATCAGGAAACATAGCAATCTCTATGCAAAGGTTAATTAGATGGCTTAGATGCGTTGATATTTCTCCTACTACTGATTTTATAACTTTTGTTGATAGGCCATCGGTTACGATGACCTATACTATACTGCTCGTATTTTTTTAATATTTTTAATATTGGTGCCGATTCCCTTGTTAACAAACTAAACTAAATTTAAGTTCAGTGCATCTTTTTCTTTCTATTTCATTAAGAAAAGGACAGAAGATAAATTTTAGTTTAGTCGTGTCAAATTAATCACGTCTAAACTTGTATGGAGTAGTGACAGGCGCTGATTAATTTGACAGGACTAAACCATAGTATAAAGGATACTATGACTAAACTAAAATTTATATTCTGTCTTCTATGACAGTATTTTCGGAATCGGATCGGTAGTTCCGAAAATTACCCCCCTACATACAAACTCACAAATTTTACCTCTTTATAATATTAGTATAGAATAGATTAACCAACCTATAGTTCAGTTTAATCGGGTCTTGAAAGAATCAGCAACTAGAAAGTTACATTCATATAACTCCTTATACATATTTCGATAAAACCAATCACCGAACTAATTGTGTAGATATCTCCGTGAATAGTCTCCATATTGATTGTGTGAGGTCAGATTCCTAATGGCGACCTCCTGATCGTTGGTCCACACCCAATTTGCCGGCCATTACCGTCCTTCAATGAGGACTTATAAAGCTATGCTTCTTACTAAAGAAGATTTATAGCGAGCAACTTGTGATCAAAGACTTTATTTTATTTTTATTCTTTGTAAGTAAACAATCCGACCGCAGATTTATTATTATTTAGAAAACTCGTTTTATCAAAAGAAAGTTTGTGTAATTTAATGTTGATATTGCTCTGTCATTTTACTTTACTTCGTGATATCTCTTGCGTGAATCGGTTTAAGTTTTCCGAGGAGAAAAGACACAACATCACCCCTGTAATTCCCGAGGGGTTCGGCAGAGGTGTACCTTAGTACACCCACAATTCGCCAGTTATGTTTAAGTCCCAAGTAATAGGGCGCGAGCCTATTGCCATCAACCGGGCACAAATCCAAACTTTGGGCTGCTAATGATACACCACAAAAGCAGCTGTTAAAACTCAATTGGTACTTCAATCCAAATCTAAAACTTTGCATTATGTAAATTAATTTAAACCGAAAATCAAAATATATAAACTGTTAAACTCTTGTAGGTATTATTTAAACGAACAAATTGTGGCTGTAAATGTTGCCCTAATGTAAATAATATCTACAAAATTAGTTTGGTAGTTTTTGAACTTAAACATTGCAAATAGAATTGCTTGCCCATTTATAACATAAGCGTGAATTAAATGAAATTGCATTTAAATTTAACATAATATTACGTTTAATAAACTATAAATTTTCCTTTCAAACGCTTCGCGGTTAAATTGATCGCGTGGTAAGGATTAACGGAGTGTTAAAAAGGTTAAATGGGCGGTTACACTTATGATCACGACAAATGCCTGATTCGCACAAATCACGGATTGCGGTCACTTTTTATTTATTTACATGTTTTTATTAATTAATAGTTTGAAATACAGGAAAAGTTAGTAAAACTACAAGAATTCCGCTTCAGGGAATTCGTACTTAACAGTATTTTATATGCTCTGGCTACCTCACATTCCTGGTTAACGTAGAAAATATTCATGTAGCGTAGCAAACTAAAAATAATTAAACCCTAAACTGAGGCAAAAACTATCTTACAAAGCATAGACACTCAACCAAAATCACTTCATTTCAACTTACTAAAGCTTCTCGTTTCAATAATCACCCTACCGTAACCCAGCTCCATCAAAGCTTATACGCGGCAAACTTGAGGCAAGTTAGGGTTGTCCCCATAACATAGATTAGGTAGGGTTAGTTCCTCAGGCTTGTATGTAGCTTAGTCGGTGCGTAGATCATCGTTGCGGTTGGCGCCGCACTAGCTGCTAAATTATATGGTGGCTTGTCACGGAGTGCATGCTGTGTTTAAGATTGAGATAGTGTACTATGGTGTTAGGGATGGCAAATGTTTGTAGATTCTTGTCGATAGTTACAACGGTGGTCTTAATTTGATACGTCTTCTTGTCTCGTGTCTGCACGACGTGATATACTAGCTATGTTTTGTTAAAGTGTGCGCATATTATCGCCATTCATGTGATGGTGGGTTATTTAAATGCACCCTAATTTTTTCGTTGGTGTGAATCTCGATACCTACTGTCTCCTACTGTGATCTATTAATCCGAACCGTGCTAACTATTCTTTAAAGGTACATTTACCCTTACCTCCCTTGGGCGATTAACTTGATAGATTGCAAGAAGTTGTAACGTTTCATAAACGCACCTCCATAAGATTAAAATTATATTTACATTACACATATTAAGGACAGACAGGAATAAATATCAATTATATGATTTACTGATTACGTAGTCACTAAGGAAAACTAGAAGTACTTAGTTATTTAAAATATATGTATATGTCAAATATTGTCATCTTATTCTAAACAGGGTGGTTTATTATTTGTTTATAAAGAAGAATTATTCTTTTTTCTCTTTGTGGTCCCGGATTAAGAATATGGCCATCCCCTCTCATCCCGTGGGTGTTGTAGGAGGCGAATAAGGGAACCGAGACCTAGTGCATACCATTATAGCACCTTGGGTCTCTCGCGTGGTGGCGGGTAAACCACCAAAAACAGCATTCCCAAGGTGGGTTGGTGTCACGTAGGCGGCCGACTGTAAAACTTTGCCAAAACCCTAAGCAACATGAGTGTAAATAATATGATGCGTGATAACAACTAATAGGGAAGTATGGAAGACAGCGACATTTTGCGCGGACCCCAAATAAATTGGAATAAGGGCCGGAGAATGATGAATTATTCTTGTTTCTAGCTTCTAGCGAGGTTTAAAACCACAATAAAAATAGAAATAAGAAGAATTCTTCTCAGCCACCCAATCCAACATCAATGTGCTCCCATCAAAAGTAGGTACCATGCGGGTGCGTGCAATACGATAGTTTGAGAAAGTGCTGTAAAAGACCAGTCGCATCATGGCCGACTTCCCCTCCACTTGGAATTTGTTCTCAACTAAGTCAACTTTGATCGTTCTCAGGATTACGATATACAAAGGGGAAGTTTCCCGTTCCTTTGTGGTTGGGGAGATAAGAAAAACCGCTACTATGATACCGAGACTTCAGTGAGAAGTGCTGTTTATCAAGTTTTAAATTATGAAAGACTTAGTTATCCTGAGTGTGGATGTCGTAGACGAAGTTGGGGTTATCCAACGAAGTATAATCTACGACCGTTTGTTACTTTATTTTATTTATGGTGAGGCGATCGATATGTTTGTTATTTTATCTTAAAAGGCAATTTATAGAAGCGTTCTGAGGCACTTCGGTTTCAAAACATATTAAGTACGTTTATCAACCTTCTATTTGCTTTTAATTTACTGTGGAGTTGATAAACATAATACAAGTAATTAAAAACATGGTACTTAATGCTTAAAAGCGGTTTTAATAGTCACGATAAAATCTAATTTTAACACAGATTTATTTATCAAAAGACCGCAAAGGAAATATTTTACAGCGCATTAATTTCATATAAATAGGATCAGCACCCAAAACATTTCAATAATAATTTAAGGATATTATTTTAAATGTAATTAATTTGAATAATATTTTCAACTGTGTTTATAAAACATTTTAAAACATTGCCCGATTACAGTTTAAATACTCAAAGTGCGGAAAACTACAACTCTAACGTAATTTAAGTACATAAATACCTAGGTACTTACTTTGTGTTAAAATAATCGATGATCTCTAGATCTTCTTGTGTCTATAAAGACGATTCTGTCATATTTTCCTAAAGTGTCACTAACGACAAATATTTTTTTGTTATTTGCACAATAAATAGCCAAATGTTCGTAGGTGGTCGGGCCGACATAACTCAAACTAGTGCCCGCCATTTTGATTAATGTATCCGGCAATATGACACCTGTGACTCCCTGCAAGGAAACTATTGGCTCCACATAAGGTGACGACGCCCGTATCCTCGCTGTTGAGGCCATTATACATAATTAATAGCTTATTTAAGTAACTGGGTGCAAACTACTATTATCAAATGTGTTATGAAGCTAGTTTTGGAGTGTTTGTCTAACTCTCTCTTGTTTATTTAGAAGTCTTACCGTAATCGGTAACTTTTGAATTTCTAAGTGTAATAGAAATAAGTTAAAGGAATAACGGAAATGGCATGATTGCGTTGTAGAACCAAAGTCCCTGAAAAAAATGATGTGGCCTCCACAATTCAATTGTGGCCGATTTTAATTTTTTTTTTTTTTTGTTTGAAAGTTTATGCTCCCGAGATGGTCCCATTGTCACCAAGTTATAAGAGGATCCCGTGGAAATCGAGGGAAATCCTCAAATTTTAAAGGCACACCTATAGCGATTTAGGTATTTTTTATAGTAACTTGTGCATTTGCTCTCGGAAAGCACCAAGGTGGAGTGGAATTGATGATGACGACCACAGATGGCCAGCGAAACTATATAAGATTTATTTAACGAGTTGTGATTCGATTAGGTACTTTAATATGGTTGCTAAGCCATTTATGCTGTTCACAATGCATATGGTGAGTGGCAGTTCTCCTGGTTCTTACCAGGCGAACTCCTCACCATATAAAATTGACGATTTTAAAGTATGTATCTACTTAAATTGTTATTAATTTAATATCATTTGCCAGCGGCTTCGCCAACCGAGTCGGCAACCCCGCGGGAGCGTACTACCGAAATAAAAATAATCCTATCTCCAAACCCAGGTCATGGTATATCCGTGTGCCAAATTTCATCCAAATCCGTTCAGCTGTTAAGGCGTGAAAAGGTAAATATACTAAAGTAATTCATAATATACTAGTTGTTGTTCACGACTTTTTTTTTTTTGGGTGGGAAATCATCAATTAACTTTTCCCGCTCTAGGCGGAGCGAGAGGGTGTGTCAGACTCTTACTGACTTTTAACCCGTATTCCTTCCTGTTGCCTGTGTTGCGGGGGCCTCGGGGACCCATAAGTACCTTCCCGCGACCCCGGCAGGGTTGTTCACGACTTCGCCTGCGATCCATGATGAAAAGTAGCCTATATCCTTCTCCAGGTCATGGTCGACCCTTGTGCCAAATTTCATCCAAATCCGTTCAGCCACTTTAGCGTGAAAGTCATCTGCCTAGCCTTTTCCCAACTATGTTGGGGTGAAAGTAACAAAAAATAAAACTCAGTTTCGCATTTGTAATATTATAAGTTAGGATTAGGTATAGATTATATGGATTTATGGATTTAATGTATAGTAAGGTTATCACAATACAAGAATACGCGCAATTGTTTACAATAAAATGATAAAACAATGCACATTTCTCAAACAATAGTGGCTAGTTTTAAAAACATTATTCCTACTAGCAGAAAGTATCGGAAATATCGCATAAAACTTATCGGATTTAATGAATGGAATGTGTAATTATGAATAGGACTGTCGTAAATCTTGAGTCGATATGAAAGTGAGACTGTTACATTTTTCTTTTACGATCACAGAATGTTCTGATAAGGTTTTCGTAGTAGGAAAAATACACAATGTATGGTTACAACCAAGAGTTTTAAATGAATGTAGGTACATATATGGATATTCTGAAGGAGATTAGAATTAGAATTGGCTTTATGAAAAATTAAAAGCACACGCTTGCTCTTTTTACACTTGGTTGAACATCTCCTAGTAGACAACTATTCCAAAAGCAGGTGATGTTTTACTACTCTGGGAACTTTTAAATCTTCGCTGGAAAACTAAGTTCCTTTCACGCGCAGAGTTTTCTTGTTTAAACTGTTGGATCATTTTCCAATCTTGACCCATGAATATTAGATAGGTACCTATTTTAATAAATAGCATCGTTTTATAGGATTATTCCTATAAATCGATTTACCCCATGACGTTTTAGACCCCTCCGTCCCTCGGAAAGCACGTGAAGCCGTTGGTTCTGGGTGTTAATTGTATATCATTGACAGTTGTTAAGGGTCGTCAGAAGCCCGAAAGTTTGACAACCACTCCCACACCCAACTTTCTCTTGATCTGGCATCACAATACAGGCATAAGTAATTATTTAAGTTAAGTGATAAACTTATTGTTTTATTTAATGACATGGTAAAAATGGAAGTGTGTTGTGTGTATAATATAATAATTGAAATAATATTTAAATTTTAAAATGAATGTAATGTAATTGAAATTAACTTCTTTGATTTGATGTAATTTTAAATTGATTTTGAACACCGTTAAAACGGTGAAACATGTAGCACTATTGCAATTTTATGAACACCTGGGTAAACATACCATGTTTCTGGCAAATAAATATTCTATATTCTATTATATTCTATAACAGTCTTACTAGGGGTATCGCATTACCCAGTAACTGGGTTGTAGAGGTCAGATAGGCAGTCGCTCCATGTAAAATACTGGTATTCGGCTGCATCCGGTTAGTTTGGAAGCCGACCCCAACATATATGTAGTTGGGAAATCGCTAGGCAGATGATGAATCGCATAAATTAATTTCTTAAAAACCCTCATTCAATAACTGATTAAACTACCAAAACTTTGATGAAACAAATGTTCCGTTAAACATTAATTCCGTAACCACAAGTTGTCGGATAGCGACCGGTATTAGCAGAAACTAATAGTGTTTTATTAAGAGAGGAGGATGCCCCATGCCCCGGGGAGATCGGGGCTAAACATCTGTTATGCGATCGTTATAAGCCGACTATCGCCCTTTTATTGTTTTGTTTGGTATAGCTATGTAATTATTGGTTGCTGTGTTTCAATTTGTCGGTTTATTCTTTTTTCACGCTGAATGCGATTTATGGGGGAAACAACGGAGGTAAAAACACATGAATAAAGGCTCCCGCAGACAGGCGCGACGCGACGGTACGTCGCGATTCTTATAGAATTATTTGCATGAAGTTTTTTATAGAAATTGTTCAACTAGAATCGCGTCGCGCGTCTCTAAACAAAAGACTCGTTGACTGACGTATACATATATAAATGTAAATGTAAATGTTTAGTAACATCCTTATGTTAATGTTAATCCCTTCTTCATTATCACCACGACATAGAGAATCTCCTACAAAATGCCTTCCATAGATAAATTCGGTAGCAAATAGATAGGTTGTAAACTGTAATAGATAAATTTTGGGTACAGAAGGTTAATCTATACAAAAATAAAATTAAAGTGTCTCTTTATAATGTCAAAATAACAGCGTCTTACTAACGTACGTAACTACGTACTTATAACAAAAACAATTTATTAAAAAAATGACTGTTGTCCGTTTTTTCCGGCAAATCTCTGAAACGACTGGACTGATTTTGACGGGACTTTCACTGGCAGACAGCTGATCAGCTAATTTTATTTTAGAAAAAGCCACGCGGCGAATCCGCGGGCCTGGCCCGCGGTCTCTCAGTTAGGTTCAGTAAATTCTCAGTTAGGTACATGATCTAGTTAGCAACTACATTGGTGTACCTAATTGGTTTTTAATAGGTCCAATTTTGTAACTAGACTTGTTAAAAATCAATTACCGACAATAACAGTCTTGTTCGTATCTCGTCCGTAGGTGTATAAGCTGGCAAGTTTGCTTGTGGCGTTTAGGTCCACTGGGTCTCGATTTTTCCCCTATTTATCCAAGTACCTACAATTTGCGAACGGAAGTCCTCAGTTACAAACAGTTGAAACGCATATAATCTTGTTTTGAAATCAGTAAGAATCTAGTTGTTTCAAATGTAACTAAAGCCTGAAATAAAAAGACTAATAAATATACAAAACAACCACAGCATCCTTAGAAAAAATCCCAAATTTTGCAACGCAACGCAATTTCGCGTCCGAATAATTCACGTATAAAAACGAGTATGTAAGCTAAAACTATTCGTATACTTGCCCATATTGTCGGTATGACACGAGCCAATAATGTTGAACGACGGCCTACAAGAGTAATTAACTATATAGCTGTGGAGAACACGGCTGCTCCCACTACGTACTCGTAAATTGCGACCGCGACTTTGATACGTCAAACAGATAACGATTTGACGTTTATCACTTATCTTCATTGGGGTAACCCTATTTGAAGTGACGTGTTGTTTGTGCTGTTTTATTGTTTTGTTTTACTGTCAGTTTTTTATTTAAAGTTAATGATTAAGGACTTTACAATTAAATATTGACATAAACAACGTCAAGGCTCGTTCAGACTGGCGCGATATCGCGTGCGCGATAGGCACCGCGACGCGCAACGCTATACTTTCCATGAAGTTTTCATAGAAATTGTGCTGCTAGTGTCGCGTCGCGCTGTCGCATCGCGCTTTCACGTCGCGCCTGTCTGCGGGAGTCTTTAGCGTAGCGATCGTTTTTTTTATTCGCAAATAATAAATAAAACGTAAGACACTGTTTTTAAAATAGAACTTTAAATTTAAACTTATATTTCACACTACATTTTTCAAGAATCATACATAATAAAACAAGTGAACACGTAAAAACATTTTGGCAATAGCAACTGTAATTGCAACGCGTCTGACTAAGTTGATACGTAATCGCTCGGGCAGCCAGTCAATTCGAGGCTATACAAAGATAATTTCAGCAAAATAGGTTAGTAGGTGAATCTCGTCTCTTTGTTTCAGCACATGTAAACGAGAGAACCGTTGACGTTATTGTACAGGTGCAAATACGCGTGTGTGATCTAAGGCAGGATAGGATTAACTGGACTCTGAGAAATGCAAATACACGTCGGTTAGCAGACGATGTATGGATGCAATGAACTGTGCTCGGTGAGTGAGATGTGTGCTTGGGCCTGTTAGATGGATTTACATTGATAACGTTTGAATAAATGTTTCAACTATTGATCTCAGGTAAATGGAGAGGTTAGAAACTGTTATTATTCGTACTTAAATTGTAGTATGTCATATACGTCAAGAAAACAAAAAGAAGACGGTCATCGCTTTTTACCTGTTTAAAACAGTTCCGTACTAAACTGAATGACAATGCACAGCATAGACTACTACAGAGTCAACATAGACGAGCGAGCCTTAGAGTAGTCGATATGATGTGTAACATCTGACAACGACAGAAATTAACCTCAAAATTAAAAAAAAACTACATACTGAAATACTTATTTGAGCAATTATTCATTACTAGTCCCCACTGGTTATATGATAAATGATTGTATTTCTGTAAGTAGGTTTTAACAAACACTTTTACACGTCAAATATATTTTTTAAACTAGATGAGGTCGGCGTTTCCTATCTGACTACTCTGAAAAGAAAGGCCGAAACAAACTCGGAGGTCACAATCTCTTTTAAAGTCCAGACATAATCTTGGTCAGATCATGTGAAGACCATGTCGATTGGTGTCTGAAATGGTCTTTTGATGTAAGAACTACACAGATTGAGTGGACCTGTCCAGTCAGTGCACGCATTTGTCAGTAGTTGTGCAGCTCAACTCAGAACTGAGCTCCTTCTCAACGATTCAACGAACAATACCAAAGAAAGGACATTTGGCTAGGCCGCAAAAAATACTCAAAACTGCCAGACCATGTTAAAAACTAACTGAGAATAAAACAAAATTAAACAATGACCCACATAGTCTTCACATTTACAATAATTAAAACAATATAATACTACACAGAGTAAATATTCATGTCATTGCATAAATAAAATTATTCCATGAGTACACTAATTCCATGCTATTATAACGTACTTACTTATTCCATGCTTTTTTTTGTGTGGGAAATCATCAAATAACTTCTCCCGCTCTGGGCGCTGGAGCGGGAGGGTGTGTCAGACTCTTACTGACTAAAACCCACCCGTATTCTTTCCGTTGCCTGTGTTGCCAGGAGCCTCGGTAACCCTTTAGTACCTTCCCGCGACTTATTCCATGCTTAAGCTGCCCCTTTCTGTTACACACTTCTGTCCCTTATCGAAACCACTCCCACATAATTCGAGAGGAAAGATTACACATTAAAAAAAAAGAAGTTAGGCCCCTTAGACCTCCATCCTTTAAGGGACCTAACTTCTTTTTTTTTTAGTGCACTAAGAAAGGAAGCATTATCAGAAACTTAACCTCTGAGCTGTCCGAGGAAAGAAGTTGTATGTGAGTATAAGCGTTGACGGTGAGTACCTCTCACCTAGAGGAGGCCTATGTTCCAGCAGTAGGAACATTAAGCTGATTATGTATAAGCGTTGACAACAGCAGTGGAGCAGTAGTGGCCCAGTGGTAACAGCCGTCAATTATTTCATCACCAACGGTAAAGGAAAACATCGAGAGGAAGCCGGCATGTCCTAGAACCAAAAATTCGAAGACGTGTCATCTACCAACCCGCACTGGGCCCGCGTGGTAGATTACGGCCAACTGGCCTGTGTCCCAGCAGTGGGAACATTATAGGCTGATTTTGTTATGTAATGTTGACAACAAATAGGTTCCTGGTGCTTGTACCTAACCTACCTAGGTGCCTTATTCGTGCTGTACAAACAAAATAATTTTATCTTTCAGTAATCCGAATCTTTCGGTAACTAGTAGGTAGCTACAAAATTGATATAAGTCATTACTTCAATCATGTAAACATCAGTGATATTCAAACTATTATAAAGTCATTACGTATCGACGGAGGCAGCCGCAAATTACATATAATTATGACTTCTATTTCATTGGCTAACTTCGCGATTTCAAAGGAACAGGGCCAGTTGGTACGCCACGTTGGTAACTATTACAAAATTCCGATATCAGAATTTAATATAGATAAACTCTTTTAGAATACATTACCCTTTTAAAGTTGATTGCGCAGAAATAAGTTGTCCTTTTATTCGTCATATAAAATAAATATCTAAGTTATGTTTACGTATTTGGATTTACATTTAAGCTAAGATAAAGCCAAAATAAACAGTCGAAACGATCGTAGACAATCGCTTTGCCGACCTTCTCAAGTTCGCTCTGTCACAGTCTTTCAGAAAAACGATAGTATCTCTATTTCTTTACGCATTCATTGAATATTATTTATGTAATGTATAGGCGTGTTGGTCATAAACAAACAATGAATGAATTGAATTATTGATCAATACACGTCGTAACAAACTGGATGGCGTGCTCGCATAGCGGATGCGAGGTAGGTATACAGGGATTTGGATTGTTTCCGAGCTACGAGCTACAACTGTGTCGATTTGAAGCGCCTAATAAATATAACTAACCATGCATCGTTCACTTATTAGACTTGTTAAATTATTTTGTGTACTATTGTATAGAAGCAAGTTTTTCTAACTGAACAGACAGCTGTGCTGCTGGGGAGTTTGTTGCACCACTTATTCCCAGCTAAAGCATTAGGAAGTAGTGAAGGGCGGGCGTTTTGGGGGACTATTTTATGTAATTTGGACGTTCGAAAAATGCTGATTCTCAGTCTAGTTTGAATAAATGACTTTTGATGTTGACTGGCTGGAAGGTTAAATTAGAAAGAGATAGTAGAAAATTTGATCTTTTTTCCACTTGATAAATGCCAAGATTGAAGAGTTACCAGATTTCAATTGGGCTCGAAGGACCAAAACTTACTTAACAAGCATCTTTAGGGGTGCCTAAAGAGGCTTGATATGCAGGTTTCGGTGCCGGCTCTCGCCATTCTCTCCTCTCTTACTTAATTCCTAATTCCCTCTACTCTCTCTTTCTCTCCTTTTGTTTCTCCTCTTCATTGTCATTAATTCCTTAGCGGTAACGGTGGTCTAATCATTAGCAAGCAAGACCACACACACAAAGCACCCTAAACAAAAAACTTTAAATATAATCTTCTTTGCGTACAGAATCGATTTCACATGGTGGAAGAAACCAGTATACATGTATTCCACGTTATTGAGCTTAAAAGTCGTGATTGTGTGTAAGTAGTAACAGCCTAACAGGTTTGTAGGCCGCAGCGAATCGACGTGCTCCTAGTAACCCGATTACTTCAGATTTTCTTTTTGTCTTGTGCCATTGGTGTGTGGGATGCGAATTATATAGTCTATACACACTGGCCTTTTATTTTATTTTACATTTTTGGGGTTGTTAGGTGTGATCAATATTTATGAAGAAATATGTATAGATAAATAAATAGATGGGTAGTGTATCTGTTGATAATTATTATATAACTAGCAAAATAGACAAAAAATCCTTAGGCACTGATTATACAGATTGCATGCTCTATAAAAGACACTTCGTCCGCGTGATATTTCGGATGCCCCTGGCTGGAGGCTTTGAGTCCGCTTAAGGCAGCCACAGGATCTGCTGGGGTCGCGGGAAGGACTGCCAGGGTCGCGGGAAGGTACCAAGGGGTTACCGAGGCCCTTGGCAACACAGGGAACGGAAGGAATACGGGTGGGTTTTAGTCAGTAAGATTCTGACACACCCTCCCGTTACGCCCAGAGCGGGAGAAGTTATTTGATAATTTCTCACCCAAAAAAAAAAAGGCAGCCACAGGATAGTCCGGTTAAGTAGTCATGACCTCTCAAGGTCAACTACGAGATGCCAAACACAAAAAAAGTGATGTTTCGGCCCCCGCCCGCGTCGCATCGCATCGCCCGCCCGTGCTCTTACTTCGTTTTCGCTTAGCGTTCTTTTTGACTTTTTTTTTTCTTAGGCTCCCAAGTGTCGTAGCGTGATGTTAAAATAGCCTTTAACCTTTTTCAAGAATTGATAAAATGTAAAAAGAAGCTTTCAAATACTGGCAGTTCCAGAGATCATCGCGCATCATCTTTCGATTTTACCCGTGTTTTTTTTTTCTTAGGCTCCCAAGTGTCGTAGCGTCCTGCCGGGGTCGCGGGAAGGTACTTATGGGTCACCGAAGCCCCCGCAACACAGGCAACAGGAAGGAATACGGGTGGGTTTTAGTCAGTAAGAGTCTGACACACCCTCCTGCTCCGCCCAGAGCGGGAGAAGTTATTTGATGATTTCCCACCCTCAAAAAAAAGTGTCGTAGCGTGATGTTAAAATAGCCTTTAACCTTTCCCCAGAATTAGGCTATAAAATGCAAAAAGAAGCTTTCAAATACGACTGGCAGGTCCAGAGATCATCGCGCATCATCTTTCGATTTTACCCGTGTTTTGATTGTCTAATTTGAACAAAAACGGTTATTGTGACTTAATTATAATAGTTTTGTAGGACTTTTTTGTGGGTAATGATCAGAAGGTACTATAAACATGTAGTATATTATTTTTATGTACTTATCATTCATAGTTTTCGCAGCGCACGCTAAATAGTGACTTTTATAGGCTAATTATTTATACCTTGGGTTACATTATTGTAATGTTTTTTTAAATAAATTACGGCCCATGTTACTTTCTGATAATTTAGCTTTCTATTGGTAAAAAAAAAAATTAAATCGGTCCAGTAGTTTCGGAGCTTATTCGGTACAAACAAACAAACAAACAAAAAAATAATTTCTCTTCATAATATTATAATAAAGAAGATTAAATAGTTTAAATTATAAGTATACCTCAATTTCGTTTTCCCCCATACCTCCACTTCTTATTTTTATATACATTCTTGTAATTTGTTATCTATTAATTGTGCTTTTGTGTGTTGTGCTAAGTCTTTTGTGTGCACTGAATAAATGTTTATTCTATCTATTAACGTAGTAGGTACCAAATCTTTATCCTGAACATTTCAGAAGTCCGAATCCGTTAACCCGAAAACTGTAATCAAAAGGTTTGCCTTTTCGCCAAAAGTGTTCTGAGTTGCATGTGTACCAACTTTTGATCGCTTAAGATACAAAGCCAGCGGTTTCCGGACCCAGAAACGATGCTTTCATCCCTTTTTCAAAACATCCTTAAACATACATAAATGTATAAGATAGCTTCCACATCCCACCGACCCTTTTTGTTAGTTCAAATTGAAGGTTTAAATTCCTCTGCGCAAATTCGTTTTACAATCCATTACCCGACTTGATACCTAATAAACACGGTATTCGTAAAACAACCACACGGTAAACAAACACAAACGAGAGATTAGTAACATTTGTGGAAACATTATTTCAGTAAGTGCTACCGAAAACATGAAAAGCCAATGAATATTTTGGGTATTACACGGTGATCCAGTAACATCAATTAGGTCAATAATTTCGTGGATAATTCGAGTGAATGGTAGTTAACCGAGTACAATAATACATTTACTAGAGATCGTTATTTATAGGGCATTTCGGCTTACTATAACTTAACAGACAGCTGTGCTGCTGGGGAGTTTGTTGCGCCACTTCTTCTTCCCAGCTAAAGCACTAGGAAGTCGTGAAGGATGGGCCATTTTGGGGGACTGTCTTATGTAATTTTGACGTTAAAAAATGCTGATTCTCAGTCTAATTTCAATAAATGACTTTTGATTTACTGCTAAATATATTTATTTACATATCTAACCAAATTACAAGATGATTATTAACATTAACTAAATTAAATTAAAACTAAAGATCCTCGGGGCATTGTACCGAGGATGCCGGCGGCATTTCCTCGCTGAATTGCAATGCTGATGCGTTGCGCGAGAAAGCCGCCAGTTTCTCGGTCACCAGTTACATCAAATAGACGTTATGCGATTTCCGCAAATAACTTATTGCGCACTGGGACCGAGGGTCTCGACGCCAAAGGGCACAAAGTTGTACTCTCTGCCAATCCTTCTTTTGACTTTGATATAGTTAAAACAGTTTCGCATCAGTTCATATTTTCAAGAAAAGCAAGGAAACTATTGAATAAGAAAATTATTGCAAGTAATTTCTTCTATAACACTAATTGACTAACTCGTGTAACTCAAAGACTAAAGATCCCGATCAAAAAAAAGTAAACCGAAATCAGTAATATCTAGTTTCTGATTTATTCCGAGCAACTTGAAACTTCGCTACCTTTAGATAAGTAGATAACTTTATCAGTTTACACTTGGATCCTGCTGTTTCCACCCACTTTATATCATCAGCATCACTTAGTGGTCTTTTACAGCATCCAGGCCTTCGGAGACGAGCCACTTATTTTTAGACGATATTATCAGAAAAAAAACAGTTTTGTCTTCCTTTATGAATTTAAGTTTTTATAACAGAAATGTTCATATTGTTCTTCTTTTTGATCGCAGTTTTACCCACGCTTATGTTTGGGGTTCGTCCGAATAATTTAATCTCGTTCTCGAACGGAGTCCGATGTTTATAAGCATCATGAGGCGTTTTAGAAAAAAAACAGTTTTGTCTTCCTTTATGAATTTAAGTTCTTATAACAGGAATGTTCATATTGTTCTTCTTTTTGGTCGCAGTTTTACTCACGCTTATGTTTGGGGTTCGTCCGAATAACTTAATTTCGTTCTCGAACGGAGTCCGATGTTTATAAGCATCATGAGGCGTTTTCTAGGGTGGAAGGAAAGATCAGTCGATTTTTTCTTTATAAACCTCACCGTAAAACCCAGGTGAAGTGAGCTGTCAATACTCATCATCACTTCAAGCTCACTTCACCCTGTTTTCACGGTGAAATTTGCACAGAATACAGCCAGGTGTGTAACAGTTGCTACCGGCGGCGACGGCGTACGTGTATGACCAGATGTATAAACATAATCGAAGCAAAGGGACTATGAGCGTTGCAGGTGTTGTTCTATTGTTTCTGCCGCGGACACAGCAGTGATTAGCCTAGTGATGTGACCGTCGGACTGCCAAGTCATAGGTCTCGATTAAATCCAAGGCACGCACCTCTGACTTTCAGATTCATGTGCGTATTGTATAATTAGCAATTGCTTCAAAAACGGTGAAGGAAAATGTCGTGAGGGAATCGGCATGCCTGAGAGATATTTCTCGGCGGCATGTGAAGCCAAGTCAGAGGCCGATGGGCGGCATAAAAATACTGACACCGGGTTAGTCAATAACCACACGAAAAAGAAAGAAACCCCCACGGGAAGAAGGCATGACTTTATGTACCTATGAGGCGGTTTCTCTGGTCGCTCTGTTGGTTTTGTAAAACCGAACTGTAACTGACTGTAAGTAACCAATCATAATATTTTCTATACACATTCGCTTCACTTTTATATAGACTTTCGTGATAAAATTGTGTATTACGAAAATCAGATAATTGTAATCTTAAATAATATTATAATTTGATGAAATTTGGCACCTGGATTAGGACATAGGGGATCGACACTTATGCGGGTGAAACCGCGAGGTTCACGGGGGCAACCACTGCCTCTCATAGCAGTATTTTTTATTATTGCTTCACAGTGGCAAAGAGATGGAGCTATACCCCCTGTTTAGCTTCATCTCTTTCTCACACTGATGTAATATTAAGGGGACTACAGGACCTGAACGAAATTTTTATAAGTTTTATAATGCCTTAAAGAATAAGATCCACTACAGTAAACAAAATCAGAAAAATATATACAATCTATAGCTTTTATTTAAATCGATAATTGCTTCATATTTTGCAATAAATTACCAGCATTGTGTCATCGCGCTCTTTCTTTTCTATGCAGTCCGACAGTGACCGCGCTTTAGACGATGTCGGCCTCTTAAAATAATACTGCTTTATGAGGTCGTGTTTGCCTCCCAGCTAGTGTTTAAATAAAAGCGAAACTGCGATTCTAATTAACAAAACAACCTTATTTCGGAAATGCCCATAAACTTAATCTTGTCATACTTACGAGTCCACAACAACTACAATTCCCTCAAGAATGGCGGCAAACAATGAGGGGAGCTCGAGTGTCATAAAATAGTCATCCACTCTATTACCGGCCGTCATAATTGTAACTTGTACAGATTAATGGAATAACAAACCATTCGTCATTACGGTAGCAGCTGGTTATTTTATTTACGTCTTTAAATTATGTTGTTAAACAATAGAATTGGTATAATATCGTAACAGTATCTAAGTACTTGAAAATTATACGATTAACGTTTTTATTACGTACGTAATTAGACAATAGTATATTTAGTATGATAATTGAGATATTAAGACGCTGACAACACCTAAGCCGCGGTCACTGTCAGATTGCATAGAAAAGAAAGAGAAGCGCGACGACAAAACGCTTGTAATTTATTGCAAAATATGATGTAATTACCTATTTACTCAGAATTGAGTTGAGTAATCGAAAATAAAAAACAACCAAGTTCTGCATTAGAATAAGACGTACTTGTTATTAATTAAATACGTAATGTATGTTGATATTTAATACAGATATTTTGGATTAGAACTCAAGGTAAGAGGTTAGTTTAACGTTAATTTGTATCGAGATTTTTTTTCAAAACGTGTTTTGGTGACAACCAAGTTCTGGAAAATATGTTCAAAATTAAAATATATTTTTTCTGCTACCACAAACTATACAGATTTGGCAATTTTCTTTCTTAAGAGAAGCCTATTTTGGTCAATTGGGTCTTGTCAGCGCCTTAAAGATTAACGCTACATTATAAATATAAATCAATGCAAAAAAAAAAAAAAAAAAGCTTGCTATTAGATTATTTCAAACAGAGATTAAAAAAAAACTGAATCGAGGAAAAACAATAAATAGGTAAATAACAATCGCAATGAAACATAAAGGAAAACAATAACATGTCTACGATTAAATAGATCGTATTATGTATGAATGAGTCAGTAGCGACACTGGCGAGCATTTCAATCTGCGTACGCGCAATTCAGTCGTAATCGCCCGCGTGTCAATTATAAACAGATTCATAAGTAACGCGTGCCATCTTGTTAGAGGAAAGAATTAGAAAAAACCAGCCAAGTGCGTGTTGGACCTCGCATAATGAAGGGTTCCGTAGGTGGGATGAATATATAAAAAAAACTTTTTACAAAAAGAAAACAACCGACTTCCAAAACAACACTACAAAATGAAAAATAACTTTAATATCGGAAGTCGATGTCTTTGGATCTGTATTTTAGTTTTTGCCACCGATATTGTTCACTTTGTAGGTCAGTTTATAATTTATCTAAGTTACAATAGCCTAATGTCAACTGCTCATCAACTTTTACAAAATATTACTTTTCTTTATATTATATTTATTTACATAACCAAATTACAAGATGATTATTTACATTAACTAAATTAAATTAAAACTAAGTTAAGCTTAAAAAAGGCCCTCGGGGCATTGTACCGAGGATGCTGGCGGCATTTCCTCGCTGAATTGCAATGCTGATGCGTTGCGCGAGAAAGCCGCCAGCTTTTCGGTCACCAGTTACATCAACTAGACGTTTCGCGATTTCCGCAAATAACTTATGCGCACTGGGACCCCACGGACCGAGGGTCTCGACGCCAAAGGGCACAAAGTTGTACTCTCTGCCAAGGCCTCCATATTTAATAACTTTCAGATTTTCGGCATTTTCTGCCGCTGCACCCGCTTTAGAAGTACCGCTTTTACTTTTCTTGATGCAGGGACGTTAATTGTTGAGGAATTTTCTTGGTAAGAACCAGGAGAACTGCCACTCACCATAAACATTGTGAAGAGCATAAATGGCTTAGCAACCATATTAATTGGTCAAGGACGGCTAATGAGACACAATTGATTTTCTATTGTTTGACTGCGAAACAGTGTCGCGCGGGGCTTAACAGGTTTAAAGTACCTAATCGAATCGCAACCCGTTAAATACTTCATATTAAGTAGTTTCGGTGGCCATCTGTGGTCTTCATCATCAATTCCACTCTACCAAATGGAGCTTTCCGAGAGAAAATGCACAAGTTAGTATAAAAAAATACCTAAATCGCTATAGGTGTGCCTTTAAAGTTTGAGGATTTCCCTCGATTTCCTTGGGTTATCAATTCGACATGTTTATATATTTATATAAACATGTCGAATTGATAACCTCCTCCTTTTTGAAGTCAGTTAAAAACAAATTCAACATTATAGTTGAAAAAAAAATGTTCTCCCATACGTCTATATGTGTCATATATGTATGTTACAGGATCCCGGGAACCCAATACAACAATGTAGTCCCAATTCAATTTAATTTAAAATAGACTGAGTACAGACAAGTCATACAGAGGACAATGATGTTAAGTGTCACCCTTTGGAATTCCACGAATTGGTCGACTATAAGCCGGGGGGCGGGGGGAGGGGGTGCAATTGACTCCAAAAAATTTAGGCGAAACTATAAGAGTTGTTGACTACGGAACCCTAAAAACAGAGGAACTTATTGTCAACTCACTGAGTTATCGTTAACGAATTTCTAACGTGGCGAAATTTGTCCACGTCACGGCATCACGATAACACAAGGAAGTAAAATATATGGAAAGATATGATGACGCCATTAAATTTCTGTCCCGATAACGTTATAAGGTTATTTTATGGACGTGGACACAATCATATCGTCACGTTAATATCGTCACGTTGGAAACTATAAAAGCGCACAGTTTCTAATCGTTTGGTTTTATTTCAGAAAAAAAGTAGTCTCGAGTCGGGTTCTCAAGTGATATTGGCTTAAATTGAGACACATGTCTCAATTTATCCTATCTTGACCAATAAACGTCCAATAATATGCTCTCCGTAATGTATCCCTACGCGTTATGGAGGACATAGTATTGTATTAGACGTTTGAAAACTACCAATAATTTCTCCGATACCAGCTTGTGGTTACCAAGCATGGAAAGTTAAAAGGTACCTATGTAAAAGTACTATATACACGGCACTAGATTTTTTATTGAACTTCTAAGGACCGGACGCGCTATAATCAAATTCCCTCGGATGCTATAGACAAGGTTGATACTAAGTTAACGTTTCAGAACAACTTTCTACTCGTATGTCAACAAACGGAATTAGATTATTGGATGGACAGAGAATGAGAGAGATTGGTGATGAGAAAGAGAGAGATGACCCCAATTACAACCAGGAACCTATTAATGCTTATTTCATGACACGCGTCGCGCCACTCTGCACAAGCCTTAATATGTATACCCATGCCAAATTAGAGTTTTCTAGTACCTACTAAGAGTCTCTGAGCTAAGCTGGGGACAGTCAACAACTCATACTTCCACGCGTTCGCGTGCGCACATGACTCCACGCACGCTGAATAACCCAAAGATTGATCACACGAGCGACGTACACACACTTCAAGTAGCTCGATACACATTACAACGCCCCGCACCCTGCAACGCCACTGGCTAGACCTGGTTACGATGGAATGGAAAAGCCTCCAATGTAGGTGAGCGCCAACAAAAACCGACGCCCTCGCTGCTAGATCGGCTTTTGTCGGGCGTTCCCTAGGCAACTAGTGATCTCACCCAGCAGAGACCTGGTCGTACGGGCGCCGTGAAGAACTTCGGACGCTCCTACAGCCACACTTCAGAACCGCTGAGGGGAGGTAAACCTCTCAGTGACTAGGTTTGCGATTGAACACTCTCACCGCCTCCTACAGGAGAGGGAGGTAAACCCAACGACCAGTCCCCAATTTGTGAGGACCGAGAGACGCATCCCTCGGGCAAGGGACCATAAAGCCCCAATACCGATTCCTCGCGCAGAGACAACCACGCGATCTTATTTCATAATTCCAAAGTCTTAATCATCATCATTGACAGTTTCATTCCACCCACTGGTGAGTATAGGCGTCCTCCCTTTAGTGCCATGCTTCCCTGGTCTGTGCGAGTCTCACCCAGGTCTTACCAGTGATCTTCTGTGGGTCTTCCAGCCATCTGGCTGTTGGTCTGCCAACGCTCCTTCTACCTTCTATTGGTAACCATTCCGTTAGAGCTTTGCTCCACCTGTCCCTGACCACGTGTAGCCAGTCTTATGATCCGTTAAATTGAATTGCGAGTTAGCTAGAAGACCGTATCAGGCTACATTTGCATTTTTTTCAGTTCCTATTCACGACTATAAGGATTCCTGGCACTGTAATGATAATTTTCGCAAAAACCTGTAAGACCGGCTTTTAATTCGATATCGACGTAGCGACAGCGAGGAACTTCGGCATGACGTAACGAAAGGTACCTCATTAGGCACCCACTTCGCAATGCAGTTTAATGACCCCTCAGTCCTAAGTAAAACTACGTCAGTCTATATGTGCCATTGTTTTTTTAAACACGCGCAAGTTAAATAGTTTATGAACTACAGGAAAAAGCATGCCAATATGATCGAATGAACAGAACACTAAATATGTGAACGAGCGGTTTTAAAATATGAGTTTAAAACAAGGCAGTGATGGTTCGTTGGGGCCGAAAGGATCTGGAGTGGCGACCGGAAGACGTAACGTTGGAAGGCCTGTGGACGGATGACCTTGTAAAGGCCGCAGGAATCCGCTGGATGCGGGAAGCACAAAAACGGTCGAAGCGGCGGTGCTTGGGGGAGGCCTATGTCCAACAGTGGACGTCTTTCGGCTGAAATGATGATAGTTTGTTAGGGTTAATAAAATTGGGGTGTTTTTAAATAGCTTTGATTTCAGTAGAATAGCTGCGTAAATAATAACTAACTGTTTTTAGTTTTTCTTCGTGATAAAATTGTCTTGCTAATCACACGTCACATAGTAGGCGGGGCGGGGGCGAGCCGTGGGCGGTATTTATATTTTTATAGCTAAAGATTGTCCCACTTATCCGTGCTCTTCCTTTTATGCTTTTACATCCGTATAATTTTAGCTGAACTTACAACATCTTTTATCCGACTTTACCTAAAATACCTACGCTTAGAGCTAAGCTACCATACCTCCACTCAGTTCAAATGGTCCCAATCGTTACTTCTACATGATCGATTGCTTTGATTTGGATTATTTGTTAGTTCACCAAGATTGCATTTAAATACGTACGGCCCATCGCTCAGTGGCCATTTTGCGTGGATGTGACGCATATTTTCCCCCAACTCGTTCTTTTTTGTTTGTATTCTTTCTTGGCGTCAAGTTTGCCACAAATAAACGAATTTTCTTTCTTTCTTTTTTTAGGGTTCCTTAGTCAACAAAGAATCCTTATAGTTTCGCCATGTCCGTCTGTCTTAGCTCTTAGTACTAGAAAGCTGTTATTTGGCATATTAATCACAAAAAAGCGACAAAATAAAATTTTGAAAAAAATAATGTGGTTACCTCCCTCCACGTAAAGTGGGGATAATATTTATTTTTCTCGTCCTTCCCATGGACTATCCCATTTCGATTCATAGATCCGTCTGCGTAATATTAAGCTTTAGTGCTAATTTTTGTTAAAGTTAATTGTCGTCGTCAACCCCTTTTTTTTTGTGTGGGAAATCATCAAATAACTTCTCCCGCTCTGGGCGGGGCGGGAGGGTGTGTCAGACTCTTACTGACTAAAACACACCCGTATTCCTTCCGTTTACCTTCCCACCCTTACCGACTTTGTGCTGACGACATCTCTTTGAGGCGCGCGTGGAATAGAACGCGCCGTCGTCGACCCAGGCCTGGTCCTTACCGGACGGTGAGCTACCCATTGCTCACCGTCCGCAAGCCCACGCCTATGGTGGCCGGAAATCCGCCCGGGATTCCCGACGCCCAGGGCGTCTCCTGCGGCGGCTAGGGGCGAGAGGGCGCGAAATTTGGCTTTCCCTCAACCGTCCCGCCTCCTCCTTCGCAAGCATTACTGCTTCGCAGAAGGAGGTGACAGCTGCCCATGCCCTCTCGCTCCGTACCATGGCCTGAACCAAGGCCGGACGCGAGAGATCTCTGCCGCCGATCGCCTCCAAGAGGACACGGCGGTGCTCTGCCCAAGCCGGGCCGACCTCCGCCATATGCTCCACGGTGTCCTCGTCGTCGTCCCCCTGCCAGTTAAATGGTTGTTTTATATAATAATAAATATATGTTTTATATAAATAAGATATACGAAAAAAAAACATGGCAGTAGTTTATATAACGAAGTTAAAATAGGCTTCACAAGTTAACGAGTAATAGTTACATATTCAGTTTGAGAATTGATCGTGACGTACCTACGTATATCAGTGTATGGGAGAACATGTGTATCAACTACAATGTTAAGTTTGTTTTTGGGATAAATTGATCCCAACTACGGAACCCTACATTGTGTGTGGTTCGACACGTACTTGGCCGGTTTTTTTTCTTATTGCATTATCTTTATGAGTTAATTCATATTAAGGCTGCCGCAGACTGGGGCGATATTACGGGCAGGCAGGACGCAGATACGACAGTCAGTAATATGCCTGTCGCGCCCGCGACATCGCGCTAGCCTGCACGAGCCTTTATGTACAATATCGCTCATAAACCTTTTATACCTAAACAGTTTCTAAGCGGTCTATTTTACTTATCGGTTAGGGTCTTGTCGTGATCTATTAGCGATAATTGGCTAAATGGAGTTCTATAAGTCTTTAATGGTCTTAAAATAGAAAACTTGGGTCATTTCAAAGTACCTAAATGTCTATATACATTACAAGTAGTTAGGTACTCGAGAGACACCACTGATAAAAATATTTTTCATCTCTCCATCGTAAATCTAAAACTTCAGTGTCATCATATTTTGCCTCGAAAATCTCGGCCTCGATAAAAAGCGGGAGATGTTAAAACAATTTGCTAACTAAACATTTGAAAGACAGAATTTTTTTATAATAAAATAAACAGCCATTCACAAACAAGCGCGAGCTTTTATAAGCAAAAAATTGACGTTCACCCACAAACAACATCCGGCATCATCATTTTATTAGCTATTCTTTTTTATTCCGCGATTCTCGGCGTGGTCTGGCGTGCTCTTCCATTGTTTTCGCGCGTAACTTTGACAATCTTCCATAAAACGAGATATAAAAGTGGTAAAGAGCTTCCCGGTCCCGGATCTGACGTAAAATGACGAGCCAAGTTGTCTGGTCGACATGAAACGTCGCGTGACGATGTGTAATCCTTATGGACTTGACAACGTAATTGTTCCGCCATTTTGACATTGTGCCAACTCAACAGACGATTTACAAAGGCGAATTTTAAATGAGTGCGTCAACATGTGTTGGATTTTGGCAGACAGGAGAAAGTTTTGACGTGTTCGAGTACATCGAGTACTTAGTGTATTGTGTTTTGATGTCTGTGTACTCAAAAAACATCGAGTCATTCGCGATTCGTGCTCCATCAAGATAACTCCTGCGCGAAGTAGAAATTAAGATTCAGGTGGGAGATAGGCTAATTTGTACAACGTTAATATAAAACTATACACTTTACTTAAATGCCTTAATTATTACCTCGATGTTATGAGAATTTGTTGGTGCGGCTCTCTGCGTGGTAATTAATGTGGCTTAGTTCAGTTCATAAATTATTGTAAGTACTAAGCTACTTGCCTAATTACAGATCTTAGCAACAAAATAC
Source organism: Atethmia centrago (assembly GCA_905333075.3). NCBI lineage: Eukaryota > Metazoa > Arthropoda > Insecta > Lepidoptera > Noctuidae > Atethmia > Atethmia centrago. Next base: position 14,230,431 of record HG995381.1, on the reverse strand, counting down.
GAAGTATAATACCTACATAGTTCATGAAGATATTAAACTTATATTCCGCAAAATTTCTAGTATTTGTTAACCGGCTTTCATATCCTCGGTCCACGGCACTGAGAAATTAATCAGGTGAATTCTAGCCTCCACACTGATTGATTTTGATGTGCCGTTCTTCACCGAGGCTATGAAAGCCTGGAGACTCGCTTGCTCTACTCGATAATCCATTTTCCAAGAGACGGTGGGATGAGCCGCTCTACAGGGTAGTAGAACAGTTTACTCAACACGTCTGCTACTACTGTGGAGCGTGCGCGCCAGGCTGACTGTGGTTAAATAGGAGTCGGGTCTATGGCTCCATGCACTACCGTCGTCGAACATAGGCACTTTGTTGGACGACACTACTTTCCGCCTCGCTGCTTGCCTAAGACTAGGAGCTTCTTGTTATTCTCCTCATCGCTGTCACTGTGGCGGCAGTCTCGGACACCACGGCCTGTCTTGCAGCCGAAGTGCAGGTCGCTTAGCGCGGCACGCGAACTTTAACGACATCATCCGACGAGCTCTTGTCACCGTCGGCGTTTCAGCTGTATTAGAACCCAATGGCCTGGCACGCGACGATGGCAAGAGACTGGACGGCATGTCTTTATTTCCATGGAAGGTGGGTAGGCCTAGGTTGCATCATCACCGACATCACCGACACACGTTGCATCCCACACCGGGTGGTGGGTAGTGTGGGATGCAACGTGTTTCGCTACTCTTGCGCCATCCCATCTTCCTGGGTCGGCGTGCTGTGCTGGCGCTGCTGCTGCAGCTGCAGAGAACCTCAAATGGCGTAAGTATAAAAACCTTGTTGGTCATTATATTTTCGAGCCGTTTGGGGTTGAAACCATCGGCAAGTGGGGTCCGAGTGCTCATGGCCTTTTTAAGGAAATCTCCAATCGGCTGGTTGGCAATTCCCGTGACCCAAAGGGCTGAATTTTACCTTGACCAGAGGCTAAGCATTGCCATACAACGTGGCAATGCCACCAGTCTCTTGGGTACAGTACCAGTCTACAGCGATGTGGATGAATTTTTCGACGCCCTATTTTAGTTTGTGTACAGTTTTAAGTGCATTTAAAAATTAGAGCTAAATATTTCATGTGAGCAAATTAAATTAACAGATATGAGATAACTTAATAATAAAAGCTCGCGGAATATTTTTCCCGTGAGTATCACAGTATTTTCATATTTTCTAGGCAACACGGTGCTTTAAAACGCCGCCTGCCGATAATGACTTCCAGGGATATTTTTTATCTTGAGAACATTATCGCTTTTACTTAAACAATTTTCCTGTAAAATTGTTTAGTGGGTTTTATTCGAGGATAAACTTACTGTAGGTACAAAAAGGCTTAATAAAACAAATTTTCATAGTCTACTATAACTGTGATCACTTTTATTCTGATCTAAATAGTCCTATCTTACTCATATTTATGCAAAATACCTACTTTTATTTATTGGATGGCAATCTAGTCGATTTACTTGAATACAAGAAGCACAGAATCGGTCGAAGTGGCGGTGCTTGATTGAGGACTATGTCCAGCCAGATTTAATTTGACAGTTATTTGATCATGTTATTCTAGTGGCCAGTTCCCAATAAATCTCGGTAGGTAACACTTTCCGTCTTTCACATAGGTAATCCTTGTCGTTCAGCAGCGCATACGCAAAATGGATCCTGTAATCCAGTGCTAAGCACTGCGTCAGACAGTAGGCGGGGCAAGGGGCGTAACAAAGCCGGTAGCGGCAACAGAAATATTGAATTATGAAATGTTTATTTTTAAATCTCGATCGAAGAGAGCCAGGATATTCGAAGCGTCTTTGAAAGACTTACAAGATAAAAGAATCCCGGAGTCTGGATTTGTGCCCGGTTGATGGCAATAGGCTCGCCTTCCTGTTACATGATACTTAAAATATAACTGGCGAAATGTGGGTGTACTGTAGTTGCACGTCTGCCCAACCCTTCAAGGAAATACAGGCTGTTATGTTATGTGTGCTGTGGTTAAAAGAATCGCGAAAGATTAACGAAAAGCATTTCTGCGATGACACTCCCTGACACACACCTAACACTTTCACACACAAAGTTAATATAAACATACATATCGAAGTATTTTTACACCAAATCGGCTTCGCCTGTCTACTGTAAATTAATGGCACTTATCTGAATTTCAGACGTAAACTCTGTAAATAAATAATACGTACGAAACCTGAGCAGGGAAAACCCGCACTTTTAACATAACACATTTGTTTTCTTCCAAAGTTTTATTTGATAACCAATTCGGCAAGAGAAGCGAAGAAGATAAACTGGAGTAATAAACTTCTTGCCTTTCTTTTAGCTTTTTCTTTGCTTTAGATATAAAAAAAATTCTAAAAAGTATGACTTGTAATTTAATTTGTTTAACTTAGTTTATTTATCTACGTAAAATTCTCATAGGCAAAAGCTTTGGGTATTCAAAGGACCTATAGCGAACATATAATTGGAAACAAGTATTTAAAGTACGTGATTCTAATTTATTATGTCATTAGCTGCGCCCCGCGGTTTCACCCGCATAAGTCCCGATTCCGTGAGAATATCGGGATTAAAAGTATCTTATGTTCTAATCCAGGTCATAGTCTACCCATGTGCCAAATTTCTGCAAAATCCGTTCAGATATTTTTACGTGAAATCGTAACAAACAAACTCACTTTCGCTTTTATAATATTAGTTAGGAAGTTAGGATTATTTACACTAGAATGGCTTCTTCACTGGAATAAACCATTCTAGTGTAAATAAACGCTAAAAAAAGGTAAATAAAAGCTTGAATAAAAATTGAAATATCAGAACTGTCTGATATTTCAGTCTTTATTCAAGCTTTTATTTACTCAATGCTGAAATATTCATTGTAAGAATCCTGATGCTTGGTATTGTCGGGATTACATGATAAAAAGGCCCTAGTCAATTTATAGATCGAAATCTCTACCTTATACCGTAAAGACAAATAAACTAGGACGCCTGAGTAAAGTCTGCTTATCACAACAAACGATACTTACTCTTCAGAGCCTTAACTCGCAAACGACACGCAGCAGTATTTCCTTCCTCTGTCATCGTAAAAACGTTATTTTCTAGTAAAAGTCTAGCAATAAGCCATAATACTTCAGCACTACCGGCGAATAAATAAAGAGGTTCTGAAAAAAATACACGTCCATATAATACCGTGCCGTCATGAATAAATAGCTAGAGAATGGCGGCAAAATCGCCATTTGAACTGACTAGGGATATATTGGCTGAGCAAAACCGAATTGGCGTAAAAGTGATTCTGTTTCGGCGAACCTACCAAGTGATTTTATTTTCGCAGTCCTTTACAGTAGACGGAAATCGAAATTTACCCGACACCGGCTGTGAGCCCTAATCTGGAACCGCTTTAACAAAATCGTAGGGACCCATGAAACGTGCGGTTATTTTTCGTGAAGGATTTTTCCTTATTATTCATTAATTTGGTTTGCTAACCGCAGGTTTTCTACAGGAAAATGCGTGTTTTCCTTCTCGCCAATGTGTAGGTTTCATGCGTCTTATCACTACACAGTGCGTCATGTCGGTGCCAATGCACTTATTGTAAGTAAATATTCGAGTTCATTTCTATCAAGTACACTTTCTTGATGAAACAAATCAAGCCTTTTTCTCAACTATGTTGGGTTAGGCTTCCAGTCTGCACCGGATAAAGACGGAGGACTTGATGAAACAAATGTTCCCAGATTCCAGTGACGCCCCTTTTTTTTTTGGGTGGGAAATCATCGAATAACTCCCGCCCGAAGCGGGAGGGTGTATCAGACTCTTACTGACTAAAACTCACCCGTATTCCTTCCGTTGCCTGTGTTGCCAGGGGCCTCGATAACCCTTTAGTACCTTCCCGCGACCCCGGCAGGCATCGGCCCTAGTGGACCCCTACACTTGTGCTGACGACATCTCTTTGAGGCGCGCGTGGAATATAACGCGCCGCCGGCCACGACACCGGGATCTGAAAGTTAAATTTATAAAGATGAAAGATTTAAAACTGTACTTAAATGCATGTCGTGTCAAATGTCAACCGATCGATAAGCTTTTTCGAAAGCATCGCATCCCCTGCGTAAGCTTATAGCGAAGGGGACGCTAATTGTGTCGAGTGTGATAAATTACATTAGTGTGATAAATTACATTCTTTATACAGTATATTAGTTTTGAAGGACTAGTGCAAATAAGATTGATTAAGTCCGATTTTTCATGAGTTTACGCAGATATTTAAGATAGCTTAAAATAAATCTAGTGCGTTCTGTAGTTTCTGCCACTATAGGAAAAACATAAACGAGTTTATAATTTATGTATAAATTAGTTTAAAGGAAGATGTAGTGACAATAGTATGCTTAGATGGTTTGGTCATGTTGAGAGGATGAATGAAAGGCGAGCAAGACATATAGTGAGCTCATTAATGATGTTCTACAAAAAGGTCAGGTGCGTAGTACCTACTCGCAACCGGCGTGCGTGTATGACCAGATGTATGAACGTAAACGAAGCAAGAGGAGTATGTTAGGAGCGTAGCAGGTGGCGTTCTATAGTTTCTGCCTACCCCCATGGGAAGAAGGCGTGAGTTTATGTATGTGTGTATGTAGTGTAAAAAAAAACTAAACCATGTATACGCCTTATTATGCTTACTTATTAATTTCTTTGTTTCTTTTTCAATTCTACGAAAACTAAAGATTTCAGTAAAACATAAATTAATTGTTTTGTCTAGACAATATTTATAATTTAACAACCATCCAATCTAAATGAATTGCCAATCTAGACAGGTTAATAGAATAGCTAGAAGCGACTTATTTTATTGTTAAGTATCGCTACTTCATAAAAATTGACTTAGTTATTAAACTAAGAAACTAAGGAAGATTTTTTGCTTTAATGATCTTCTCTTCTATGAAAGTATGGAGCCCTTTTTAGTACTAAGTTGGGCTCAAGCAAATCTTCGAGCTAGTTTTTGTATTTCGAACCATATTCGGACCGCGGCAAAGTGCTTTATACAAACTTGATAACTGAGACTCGGGTTTAAAATCAGTTATTGTATAGGTACAATAACTATTTAGAATTTTACACTTGTTGGAATAATGTTTGAAATTCAAAATGGCTCGATAGTTTAAACCTTATTCTGAAGAAAAACCTAAGGTAGGGGCTTCGTCCCTACTCTCGTCCCCGATTCTCTACACGATTTAAAATTACCTAACAAAAAGTCCCAACTCTACACGAAACGGTACTATTCAAAGTAGAGATGTCAGTTGAGAATTGTGTCCGTCGTTCGTCACTGATCGTTTTTCCTTGAAAACTGCAAAATAAAAACACCATGCTCCTTATCTCTCAATAGATCTACATAGGCAACAATTATTTAGTAAGTGACTATCTTGTACCATATTACAACCAAGGCCGGTTGTAAGCCCGTAATTTGCAATTACATACGCTTCTATGAATGGAGCTCCCTGTACCGAGCACCCTATAAAGTATGAATGGAACTGCACCCAAAAATGCAACGATCCCATGATTCACTTATTTAGAGATACTTTTGTTGGCAAAAAAATTATGCTGTGAAAGCATATGCAGGTTTAACAGTTAAATTAATAGAAATAAGTAGGGCGAGATCATGATTTTTGGTGAAGTGACCGCATTATTTGCGACCCTTCTTTCGACGGATGGTACCTAAGTAGATCATAATCAGCTTGACCAGCTGACGCATTAAGGGGTTGTATAACTTTTCTTCTTCACTTCTTTACTTTTTAACCTTTTGACCGCCACAGTCATCTAAAGATGACAGACTAAAATGTGCCCAGCACGCCACGGTCACGACTACATGACAGATGTTAAGAAATAATTCGTAGCTTGGCGCTGAGGGCACGTTATTCGCTTTTTTGACGTGGCGGTCCAAAGGTTTAAATAAAGGCTCGTCTATACTATTCAGATTCAGATAACTTTATTTGCTCAAACATGTGTGTATCTACATACAATTATAAAACAAATGCATGCAAGGTGTTATAAGCACATGGAGTTGTGCTAACATGTTTACCATATTGTCCCGGTGTGCAAATATTAATACTAATACATTTAAAAAATAATAATATAACAACATTCATTATCATTGACAATGCTGACACAAATAAATAAACTAAATTTAAATTGATTTATTACATAATTAATTCATATAGAATTAGATAGGAGTTACATACAAAATTGACAAATATTCAATTACCAATAAAAAAAAAACATAATAATTATAATGTCAACGTAGGTCCAAAATATTTAATACAAACATCATTATCAAAATCATTATTACATTCCATACATTTCAGATTAAATAAATTCATAAATAAAAGAGCATGTCAATTTAAAGTTATACCCTTAAAAAATCATTCACATCATAATATATAACTAAGTGCAAACCTTTCAATCTTTCAAACGCATGCAGCCGAGTTTTGTGTAGCAATTAGCAATTCATCATTTTGCTTGTTTGTAGTGTAAAGTAGGTGATTGTCATCTCCGACACTCGTATTTGAGAATCGTTTGATTGATGCGAGTTTTTATCATCGTGTAAACAACTACAGTTGAGAACCGCAATTAGAACATTTCATGAACGAGCATTTTCACTAAGCTTTTCTACATTGTAAACAGGGAAACAACATGATTATGCAGTACAAAAATTTGTCGACTGAAATCCTTCCCAGAGACTGAAAAGATTTCCTGTATAAACAACTAACAACGACTATTTTACAATTTTCAGGGTCCGTAAGTGCCTCAAAAGGAAACAACGGAACCCTTATAAGATTGTACTCGTGTCTGACCGTCAGTCACAGCCGATTTGCTTCGAATCTCGACTGATTAAGTTGAAATTTTGTACCCATATGAATTTCTGTGACCCAAACACGAACGTATAACGTAAGTAAATGAATTTTTAATATGAATATCACTTTGGGGGAAAAATTATTTTAACAAAAAAATGTGACGAATCGAAGGAAAGGGCTTATTACGAGGATTTCAAATATATTTTTTAAATAGGTAATTGGTTTTGAAGTTTAAAAAAAAAAGTAGATGTAAATTGACAATTACTTATCTCCGAAACTGCTGAGCCTAAAAGAAGAAGAGAGACTAAAACTGCCGGTTTTAGTGTCGCTTAATTTCGGAAGCGTTCATGAATGAAAGTATGTACATTATATGAAACAGTTACAGGGCTTTATTTTTTATGAATTCGTTTTTTTTTATTAACCTGCTAATAAAGAAAAAATAAAAACGAATATTTTATTAAATCTGACTATGAAAACGCAATTATTAGCAATATCTAAACGCAGAATCTGGGTCGGTAGCTAAAGTTACCATACTAACCAGAATATGGTATTTCTATTTTTGTAATTACAATCAGCATGATTTTGATGGTAGTGGTTTCATCGTTTAAACTATTAAGAGACTTTACTACCTCATTTTTTTGAGAGAAATAGTACAGGCGTTAAAGACGTTAATTATTGCTGTGACATCTCAATTCTGTTCCATCCATCAAATCTGAGACATTTTGGAGAAGCAGACTCCTTGAAGCACAAGAGTATTATGTTAAGCTTTGGAGCTAGTGCCACCTAAACCCATCATTGTGCGTGATCTGACACGCACTTGTTCGGTTTTATATATTTTATTTTATTTTATCGATCGGTACAGTGGTTTACGCGTGAAAAGGTAAAATAGACCTCTGTCTATTACCTTATTATCATTATTATTATAAAGTAACTTTTTACTTTAGCATTTATAATATTAGAATGGAAGGATGGACTAGCATGGGTTAAATAATTCTAGGTATAGGAAACCAAACGGCAAAGGTGTGATTTATGGAACACATAAATATAGTTTCCTATCATCCCTTTCGCCTACAAGACATGATATCAAAAGAAAAAAAATCTAAATCTGATAAACAAATAGTTGACTCGTTGAAGGCGATCGCAAACCGGACGGGCAGGAACTGACATCATCAGCGATACGCCGGGGGACGTACGTCACGCGAACGCCGACTGTTTGTAGTGACGTACGTTTAATGACAAACACGGAGAGAATGGGGGAAATGGGGTCTGAAATCAAATCAAATGTAAGGGGATTGATGTATGTTTTGGAGTAGAATGGTTAGATTGGAGTCCAAGGAAGGATCAGAAATGAAGCGCTTTTGATAATGAGAATGGAAGTCTTAAACCTCTGCCTCATCATCATCCCAAGCACGACGCCACAACGCTTTCCGCAACCTTTTGATAAATGCAATAAACATGTTTGACATGACATGACAGAGGGGGAACTCAGTACACACAAGCGACAATAACGAGGTTGGCAAAACAAAACGGTATACGTACATATACGTAGCGTATAAAACACATCAGAGGTTTAGATTTTATAAACTTTTACAGCAAACATTTTGAATTTCAAAACGACATGTTACGTGTTGTAATTGCTAATGGATGACTAATGAAAAAACTTGAATGAAAATACTGCAAAAACACCACGCTAAAACCTTATAAAATAAAGACATTAAAATCACACCTACTTATATGTAATGCAATAACCATGTTTGATAAAGATATTGTTGATCGCAGATTGCAAGTACACAAAAGCGTTCTATACGTTGAACGAGAAGAGGAAAAAAATGAGTAGAGGAAAGCACTGAACTACTCTAAAAAAACCGGCCAAGTGCGTGTCGGACCACGCTCAATGAAGGGTTCCGTAGTTGAGATTACTTGGGACGAATTTATTCCAAAAACAAACTTAACATTTTAGTTGAAAAACCTGTTCTCCCATACATCGATATATGCCACGGTCAATTCTCCAATTGCAAATTTAAGTTGGTCGACTATAGCTCGTTAACTTGTAAAGCCTAATTAGGCGTGACAGTTTTCCTTTTAATTTCATTATATGTACTACTGCCATGAATTTTTTCACATCTCCATAAATAACCGTTTAGTTGGCGGGACCCCGGGGCACTCAACTCTAACAAAAATTTGCAATTTAATACTTAATATTACGCAAGTGGATCTTTGAATCGAAAAGTGGTGTTCACAGACCGGCAATATTTTTGAACGGCCTATCGACGATACCCCACACCATGGGGTAGACGAGAAAAAAAATATCATCCCCACATTACGTGTACCTATGCCAAATTACAGCTTTCTAGTACTAAGCGTCTCTGAGCTACAGTGGGGTCAGACAGATAGACAGACGGACATGGCGAAACTATAAGGGTTCCTTGTTTACTACGGAACCCTAAAAACGTTATAAAACACAGATTTTAAAGAAAAACCTGTGATTATAGTAATACACCAACCATGTTTGGTAGATAGATTGTAGATTATAAGTACACAACTTTCTTACTCGAATGAAATAAATTGTGTACGTTCACTGTGAAAAATCCTTACAAAAACAAAGATTTTAAACTCACGCTCATTCACAGTAGAAAACGCATTATTTACACTTTGACTAACAATAATTTTGCCTTTGAGCTATGCACACTAATCGTGTTAATAATATAGTGAGGTGTTCTGCAATAATTTCCATTGCTTGCCATATCAATTACGCTATAATCACTGAGTTGACATTCTAAGTTAACGTGACTGACTTAATGACATGCGATGTTATATTAAGTTAGTGATTTAAACGCTAATATATAATGTTAATTACTGTTATTTGGTTTAAATTTAGCTTTGATTTCCTATAGCCGTTAATGTCTTATAGATCTTTACTGAAGAAAAAATATCTTCGTAGTCGTTTCCCAATTATGTTGGGGTCGGCTTCCAGTCTTACCTGATGCAACCTCTTGCATCTGAATACCAGTATTTTACATGGAGTGACTGCCTATCTGACCTCCACAGCTGGGTAACAAGATACCTCTTGGTAAGACTGATTGTCAGACTTTATGGGCTTATGACTACCCGTAACAACTGTCAAAGATCTAAGAATGACTCCGGGACCAAAGGCTTAACGTGCTTCCTGAGGTACGGAGGGGTCTCGATATCTAATGGATCCATCCACGAACCGACCGCCGCAAGCATAGCTTAACCCTTTATCGGTCCCTGAAGCTGTTATTTAGTCACGAGTTCTACAATGAACAATAATTTACCAGATAGGTGTTATAATCACCGTGCCTTTTTTTTTTGTTCCGGGGTGTAAAATCCTCATGGTCGTCCTCCGCCCTGGGGCGAGCGGAGGGGTCTGTCAGACTCTTACTGACTAAAAAACCACGCCGGTGTTCCCCTCCCACACTTGCACTGGAATCATGGGATCTAGTGCGACTTCCGTGATCCCCGGCTGGTGCCGGCCCGCCATTGCGGGGCACCTCAGGCTCGCAGGGGGAATGAGGTGTAAAACTCTCCCCGCGTCGTCCAATAGGGGCTCACGTGGAACACTACGCGCTGCCGCCTTGGGTCTTCCTATGTGGGGATCCAGCCAGTACACAAGCCGCCTCATTGGAGATCGTGCTATATCCCCTAATGACTTTGAGGGCTTTCGCAGTACAGCGATGCTACAGGCCGTCAGGTCAGCCGCCCAGATCGGGGCCCCATACAGAGCCATCGATCCCACGATCCCCACGCAGAGCCGCCTACAGGCGGCGCATAATCACCATGCCTGGCTCAAGTGTACCGTAGTTGAATGTTGGCAGCAGAAACAAAAACCGGACAAGAGCGAGTTGAACTCGCGTGGTGAGGGTTCCGTAGAAGGAATATGTTATATATCATGTTTTTTTTTATCCCACGATGATTTATCCCAAGAACAAACTTAATATTGTATTTGAAAAACATGTTCTCCCACACATTCCAATTGCAAATGTAAATTTGTACGCACACTATTGAGAGATTTACCATTTTATTTTAGCACCATAGACTTCTTATAGGTTTTCCTGTGATCTAAAATAACTATTTTCTGTATTTTTTTTAAATTTAGGCTCAGTAGTTTCAGGGATAAGGGGGTGGTAAATATTCATCTATTACCTTAAATAACTTGGTAAAGAATTTATTTTAAAATTATAAAAATAAATTGAGACCGCAGAAGACACAAACAAGCTATTTTATTTGATATACGGGTATCACACGGTACAGTCTGCAAAAGTTTTTATTTTTGATTTTCTAATTTGTCCACCAAAATTGACCCTCATATTTAAAATTCATTTGTTTACGTTACATGTTACTTGTTTGTGTCACAGAAATTCATATGTGTACCAAATTTTAACTGAATCGGTCCGGTAGATTCGGAGAAAATTGGCAGTAACAGACGGACAGACAGACACACGAGTGATCCAATGAGGGTTCCGTTTTTTTTCTTTTTGAGGTACGGAACGCTAAAAACTGCTCCTATCCTACCCATCCTTGCTTTTGTAGTAGTAGGAACTTTTGATGAAGGGACTGCCAAGCCTATTTCGGAAACTATCCAAAACAAGAACAACCATACCGTAACAGTAATTAACATCAACGATTACCCCGATTACATCTACCTTACCGTTATCCCCACAACTCGGTAACAAACCTTAGAATAGTAAAGAGTATAAACATTATGCTCTAAGGCCAACCCACCACATTAAACCATATTCAAATTGAGCCAAACGACACAGCATCATACGCGCTCCTAACTCGATGGCACATAAAAGCCAACAATATACACCTTAATTAAAATTTCCTACCGACTAATTGTTTATTAAGTTAATCGGATAATGTCGGGTAACAGGCGTTTTACCGGATAATTGCCAGCCGTGGGTTCCGTAGTTATTCTCGCTCAAATTGTATCACGTACGTTCTGTGCACTTCGAAATGCCTATAAAACCTCATTGGCGGGAGTTTGATTGTCTGAATTTATAGTTGTTTTTTTTTCATAGATAATATAACAACATGACATCACGCTTGTAATCCCCGAAGGGTAAGGCAGAGTTCTAACAATAGTAAACAGGAAAAAAGGGAAGGAAGGATGATGAATAAAATTGAGACTCAATATCTAAGTGTGTTCCTACCTGTTTTTAGGGTTCCGTACCTCAAAAGAAAAAAAAACGGAACCCTTATAGGTTAACTCGTGTGTCTGTCTGTCCGTCTGTCACAGCCGATTTGATCCGAATCTACTAAACCAATTAAGTTGAAATTTGGTAAACAATGGTACCGATTCCCTTGTTTACAAACTAAACTAAATTTAAGTTCAGTGCATCTTTTTCTTTCTATTTCATTAAGAAAAGGGCAGAAGATAAATTTTAGTTTAGTCCTGTCAAATTAATCAGCGCCTGTCACTACTCCATATCGTATCTTCTGTCCCCTTCTTAATGAAATACAAAGAAAAAGATACACTGAACTTAAATTAAGTTTAGTTTGTAAACAAGGGAATCGGTACCATTGAATTTCTTTGACCCATTATGTTCTTCAATACAGAGGCTGAGATTTAATAGCGTGGCGTAAAACAGCTTTCTCATTTGTTAGTCATGTTCGGTTGCTTTCAATGAAAAATCAATTTGTCATAAACAACAAACACATCACGACATGATTCAGAGGTTTTGATTTAATTAACTTTTACAGCAAACATTTTTAATGTCAAAACAATATGTTACGTGTTACAGTATTTAGGAATTGCAAAGGGATCACTAAACCAATATAGGGCTGTCAGCATCGAGGTTTTGCTCACACTGCTAACTAAAGCTATCTGACGGGTCGCTAAAAGCCAGAAAATAATAGCTATCGATTTTCTACCAGCATCAATCATCCCTAAAACAAACGAGTGACAGTATAAAGCCTGATTGATACCAACCACAACACTAAAGGTACCTAATATTTGTAGACACTAGCCACTACTACGCAAATAACAAGAATTTGCGAATGGTATATTTCGAATACATACTTTTCAGTCGATAAGTGATTGATAAGACCCGTTTAGTAGTCTTAGAATTTAATTTAATTAAGTTTATCTACTTAATTAATTTTATTTTAAGACTTCTCTAATCATAAGAAAAACACAAATAAATGTGAATATAGGTAAGAATCTAAGAATTCTTTGATTCTTCCGCTTTCAGTTCTTTCATCCAGGGAGAAATTGTGAAAATAGTCTAGTTCCACAATTCAAGGACCTTTAAATCAAAACTGAACAACAGCTTCGTGTGGATAAACTAATTAACTATTAATTAATTAATTCAATTGATTTAATTCTAAAACATTTATTCAAGATACGCCTTTAATACCTACTTTAAACCGTCTTAATTTCAAATTACAAAACCAGTTCTTAATAACATTCCAAACCTCCACCTTTAGCTTTTTAATGTGCAAAGTGACCAATTAAATGTTTAGCTTATTTACTTAATATATTCTTAACTAAATCGCTTAATTAAAAGATGTAATTTTAGACCATTCACGGCGCGAAACAGCGTGCGAATACCATTCAATTCATGTTCATAATGTGAATATGGATTGAGTGAGTCCTCCCTAAGGAGTAATATTCATATCTAGAAGGCCCTCAAAGCCTCCTTAGCCTAAGAAAAGGATGAAAAAATGTCAAGAGACGAGCCGCGAGTTCAAAGTGAAAATGAATGGCGGACGTATAATAAACCAAAATGGCGGACGTATAATAAACCATGATAAAAGACTTGCACTTGCGATGAACGGTGCGGCGACGTGTAATTTTGACACTTGATTTCTTTATACAGACCCATAAATCTTTCTTCGGACGATACCCCGCTGCTTTATGATTAAAATTCACCAATAAAAGTGCACGCAACAATCAACTTTATTACCTTTCACATATCATTAGAGTTTCAAATAATTATCTCATTAAAAAGAGCTCACGGCGCGTCGCGTCGATACTACATTATTACACGATGGCGCACCATTAAATAATTACAATTACAATTTGTAACATAATTACAAAGGAAAACATGTGTAAATTACAGCAATTACAAAAGCCCTGTAATTCGTGTAATTGAATATTTGTTAGTAGTTCTGTAATGTGTCGTAATATTCGGTAACAGCAGGGTCTGTGTAATGACTACGTGTTACAATGTAACAATTGTTATTTAATTGCAGGTAATTACAGTAATAACATGTAAATGAGACTCCAACAGGATCAGATAAAAAAAACTTCACGATTTTCCCATTTTTTGTAATTAAAAAATAATCAGAAAGGAATGCCCAGAACATATAATTTGTTGATATTTGATGATTTTAAAGACGGATCATTAAATTCAATTCTAATTAGAAATTGAAGCTTACAAATTGTAAAACACGCACCTGCTTGTTAGCCGTGTGTTGAATAATTAATGTTTAGAATAATAACTTAACCCTTATTCGCAGTCGTGTATTTCAAATCTAATCGAATAATGTTTGTTTCGGAAACGTTAAGTAACGTAAGCCCAGTTCTGTTCATTTGAAAAAGCAAAATGATATTAGAGCTACAGCACAACAAACATTTTAAAAAGGTTTAATTGCAAATTTTTCAATAAAATCTCCACCTCCATTATTTCTTCCCTTTATTATCCATTCAACAGCCACTCAAAACAAAAAGGCTAATCCGATAGACTGATTCATAATAAACAGGTTGACAAAGAAACGAATGAAAATATCGCAGCGCTTTTTGCTCATTTCTAGTTTAGTTCACAAACAAAAAGCTTTGAGGTGGTACTGAAGGCGCAATGGACGATTTCATGAACGTTCGCTCTTAGATCGGTAGTCATTAGCACTAATTAAATAACTGCCCATTTCTGTAACCACTTACTGAGCGTTCCGCTCTATATTAAATAGAGTGGCTCATTTCCTTAACGTTTTAGTTGTTAAGAATAATTTTCGAGAAGATGTGTAGTTTTTGGGTATTTTTTTTTACTTTCTCTGTGTCTAGTTAGTTTACTTTGCTGCCTTTTACTTCATTAGCTATATTTTTTCTGCTATATCTTTTGACGTGTGCTAGCTAACATATGGCAAGTAATTTAATTTAATGTTTTGTATTTCGAAGTGTGTTAATTACTTTACATACGATTTGTATAAATTCAAGTTTATCTAACTAAACAGTCAGGTGTTCTGCTGGGGAGATTGTTGCGCCACTTTTTCTTCCCAGCTAAAGCAGTAGGAAGCGGTGAAGGGCGGGCGTTTTTGGGGGACTGTCTTATGTAATTTTGACGTACGAAAACTGCGGATTCTCAGCCTAGTTTGAATAAATGACTTTTGATTTTGATTTCTTATTTTGTCTAAGCGTTTCTTTTTTTCAATGCCGCAATGGGCCGCCATGCAGGTAAAACTACTATAGTACCTAAACCTCTGCCTAACGCTTCGGGGAATACAGGCGTAATAATGATGTTAACCCCTTTGGGCAAAATCAACTCTAAATTGAATGCGAATTCGACTTTCATTGATTTTCTCTTCCTAAACAATCGTACTAGATTCTAACTGGAAAAGGACAAAGAAGGATTAAATATAAATCATAAATACTTAACCATTGACCGCCACGTCAAAAAAGCAATGACGTGCCCTCGGCGCCAAGCTACGAATTATTCCTTAAAACCTGTCATGTAGTCGTGACCGTGGCGTGCTAGGCACATTTTGCTCTGTCATCTATACATGACTGTGGCGGTCAAAGGGTTAAATACCCATCATAAAATCAAGCGACACTCATCATCATCTACATTTCAACAATTACATTAGCCTAATCAGCCCTCCATTAGCCAATACGTCAATAGAACCACCCGATGGCAAATCTAATCCATCCTAGTCACAAGCAAGTTAGTTGAGTTAACCTTATAGGACACACACAGACGTCGGGTGGCGGCCATCACAACTGAGTAAACACTAAAGCCGGTCACTGTCAGCACTAGGAGAGCATCAGGCTGGTCTTAATTGACGGGACGTGGCAACAGGCACTGGATAATGCAATTAAATGGATACGGGCTATGCAAGTTATTGGGTTGTTTCATGTTTGTTGATAGGTTATTTGCCAGTTTGGTGTATAGATATAGTCAGTTTTTGGACTGTATTTTCTGCAGGCTTAGCATGACACTCTCTATTTCTTCGAAGAATAGACACGGCTCTTTCTATACAAAGTGACATTTCGTTTCTCAGTTTTTGACATCTCACCGTAGAAATCCTTCTACAATTTGTCATCTAGTCTTTCGTTTCTAACGATCTTTGTCTAGGTCCTTTTTTATGTAGAAGGATTTCTACGGTGGGATGTCAAAAACTGAGAAACGAAATGTCACTTTGTATGGAAAAAGCTGTGTCTATTCTTCGAAGAAATAGAGAGTGTCATGCTAAGCCTGCTGGAGTGTCAGTCAGAAAAGCGCAGCCACTATTTTAATCGCAAATGGGAGAAGTGAATCATTGGAAAATCGCAGTATCCTACTATACAAAACTAATTTCTAACTGGGCCTAGAACTATTTGATGTAAAGAACAAATTCCACTTTGTTTGACTTAAAAAATAACCCAAGACCAGCCCTAACTACCTTTCCTGCAACCCTCAGATAAATCATATTCATCTGCCTAGCCTTTTCCTTACTATGTTGGGGTCAGCTTCCAGTCTAACCGGATCCAGCTGAATACCAGTATTTTACATGGAGCAACAGCCTATCTGATCTTCACAACCCAGTTACTGGGTAACACGATACCCCTTAGTAAAACTGGTTGTCAGACTTTCGGGCGACTGTAACGACTGTCAAAGATTCAATAATGACAGCCGGGACCAACGGCTTAACGTCTCAGAAAGCACGGAGGGGTCTCGGTATGTAAATATGGTCACCCATCTACGAGCCAACTGCGTCAAGCGTAGCCTAACCTGATCGATTGACTCGTGCGGCTGTTATTGCTTAGCCACAAACCCCTCAACCCTCAGATAAATAACGCAATGAAAAATACAGATTCTATTAAAAACCATCCTACTCCAATTCTCTAAACTAGTCCATTCTTTATTACTGACGAACACGCTTATTCATTGCCCGATAACTGTCAACACTCGCCTATCAGCCTTAAGGAACTATAATTGACGGGCAAGTGGCGTAAAAGTGAATCTGAGGCGTCTCGGATGTTAGGACGCTGGCTCGCGAGCCAGATCGATAGCCCCCCCCCCCTCGCGCGCGTATTACCTCCCCCCTTCGGCTAGAAACAACCATGCTTTCACGAAATCACTGAGCTTTGAAAAATGTTCAACATTTTCGCAAAGGGGATCACAGCAATCTGTTTGGAATAGTTTATTTCTATGATGCCGATTCCTTTGTGAAACACTAGAGCTTTGTATCGGTATTTGATCTGGAATTGCTGGTAATAAGGCTATTTATTTAAGTTTCACCCTAAACTAAAATATATTTGCGGCATAAATCCTTAATTTTATAGCGTATTCGAGTAGCCAATTGGGAATGAAAACCAATTCCTAGAATAGCAATAAATACTAAGTCAAAGTTGTCGAACGGGTTGACATAGAATACCTACCGTCATTAATGCTATTTAAGTTTCACCCTAAACTAAAATATATTTGCGGCATAAATCCTTAATTTTATAGCGTACTCCAGTAGCCAATTGGGAATCAAAACCAATTCCTAGAGTAGCAATAAATACTAAGTCAAAGTTGTCGAACGGGTTGACATAGAATACCTACCGCCATTAATACTCGCTTTCAGAAAACAGATTGAATAAAGTGGCTTACTGAAAACAGTCGGAACCTAGATGCCAGCAATATACTAGAGGAGTAGGAAATTAAGACTCTCGGCACAGGCAAAAAAAAAAGGTTTAAAAGAAAAGTACGATATTGTGTCTTTTTATGCTCCTAAAGAAAGAATAGGGGATTGTGAGTCTGTGGCTGTGTCTACAAGGGGATCGTTTTAATTACTAAACGCATCATTTTGATTAAACGCAATTGGTTTATTTAAAAAAAAAACCGGTCAAATGCGTGTCGGACCACGAACAATAAAGGGTTCCGTAGTTCGGAATGTTGGGATGATTTTATCCCAAAAACAAACTTAACATTGTAGTTGAAAAAAATGTACTCCCTTACATCGATATACATCACGGTCAATTCTCCAACTGAAAATTTAAGTTGGTCGACTATTACTCGTTAACTTGAAAGCCTACTTAGCTGTGATAGTTTCCCTTTTAATTTTAATATACAACCGTTTAGCTGGTGGGGGGGGGGGGGGGGGGGGAGGATGACTTGACTGTATGCATTTTTATTTTACCACTTTGTCGGCGTGATTAAATGTATACCTATGCCAAATTAAAATTACAGATTTCTCGTATTAAGCGCTTTTGAGCTACGACAGACATCAGACGTACAGACAGACAGACGGACATGGCGAAACTATGGGTTCCTTGTTTACTACGGAACCTATCTATCAAACAGGCAGCAAAAAGTAAACGTTAACGGGGCGACGTCCTCTGGGTCTCTAGTAAAGATGGGCGTTCCCCAAGGTTCAATTCTTGGCCCTTTCCTATTTCTAGTTTATATTAGTGATCTCCCCTTACATGATGGCAAACTTATCCGATATAATCCTATTCGCTGACGATACTTCTCTTATTTTTAAAATAGATACAAAAGATCCGGATGTCTTACACATCAACGATAGTCTGGCTGTTCTTTGAAATGGTTCGCAGCTAATAATCTCTTACTTAATGCGACCAAAACAAAATGTCTTAAGTTCTCACTACCAAATGTACCCCAAGTGGCTCTAAATTTAAAACTTGATGGCAAGAGACTAGATGCTATTACGGAAACTGTATTTCTAGGAATTACTCTAGATTCGAAGTTGCAATGGGGAGCCCACAGCAGAGCTCTTTCAGGTAGATTAAGTTCAGCTGCAAATGCAGTAAGAAAAATTAGACAGTTGACTGATATAGCCACAGCTAGGTTAGTATATTTTGCTTATTTCCACAGTATTATGTCTTATGGCGTTGTGCTGTGGGGATCGGCAGCTGATGTACCTAGATTCAATTTTTATTTTACAAAAGGGGCAATCCGCGCAGTCTATAGAATGGGTCCTCGTGAGTCCCTTAGAATCAAATTCAAAGAAATGAATGTACTAACTCTGCCTTCTCTTTATATCTTAGAAAGTATTTTGTATGTTCGCAAAAACTTATGTCTTTTCAAAACAAGAAGTGATTTCCATAATATAAATACACGTAGTAAACATAAAATTGTGATACCCAAATTTAGATAAACAAAAACAACCAAACCATTTGTTATCAACAGTATCCGCTTTTATAACAAGTTGCCAAAGTCAGTTACAGAACTTAGCGATGGAAAGTTCAAAACCCACATCAAACGTGTCCTTACCAAAAACGCATATTACAAGATTAAAGACTACGTTGAAGACAAGGAAGTTTGGCAATAATTCCTTCTGCACATGTGGCTTCCCTGGAACCTCATAAACGGCATAACTATGTAAATGTCTATTAACTGCTCCCAAATTACGATGTTTATTATTATTATTTTTTATACAAATTTTCTTTTTGACATATTATTTTCACTGTTTCACATTATATACCTAAACTTTTGATTTCAGACTTGTAATGGCAAACTTCATTTGGTTTAAATGGGTTTTTATTTTTATTATTTTATTAATATTTTACACAGATTTGTGTGTACCTTGTGAATGTGAGAACGTTGTAAGCTTAATAGACTAGATATTTTGTAGACCTTTTTCTTTTTTTTTTTGTTAAGTACCTGGTACGTCTCGACAGGCCTACACTGTGCTCCCATACCTATTAACACTGTAATTTGAAACACATTGTAAAAGCCAATTATTTTTAAAAGAGTACCCGTGGAGTTTCTTGCCGGCTGTTCTCCATAGGAAACGACCCATTGGAACCGTGCACCTAGCTTCTGACGTTTCATAAGTGCCCATGTAGGTTTATGTGAAATAAAAATATTTTGATTGATTTGATTTGATTTAAGAACCCTAAAAAGACTATCATCGGAATGTTACATAAAAAGTATAAAAAGGATTGCAGTTTTTTGCTAAGCTATGGGATGCCGTACCGCCCGCCAATCTCAGCGAACAACCATAATGAGTGTTAAATTAACCAATAAAGACCGGCAAATAACAGGAATCATACTGCAAAAAATGTAGGAAGCCAAGAAAAGGCTTTCTAATAAGAATCTGACAAAAGTAGAACATATAGATATCGAATTGAGCCCTAATGGCTGTTGCAAGCGACAAGCTAGCCACCTGTGACAACTATTCTCCATTAAAGTCTTTAAAGTCCCATAAGTCATAGATGAAGTTTCCAGTCTGGAGTTTTAGACTCATTTGTCATAGTCGAGTCTAGTCGGACTTGTGTGAAAAAGCATCTTTATGATGTTTGAAAACAAATAATCCTTTGTCTAGATCACGATTGTTGTATTAAATCTTCCCATTTGTCTTCTGAAATCAACGCCACCTGATACTAAATGTAGGATAAATGAGGCCCAAATATATCACCTTGAGGCAAGCCTTGCTTAAAATGAGATTGGTCCCTTATTAGTATGCGTACGATCATTTCTTGGTTCTTGATTTATGGCAAATTACTGCTTTGATAGCGACTGAATTCCGTTTGACCTTAAGGACGATATAGGGCGGCGCCTCTGCGTAGCCATCCTGTAATTTGCTACTTGGCCACCCAAAGACCAGTCTTCGAGCAAATAACAAATTATGTTGAAGTTCAGCAAATTTAACGAAGTAATGATAGCTTGCGGGCTACGCATGGCATGACATTTGAACAGCGACAAACAACCCACTTCCTTTTTAAATTTACGGGTTGCTATGTGTCATATATTCTTTATTTTTTAATTTAAGCCCCTCGGTAATGAGTTGAGATAGTCCTCATCATATTTGGGGTTTATTCTCATAAAAATATCACTTACATGAACACATCTTCATTCCATCCTATCTTAATGAAAACTATACCAATTCTAGCAAAACAAACTTGAATAACCAGAAATTTATCCGAACAACTTTCCAGTATCATTTTCACGTATTGTAAGTCCATTGACAAACAAACACTTGGCTCCCAGTACTCTTAGTTTCTTGGAGATAAAAATAAAATAGAACACTTGGAACAATAACAAGTGCTGTCCCCGCCTGTGGCGCTCCCTATTAGGTTAACTTGACAAAAGACTCGACGCTTAATTATGAGACAAGCTGCACTTTCAATTATATTTTGAGGAAGTTCTGCTTTAATTTTATTCTCTTTTGTTGGCTTATAATCCCACATTTTAATAGGGTCATTCTTATTCTTCTTTCCACTTGAATGTTTTTTCAACATCTGGGTAAACATTGCTTGTTACTGCTTTGTTGTAAACCGGTGGATTATTGATATTATAATGTTTACTTTTATTTTGACTCACTTTAATGTCTTAAATTATTCATAGGTAACATTTAAAGCATTGTTAAGAGTTTTTCGCATAGAGAGAGCATCAAAGAATTGATACACTTTATTATTTTAAAAGTTCACCCTACTGTCGTCGCTATTGAATTATTAAGTAAGTATTAATAAAATCTAGTGCCTGCCCGCGACTTCGTCCGCGTGAGGGAAACATATCCTATTCTATTGCGCTCGGCAATAGTGTACTTGAGAGCAGTGGTGGCCCAGTGGTAACGGCCGCGACTTACACGTTGTAGGTCGTAGGTTCGAGCCCGGACAGGCGCTTTACTTTGTGTAAATAATTTCATCACCACTGCTCTCAAAAAACGGTGAAGGAAAACATCGTGAGGAAACAAAGAAAGGCATGTCCTAGAACCAAAAATTCGAAGACATGTGACATCTACCAACCCGCACTGGGCCCACGTGGTGGATTACGGCCCACTCCTTCTCGCAGAGAGGAGGCCTGTGTCCCAGCAGTGGGAACACTATAGGCTGATTATGTAATAGTGTAATCTATCAGTAAAAGAATTCTTGGAATCGGATCAGTATTTCCATAGGTTACCTCTTACAAACAAACAATTTTAACTCTTTATAATATTAGTTTAGAAGTTTATATTTAGATAAAATACAAATTCACCTTAAATTAATGCACATAGCTGGAAATCGTAGTCTCCATCTCCACTCAAAAGCAAATGCAAATACCATTCGAAAATAGACTTATCCCTTGAAGAAAAGGAATCACATGATAAAAACGCTCAATTAATGTGTACGTGTTGGAAACAGGCATGCGGTGTATGTATATGTCAAAGGTCACGCAAGCCCCCAGAGAAGCTGGTTGCATAATAAGATTGATCTCGTGTTACTTAGGCGTACAGTAGCTAGAATACCTTTGACCTTTAAAATAGGAGCGCCTAGTAAGTAGGTAACTGATTAAGTGTTATTACAAAAGGAAGTAGGTATTTTAAAATAATGTTGATGATAAATGATAAATGATTTATTTTCTGTAAGTAGGTTTGTACAAACACTTTTACACGTCAATCATATTTTTTTAAATAAAGCTAGTTGAGGTCGGCGTTTCCTATCTGACTACTCTGAGAAGAAAGGCCGAAACAAACTCAGAGGTCAGATGGTGTTGGATTAAGGGCTTTTGGGCACCTACAAACTCATTGGCAGCCTTGTTGCACACATTGCTGAGTATAGGCCTCCTCACTTCTGTGCCATGAATTCCTCATCTGTGCGAGTCTCATCCAGCCCTTCCCCACAATCTTCTTCACGTCGTCCATCCACCCGGCTATTGGACTGCCAACGCTACGTTCTTCGTGGTTTTCGTCTCACTTGGAACAAATGTTAAATTTAACTTTCAGTATCAGCCCACGTCCTCTGCTAGACGATGATGATGATATACTACCAGAATATTTAGTAATGCGGACAAAAGTATGTTTGTTTGTACATCATTCGAGTGTTTCAATCATTTCAATGTAGGTAAAAGAAAAACAACTTCTTATAATCTGCGGTTTCATGGAAAGCTTTAAATAAAAATCCAGTATCCCTTTGGAAAAGTGGAAAATGATACCACAATGGAGCCGGTCCTTATGCGAAAGAAGTCTTTTTGCTTTATTGCAAACAACAATTCTTCTTATGACGGCTTAGGATATACAAGCAATGTTATTAAAGCATTCGTGTTCCTATAATCTTTATCATGTTTATTGTAGATATTTATAAAGAAAATACATTTTCTTCTCCGATTTCATGTCTTTGAAATCGAAAACATCGGAATGTTGACTTTGAGTTTGGAAAATAAAATAAACTTACAGCAATTTAATACAAGTTGTTAGACTACTGATAAATCGTAATCCCTCCTTTAAAGTAAATTAGGGTATACTTTTATCGAAAATTCCAAGCAGAAAAGATCTAAGTTTAACGTCATCCACTTAGAAATTCAAGTTAATATCTCACGCTATTCATCAAAGTTTATGAAACCAAGCAAACTTCGTATTAACAAAGTAGCCAGCACATATTCGAGCAAAGTATTTAATAAAACATTACAAAACAGAGCCACAAAATATTCACAGAAACGGCCAGTGAAGGCCGCTCAAAAAGTTTTATTGAAATAGTTCGGCCACACTGACGCTTTCGCTCAAAATGTTTGACCTCAATGAACATCAGTATTTTTTACGATTGTGTTTGAGCTCAAGCAATGCGTAGATAAGTCTTAAAATTCCACTTTGAAACGTTGGCTTTATTTCATCTTTGTAATGAATGTATTTAAATAAATGAAAGTATGTGTTTAAGTGAGTGGTAGCCCTCGGTGACCCTTTAGTACCGTCCCGCGACTTAGTTAACACCTTGAGCGGCTCATTTTTATTTTTACACATTATTGGACAACCGACAACATAACTTATCTTTTACTTTTCTGTTAGGCGTTTATCTTATCTTTTTTGTATTCACTAATAACGGCACGTGCTCACAGGTATAAAATTCGGTTAGTTTCGGTCCCTTTTCAACAAACAAAAAACCTTACCTGGTTTATTTATGTGCGTCAGCGCAAGTTATCAAAGCAGATGTTTGCTTTGGCCCGATTTTATATTTTATTTACCTTAAGCACGTGTTTATCGATAAACGATTATTTATTATTTTGTATTGAAGTTAATTTATTTAGACCTTATTAAGTTTGACTAATTAAAAGTTTTTTTGTTAGGTAATTTGAAATGATAATGAATTCAGTAAAAATGGTTTCATAGTTTTGATACTACAAATCTAACGATAGTCCTTCAGGTGCTGTCGTGGAATTTTCTAATAAGTCTGTGAACAAAAATTAACAAAAGCTTGCACTATTTTATTTATTTATTATTTACGTACAAACAGTAAAATGCAAAGAAATACGACATAATAATAATTTTAGTACAAAGATACACTACTGCTCGTTGCTGTTCATTGCTCACTACCTACGAATCCGTTACTCGAAGAAAACCAAGCGTAACAATAACGGCCATCTGTCGCGGGGCAAATCATACAACAAAAGGTTTTTTGCTCGATTAACACTTTCTATGCCAAGCACCCAGCATATGGGTCGAAAAATAATTCGTTCGTGTGCCCACAACTCGCATCCGAGTCGTCGCTATATGTAGCTAAAGATGACTTCTGTTCAGATGACTTCTGTTGATTGAATTGTTATAGATTTGCAATAAACATTATATGGCATGCCAATTTGTATGTATTCTATGTACTTAGCGGTGAAAGTGTTAAAGACGGCTGCAAGATTTGATAGTTAAAACGGGTTGCAGCTGGCATGCCTTTAATTATATGTATATTAAATTTATCAGTGTCTCGTGTCGTGTTTCTTAATTAATTCGTTAAAAATAATTGTTTCTTTTTATTTATTTCAGAATGTGATCACCGGAATCACTTCTTCGATGACGACAAAATTTATATGTAATCATATAAATTTTGTAGCAGACAATGCGGTCACAGGCTTCAAAACCCTTACCTAAGAAAGGTGACTTGAGTAAAACATCATTTAAAAACTCAACCGCCAGCAAGCAAGCTGCAAAAAAATCGGTGTCACCTAAAAAGGTTAAAAATCTGGTAAATAAATCATTGATCAAAAATCCTAAGAAAACTTCTTCCAAAGATGACTCTTCCAGTTCCAAAAATTATGATAATTCCGGAACTTCTGATAAACATGACACATCGTCTGAACCCAATAAACCTACACCATGTAAAGCGTCTACGTCTCGAGGTGATTCACCAACAAAAAAGCTCAAGAAAGACCCCAAGGAGAAGAAGGACGCGCCTAAAAATACTGCAGACAATGTAAAGAAAGCGCCTCCGAAAAAAGCAGCCAAGGCGGTCAAAAAACCCAAACCTGCTAAAGCCAATGTAAAAAAGTGCGGAAAAGGTAAAAAAGATTTAAAGTACAAAATTAATAAAGATGTTATAAAGAAAACAATACCGAAATTCTCCAAAGCTAAGACGGTTATCAAAAAAAGTAATGCTGCTAATAATGACAAAAAGAAAGGTGCAGCCCAAACAAAACCAGAAACAACGGAAAAGGATAAAAATATTGATGATAGTGAAAGTTGCACCGATGATTCTCTTAATAACAAGTCAAATACGCCTAGTGAAAGTAATGATGAGAGCGGGAAACCTGAAGAAAAAATTGATGATAAACTTGATTCTAAAAATATTTCTGATTTTGCAGTTTGTAAAACACCTCCTAAGACTTCCTCGGCTTATCAACCAGAGACTCCAAAAGCTGAAACAGAAAGACCTCCAAAATTTTTCACATCTACTAGATCACCGCGTACAGTAGATATAGACGTGAAATGTTGCAAAAATTCAAAAGGCAACCTTAGTGTTTCAGAAAGATTCGTATCTATGAAGTTGGAAAACAAAGTGGAAGACAATTCTAAAGACAAAAGTTCTTCCAATTCTTCGTTAGTATCACAAGGACCAGAGATTGATGTTTATACCTTTACGGAAAAAGTGGACTCTCCAAAAAGCATACTGTCCGACTTTCGTAGTCCTGTTAACAAGAATGTTGGCAGAGTGCGACCTATCGCTAGAGTTAAAGGAACAGTAATAGACAAGAAAACTGAATCAGAAAAGAAAAAATATTCGCCTCATAGACCTATCGAAGAAGTGGTAAAACAGTTGAAAAATAAACGATCAGAAGAGTTAAATGCTAATCAAAATCAAAGTGTCTGCACTGCAACTAGCGTAGAAACGAATTCAGGTAATACGGAAGCAGAAGTCGAAGAAAAACCAAAACCTATTGTTAGCAAGTCTTATAAAATGGTGGCTCGAAAATCAAGTATAACTGGAAAACCTTTTAGTCCCATCAAATTTCTTGAACAAGAAACTGCGGCAAGTAAAAACGAGAAACCAGAAAAATCCGTCAAGCCAAATCTGAATGCAAAGAAAACTCCGGTAAAAACTAAAAAGCAAGCCAAGAAAAGTAGCCTTTCGGATGAAGATATCGACAATTCTAAATTTTCTCTGAATACTAAGGCTTTCCACTACTCGTCATCTGAAGAAAGCGAGTCCAACGACGATAACGACACCAAAGAGTCTTCCGAATCCGATAACCCAAAAATTAAGAGAGCGAAAAATAAAAAGTTCAAGAAAAATAGAATCACGGACGGTGCGAAGAAACCTGCGTCTAAAGAATTAAAAGAGCTATCAAAAGATTCTCTGATTGATCTCAAAGAAAGTTCCGCTTTGCTAGGTAACGATAAACCTAGTAAGAGGCGGCTTAAACTTTTGTCGATGTGGTCGGGGCCAAAAAAACATCGAATGGCGTCTCTAAACGCAATAGCTAAAGTCCACTGCTTGTATGAAAATGAAAGTAAAACACATATGGAATTGGGTCTAATGAAAACTGTAGATAGACAATTTCTACCAAGCACATCTAAGACTGTGTCACATAAAAAGAAGGAAACTAAGCCCAAGGAAACAGAAAAACAAGAAAGTACTTCAGAATCGGAATACGAAGCCAAACAAGAAAAGAAAGAAGACAGTTCCGAAAGTTCAGACGATAACCCTCCTCAGAGATCGTTGCGAGGACTTGGTATCAGAAGTGCGGGCAAGTATTGGGATCCGAAATCATCTACCTCTTCCAGTGAAGATAGCGAACAAGATACTAAGAAAAAAGTGACAACTTCCGAAAAAAAGAAAGCCTCACCTAAAGCATCTACGAGTAAGTCGGATTTAGAAAAACCACCAGCTAAAATGAAAAAGACTGCCGGTGTACCCGTGAAGAAAAAGCGTAACAGAAACGAAGTAGTAATGGACCTAAAAGACATGGTCGTACAAAAACGAATGGCAAGTCTTAACGCCACGGCAATATTAGCAGCTAGTTACGAAAAACGCTCGCCCAAATCTAGCAAAGATGATACTACATCAGACTCATATAGCGATGAATCTTATTCTCAGAAGTCAAAAAACGGGGTAAGTTCCGGCGTTAAGTCGGAATCAAAAAACGAATATGAAGCTTTATCCGAAAGTGATGAATCCGCTGTGTCAGATAGAAAACAAAAAGTGGAAGTTATAGTTAACCAAGACACTGATGTGACCATAACTGGGGTATATGCTACTCACCATCATGAGGGGTTTTGCACGGTGTCCGGAATGCAGTATCGCATTTCATCAACAAGTCATACGCAGACCACAGCTACAGCCAACTGCGAAAAGGTAAGAACATTAATCAGTGGTCATTAAAATCTCTACTTATCCCAAATCGAATTCGAATAAATCTCTCAGACTTGTTCATATGAATCATGGGGATAGAAGACCCCTTGCCATCGGGGAAGTTAGTAAATCGAGTAACGTATTACCCATACGTAATAAAGACTATACACCCGCTGGCGCTTCGGTTCTCATTAATACGCGGTAATGAAGTAAGTTCTATGTAAACACGCCTCGGGACCTTATCCACACATTATCCTTCATCGCTTTGCCTTACGAAGGTCTACATAGAAAAATAAGCTTTTTGTGTTTAACGTAAACGCTCTTTTTAGTTTGCATTCTTGTTATCAATTGAGGCGTGAACGATTTACGCGTGAAAGGAGTAACCATCGTGTTACCCTTGACGCAGATTATATCGTCTGACGCGTTAAATCTTATTAATGTTATGTTAAACTCTCAGAAGCGCCAGGGATCCTAAATAGATATGCATAATACAAGCTTGTTGATCTACGTACGATACCTCACTCCCGACGGTATATTTCACTTTAGCCCTTTTTTGCGCCGAGGCGTAATGTAATCCTATCTTAGCCGGCGTCGGCGCTCTCCCCTTCATTCGTGATGCTTCATTCTTACTTAACTTGAGCTAACATTACGTGTAAGCAAAGAAGACAACTAGATAAATCTAATTATTTAAGCTACCGTATTAAATGCTAATAACGTTACCGTATCCACAGGAGGGATGCTCTCGTGAGGATGGAGCCCGCTACACTCCGCTTTCCGCCTTGTCATCCATGCAGCCGCCCGCCGAACACAATCATCCTCATCCAGGTAAATATATTTTGAATAATAGTACGAAATCTCTCACGCAGATGTAACAGCTTAGTAAATTGGCATCTCTTAGTGAAGGCACCTCGTAGTTACCAAATTTTTATCAAAATGATTCCCCAGTTTAGGTTAAGTAGGTATTTAAATTGATGTGACTTTTCTTATGAAATCCTTTGAAAGAAAACATTGTTCACATTCATCTGTAGCCGTGATTTATTTTTTCTTTACACCGTCGCGCTATCTTGAAAATTTCAAGTCTCCAGATAAATTGAAAGGATCGCGCTATGCGCATCGCTAGCGATATTTTTAATTTAGATCATCAGTTTTTTTCTGTGATCTACACGACTATACCGCTGGCGGTAGAGTGTATGAACATGAAGACAAGTAAAATAAATAATAACGTATCAAGTCGGTGGCAAATGGTGATAATATCTACGGAACCCGTTTCTCTCGCACGGTGTATTTTATTAATTATTCTTCAATTTATTCAGGAATAAATGATACGCTCACGTAAATCCTCATCAGAATTTTATTATCTTATGTTAATATTTTTAGAACGAAGTGATATTTTAGTGGGTTATAATTTTCCCGAATTGAAACAGTTCTGGACTGTTCAAAAAACATGCAAATTCTTATATGTTCTTGAAATATTTGAGAGAAAACATCCCAGTAAATCATGTATTATGTATAGGAGAAGTTCTGCCGTCTTGTTGAAATTGAAGGCTAACCCATTAATAAATCCTTATTAATGAAACAATTATTAATTCAATAATTCACTTCATTGTAAACTTGTTGGTACCTAAGATTCAACCGGTGTTTATTTTTTTCAATTGAACATTCGGTTCTATCAGAAGTAAATCAAGTATTTCAGTGCACATAATCCTTAATAAGCATATTAATTAGAATTCCTACGATCCGCAAAGTGTAATATTCCTATACGACTCCAAGACTCCAATATTAAAAGTAAGAGACCAAGTTTTCCTACTGTTAAAGCCCTCGTTAAACTTATAAGCCCGGAAGGCATTTACCATGATCACCCCATTTAAATTGCTACTTTATGTTGAACGATTACCAAAAGTTATATCTTTTAGTAAAATCTTTGTTTCTACAAAATCATCTATTTCATTTTCAAATATTACTCCATCCTGTAAATGCCACAATCTGTCCCTACCTAGGGGTAGCGACAGATTATAATCCCTCATTTCGAAATTTATCAAAATCTAAGTTAGCCAGATATAGTTTTATTAGGATAAAACTATATCTGGCTAACCTAGATTTTGAAGATCTAAACTTAAAGCAGTTGATAGAAGTAACGGGCCATGACAAATAAACAGGGCCTCAAGTCTGCTATTACAATAGTGTCAGAATGGATCATTGATTTCATAATTGTTGATTTTGACAAGTTTGGTAATCTACTAATATAATGGCGTCATTAATGAGGATCGGAACAGACCATTCTGACACTATTGTAATAGCAGACTTGAGGCCCAGATATTTTTCTTCTTTTTTCTTTATTTTTTCAATATACTGTAACTTTTTGCCATGTCCAAAAGTATCATTACCAGATTTTTCACAACGTTCACCTATCCATCAAACCTTGATGAATGCTCCATACATGAATCCCATACATCATGTTGCATAAAACATAAAACGAACATCCCTTCCCATTACATTATTAATAACTACTGGCTTTTACACGTGACTTCCGCTTTCCACCTCGTTTATTAAAAGAGAAAACTGAAACTCCGTTTGATTGTTTTCGAGTAACCAAAGCTGAAAAAATTTCTTCACGGATACTTTTTTTGTAGCTTTGACGGCTTCCATTTCGGTTTTTCTGAAAACATTTTTCCTGTAACTGGAATAGGAGACCGTTATACAATTGGTTAAAATATTCTACCTAGAAACTTAATATTACTAAGTAAATAACTTTTTGGTCGTGTTTCGGATTCAAGTTCGATATGAAAGTGAATGATAAGTAAAAACACTTAATTAATTACTTTGAACCTGAATCAAATCCGAAAAACTTGGCTACGGCTAAAGGCTCCTGCATACTGAGGCGATATGATACGTAAATAACACCGGTATAAAAAAAAAATGTGTAAACAAATCATATAATAGATACAATCGCTAACAAATACATTGTATATTATTTGTATTTTCATATCACAGGAAAATATTTTACCGTGAAATTGTAATATTATGATGTAATTTGCGCGTTACTCCGAAAAATATTTACGTGAATCAATTTATTCATATGATATGAATCAAATTATCAACATGGTAAAATTTCTAAATAGTAGCAATGCAAAGAGTTGAATTAATTGAGCTTAATTAATTCACCAATTAACATTACTTAAATCGGTTTGTAACAAATTAAATCCATGAGCTTACGTTTTATTTCTTGTTAAACCATAAATCATGTTTAAACCCAGTTAAACTTTCCACATACGTTTTTTCCGGCCCAGATTAGCTAAGCTTTAAGCGGTGTTAACACGGGCATTGAGCCATGCAGTCATGACTTTCAATCTAACCACATATTGGCCACCAACGCCAACAAATACGCCCATTGCCTCATTGGTTCCCAGATTTATTAAGCACATTCGAACAAAACTAGCATTGTAAGCAATTTTTTAAAGGTTGGAAGTTGGCGTTGTCTGGTCTATGTGTGAAGGCACAGTTTTAAATTAAGTCTACATAGCCTCATTGCTCATGTTAACACTTTAAAGTGAGCCCCCTCACTTTATTGGAATAGTAATGACAACACTTATTTTGCAGAACACGTCATATACATATTATATAGCCATCAATTTTTATTTTTAATCTATTAATAGGTTAGCCTACAATTGTTTACACATTTCATTTCATTTAAAGGCTCGTGCAGACTAGCGCGACAGGCAGCAATATGCGTGTCGAACCCGCGATGTCACCCCAGTATGCACAAGCCTTAAAAGTACACGATATACATTTATAACTGCAACAATCACTTACAGGCTAACACCACAAGCACTATATATTTGAATTTTACATTTTTATTACTGCAATTCCTACTATTAATCGAGAATAAATTATGGCTGATTAAAAATAACGTAGAAACAAAGCATGCATCCAGCAATATAACACAAACCAAGAATCGAATTAAATTTATTTACATGATAGAATAGAAAGCACGCTTTAGATTTTTGGACGAGTATTGGATTCTCTCATTATTGGTACGCACTCCAATGGCAGCTGATAAATTTATTTACCTTGAGAAATACTTAGAGCTTGTACATACGATCCTTTTTGTTTACCTATTAGGATAACTGCGAACACTAGATTGATCGCATATATTATGTTTGATATTTATAAGATGATATGTTTGATAAAGATCTGTGATAGATCACAGATCTTTAAAACATACTGTTCAGTCGATCATCTAGGTTCTTTAACTTGTATCTTAAAGAACTGCATCATATTGTCCAGATTATAATCTAGCTCTTACTCGCGGCTCCACTCGCTTTGACATAGTTTACTAGTCTTTCTTTTTGCTGTTACTCATACCATTTGCACTTTATGTGATAATTCATACCTCGTATTTTATGGGCTATGGGCGATGTCGAGTAATGTATCAACATTAAAATAAAAATAAACAGGAAAAAAATTACCAGACGAGATTCGAGGCTCTGGGAAAAGGTGTTTTATTTCACCTTCCAGAACGGCAGCTACTTTTTTATTTTTTTTGGTTACATTCAAAACTGCAATAACAAAACAAAAACATTACTTCATGCCTCCTTCATTACGAAACGTAAGTTGTTTATTCCATGGCTTAGCAAAAGTAAAATAAACTTTTTTTTTTTTCAAAAGACACTACGTAACTTTTAGACGACGACATTACCAAAGTAGGTAAATATATTTCAATTGGTTAACCAAACAATCCGTATTTGGACGAATTAGACGAACAACGACTTCCATTAGTACGTCTGACCTATAACAAATTAACTGGAAACGCGAACCTGAATGTAGAAATGTTGTCTGCTCTGTACCCAGACTACCCAGACCGTCCCGGACCCACAAAAACAAAGTGACAGCTACCTTTTAACGACCCTCTTTACGTTATTTATTAATCCATATCATTCACCATAAATATCCGGAGATATAACGTGATGTAGACACATTTATATTTTATTTCTATTATATGAAAGTCCGTAGATCATCACAAACATGTTTATTATGAACTTTATACTCTTCAACTCCTTTCATACTTTATTATCTTGTATAACGATATATGTGTGTTATACGACTCGTCATGTTTGGGGTTGTATTTACTTCATTCATTCATTGTACTGCCTTTATCCCGATCTACATATTTGGGGTCGGCGAAGCCCACCTTTATCTTCCATAAGTCTCTATTAGCCATCATCTCAGAATTCACTTTCTTCCCAAGTAAGACATCTTTCACAATCCAATTATCTTTTCTTTGGTTTCTCTCTTTTTAATAGTC
Organism: Atethmia centrago; assembly: GCA_905333075.3. Taxonomy (NCBI): domain Eukaryota; kingdom Metazoa; phylum Arthropoda; class Insecta; order Lepidoptera; family Noctuidae; genus Atethmia; species Atethmia centrago. Next base: position 14,197,594 of record HG995381.1, on the reverse strand, counting down.
TTGATAATTGTGCTGAATAAGCAAAAACATCAAGATTCCAGTGTATCTAGCATCGTGACCGGTTGCCGAATATCGCACATTAATAGGTCAATGTTTTTCGAAGCGCGCCGACCTCGCATCGTCGCAAGCGCAACCGATGTGTCGCGTTTCACACACACACCGTCGCTACCGCCGCCGCCCCCCGGACGTTTTTTGTTCGTTTCGCTTCGTTCATTGGTTGTGCCACTGTGTTCACGTTTTGGTTATTAATTTTTATAACATGTCGGCTTGTTACTTGTTATGTTCTTTAATGTTTTTATTCTTTACTAGCTAACCCGACAGACGTTGTCCTGTACAATTTTCATTAATTCATACAAAATTCCCATGGAAAATGCACTTTCAGTTTTCCAATATTCCAATTTTCCCGGCAACTTTTAAAAATGTTATTTCCTGTAACTAATAACTTGATTCGGACTATTACGCACATTTTAAAACAAAAAGTAGTGATGCGCTTACCAACGAACAGCATATCATATTTTTTTTATTATACATATGTCTAGAATAATTTGAATTAATTGATCATAATCTTGTTTTGCTTCAACAGTATAACTTTTCAAAGCGAACGAGCATGATACGTTCTCAAATAATTAATCATTCCTGTCACGTTCACTATTTCTTGTCCTTGCTATTTCATAAAAATACATTAGCAATTAATTTTAAAGTTTATAGGTACATAGGCGCAAACGTTCTTTGGCCTTACAGTCAAAATTGCAATCACCGTAATTGATACATTCGAACCTAAATTACCCCATTAAAAAGATAAGATACTTCAGAGATAGCTTCAACAAAACAACAGTTGGCTGTAATTACCCTTGAAATAACGAAGACGAAAAAACGTTTGTTCTCTTGAAGGTATTCTAAACATTTTATAAACACAGTGTAAGTTAAGTACCGACCGGGGTAGGTATAACGACTAGTTTGGCGTGGTGCCAAGCCTGCAGATGTCGAAGCAGAATCTTGGCCTCCCCGGGCTCTTCCCGGAGAATATTATAACACCTATTAACATAATCTCTTATGTTTTAGTCTCATTTTCCAACTAATGTCCTCTGTGATCCCTAGACATGTCTGCTTCTGTTTGTAGTTTGAGTCTTTGCTTTACGTTTCTTGTTTTGATGAGTCAATTAAGGATTACGCGGAATAAATGTTTGGACTTTGGACTACAAAAAGCTGTTTTACTTCGTTTAAAAAGATTGTTCTGGAAAGGTTTTGATGTTGTTATGGACTTTATCTTCGGGTTTGAAGGTCCTATTGTAGTTTTTTGTTCATCTTTTCTAAGAAAGGTTCGCTCGATTGCAATTTATTCTTGTCTTGAAAAGATATGCTAACTTCGAGCATGTCCAAACTAACGTCTTACATTGCGTTAATGTGAATCCGCAGCTGTAGCCCGCGAAAGTTAGATTTTATCCATTGATTGACTTTTTAATGAAATCATGGGGAACAAATCTAACTGAGGGAGATGTATTAATGTTTCTAATGATTATATTTCGGTGGGAAATCATCAAATAACTTCTCCCGCTCTGGGCAGAGCGGGAGGGTGTGTCAGACTCTTACTGACTAAAACCCACCCGTATTCCTTCCGTTGCCTGTGTTGCCAGGGGCCTCGGTAACCCTTTAGTACGTTCCCGCGACCCCGGCAGGCATTGGCCCTAGTGGATCCTCGCGGGCCGATCCCCTGGCCCGCAGGATGCGGATCCACCTTAAGCTTACTTATTTTACTAAGCATGGGAAAAATAACAGTTACCAACAAAGGATCCATTTACAATATAAACAAGCCTCAGTTGAATTCAATAAATCTTCCGTCCTTTTGAAATAGGTCCAACATTTACAAATATTGACCGACAGAGGTCGTGTTTGTATGCAAAATAAACTTTTAATCCCCTTGGAACTGTGCTCAAACATTAAAACCGCTGCAAGCACAACTCAGCCGTAGTTGACGCACTGTTAGACCAACAAAAATACTTTAATGACGGGACAATGATACTGAAACTACGAGATAATTAATTTGGACAGTGATGTACTTAACTGAAGATATTTATATCATACATTTAGAGTAACTATTTTGAACGTTATACATAATAGATGTGATAAATCTTTTTGGTGAATGTCTCGTTGGTCTCGGTGGTCGCAAGCGCTATTGCATTAGGTACTGGGTTCGATTCCCAGGTCGGGCAGACTGTTATTGGGATTTATCATCTGGAATTTCGCAGTAGCAACCCGGAGTCTTGATTTTTGTGCCCGGTTGATGGCAATAATAGGCTCGCTACGCGCGCGCCCTATTCCTGACTTTAATATAACTGGCGAATTTTTTTGGTATATTTGTTGGTATAGTCACAAATGTGAGTCCAAATAAGATACAAACACAGAATAAGTTAGCAAAGCCTCTCTTTATAATACGGTTTCACTAGGAAATCCCAAGGAAGAAACAAAGGAAATTACAAAGCTATATAAGCAAGAATATGTTTAATGGCATGTAAACACGTAAACAGAAACCAACATTGTTTGTATGTATCTTTTACGCTTATTTCGCTAAAGGAGCGAGTTTTAGCGGAATTACCCTTACATTATTACGTGCTTTAATGTATGTAAGTAATACTTTAAGTTTGATAAAAGGGCATTTTAAGAACTTGGGTTGTAATTATGTCTGCAATGCCCTGTTTGACGACTAATTACATATTGGTGCCGATTCCCTTGTTCACAAACTAAACTAAATTTAAGTTCAGGGCATCTTTTTCTTTCTATTTCATTGAGAAAAGGACAGAAGATAAATTTTAGTTTAGTCCTGTCAAATTAATCAGCGCCTGTCACTACTCCATACAAGTTTAGACGTGATTAAAAACTTTCCTACTAAAATTACGTCAACTTACGTCAAACGCTGATTAATTTGACAGGACTAAACTAAAATTTATCTTCTGTCCTTTTCATGATGAAATAGAAAGAAAAACATGCACTGAACTTAAATTTAGGTTACTTTGTGAACAAGGGAATCGGCACCATTGTCCAGCGGGGTAATTGCGTAACACCATTAGTAGCAATGGGTTTCATTTTGACAGTTCAACAACATTCATTGCGACATTTACGTTGTTGAGCAGACAATTTTTTCGAACATGTGAAGCAATGGATTAGTAATATACTTCAAAATCAATCAGATTGTGATTCAAACTGTGTTACGCAATTAGAGCGCAGGTATCGATTTTTCATGCTTATAAGATAGAGTTTTAGGTTTTATCATTTTAAGGCGCTGACAAGACCTAATTGATCAAAATAGGCTTCTCTTAAGCAAAAAAATTTCTAAACCTGTATAGTTTGTGGTAGCGGAAAAACTATAATGTTAATTTTGAACATATTTCCCAGAACTTGGTTGTTACCATAACCCGTTTTGACAAACAATCTCGGTACAAACTAACGTTAAACTAACCTCTTACCTTGAGTTCTAATCCAAAATATCTGTATTAAATAACAACATACGTTACGTATTTAATTAATAACAAGAACGTCTTATTTGTATGCAGAGCTTGGTTGTTTTTTATTTTCGATTACTCAAATCAATTTTGAGTAAATAGATAATTGCTTCATAATTTGCAATAAATTACAAGCGTTGCGTCATTGCGCTTCTCTTTCTTTTCTATGCAATCTGACAGTGACTGCGGTTTAGGTGTTATCAGCGTCTTAAGGCGCTGACAAGACCTAATTGACCAAAATAGGCTTCTCTTAAGAAAAAAAATTGCCAAATCTGTATAGTTTGTGGTAGTGGAAAAATATATGTTAATTTTGAACATATTTCCCAGAACTTGGTTGTTACCAAAACGCGTTTTGAAAAAAAATCTCGATACAAACTAACGTTACACTAACCTCTTACCTTGAGTTCTAATCCAAAATATCTGTATTAAAATATCAACATACGTTACGTATTTAATTAATAACAAGAACGTCTTATTTGAATGCAGAACTTGGTTGTTTTTTTATTTTCGATTACTCAACTCAATTTTGAGTAAATAGATAATTGCTTCATAATTTGCAATAAATTACAAGCGTTGTGTCATTGCCTTCTCTTTCTTTTCTATGCAATCTGACAGTAACTGCGGTTTAGGTGTTGTCAGCGTCTTAACCTTAATCTCTAAACAGAATAGAAAAATTAATGTCATTGTGTACAATGTGTCCATAAACCCGTTGCTTATCCAATGAAATTATATAATGAAAAACGTAAGATTATTCTAGTAACACTACAAAGTTTGTGCCAAAGAGGGCGGCATGCTCACCATTTTTTTTGAAGCACCTTAGGATTGCTGATCTTGTGGAGTCAAATAACTGATGTACCTTCTCTTTCTGTCCCGTTTCCCCTAGTGGGGGCTGAAGGCAGACACAATTCCTCCCCACCGCGATCTGTTGCAGGGTGCGCGCCTAACCCCACGCCAGGTAAGACGTTGTAACTACGCTTCCCATATAGAGGGGATGGCCGATTAGCCGCTTATGCTATAAAAAGGGAAGGCTTTTATCAATAATGTTATTCTAGCAAACACAATTTTTAACAGGGCTGTCTTGTCTAACCTATATTTTCTAATACTAACTTAAATCTATCCTCTTTGCAATGATGCAATATTTCCCTAATATTTAGTAATATAAATAAGCTTTTTGGAATTTCCAAATTATTAACTCCATAAGTCAGTCTGATGACATTATAAATTATTTTTGTCCCAAAATTATGTATGTATCTTACCCATTTGTGCCAAATTCCTCCTAAATAAATCAAGGCCTACAATTTATCTTCACCGCTTTTCGTAACAGGCTCTCTAAAACCCGCTCTTGATGGCACTAGATATTAAATGTTCTGGGCTTACAACTATTACGCACTGCTATGCAATAAATTCAACATTGAGAACTTTAAGTTCTCGCTTTTGTTTTAAACTATTTTTGTTAAAAATCTTCAGTCAAATTATTCCCCATCAAAAAACCTTTATCTCTAAAAACACAATCACCTTACTTTACAATAAATCGGGCATTAATTAGGTATAATAATTTATAATAGTACAAACAGAGCTCTTAACATGCTGTAGTTACATAAAATGAGGCTCTTAGGGTTGGGACAAATGTAAGTACCTACATTCAGCCAGTTAAGTTATGTTTTAACTTAAGTCACATGTATAACAGAGGATGAGCCGGGCTCATAAGACTAAGCTAAGTTAATAGGTAAATAAAATAATGAACCTTTTTTGTGTCCCGTTTCCCCTAGTGGGGGCTGAGTGCAGGCACAAATCTTCTCCACCGCATACTGTCACAGGCTGCACGTCTAACCTCATTCCAGGTAATACCTATATTATATATCTGCCTTGTAACTGGCATCTTTATGTATTTAGTATAATTATGTTATAAACCCATTTTCTCCGTGGTAAATACTCCGCCGATCTGAAAAAGATCGATAAATTTAGTTGTCTTTTCTTTTTTGCCCCATTTAATCTAGCTGGATGGCAGACAAAATTCCTCTCCAATGCGTTCAATCAGGTCACTACAGCAGTGCCTCTCATATTTTATTTAGTTAAATAAGTAATTTACAGTTGTAAATAACCCGTACTTTTAAGAAACTTTCTGTGTATTCATCTATTTCCCAGCCGATCTGACAGTAAATAAATAACGGACGTGTCTTTTCTTTTTGCCCCATTTCCCCTAGTCGGGGCAGATGGCAGGATCAATTCCTCTTCAGCACATTCTGTCTCAGGCTTCGAGCCTAATCTGCCTAACCTCATTCCAGGTAAGATTGTGCCTTTAATCTTCCTACGGCTGCTTTGGGTTTTATTATTTATTCAATACTCTTTAATGCTTTAAGTTTTCAAAGCCACAATTATATACCTAATTGAAAAAGTAACTGACAAAATAATTACTTAAAACCTTATTATTTTTACTATTTCTTACACTATTTCTGCCAGCCGCTATTCCATGTGGTAAGTACGAGTACCTATAACTCATTTCAAACCGATTTGCAAATGAAATTCAATGTTTTTTCATCGTTTAGTATACTTACAAATATACTTACAATAAACGACTCTTACTCAGAAAACGTCCTTTTTAGTGTTCCGTAGTAAACAAGGAACCCTTATAGTTTCGCCATGACCGTACTGTCTGTCTGTCTGTCCCCACTGTAGCTCAAAGCTCAAGAGTTTGCGTAATATTAAGCATTAAAGTGCAATTTTTTGTTAGAGTCAAGTGTCCGTAAGGAGTGTGTGTAAACAACCATTTAGCTGGCAGGGCGGGGGGGGGGGGGGCTAAGTGGTTGTTTATGGAGAAGTGAAAAAATTCATGGCAGTAGTACATATAATGAAATTAAAAGGAAAACTATCTAACTAAGTGGGCTTTAAAGTCAACTAGTAATAGTCGATCAACTTAAATTTGCAGTTGGAGAATTGACCGTGGCCTATATCGATGTATGGGAAAACATTTCTTTCAACTAAAATGTTAAGTTTTTTTTGGGATAAATCCATCCCAACTTTCCGACTATGGAACCATTCATTGTGCATGGTTCAACACGCACTTGGCCGGTTTGTTCCTTCTTTAATAGCATAATTTGTGACAACACGATAAACAAAAGATAAAAAGTCTTCATTTTATACTCCAAGGGCACTTTGCCCTTCACAACAAGGGCTATTAAGCGATTTCTGACGGGCAATAAGCAATACATTACTTTATCGCCTCTATTAAAGCGTCTCGAGTACCATAAACAGTTTCTTTTGAGTACAACGAGTTATTTGGCGGGTAATTGAGTTAAGTTCTTGCGCTATCGAGTTATGAGTTGTGCCTATTTGTAATTCGTCGTAGTCCGGTGGCACGGCGCCAGCCCCCCCTATCTTGCAGATATTAAATAGCAGCCACTTATCTAAGCGCCCGCTCTCCGCACAGACTCCAAATCAGCACTATCTCAACTGTTTGATTTAATTTCGTTCCGAGATAATACTAAATTGAATAGCGCTTACGTGTGTGAAATTTAATAGCACTTTAACACACGAAGCTTTGTATTTTAACCGATTTAGGCACAAATTGACGGCAGCGCAAAAAATTAACATCCTGTTTTTTGTAAAATTATGACTCGATTCAACTTCGCTGATTCACAAAGCTGTAGTTAAAAGATCCACGCGCAAACTATACAGTAAATCCGGCAATATAAAACAATTGAAAGTCACACTGCGGAGTTCAGTTGGAGTCGGATAGAGAAAAGTTCGCTCGGATTGAGGTTTAAATTACAGGCCACGTTGAATTTATTTAACTTTCATCTCAGGATAATTCGAATTTAAGAGCAGAGCATTTAATTTTCATAGCTTAGCGAAATCCCATTTCGGTGAAACCCGATTAGTGCCTAAGCGGCCGTGGCCTATTTGTTATCTTGCTGAGAAAAACCATTTGAACATTTCTCGAGACAGGCGAACAACAAAATAGCGACGGACGAGGGGAACAGCAAAGTTGTGTGAGTTAATCATGAAAGCCGAACGCTAATCGCTTCGCATTCGCCGCTCCGGATTCACTTTTTGTGTTGTTTGCCGTCGGTATAAATGTATGACAACTCAGAGATATGTTTGAAGTATATTTATCTGGGTTTTCTTTGTTTAACAATGGCTCCTTGTGTTGGAATCGTGTTAGCAAAAGAATATTATATTTTTCCGGAAAGTTTAGATTTTGCAGTAACAAAGCAAATGTGTTCCATATCTAAATAAAATTCAAACTCGATTCTAGACTTCTAGGAATCGAAATCGACATTGTTTTCTTGTGCTGAATGTTTACGAACATTATTTTATAAATTCCTGAATCTGAAACTTTTTAGCTATATTCAAAGAGCATAACTCTGGAACAGAATGTCTGAAATTCATGAGTATCTGGGAGCGGTTAAAGTGGGTCAGCCGAGTAAATTGAAACAAAATCCATTACTTTTGTGACCACACTGTAAATACAAGAATGAAGTAGCTAAGCTCTTCATTCGTACTCTGTAACCTGACTGTTCACTTCATTCTAATTAAATTAACTTAGTCAGTGGTGAAATAATAACTTTTACCTATTAGTACTTACCATATGATTTTATTAAAACACTTTAGGTACAACACAAGGTATCCTACCTACTTACCTACCTACATTAGTCGTTAAGTTGTCATCATAATGATTAATATTAATATTTGTGCATTTTGTGCGCAGTGCCAGAACTAGGAGGACTGGCGCGTCGCCCTGGCTGCTCCAGCGCATTCTCCGCGCCGTCGGCTTCCCATCATGAACAAGGTTAGTCATTAATATTAATAGTACTTACCAATACGTATTGTATTTCACTTGTTTGTGCTACAACATTTTTTTTTTTGGATTGGATTTCATCAAATAACTTCTCCCGCTCTGGGCGGAGCGGAAGGGTGTGTCAGACTCTTACTGACTAAAACCCACCCGTATTCCTTCCCTTGCCTGTGTTGCCAGGGGCCTCGGTGACCCTTTAGTACCTGCCCGAGACCCCGGCAGGCATCGGCCCCAGTGGACCCTACATTTGTGCTGACGACATCTCTTTGAGGCGTGCGTGGAATACAACGCGCCGTCGACCCGGGCCTGTTCCTTACCGGACGGTGAGCTACACCTGCCGATCTATTTCATAAAAATATTACCTGGAAAACTTGGGTGAAGTGAGCTATTGTGTCAATCCAGCATCAGGTGGAATAACAGCTCACTTGACCTACGTTTTTACGATTAGAATTTTAGACAATAGACTGGCTGAAAAACTTAAAAAATAATGAAACTCGGAAATGAATAGAGTCAATACGTACGTGTTTGTGTGATGCCTTAACTAATGTGATCTCGTAATTTGTTACACGCATCCCGGTTGCACACTGCTCCGAGTTTGTCTAAATTAAAGTATCTAGGCGTTTGTAGGTATACTGCGTATGGAGCTGTAGACTGTATCCTTACCATAAAGGCTCTTGCAGACTGGGGCGACATCGCGGGTGCGACAGGCATATTTCTGCCTGTCGCGCCCGCGATGTTGCGCTAGTCTGTAAACGTATGTGGGTACCTATGCATTAGTAAAACGTCGCAGTGTGTTTAACTTTGTAACAAATTATCCAAGATTATTCATAAACATTTTAAAACGAACTTCTATGGTGATACCGACGAATTCCAAAGAATGTCCCACATGATGAATAGACACTGAAGCTAAATAAATTTTATAAACAATTGCGACACTGCATGTAAAGTATGGACATAAGTCAAATAGTTGAGTCGTAAACGATCGATAAATTACCGGTGTGACAAATTTTAATGATCTACGGCCGAGGCTCCATTTCATATTTGTCTACGGAGCTAATTTATAGACTGTTCAGTGAGAAGGTACATTTCTCAAGTTAGAGCAAAATTGCTTAATCTTCTGTTCTAATAGAGCTATTATTTTTACCATTGGTGAAAGAGGTGGCATGGTCAAAGTCAAAGTCAAAACGATTATTGCGAACTATATTAAGTGTACAATGGTGCCGATTCCCTTCACAAACTAAACTAAATTTAAGTTCAGTTCATCTTTTTCTTTCTATTTCATTAAGAAGAGGACGGAAGATAAATTTTAGTTTAGTCCTGTCAAATGAATCAGTGCCTGTCACTACTCCATACAAGTTTAGACGTGATTAAAAACTTGCCTACTAAAATTACGTCAATTTACGTCAAGCGCTGATTAATTTGACAGGACTAAACTAAAATTGATCTTCTGTCCTTTTCTTAATGAAATAGAAAGAATAAGATGCACTGAACTTAAATTTAGTTTAGTTTGTGAACAAGGGAATCGGCGCCAATGTTGGTGTTATGTTAAGATAGTACTTATGACTTATCAGCCTTTTACAAGCGTTGCAATTATCATTCGCCTGCCCTTATCATCCTAAATTAGCATGCATTAAGTATACATTATTATTACTTAATTCATCATCATCTGGCTAGCCTTTTCCCAACATGTTGGGGTCGGCTTCCAGTCTTACCGGATACAGCTGAATACCAGAATTTTATATAGAGTGACTACCTATCTGACCTCCACAACCCAGTTACTGGGTAACACGATACCCCTTGGTAAGACTGGTTGTCAGACTTTCGAGCTTCTGACGACCCGTAACGACTGTCAAAGATCTACAAATGACAGCCGGGACCAACGGCTTAACGTGCTTTCCGAGGCACGGAGGGGTCTTGGTATGTAAAGATGGTCACCCATCCACGGACCAACCGCGGCAAGCGTAGCTTAACCTGATCGATCGACCCGTGCGGCTGTTATTACTTAGCCACAAGCTCCTTTCCCGCTCATTATTACTTAATTATTTTCTTTTTTATTATTATTATGGTTGAAGCCAATGTATCATTACATTGGCTTCTGTGCTTCGTGATGCGGATTCGACCACGTAAGGAAAATGGGTTTATATGACCAGGGGGGTAACCATCACCTCTTATAGCAGTATTATTTCAATATTACTTCAGCGTGAGAAAGAGATGGAGCTATAAGTCCTGTATAGCTCCATCACTTTCCCACTATGAAACAATATTATAATAATACTGCTTTAAGAGGTGATGGTTACCCCCCAGCAGGCTTAGCATGACGTTTTCTATTTCTACTCTACTATAGAATAGAAATCGCTTGTCTATATTTCTCGGTAGAAAACTGTCAACTATTAAACACGGAAACGTAATTTTTGTCTACTCTTCCGTCGACTAAAAGCTTCTGTACGGTTCTCGTACTAAGCCTGTTGGGGTCTATTTAATAACACCGAACAGGTGACAGGCGACAAACCGACAATCTGTAAATTTTGAAAGTTTTTTTTTCATAGTTTCATATGTCGCATGTCAATTATATATTAAACTAAACTTTGTCCGCGGCTTTGCCCACATGGAGCCCGGAAAGTATACGGTTCATTCATCATCATAATCAGCCTATATGTTCCCACTGCTGGGACACAGGTCTCCGCTCTGTGAGAGGGAGTGGGCCGTAATCCATCACGCGGGCCCAGTGCGGGTTGGTAGATGTCACACGTCTTCGAATTTGTTGTTCTAGGACATGCCGGTTTCCTCACGATATTTTCCTTCACCGTTTTGAGAGCAGTGGTGATGAAATAATTTACACAAAGTAAAGCGTCTGTCTGGGTTCGAACCTGCGACCTACAAGTCGTAAGTTGCAGCCGTTACCACTGGGCCACCACTGCCTAAATAAACCATCCTCATGAATCCCTCCGTCCATTGGTGAAAACCGATTGAAAATACGTTCGCTAGTTTTTGTTTTAAGTTTATCGCGACAGACGCGGCGGGGGACTTTGTTTTATAATATGTAAGGATAAGGACAGGACCCTACAGTTAGATAATGGATCTGTGTATTTTTAGACAATTATGAGATTACGTACGCACAATACGGGTATAAATAACCAAATATTGAGCAAACGGTTAAAAAAACATACAACTATATATATAACAGACTCCTCACCGTGCCCAACAAAAGGGTTCCATTTTAACGCTTTAGATACTCATGGTACCTTCTTGTGCAAAAGACCTAGAAAAATCCAGTTCCAGATTTAATAATCACAACTATAAAGTTTAACGACACCATTCCATAGAAATACCGGCGGAACTTCCAAGTGCAGCACTTCTCAGCACTTTTAATGATGCGCAGTAGAAAAGCAGTCGTAACTCATAACTGATATTTATTGCGAGCCAATTACGTACAATACTGATGAATAATAAACTAGCTCGTCTAGTGCAGTGAATAAAGAAAAAGGGGAAAGGTACATATTAAAGTGTTAATGTAGAATAACATCTATCATTTTATACGTTGCAGTTATGATAGATAGCAGTAGCGAAGCTACAACTTCCATTAGAGGTAAGCCGAAGAAAAACTTGATCAATTCTCAAAAACTCATGATAACATCAAAATTTGTTGCGGTGTTTCGGAACCCCCGATTGCCACCGAAATGTTACGATTAATACTGTATTCTGACACAACACGTGCGGCTTATTGGTGCTAGTGTCGTCAGAATTCTTAGTTGAGACAAAACATGTAAACTGCGTTCGCGATTTAGGATAGAGTATAGGTACGCGTAATCGTATAATTATGAGAATACCTTTAATGTGACTATGTATGTACTATATTATTTACTAATCATAAACTCAAGAACAGTCGTCGTCTCGAAGGGAAGCCGGTAGGAATGGGGTTGTATGAATTCGTCGCCCCTGATAGACGGATGTTTGCACACTCCGTAAGCCTGAAGTGTATTTATTGTAATGGACACTTTAATTTTGAAGCCAAAACTTGGTCTAAATGGTGCAGAAAAGAATTAAGTATTAATTTAACATCTGATGGCTTTAGTTTAGAAAAATGCATCACAATTGGATGATATTAGGTAATTTAACAGACTTCTTCAAAAAAAATCCCTTGTCTTTATTTCTAATGATCTCCAAACCCTTTATATCACCAACAAATACTGTAAAGTTAAAAACAAAACCCTCTTATCTAAACATTTGCGTTCGCAATTCAAAACAAAAGGGGGCTGATGACGTCATCACAAACAGCGCAAGCGTTCACGCTGTAAGTCAAACAAAATGCAATAATCCCGCAAATAAGCATCGTAGCAACTGTTCGCCTAATTAAATGGACTACCCACCATTAAAATGCACGCAAGTGACGTCACTAAAACGTAGCTGTTTCGACGGTACCGTCAACTAAACAGATAGGTTTACGGGCAAAATTATTCATCTTTGCCAATTATTTTTTTGTATGCGCAATACTGACAAATGCGTTCACTGACTGGACAAGTCCAATAAAACAAAAAAAAAATGTGTTGTTCTTTTTTCAAAACTACCTTCTAAGTCACAAATCTCCATGGTCCTCAAATGGTCAAGATAATGTCTGAACTTTAAAAGAGACTGTGACGTCTGGCTCTGGCTTTGTTTCAATGTTTCTTCTCAAAGTGGTCGGATAGGAAACACCGACTTAATCTAGTTTTAAAATATTATTTTTTTGACATGTAAACGTGTTTTATTAAAACCAATTTACAGAAATTTACAAATAAATATTGTTTATTATTTAACTTTTTTAAAGACACACACCGTATTGATTATGTAGGTAGGTCTAGGTATGTTATTGAATTTCTTAGTAATTTATTGTGATCATTATTTCTAGCTAATAAGCGTTTTTGTTAAACTTTAAATTATAATGTACTTTTGAAGAAATAAATAAAAGAGTTATGTGAAAGAGTGAAAAGACCTGATTGCTCAGTTTACTGGGCCCAGATAATTTAAAATCACATAGTATACATCGACTCGAAAAGAAGAAGAAGAAGCATTCTAAAAACATTTTTAAAAGCAGTTGCAAGTTAGCAGCCGGTATACTTATCTCTTTCTTTGACGGTACCTAGCACCAACCTGCAGTAACTCAAGCGCCGGGAAGTTCTTTCAGTACCGACACTCGGTTAAGTAATTAATTCTTTTGCCGTTCTCTTTGAATAAATCAAATAGTCAACTTCAATGTTATAGTCGACTTTTGAACGATAAGGCTCGTGCAGACTGGGCGATATCGCGGACGCGACAGGCATATTGCTGCTTGCCGCGCCCGCGATATCGCGCTAGTCTGCTCGAGCCATTATTCTACTTTGAATTATTTGAATCTTCATCGATGTAATAGTATTGTAAAATTCTTTGTTTTTGCTTGAAAATGTGGAGCTATTTGTCCGTATAAGTATCTCTGCTTATCTAGTTATATCAGTCTTTGTATCAGCCTCATAAGTTAAATCTTTAGTTGGGAAACAACTTACCTACGACTTGATATAAAACCCCCTACTTAACAGTCAGATGGTACTTATATTCAGTACTTAATTAAACACTAACACTATAAATGATAGGCTGAAAAATGATGTGATAAGGCAACTGTGCGGGTTAAGAGAAGATGAAGTGACAAAAATTGAAAAGAGTATGCTTAGATGGCGACTAATAAAAGGTACCGTGGTGGCGAATAACAAGGCAGATGTGAGTAGAAACGACGGGGAAGACGCCCCAGGAAGACATGTAGTGACCTCATTGGTGAAAAGGAGTATGTAAGGAGCGTAGCAGGTGGCGTTCTATAGTTTCTGCCTACCCCCATGGGAAGAAGGCGTGAGTTTATGTGTGTTAATTAAATAAAACATTCAGTACTTACATAATTCAAGAGACAGTTCAAAATGTTCGTTGATTATTTAAAAAACCTGCTGTTTCTTACAAAGGTGCAATACGGAATCGGTCAAAATGTATGAAAAAGCAGATTTATTGTATACTACGTTTTTTTAACATTTTGGTGTGTCATGTCAATTCATGATTCTAATCATGAACTGAGTTCGTGGTAACAGTTTGCGCGTCTATGTCACTGTATATTCATTCACCTTTTGTGTTCCATTACTTTTTAGATACATATTTTATAGGTACTTTAAGATTCTAGATAAACAGTTTAGATATTACTTATCCGATTATTCTATATTTGACTCCAGGCCATACTGTATCGCACTGGGGTCTGGAGGCAAAAGCCCTCGCGCACGTATGGGAGACGCGCGAGGAGGCGAAACGCCGGGGCGTTACTCCGCTGGCGCGAGAAATCGCAGCAGTCCCCTCTTTGAGTTGTCCTCACCTTCCGCCTAACGCAGGTCCTTACCGGACACGGCAGCTTCGGCGGCAAAGAGATCTCTCGCGTCTGGCCCTGGTTCAGGCCATGGTACGGAGCGAGAGGGCATGGGCGAAGGAGGAGGCGGGATGGTTGAGGGAAAGGCAAATTTCGCGCCCTCTCGCCCCTAGCCGCCGCAGGAGACGCCCTGGGCGTCGGGAATCCCGGGCGGATTTCCGGCCACCGTAGGCGCGGGCTTGCGGACGGTGAGCAATGGGTAGCTCACAATCCGGTAAGGACCAGGCCCGGGTCGACGGCGCGTTGTATTCCACGCGCGCCTGAAAGAGATGTCGTCAGCACAAGTGTAGGGGTCCACTAGGGCCGATGCCTGCTGGGGTCGCGGGAAGGTACTAAAGGGTCACCGAGGCCACACAGGCAACAGGAAGGAATATGGGTGGGTGTCTGACACACCCTCCCTCCCGCTCCGCCCAGAGCGGGAGAAGTTATTTGATGATTCCCACCCAAAAAAAAAAGGCCTTGCTGTATACAAAATTTAATCAAAATTTAATTAAAAATTAAGTCCTTTTAGCTGTTAAAGCGCGTTAAGAAACAACTCTTTAGGTATTGCAGGAGGTGAAGCGACAGTAGTGCATCGCGGTTTACAAATGCGGTTGGAAATGGCGATCCGTTTGATTTTAGTTGAATCTCGTGTCCGCCAATAACATGAATTTTATTTCGCAGTTGTAATTTTTTTTTTTTTAATATACACCAATAAGTTAAACCATTTTTACATATTTCTTTTGCAGATTAAATTTCCTTTTTTATAGTTACAAAAATATGAATAGTTATCGCTCAGAATAATGAGCATTTCAGTCAAGTAGGTAGATAATTTCTATAAAATATCTTTGTATAAGTCTTTTTTTTATACACTTGACTATACACTGGATTTTTTTGGGGTTGCAATATGTAGCAATAGGTACGGCTAACTGTGCGACGAAACGTGGACGTTTTACGGTGTCCCCGTTTGGGCAGCTCCTTAAAGCGTGATTTAATAACAATCATACAAACTCACAAAATATCCTAACTTTCGCATTTAAAATATTATTTTTATTTTTAACCTGCTTCGCCCGCGTGAAATTTCTTCTTTTAACAAAAAAATACTAGCCTTCATTAGTGAAGAATTTTTAGAACCGGATCAGTAGTTCAAACTCAAACTCAAAGCATTTATTTCAATTAAACCATTTACAGGCACTTTTGAATTGTCAAGGAGTCGGTCAGTTAGAAATATGAAGCTAGTTGCCCATTCCAAAGCGTAGTGGGTACCTATGGAGAAGAACGGGCAAGAAACTCTATGGACACGCTTTTAAATTATATTGTTACATAAAGATTAGATGTTTTAATTGTTATTAGTAATTGTTTACTTATTTTACTTCGATGGGGCTAGTTTATCATTTCTCACTTCGAGCTACAGCAATTGCCTTAAGTAAGCGGGCACGCCCTTTATGCCTGGAGGCTTTTATTTAGGTATTAAGTTCTAGTTACGTTTTTTTTATGTTGTAATATTTATCTGCTTGAGTACAGTTTGTTCATTGTTTTGTTGGTATACTGGCGCGTGCTAGCTAACGTATGGCAAGTGTGTAAGTTAATCCAATGTTTTGTGTTTCGTAATGTTAATTACTTTGCATACGATTTGTATAGAATCAAGTTTATATAACTAAACAGACAGACGTGCTGCTGGGGAGTTTGTTCCACCACTTCTTCTTCCCAGCTAAAGCTCTAGGAAGTGGTGACGGGCGGGCATTTTTGGGGGACTGTCTTATGTAACTTTGACGTTCGAAAAGTGCTGATTTTCAGCCTAGTTTGAATAAATGACTTTTGATTTGATTTGATTGATTAATATAAATAATGTTGAATTTATAAGTAAGGAGAGGACGATGTAAAAAAAAACCAACGCGTCCAAGTACAATGCAACCAAGTAGCAAAATAAACAAAAAATGACTAATAAGCCGAAGATTACCCTAC
The DNA here is from genome assembly GCA_905333075.3 of Atethmia centrago. NCBI lineage: Eukaryota > Metazoa > Arthropoda > Insecta > Lepidoptera > Noctuidae > Atethmia > Atethmia centrago. The sequence continues at coordinate 14,180,949 of HG995381.1, read as the reverse complement.
AAAAACACTTACCTCTTTATAAAATGACTAATAAGCCGAAGATTACCCCTACAAAAACACTTACCTCTTTATAAAATGACTAATAAGCCGAAGATTACCCTACAAAAACACTTACCTCTTTATAAAATGACTAATAAGCCGAAGATTACCCTACAAAAACACTTACCTCTTTATAAAATGACTAATAAGCCGAAGATTACCCCTACAAAAACACTTACCTCTTTATAAAATCAAGTATAGTATTTTTAATAATAACCGTATTATAGCCTTTGTGTAATTAATTTCATATGTAAGAATTACAAATATTTGCCGCGTCCCTCAATTACACGGAAATTCTTACATCGTTAAGCTTTTAAGATCTTCATCAGTCAACATTACGTTAATTATTTGTTTAAATTACAAAATTGAGTTATTAACACTCATTTATTTTATTTGATGTCATCTTTTGTCATTCAATTACGGTCGACTCTCAACTTTAAACTTAGTCTATTTAGTCTCATTTTATTACTTACCTAATGAATTAACGAAACTAGGATAAACTAAATATAAATCTTGTCTATAATTATTCAGCTTCGTCATAGCATATTAAATTATTAAGGCTATCCATCTTTAAAAGCCGAAGCGCCAACAATCCTATCTCCAAAACAAAATGAAGCTTTGATACTGTCCAAAATATTCTATCATGAATTTCTGAATAAATACAGAACTGTACCTATACATCACTATGTAACAGTATCTGTTGCAGACACATCATCAAATCTATCCATTACCCGAGAGAAAAGCAAAACAAACAAGAGTTCAAAGGCCTGACGCAGAGTCTTTTAGATTCGTTCATACACTTTTAAGAGATACAAGCAATATCCATCAAGCAAATAAAATAATAACAGACGTGAAGAGCGAGACCCGGCGCACACTGCACGAAATCCCCGCTTAGTTTAGTTCCGTTACCGTCTTGAGCTCCTATTTGCAATAAACACGTCCCGTGTGGTCCCACAACTAGGAACAAGTTTCACAGACTTGTTTGCACTTTGAAATGTTAAAACTGGGACTTTAGTTCGTAAACGGCTTGAATTTCTTTGGTCTCTTGTGAACTCTGAATTAGCTACGGTCGAGATCTTTAAGAAATGGGGTTTCCTAGTTAAAACTACATCAGCAAGTAAAACAAGTGCTGAAGACATTCGATCGAATGTAAAATATTAGGGATTTTTGAGTCTGCTCGGCATTTTGAATACATTTTGCTTGAAGTGTAGACGTACGTAAATGTTTCGTTGATTTCACATTTATTTATAATCATAGCCATTTAATGTGACAGTTCCTAAATTATCCTAGGCTGATACAAATTTCGATTTTCCTAATTCTGTTAAGACTAGCACTTCGCCTGCGACTTCGTCCGCGTGGATTTTGTATCTTCGCCTACAAAGGTCAACACTCTCTCCATCCCGTTACAAAGACAGTTTCCGAAAACAAATCATTGCGATCTTTTTATTAATTAATTTATGACAAACTTTATTATTTATTACAAACTACTATTCAATTGTTTCTAGATTACAAGAAATAAAATGTGTAGTTAACTAATAAACTAAGCGTAGGGCTGTTCGCTCACACCGCGGCATTTTTCTTACTTTTAGCATCTTTATGCCCGTCGTAAGTTCTAAACGAGAGGAAATGAATTCCAATAATTTAAAACGGAATTTACATGAGTGCATAAACAACCTTGATTTTATCCTTATTACTTTCAACTATTAATATCATGATACGAATGTCATCAGCTTTCGATTATACCCGTGTTTTGATTGACTAATTTGAACAAAAAACAGTTATTGTGACTTAACTATAAAATTTGACATATAGGCCCGCGTACTTTTTGTGGGTAATGTAATGATGTATACTATAAACATGTAGTACATTACTTTATATATCATCAATAGTTTTCGCAGCGCACGCCAAATATTGACTTTTATCGGCAAATTTTTGATACCTTGGTTTACATTATTGTAATTCTCGTAAGGATCTCTAATGTTTTTGAAAAAATACATCCAATTACTCGCTGATAATCTAGCTTTCTATAGGAGAAAGAAGTTTTAAAATCAGTTAAGTAGATTTTGAGTTTATCCATTACAAACAAATAAACATAAATCAAATCTTTCTTTTTATAATATTATACAGAGTGGAATTTTGTAATGCCACCTGGAGGGAAAGTACTCTTAATACTGCAGATAGAAAGTTTTACTCAAAGGAAACATTCCTTTATTTTTGAATAGAAAGCAAACTGCATTCAAAGATTTTCGAAAATTCTCTTCTCCCACACCCGGGAATCGAACCGGCTAAAATCTGAAAAAAATATACCCTGTACTTTTATTGCATCGATCGTTAGGGTCAATTATAAGGATGAAATCTCTCTAACAAACATAAATTAAATGAAAGGAAAACCAGGAAATCTTAAATTAATTTAATTATTTACAAAAAATGGTAAACTAACTAATTAGTTGCTCGAAATGGGCTCCATTCTCTTGGATACACAAATTTATTCTTTTAACGAATTCATTTCTAGTAACCTTTAATAAAGTGTTGTGGTGAATATTATAAATCGTATTCTGAACTTAAACTCTCAACTCGTTGTCATTCGCATAAGATTTCATGTAAATTTGATTTTTTACATATCCCCACAAAAACAAATCTAATGGGGTGAGATCTGGCGATCTCGCAGGCCATCTGATTGTGCCGTTTGTACCAATCCAGGTATTAAAATGGTTATTAATGTAGCCAGTAGTGATTCTGCTGTTATGTGCTGGAGCACCATCTTGCTGTAGAATTATTTGGTTTCGCTCTTCCTCGGGGAAACCATTTAACTCGTTTCTTAAGAGATCCAGTATTTCAATATACTTGACAGTGTTTAAATGACCTTCGTACACGTGGACTAACACTACATTATTTCTCATAATTCCGCACCAAACGTTGAAAGAAAATCTTACTTGATTTTTAGTTTCATGAACACGAACAGGATTCACTCGAGACCAATAATGGTTATTGCGGCGATTGTACATGCCATTATTGCTGAAGTTGGTTTCGTCAGACCATACAATGTTACTCAAAAAATTAGGGTTTCGGTCAATTTCTCCAAGCATGTTTTCACAAAATTATTTAATGTATAATATTTATATAATTATTATATGCAATTTTTGCACCAACCGACCTTCACGATAGCATTTATACTTATACTTTTTCAGCACTTTTAGTACGCGAGTGTGGGTTGTTCCTAATTCATCGGCAGCATCTCTACTTGAAGCCTTTGGAAATGATTCAAACTATGTTAAAACATCTAGTTCAAAATCGAAATAGTTTTGCTGAATAGTTTGCCGTCTCTTCTTGAAACCACCCGTATTCTTTAAATTTTCTACCATTCTTTTCATTACGAACCGAATTGGTGCCTGTCGGTCTTGATATCTCTCTCCATACCACCGCAGAGCTAGATTCACGTTTTTGTTATTTAAAAAATAAGCTTCCATTAAATCAAACTGTTCTTAATAAGCCATTTTCACCGTGAGACAAAATGTGAAATGAGTTGTAAAAACAATCAAATGTGAATAACAACTATGACAATCTAATTTTCAAATTTTAATCTAACATTCCATATTTAAATTACCTCATACACGCAGCTACGAGTATGTCGCAAAGGAGTCTGCATTACAAAAGATGGATGTTAGTTGAAGAGCTTTAACTTGACTCATTGAATTTGTAACTTCAGATTTCCTGGTTTTCCTTTCATTTTTATCATGTTTGTTAGAGAGATTTCATCCTTATAATTGACCCTAACGATCGATGCAATAAAAGTACAGGGTATAATTTTTTCAGATTTTAGCCGGTTCGATTCCCGGGTGTGGGAGAAGAGAATTTTCGAAAATCTTTGAATGCAGTTTGCTTTCTATTCAAAAATAAAGGAATGTTTCCTTTGAGTAAAATTTTCTATTTGCAGTATTAAGAGTACTTTCCCTCCAGGTGGCATTACAAAATTCCACCCTGTATAGTAAAAAAGTGTTTAGGTCAGTTTCCCCCTTAGGGAAAAAACCGTGCTCCTCCTTTCCGCACGGTTCTGTGGGCTCGTCCCAGACTGATCACGGGTTCCCACCGATAATAATGAATTCCTATGAAGCATTTCGCCTTGACCCGGTTCACGGTAATCTATTGCAAATATTTATAAACGACGTCTCAATTATTTAAGTAATGCCTGTCCTTATTATATTCGTATCTATATCCATGACCATTACACCTTTTCACGAAAAAGGAATAAATATTCCCTGCATTATCCGGGGAGGTTACCATTTAGTCCAAATATTTAACTAGGGCTATAAAAAACAGCGCTGAAAATTCACCCGTCGTCTAAGCAATGATTTCAGCCGTTAAACAACCGAAAGCTCCAATATGCATGGCGGTGTTTTGTCTAAAAATAAAATGAAGTGAGAACGAGACTCGAATAAAAATGTCTCGGCGTCCAGGAGAGGCTTATTATGAAGGCAATATTCTGTTACGCCACTGGAATTTATATTTAGCCGGTAAACATCAGCTCCTCGTATTCTGTGTCACGTAAATTAGAGCCGTCGTAAACTACTTAACATTCTTTTATCGACTAATTATATCAACAAATAAACAACGAATTAATTAATGTTGAAAGCGTTAATGTTAGGCCTTAATTACTAAGCGAAAATTCTCAGTGAAACTCTTCCAGTCTATTGATGTAAACAATTTATGGTATCAATAATTCTCAAAAACGAGGAAATACCAAGGGTTTACGATAAGCCGGATTTAGGCGCGCATTATGTCGGTTAAAGGATTTTTATCTATTTTTCGCATAATCGTGAGGTTTAGGACATTTTTCTCTGCGTCGCGCTGTAATCTTGTAAAGAGACATCTGTGGAGCGATTTAAAAATGTAAAGGTGAGCGAGGCGAGGAAATGCGAAATGTGTGGAATTGCGTTTCCTGCTCGTTTGACGGGCGTCGGGTAAATGGTGAAAAGTCAATTCATTTTCAAAACCACTTTACTGCAAACATTGTCAGTTTCCCAATGTTATTTTTCACTGAAAATGTTATTTGTAGTCGGATAACACGCTTTATACCGTTTCCGCGCCATTGCGAGGCGTTCGCTGCCCGCGGCTTTCCACGCTTGAGCATAAATATTTGATATTAAGCAGGCGCAAACCACAATTTTACTTTATCACATGCCGCGCGTTTGTTGCTCTATTTCTACCGACGATTACTTGTGTACAAACTTTACTACGTCGCATGAATGACGCGCAATAAATAATGTGTGAACATACGATTTGAAATGATGAAATGTGGTACGTGATAAGTGTTCCAATATAGTGGTGTAATGAGGCCGCAATGGGCTATTATCGCTATCCTATATACATTGGGGCGGAGGCCTCCCCTGCCGAGCAGAGGATCCAGTGACCCTTGACCTAGTCCGGAAGGCTAGCCCCCACCCCCGGACTTTTCTCTCCCGACACCCCAACTACAGTTTCATAATCAAAATTCCGAGGTATTCTGTTTACACAGGGTGCAATATGATCGAATATTCGTATTAGTATTTTAGTCACTATTAGTCTAACTAACAAAGGTTAGACTGCACCTTACTCAGAAAACTGAGTGAATTTAGGCTGAGGTCAAAGAGACAAAGAGGTCAAAGAGGGTGGGGACAAAGATGTTGAATAACCAAATCTTCTAATTCGCAGTTTTTTTTTTGGGTGGGAAATCATCAAATAACTTCTAGCGGCGCGCTGGGAGTGGAGCAGGAGGGTATGTCAGTCTCTTACTGACTAAACCCCACCCGTATTACTTCCTGTTGCCTGTATTGCGGGGGCCTCGGTGACCCATAAGTACCTTCCCGCGACCCCGGCAGGCATCGGCCCTAGTGGACCCCTACATTGTGCTGACGACATCTCTTTGAGGCGCGCGTGGAATACGACGCGCCGTCGACCTGGGCCGGGTCCTTACCGGACGGTGAGCTACCCATTGCTCACCGTCCGCAAGCCCGCGCCTACGGTGGCCGGAAATCCGCTCGGGATTCCCGACGCCCAGGGCGTCTCCTGCGGCGGCTAGGGGCGAGAGGGCGCGAAACTTGCCTTTCCCTCAACCGTCCCGCCTCCTCCTTCGCGAGCATTACTGCTTCGCAGAAGGAGGTGACACGGTCCAGTAGATTCGAAGCAAATAGGCTGTGAAAGACGGACAGACAGACAAAAAGACACACACAAAAGGAAAAACGAAACCATTATATGATCACATCATATAATGGTTTCGTTTTTCCTTTTGTACAGAACCCTAAAAACCTATTTAACGTAATTTGATGATTGAAAATTCTTACTTAATTCATGACCTGAGTATTCCCACTAGTGTTGCCCAAATTCAGTCTTGGTCTTGCAGTCTTGGTCTTGTTCTTGCGTTTTTGCAAGACCAAGACCAAGAACAAGACCGCGTATTTTTAGCAAGACCAAGACCAAGACTGACCGTGCAAGACTTGAACAAGAACAAGACATAGCCTGCAAGACTCTTGCGTCTTGCAGCTAGGACTTAGCGCTATTTCACTGAGTAGTTAGGTGTAACAGTTCGGTGTATAGGTAGGTACGCTTAGGAATTCTATGAGACGCAAAAAACTGTATCAAAGAATATGAAAAACTGGACCTATGCGCATTACGACTAATACCATAAACATAGCGAATAAAAAAATATCTATTAAAATCAAACTGAGTGCATGCATAGTTATGTTTTAACCATCGGCACTTTGATAATGCGGCATCAAAGGTTTTGTACTTACTTCTCAAAGAAATTTGCCGCTTTTCGGAAGTACATGGTTATGATACACGCGCCGGCGGCTTCTTTTGAAATCTAAAACAATCGTTGCCGCCACGCCGAAATCATAACATTTGTGACTATTCTATACTCATGTTATTTGCCCTAATATGGTGTTTCCTAAAAGGTCTACACTTAGAAGGAAAGTCAAAGAGCGATTTGAAGAGCTCCAATTGAATCTCAAGGAACGACTTCAACAATTATCATCTAAAATGTCTTTTACCATTGATGGGTGGACGTCAATTGCTGGTAGGAGTTACTACGGGGTTACTATTCATTATATAGACAACGAATGGAAGTATCAATCTGTAGTTCTTGATTTTATACCATCACGCGGTCGACATACTGGGGAAGATATTGCAACGATTTTCCATGAATGTTTATTGGAATATGGCATAATTGATAAAATACAAGGTATCACGGTCGACAACGCAACTGCAAATACCAAATTTATGTATGAACTGGGCAAACAGCTGCCGCCACACTTTGATTCAGACAATCAACATTTCCGGTGCTTTGCTCACATTTTAAACCTTGGTGTACAAGATTTATTAAAGACCTTAGCATTACACTGTGAGTCTGACACTAACGCGCAAGATCAGCAGTACGAAGACTATGCAGACGAAACTGAGGATGAGGAAGATGAAGAATCTGCACCAAATATTGCTGACTCGCGTACATCTGTAACAAAGTTACGCAGTATTTCCAGTAAAATAAAAAGAAGTGAGATAGTGAAGAAGAAGTTTCAGTCTGCTTGTGAAGCAGCTGGCGTGCCATCAAATCTAAATGCCATTCTTGACTGTCCAACGAGATGGAATTCCACACATGATATGATTGGATTTGGTTTAAAAGTGAGAGCGGGCATTGACATATTGTGCAGTTCTGTCACCGAATTAAATGATTTTCAAATCACAGCTAATGAATGGCAGGTACTCGAAAAATTACATAAATTTCTAATAAACTTTAAACTTTTAAGTACAAACAACTTGGTGGAGACAAATATGTTACATTACCGCTAGTCATTGTATCATTCAATCTCTTGCTAGATAAAATTGAATCCATGGTAAAACAGTTAGATGAGAAACCTAATCGATCTGAAGTGGATGAAAGGCTCATTCTAGCTTTCCAAGCAGCTCGAGACAAAATGCTTAAACATTACAAGAAGAGCAACTGGATTTATTGTACTTCTTTAATTTTAGACCCAAGGCATAAGGCTCAGACTTTTGACCTGACAATGTGGGGGAAGCAACTTAAAACAGAAAGTCTGCGCAAGTTCAATGAACTTTATGAAGAATATAAAAGTCTACACTCACTGAACAAATCTCTGGAATTACCAGAAAAAGAAAATAAAGTATGTGATGAAGATGAAGACGTAATAGACTTTGATAAACTCTATGAATGTCCCTCGACGTCATCTGGATCTTGTCTTCAAGGCTTAGTGATAGACGAGTTGGAGGAGTACCTGAGAAAACCAAGAACTGCCAGCTCGGAAGACATTTTAGATTGGTGGAGGACGCATGAGACAGAGTATCCGATTTTATCGAAAATGGCCCGTGATTTTCTCTCAATACCTGCAACTTCAGTACCTACTGAGAGGTTATTTTCTAAAGCATCATTAGTAATTAGAAAACATAGAAATAGGTTAAGTGATGAGTCAGCCAGATGGTTACTTTGTATTAATTCTTGGTCAAAAAAATTGATATAAAGTATCATAACCTAATAATAAAGCTGTTGATTTGTGTTGTATTTTATTTTTTATTCAAATAAATGATAAATCGTAAAACTCTTTTATTAAATTTCTTATAAGTTGAGGGTTCAATCTCTTTCTAGACAGATAAGTATTGTTCTTTAAAATACAGTCAAGTTATTGTAATTAATTTGTTTTTTTTACATGTTTTAGCAAATGTAAGCTTATAAATCATAAATGTTTATTAAGAAACAGTTACTTCCATGGAAAACGACATATAGGTCAGTTGATTTTTCGAATTTCTTATCAAATCTTCAGTTATTTATTAATCTGCTTGATCTTTACTATGGCTATGTTAATTCAAGCTCACAATGTTCCAATTCTAATACGTTTTTCTAAGATTTAAAGTAAACTTTAATAAATAGTAATAGACTAATAGGTAATTGCAAGACTTGCAAGACTCTTGCTACAAGACCAAGACCAAGACCAAGACTGGGAGCGCAAGACCAAGACCAAGACCAAGACCAGGTGTATTGGCGCAAGACCAAGACCAAGACTGGCTAAGTCTCGTCTTGTTCTTGCATTTGGGCAACACTAATTCCCACGGAACGCTACAAGTGATTTCCACTAACAAATAAACCATAATCATTATTTCTGCCAAAAACCCCCCTACCAAATTGTTGCAAAAAATCCAAACTAACTAGAGCAAAAACATACTAACCACATTATTTTGGCGAAAAAATCCCTAAGCAGAACTGGGCATGATGTGATAAATAATTTGCGTGACGCAAATTATTTATCACATCCTACCCAGTACGGAAACAAAACGTTCTGAATTTTTCATATTATTGCTTTGTGTGTTGATAAGCAGCGCGATTACAAAGGACTAGGATATATTAGGCGATTGATACACATAAGATAGGTACTAATCAAAATCAGATTACACGCTAAAGATAACAATGATGACATAAGCGTTACACTTGTGATATAGAAGCAAAGGTTTGATGTTGTGCAGCCACGGCACAGATTGTCAATGATGGGAATAAGTCCCATGAGGTGACGGAGAACCAATCGCATTTACTCTTTGATATCCAATACAAGCTTCTGATCGCTTCGATTCAACAGAATCAACTCGTTTTTCTGTAAGCTGATTTTTTAACGTAGAAACTCAAAGTAGCCATGTTTTGTAAGTGACCAATAAAGTGAGTTCTAAATTCAAAGTGACACAAACCAATAGTAGAACCCGCCAGCCTTAACTTTGAGACAAATTATTGAGGAAACGACTCTCTGGAATATGCCATAACACGTCAGCCTTATTCAACTCTTCATCGTGAAGGATTATTGGACGGAATTATGGTTCGGGAATACTCGGGTCGTCTCGTGATTACCTCGGAGATAATATAAAAGCTTTGTTTTGCTCTTAACACGATAATACCGTTATTTCGAGTGCTGTCGGGTCTGTTAGTACAGATGTAGTCGGAAGGGATTGGACGGCTCTAACTAGAAGATATGCGTAGGTATGACTTTCTTTTTGTTTATTACAAAAAGCTTTTTTGTTTGTTGTTTATTTTTTGAGAATAGTACTAAGTACCTAATATTCTAAAGAGGAATTCGGTGTTTTAGAGTGTGGAGACCTGGTTAGGGTTTCCAGTTTTACACGCTGCTTACAGTGCCAGAGGTAGGTTGCTATAATTTGCTCTTTGCACAAACAACTGCTGATATTTGGTCAAAAAACCCGTGAATGTTAGTTAACCATATTTCTATATAACCTGAAAGTAAATCCATAGGTACATTATAATTACTATTGCAGCTATTGCATAAAATAATCCACTTTAATTTAAAAGCATGACATCCGAATTTAAAACATTATCATCATGTGCCTGCCTTTTCCCAACTATGTTGGGGTCGGCTTCCAGTCTAACCAGATGCAGCTGAATACCAGTATTTTACATGGAGCGACTGCCTATATGACCTCCACAACCCAGTTACTGGGCAACACGATACCCCTTGGTAAGACTGGTTGTCAGACTTTCGGGTTTCTGACGACCCGTAACGACTGTCAAAGATCTACAATTAAAAAGAATTTAAAACATTAAAGGCTCGTGCAGACTAGCGCGATATCGCGGGCGCGACAGACAGCAATATGCTTGACGCGCCCGCGATATTGCCCCAGTCTGCGGGGCCTTTAACACTTTGTTTATATTTGCATTATTTTACGGTACTTTAAGTAACATTAAAGCTATAACTCATTCCCCTCCATTGCCCCACTTAAATTACTATTATAATGCCCACCGTTAGACACACATCATTTGATATGCAGACGCAGTAATCCCTCAAGCCGATATCAATATGGGGAATGCAGTACATATCCAATTACAAACGTCATTAGTCGATGGACCAGTATTTGTATGGACAGACCACTATCCCATAATTAGTTCCCGGTAAACTGTGCGTTATATTATCACATCGCAGTTAATAATCATTCAGGTAGGTACCTACCTACTCAGGTATTTGTGTTATTGGATCTTCAAAGAGATGGTTCAATTACTATAACCTGTGAATCACTGTGTGCCTGGTACCTGGTAGATAGTGTAATAATCATAGAAGTTGATTCCCGGTAACTATGTAAAGGCTATTCGCAGGAATTGATGTGCCTCTCAAAAGGAGAAATAATTATATGCCTATTATTAGAGCATACATAGAAGACGTATATTAGTATCGTGTTACATCATCTTGTTGGATATTGGATTACCGGTGAGGCGGAGTCAAACACAGTAGGTACCTACATAGATACAAGATCAATATTGCTGGGCCATAGAATATAGATTCCAACCCTAATTCAAATAGCTAATTCTTCGGCTAATCTGGGCTTTAAGATTAGAAAGCTTGCAGAACTGAGAGTTCCCTAATTATATATTGTCTTTACTCACCATTCCTATCTTTTTAGCACCCGTACTTTTCTTTTCATAAAGCTATACATCTAAAATTCGCTTGCACGTAGCCTTCCAGAGAACAACACCAAAATTACATAACGCCAGAAACAAAGAAGAAGCTCCACGTAAAAGAGTCTCTTCAAAAAATAGTGCAGAAAATAATGGAGTTTTATTATTTAAAGCGCAATCCTGTGCAAGTACAAATTAGGCACAAAGACAGGCATCCGAATTACGTCAACAGAATATCTCGGACAAAGGCAATGGAGACCGACACGGATACTTGCTAATTCTTACTAGAAGTGAAATCTGAAGGGCTTTTAATTGGTCTGCCTCGTTGGTCGCAAGCGCTACGCATGAGGTACTGGGTTCGATTCCCGGGTAGGACAAATCGTTATTGGACTCTTTCATCTGGAATTTCGCAGTAGCAGCCCGGAGTCTGTATTTGTGCCTGGTTGATGGCAATAGGATCATACCCTGTTATATGGAACTTAAACATAACTATATATATGTACATCCACATTTCGAGAATACAAGCGTCATGTTATCTTTATGTTATGTTTAATTAAGTTGCAACACCAGATAAAAATTGTGAACTTTTTGTAGAACTCGTTATGATGGACACTATTGACTCAGAACATACTTATGGCTCTCGCAGAAAGGTGCGATGCGACGGAGCGACGCGACTCTGGTGGAACAATTTCTATGTAAACTTCATGGAAATTGTTCTACCAGTGTCTTGTCGCACCTTTTTTTACTGATAAAATATTTAATTGAAATCGGTTTTCTTATTAATTAATAAGCTGTTAAATTAACTACTTTAATCAACAATTTATTCATAAATAAGTGAATAAAAAACAGTTGATTATAATTTTCCAGGCGACTAATAACTTAAAGGGCGACTAATTAATACAAAAAAAAAAAATGGGTAGCAACAATAATAGGTTGGCAGCTACAGTGAAGTAGCATTTTAAGTATAAAATCATTTGGGTTAGGTTAGAACAGTGACCATAGTACGCGCGAAGGCGAGAGCGAAGCGAGCGTGCCGTGGCAGCGGCCGCCGAGCGTCAGTCAGTAATCAGTAAAAGTCTGACACACCCTCCCGCTCCGCCCAGAGCGGGAGAAGTTATTGGATGATTTCCCAACCAAAAAAAAAAAAAAGTTCCCCTCGGTTGTTGGTGACTCTCAATTACCAAAACAAAAACTCGATGCTAGTTTAAATTAAAACAAAGCTAACAATTGATTATTAAGCTGCTACTTTATACTTAAAATGCTAATTCACTGTAGCTGCCAACCTATTATTTTTGCTACCCATTTTAATTATTTTTAAAACCCTAATTCAGATTAGTTTAGTTTCGCCGCGTTAAATACATGCCATTTATAAATATCGTTTATATATTTACTATTTACTATCATGATCATCAAATCTTTAAAGTTAATGGACCCTGTAAGAGTAGTGCAACATAATATTTGACCAGCCATTGAGAGAAAAACAATATGGTTTTTTTCAGCATACCTCATCTAGAATCCCTAATCCGTTGTAATCGCTCTTTTCTTAGTTAATTGGGCTTCATTATTTATTTTTCCTGTCTTGTTTTCGTCTTCTCTTCACAGTGAACGACAAAATTAAATTCTTTTTTGGGTCTCTTATTTCATTGTTAGTGGGTATTATCACTCCGCACCTTGTATAATGTGTTTCAGTAAAAAACAAGGCGCTTTGTCTTCACAATTGTTTTAAAATTAGTCTAGATATCAAGGAAAAATTTTTAGTAGACAGTTTTACTACACAGTTGAAATTACTCAGAAAATACACGCTTTGGTGAACTAGACTACACTAAATTCCATAAATTCTTTTCTTCATAAAAGACATTCTTACACTGTAACTGCAAATGTATTCATTGCTTAGTAATAATGATTATTGTGCCTCATTATCACCGATGATTACTTATTAAGACGCTGACAACACCTAAACCGCGGTCACTGTCAGATTGCATAGAAAAGAAAGAGAAGCGCGATGACACAACGCTTGTAATTTATTGCAAAATATGAAGCAATTATCTATTTACTCAAAATGGAGTTGAGTAATCGAAAATAAAAAACAACCAAGTTCTGCATTCAAATAAGACGTTCTTATTCTTAATTAAATACGTAACGTATGTTGATATTTAATACAGATATTTTGGATTAGAACTCAAGGTAAGAGGTTAGTTTAACGTTACTTTGTACCGAGAATTTTTTTTCAAATCGTGTTTTGGTAACAACCAAGTTCTGGGAAATATGTTCAAAATTAGCATATATTTATTCCACTACCACAACCTATACAGATTTGGCAATTTTTTTTCTTAAGAGAAGCCTATTTTGGTCAATTGGGTCTTGTCAGCGCCTTAAAGCAGGATATGGAATAAAAACTCCTTCATCATCATCTGCTTAGCCTTTTCCCAACTATGTTGGGGTCGGCTTCCAGTCTTACTGGATACAGCTGAGTACCAGTATTTTACATGGAGCGACTGCCTATCTGACCTCCACAACCCAGTTACAGGGTAACACGATACCCCTTGGTAAGACTGGTTGTCAGACTTTCGAGCTTCTGACGACCCGTAACGACTGTCAAAGATCTACAAATGACAGCCGGGACCAACGGCTTAACGTGCTTTCCGAGGCACGGAGAGGTCTTGGTATGCAAAGATGGTCACCCATCCACGGACCAACCGCGTCAAACGTAGCTTAACGGAATAAAAACTCCTTATCTGATTGAAATGAAGCCAACGCAATAGGATATTAATCAGTCTTATTATACTCAACTCTACTCTCATGGACCCTGTCTGTGCAGGTCTTGGCGTTATATCAGGGGGTCTACTTCCTAATCACGAACTCCGCAGTTTCGGCCGAAGTTATGGCCGTTTCCTACTCCGTATCACTTACGGACATACAGTTTGAGGCCTGAACTAAGAATGAATAACAACACTATTTAACAGTTGTCCCTAGTCCCGATGTGTATTTGTATTGCCCGTCAGAAAAATATAATTTTTTACTTATTTTGACGGATCAACTACTTTCGGACGAGCTCGTATCTTCGGTTGACGGACTTGAGAGCAGATCCCCTGTAACGATATCAAGTGCACAGGTACTATCGGCCAAACTTCCGCATGCTCTTATAGCAACGCATTTAGGTTCATAATTCAGCGTTTATTACACTAGTATTTTTACTTTACAGTTATTTTTCTCAATCTCCGCAAAGAGTTTTTATATCTAAAAACAATGAATATTTTTGAGAATAAATAAACTATTTTTGAGAACAGTGGTGGCCCAGTGGTAACGGCTTCGACTTACGAGTCGGTCGTGGGTTCGAACCCAGGCAGGCGCTTTACTTTGTGTAAATAATTTCATCACCACTGCTCTCAAAACGGTGAAGGAAAACATCGTGAGGAAACCGGCATGTCCTAGAACCAAAAATTCGAACACATGTGACATCTGCCAACCCGCACTGGGCCCGCGTGGTGGATTATGGCCCACTCCCTCTCAGGAGGCCTGTGTCCCAGCAGTGGGAACATTATAGGCTGATTATGCTAAACTATTTTAGGTTACATTTATGATAAATCAATCATCAAAATTATTATCGTTTCTTCAAATGATATATTTTTCACTACGAATTTACCATAATTTGCGTATTCAAAACTTTATTTTGTTTTTATTATATTTTTATATGGGCTGTTCAGCGGTTTTGCCGTGCCTTTATTTACACCTGGACGCGCATCGCTAGCGTGGCGCGCGGAAGAAACGAAACCAGCACGCCATTTTCTATAAATACTCGTTAACGTTTTCGTTGTGTGGTTAATTATTATCAAAAATGTTGACTTCAAGTAGGGAAGAAGAGCGAAGAGCAACACGTAGATTTGACCACCCCCGGAAATACTAATCGAGGCACGAAACGCGAGTGTCACGCCTTTTGCTACCAAAATCTAGAGAGAAATACCTAGCGGCCTACGAAACTATAATAACAATACAAGTCTGTTTTTTCCTCTCAAGTTGAAAACCATCGTATGAAACGCGTGTGTATTGATAATTACTCACTCGGCGCCCTTATCGCGCTCGTCTTCGGCTCGCGCGAACAATACCGGCTCAAGTGTAGTTAGTGACCAACATCACACACTTGTATCATAATGTACTAGTATCTCTGTTGTTATTTTTTGTTACCCGCCCAATACTCACACAAATGCATATTGCCTCTAATTGGACGAAACCAGGAAGAGGTGTGGTCTGTCACTAGCTGCGCTTGCCGCAGAAATATTTTCTTAAGTGAGCATGCTTAAGTTTTGCCGATAGTACGTAGTTACCAAACGACCTTGAAGAGAAAAGTGTTACGACGTGAACAAGGCGTTAGCTTTAGGTTTTATTTTATTTTAGAACAATTGGCGGGCACCTCTGATTTTTGTTTAATGTTGAATAGCTCGTTGGATAGCTCATAAGATGAGGATGTTTTTGAAATAATTTGTATGCATAGTGACATAGTAAAATCTTAAAATAATCGACCCTGTTTATGGTGTACTACAACGATGTTCTAATTTTGCAATTTAACTTTTAATCATTACTTTCAAGTTTTTGCTATTTCCAAACTTCTGCTGAATACCGACAAAACTTCTCAAAAGTACCAGCTTTAAATTAAAACAGTAATTAAAGCTATTGGGTTCGTTGATTTAGAGGTAAATGCAAAATAATCACCACTTTTGGGTACTTTTCTAAATCAATTAAATTTCGTTATATTTCCCAAAAGGCTTCATCAATCAAAATTAAAATCAAGAGTCATTTATTCAAACTAGACTGAGAATAGCACTTTTCGAACGTTAAAATTACATAAGACAGTCCCCCAAAACGCCCCCCTTCACCACTTCCTAATGCTTTTAGCTGGGAGGAAGAAGTGGCGCAACAAACTCCCCAGCAGCACAACTGTCTTTTCAGTTAAAAAAACTCAATTCTATACAATAGTACGCAAAATAATTTATACTACGCGCAACACAAAACATTAAATTAAATTATTTGCCATAATATGGCATAATATGGTCAGGTAGCACACGCCACTGCCACTATACCAACAAAATAACATCTAAAGCCTCCAGGCATAAAGGGCGTGCCCGCTTATATACAGCTATAGCTGTAACTCGAAGTCATAAATGATAAACTAAGACAATCGAAGTAAAATAAATAAACAGTTATTTACTAATAACAATAACAAAACCATGGTCAGCAAAACGAGCAGTCACCACAAGCAGCACCCGCTCACGAGCATAACGGAAAGATCAGCCATTACCCCTTTCACCATGTTTGAGGGAAGGAGGCAACCTGACCCCCGACGCTACCGCAAGCAGTGACATCAAAGGGAGCATGACGAAATTGTTGCCGGTTGCTGAGGCAAAAATATTATAATCAATTGTCGAGGTCGCTAGCTAACCACATAATATTGCAATACAACTCATAAAAAAAAAACATTGTAATGAGTAGATTATCTCTAATATATATTATAATTATAATTATAATAAATGAAAATAAAATTAAAAATATATTGACCTATACAGTCAAATAAAATAGAGGGAAAAAAAAATAGAGGGGCTTGTGGCTACGTACTAACAACCGCACGGGTCGATCGATCAGGTTAAGCTACGCTTGCCGCGGTTGGTCCGTGGATGGGTGTCCATCTTTTCATACCAAGACCCCTCCTCGCCTCGGAATGCACGTTAAGCCGTTGGTCCCGGCTGTCATTTGTAGATCTTTGACAGTCGTTACGGGTCGTCAGAAGCTCGAAAGTCTGACAACCAGTCTTACCAAGGGGTATCGTGTTACCCTGTAACTGGGTTGTGGAGGTCAGATAGGCAGTCGCTCCATGTAAAATACTGGTATTCAGCTGTATCCGGTAAGACTGGAAGCTGACCCTAACATAGTTGGGAAAAGGCTACGCAGATGATGACAGTCAAATAAAATAAACAATTATATGAACTCATATAACCTGTCAGTAGGTATAAACTAATTCTGGAGAAAGAACACAAACATTGTCTTGAATCACAGCGACCAACAATTCTTATCGTTTCGATATTTTTATATTCACTATCATTATTTATTTACATAACCAAATTACAAGATGATTATTAACATTAACTAAATTAAATTAAAACTAAGTTAAGCTTAAAAAAGGCCCTCGGGGCATTGTACCGAGGATGCTGGCGGCATTTCCTCGCTGAATTGCAATGCTGATGCGTTGCGCGAGAAAGCCGCCAGCTTTTCGGTCACCAGTTACATCAACTAGACGTTTCGCGATTTCCGCAAATAACTTATGCGCACTGGGACCCCACGGACCGAGGGTCTCGACGCCAAAGGGCACAAAGTTGTACTCTCTGCCAAGGCCTCCATATTTAATAACTTTCAGATTTTCGACATTTTCTGCCGCTGCACCCGCTTTAGAAGTAGTCCGTTGGAGGTGGGACGGTGCCAGTGTGTCTACACTGGTAGCGTCCCACACAAGCATCCGTCCCAAACTCCACGGGACCAAAGACACACCATTAGGTCTTTTGCCATCATCTCTGACAATGCCAGTCGGCTCAAGAAGAGCAGGCACATTGATGCTGGCAAGAGACCGGCGGATTATGTCATTAAGTGTTGCTAATTCACTATCAGAACATATTACACTATTGCACAGAATAACTTTTATTCGCCCTGAATATCCTTATGAAAATGACCAAAATCAGAGTTTTCAAAGCATTGTGCGTCAGGCCGCACACGATCTTACGAAAATCAAAGGCTCTGAAATTTTACGTAATTACGTATTTTTTTGCCCATTTTGGCAATCTGAAAGAGCATGCCCGACCACGGGGCTCATATCTGAAACTTTTCAAATATATTTTCGGTGTTCTCTCGTTATGCCGCACCTACTCAGCTATCAACTTTTCGCCCTACATATGCTTGCTCAAAAACCCTCTGAGCTCCTGTAGCAAATAAATATTGTTTGAATTATGATTGGAAACAGGGTTATCTAATTGCGTTTTAATTTTCAACTTTATTTGCTAAAGCCCATTTCTTTTTTCTTACTTTACCTACTCATGTTCAATATGAAATCTATTTCCGAAAAAGACATTTGACTATAATAACTAGCTACTAGGCACCTACTGAAAATTGGCTTTAAAAAACCTTTTTCAACGTTATCCTTTGCATTTAAAAAAAGAAAAAGCAGTGTAATAGCTTAATTTTTTTAACTACATAATATTGTTTAAATAACACCTTACGATCAGATATATAAAATTGTAAAAGTAAAATAAATACAAATATTTATTGAACGTGTTGTTCAAATTGAAATACTCGAAAACGTTTTGATTCAACCTGAAATTCAATGGAAAACATCGACAGTTACAACGGCCTTTCATTTGGACACTTTGTTAAAATCATCAAACGTCAGTGTAACAATATTTTTGATAGAAATAAAGCAATATTTTGCTCTGACAGTTCAATTTAATTGTTTATGTATTAAATGTCTATTTCAAATTGTATTTTTAAAAAAGAAGGGTATCATGGTACATAAGAACTAGGCACATTCATATTTACAGCCAAGCTGGGATTTGAGCCTATTCACGAAGTCAAAACAGCGAAATTTCTAACAGCCCATAAAACCCTATTTCAATGGAATCAGTCAATATTTGCAAGTATCCACGTATTTATTGCACACGTGGTCCAACGAATGGGCTCCACAGAAAATAACATTGCTTTGTTGTACCGTTATTTTTGCGAATCGTAAAACCGAAACTTGTTACCATAAATTGACAGCGACGTCTGTAAGGGATCATATAAACACATTATATGATCTGTGGTAAGGGACATGATTTCGTGGCCGTAGTACTAAAACTATATAATGACAAGACTGCTCTTGAAAAAAACCATAAGCCCAAAGAATGTATGCTTTAGTTTATATTATATCTGTATTATAGGGGTTTGTGGCTAAGTTTATTACTTAGCTACAGCCGCATAGGTCGATCGATCAGGTTAAGCAACGCTTGCCGCGTTTGGTCCGTGAAAGGGTGACCATATTTACATACCAAGACCCCACCGTTCCTCGGAAAGCACGTTAAGCCGTTGTTATTTGTAGATCTTTACAGTCGTTACGGGTAGTCAGAAGCCCGAAAGTCTGACAACTAGTCTTACCAAGGGTTATCGTGTTACCCAGTAACTGGGTTGTGGAGGTCAGATAAGCAGTCGCTCCATGTAAAATACTGGTATTCAGCTGCATCCGGATAGACTGGAACCCGATCTCAACATAGTTGGGAAAAGGCTAGGCAGATATATATCTTACCTGAGTATTTGCACTGTTCTTGATGCTAAGCTTTTACGGAATATAGTTGATTCCGAGAACCGATCTTGATGCGATTTTGTTTTGTTATCCTGTGTGCCTAGCACGAACGGTTTAGTCCATGTTTAACCACCACAATCTTTACGGACCATACATTTTCGCGACCATGTTCGCCAGGAACGATTTTAAAATTAAATATACCGTTCCTTACCCGAGGTCCCTCACTTGTTTCCCACATAATATTTATTTACTTTTAAGAGTTTATTCATGATATATGGGTGATACTAATTTTAACCAAAATGTTATAGAATAATAAAATTGTATTTACGAACCAAAAATCGTCCAAATTTACGTTAAGTTTACGTCGCGCGTTCGTGCTAGCACCTCCGGCCGGGGAGTCTCTCGTTTAGATTATCATAATATGCTACTTTTACCCTTTGCTCTGAGAATGATGGATGCAGAGAAGGGATTATTTTATTGCAGAAAGATGGGTAATATTAGGTACCGAAACGCTAACAACAAACTATTTTTTATTTTTCCGTACGTCCAAATGAAAAAAAACTAACATAAAGGATCACCCTTTGTCTGTCTGTCCGTCTGTCACAGACAATTTGCTCCGAATCTAATGGACCGATTCAGTTGAAATTTGGTACACATATGAATTTCTGTGACCCAAACACGGACGTGTAATGTAAATACATGAATTTTGAATATGGGGGTCACGTTTGGGAGGCACATAAGAAAAAAAAAGGTTTGCAAACTGTACCGTGTGATATATCAAAGAAAAGAGCTTACTGTGAGGATGTGTATGGGGATGTATATTTATTTATAATTTTAAAATAAATAGTTTTAAAGACATTTTATAAAATGTATGAAAATGTACCATTCATCCACCCCCCCTTATCTCCGAAACTATTGAGGCTTAAATTATGAAAAAAATACAGAACATAGTTCTATGCTTATAGATTGCAGAAAAACCTATAAGAAGTTTATATCTTAAAATAACATGGTAAATCTCTCTACATTGTGCGTACAAACTAACATTTGCAGTTCGAACTTGGAATGAATGGGAGTACATGTTTTTCAACAACAATATTAAGTCTGTTCTTGGAATAAATTCAGCCCAACTACGGAACCCTTCATAGTGCGTGGTCCGACACGCACTGGCCGGTTTTTGGTTACCCAAACATTTGTATTTGTTTCCTACCGTGTAAAGTTCTTTGGATGTCTGATGTCACTTCTTAATAATTCACTCTGTTTTTAAATCGATTTTTTTTTTTGACGTAAGCAGTGATTCTTTTTTTTAAACAATCTTGATAAAACACAAAACGTGATTTAAAACTTAAGACATAATACCTATGTAAATACTCACCATGCAAATATTTATTTCGTTATCCTTTAGGCAAAGATTATTACAATAGCTTGAAAGAAAACAGTTAAGGCAATAACGAGGTAGGTGTAAATCTCTAATACGGAGTGCGTAGGAGTCCCATTTAGAGGAAATCGGTTTATTCAAGTGATTCATAGAACGGACGATAAGAAACTAATGCTCACTGACCGGTTCTGTATTTTATATAGAACGTGTAAAGCGGTGAATTATTGTTGATTTAAGAAGTTTTAGGATTACGGAGGATGAACTTTGGAGCCAGCTTCAAAATTGCTCCATGGCCCATGCCTCAGGCTGAATATTGAAACTATGCCCAATATGTAGAGCAAAGTGGGCAAAGGTATCGAGGTAAAGGATGCTCCTTCTCTTATTGAAGACTGATAACATTTATCTATGAACCATAAGACAGGTTTTCGCTTTAAAGTTCCATTGATAAAAATCACATTGTTTACGCCTTATTTCTTTTTTCGTTATTGATTCCGTTTTTGGAAAGGGTCGTAGAATATCTCTTTACGTAAACATTATTTCAGTGTTATATATAGAGTATTTTATTTGTGCTAGGTTTAGCATTATTTTATTTTAATAGCAATAATGCAAACTTTATCGTATAAATTATAATAAAAAAATACTTTATAGTATTGCTATTATTTTTTCAAACATAACTAACGAAATGTGGGTGTACTAAAAGTACACCTCTGCCCAACCCTTCGGAGAAACATGGCGTGATGTTATGTTTATGTCAGTATTTTTACTTTACGTTATCTATAAATCGTTCAACTAATGTAGCCGTGAGATGTCTACCAGCTGGTTAAATTAATCAATGTTACAGTGAGCAAGTTTACTAAATGTATTCTGTTTGATATTGTTCATGTTTAACTTATCCAATTAGTTGGCATGTGGTTCGCAGCTAAGTAGATAAACCATTAATTCTGTAGATATGGGGCAGTAGAGTTAGGAAGACTTCTGCAGGCTTAGCACGAGAACCGTAGAGAAGCGTTTTATCGACGGAAGAGTACACAAAAATTACGTTTCCGTGTAGACAGTTGACGGTTTTCTACCGAGAAATGTAGTCAAGCGATCTCTATCATACAGTAGAGTAGAACTAGAAATAGAAAGCATCATGCTTTTTTTTGCTTTTTTGTGTGGGAAATGATCAAATTACTTCTCCCACGACCCCGGCAGGAATCGGCCATAGTGGACCCCTACACTTGTGCTGACGACATCTCTTTGAGGCGCGCGTGGAACACAACGCGCCGTCCACCCGGGCCTGGTCCTTATCGGAGCGCGAGCTACCCATCGCTCACCATCCGCAAACCCGCGCCTGGCGGCCGGAAATCCGCCCGGGATTTCCGACGCCCAGAGCATCTCCTGTGGCGGCTAGGGGCGAGAGGGCGCAAAATTTACCTGTCCCTCAACCGTCCCTCCTCCTCCTTCACAAGCATTAGTAGTTCGCAGAAGGAGGTGACGGCTGCCTATTCCCTCTCGCTCCGTACCATGGCCTGGACTAGGACCGGACGCGAGAGATCTCCATCGCCGATTGCCTCCACGAGGACACGGCGGTGCTCTGCCCAAGCCGGGCACAGTATGCTCCACCGTGTCCTCCGGGCGATCCACACAGTGGTGACACCCGGGCGTTTCCTCCCGCCTAATCCGACACAGGAACCTCCCGAAGCTGCCGTGTCCGGTGAGGACCTGCGTCAGGTGGATGGTGAGGATGCCGTGGCGCCTCTCTAGCCACACCTCAAAGAGGGGACTTATTGCCGCAATTATGGCGTGCCCAAAAGCATCATGCTAAGCCTGCTGTGACTCTTTGGAGTAGAGTTTTTACAAAAATATAAAAGCATAATCTTTATAGTACATATAGGAAACCCTTTTAAATTGGTATTTTTTGTAACCTTTTGCCGGCAAAATAGATTTTTGCCTTTCCAAAATACCTGACAGGCATAGTCAAAAGCTACAAATGTTTTCTACGTTTGTAAAAGGAACTGTTTGTCTTTGCCCATTCATCATCGTCATCATTATCAATAGCAGCCTTATTCCACCCGCTGCTCAATATAGGCCTCCATTCTTTATTGCCATGCTTCCCTGGTCTGTGCGAGTCTCTTCCAGGTCTTCCCAGCGATCTTCTGTAGGTCGCCCAGCCACCTGGCTGTCAGCCTGCTTATGCTCCTTCTACCGTCTATCGGCAACCACTCCATTAAGGCTTTGCTCCACCTGCCCTGACCAGTCTAAAAATCAGTTAAATTGGATACTGAATTAGCTAGAAGGCCGTATCAGGCTATCTTTGCATGTTTTTTTCAGTTTCAAGCTCACGACAACAAGGATTCCTGGCACTGTAATGATAATTTTTGCAAAAACCCTAAAACCGGCTTATAACTCGATATCGACGTGGCGACAGAGAGGAACTTCGGCATGACGTAACGAAAGGTACCTCATTAGGCACCCACTTCGCAATGCATTTTAATGACCCCTCAATGCTACGTAAAAAACCTCAGTTTGTATGTTTCATTGTTTTTTAAACATGCCCGAATTAATTAGTTTACGAACTACGGCAAAAAGCATGACAAAAAATATGAAATGAACAGAACACCAAAAAAAGTCAAACCGAACGCAAAATGTGACTCGCACAAACCGTAATTCATACGAGTCTCATCCAGGTCTTCCCCGCGATCTTCTTGTTCTAATAATATTTTTATATATTCGAGTATATCTTCTTTTGCCCATAGGTTACTGTAAATTGATGGATGTATTTACATACTTCCATAATAGTGAGCATAAAGATTATAAGACAAAATGAGTCACCATCACCACACACATTAATTTATCAATACTTGGGTATTAAGAATTTAGTCTTAGAGCAAAGGCATTGAGCATCTTACTTTTGCTTGTTTTATAAACACACTGTTGTTGGTTATTTTATTCAAAGAAACAATTTCTGAAATTCTCAACATTCTAATTTCCAAGAACCAATTTCTGAAATTCAGAATTACCGTTGCGTAGTCACTAAATGATACCACGATTCAGTACTACATCTCCGAAATGATCTAATATCTCAGCTCCTTTGAACAGCAGTTCCCCAAAAAAAGGATCAATATTTTAATAATAATACCCTTTACCGCGGCTATCCAATAAACCAACATTGGGCACACGTGGCCAATTTACTTTTACGAATAAATCGCAAGCAACTGCTGCTAACCGACAATTTGCGCGGCGAGTCGTTCCGACTTTATTATTTCGCCACTTCATATTTCGGGGTGTTTATTAATGATTTTGTAATTGGTGGGCTGTCGCTCGCAGTCGAATTTACGTGGCCCATTACATGGGATCGCCAAAAATGTGTACCGAAGTACCGACAGTGCAGCACAATGGCAAATTTTCATATTGTGGCGGACGTCGCGCGTCGGCCGGCGGCTTTCACTCCGCCTTGATTGTTTAATATGGATTACGCTGTGGCCTATTGTTTTCATATTGTGACACGTGTCAAAAAACTACTGGGCGTTGGTACCTTTCAGTGAAATTCAGTCGAATTCAGTGTGACCTACTGTTTTAATTTAATAATGTTTGCGCTGGCCGCTCGCCGTTCTCAGTTTATAATGACCGAGTTAAATAACGTACTCTACAATGCGATAGGAATTTCAGATTGTTTTAAATGCCTCACATAGCTACAAAGTTTATATAAATTAATTAGTAGCAAATAGGAGCAGACAAACATCTCGCCTTTAATTGACGCATAATAGAAAGGGCGACTAATTATATAACTGGCCCGTGCCTTATTCATACCAATATAATTATCTCTGTATCTTTTAATAATGAAAAAGAATGAACTAAAACATTTTATTAATATAGCTATGTAGAGTGAATTGCGTATAATGTTCCGGGCAATATGCCAAAAGGGAGGAAAATTAATATCCACATATAGACTTACGTTAAAGTACGACGACATTACGAACACATTTATCAACAACAATCTGAATCTTACTAGTCCAGGATTTTTTGGTTTAGGTATGACATTTTTACTAACCATCTTGCATATGCATTCAGAATAGTCTAGAATAATGAGTTCTCCTGAAGGTCGAGGTGAGTCCAAACTCTTGTATGGGAGCGCTGGCATTCAGTCAGCTATTGGTATTGTTTTGGTAATGTCGTGTGACCCCCCGGACTGATCTTATGCTTCTCGCATCCAGCGGATTCCTGCAGCCTTCATCAGGTCATCGCTCCATCTTGTGGGGAGAGGTCCTTCAACGCTGCGCATACTAAGTACTACATACAGAATATGTGCCTAAATTCAGCTGGTTATCAAAAATTACATATCTTTGCCTTATTAATCCTGGGCTATAAATGACGCCAATAAATGTATTAATCTACAGTTTTAACAAATAAATTTAATCATTGGTATCGGTATAAAAAGCTGTTCACACTCGACATATATCATTTGCCGTCAGAATCCTGAATAATGGTTTAAATTCCACGAGACAGGGCCCTAAACAAACGTTGCCGATATTCGGGTCATACTTTCTGCTTTATGGACTTTCAGGGACAAGACGACCTTTGTCCTACGAATACAATTTAGTTAGTTCTCAGAAATGTTTTCTTTATGTACAGATTTTTATTCGCCTCGATAGCCCATAAATGTTTACTTATTGAGTATTTTGTTTAGGTACTTACGTGAACCACTAGTGTTTGAGAACTCGATATGTGTTAGTCAATACATTTAGATGCTTCAAAAACCTCAAAATTCGACCAGTATTTATATAGTTTTATTCAGAAACTAGAAAGAAAAACTAGAAAGAACTAACTATGAATTGTCTGTATTTGTTCACACCTATTTATAGCTATTTGGTTAGGTCACAAAAGTAAAAAAAACCCGCATAAACAAACAATCTAACATCGCTATTTCATACGCAGCAAACATATTTGTTTTCGTACATCGTTTATCGATCTCCAATAAAAAAGATTTAAACAATATTCATAGATAGCATCGGAAACAAAAACAGGTTGAAAACTACAGGCATTTTTCAATTAAGCGTTTTGCCTCGAAACGGCACGGTTCCATCTGCTGCCGTCCGAATCGAAAATAAAACCAAATATTCCCGTAACCAGTGGTGTCCATGGCTCAATCCCATAGTTAAAAGGCTTTTTATTTTACCACCATTTATTTTAAGGAAATTCTCACTTACAGTTCGTTAGCTCGGATTTGTTAAAGAGTTTTAAAAATAGAATATTTTATTTTTGTTTCAGGTAAGCTTTATTTGAAATTGAAATTGATCGAGTTATAAAAGTAAGGTAAGTATTTTTTAACTATTTATTCAGCGCAGAAACACGCGTATATAAGAATTAATCAATACCCAAGTGAACACTTGCTTCGTCCTAACTAATATTACAAATGCGAAAGTGAGTTTGTTTCTTTGTTTGTTTGTTACGCTTTTACGCTAAAACGGCTGAACGGATTTGGATGAAATTTGGCACACGGGTGGACCTGGGTTAGGACATAGAATACTTTTTATCCTGGTGGTACGTTCCCGTGGGATAATTTCCAATGGCAAAAGCCAGATAAAACAATATTTATTTTATTCAAATTAAGTACAATGTGCTGTAGGTACGAGTACATCCGAAACATTTTCCGCTCATGTCCGCAACCATAAATATACCGTAACCCATGTTTACTTATTGATATGTATCTCGGCTCGTATCACAGATGTATACTCCTCCTAATCACCACTTAACCGTCGCTTAAACAGCACAATGGGCCAGCTCGTCCGAACCGGGCCTTAAATAAGGACCCGGCGATTTTATCACACGTTCACGCAAATTATCTCCGTGGCCGTCGAGCTGAATGGCTCGTAAAACATCCACTACACTTATATTAGGGTAATATCAGTGATCTCGGTCATGCCAAACGACCTTCAAGATTCAAGACATCATCTGAAGGGGATTGTGAAAAACTGCTCCCGTTTATCCTTCTTAATATAGATGTTATCGTTCAAATCGCATCCGCTTGACGAGTTTGCGGTGACGTCTAACAGAGCTTTATGTTATATTTTCACTTGGGTTGCTGTTTATCACGGGTGAGATACCCTCCCTCCAACTTACACATCACTCGTGAACCTATTATATTAACTGGGGCATGGCGGTAGGCAGAAACTATAGAACGCCATCTGCTACGCTCCTTACATACTCCTTTTGCTTCGTTTACGTTCATACATCTGGTCATACACGCACGACGGTTGCGAGTACTACGCACCTGACCTTTTTGAAGAACATCACCAATGAGGTCACTATATCTTTCTGGGGCATCCCCTCCCGCGTTTCCACTCACATCTGCCTTGTAAATATGTTTTGTTAGTCGCGTTTCATTCATCCTCTCAACATGACCAAACCATGTAAGCACACTCTTTTAAATTTTTGTCACTAAATATTCTTTTAAACCTCAAAAACCTACTACTTGTGTTATTAAATGCCCTTCAGCACCCTAATTCCGTGCACCATTCTCAAATCACAATCCGAAAATATATAATAGATATAGACGGTAAATAACGCAATACATTTTGTTGAACTGATAAAATGAAAGACATTGATTGCCATTGTAAGTGTTGAAGTTGAAGTTTTCTCTTTCAATTCAAAGATCCGGTGGCAATACTGTACGACTTAATTAAAAAACAAAACATGAAAAACAATGTCTTAAACAGCAATAAAAATGAAAAAAAAATGGTTTTCCAAGAGGCGAATTTATGATCGCTATTATCCGTCCGAAATCCCCGTGCGGCCGACAACGACTCAACTTCGCCTTAACCTATGTTTGTTTTATTAATGCCAATTACTAAGTTAAGCAATAAATTGTGGCCATAACAAAGAACATTTTAACTTGGGAACTAGTTAATAATGAAGCTGAATTAGTCAAGGATTCGACTCCGGGGACACGGAACCATCCTTGACCTAATGTGCTACTTACACAGGCTTCTATATACAATGGAAATCTCCGTCCTTTAATAACTTATAGGTTTTCTCTAGGAATTTATAATGGAAACCGCGTGTGGGGAAAACTGGAGCAACTAAGTCAATTTATTTTCTATCCTTACTTTATCATTTTTCTTATAAACGGCGTGTTACTTGAAGATATTTGTGTAGTACTAAAATCACTCACAGTATGAGGTAACAACACGATGTAAACCTACATATAATTCCATTCTATTTCATGAACACAAAGAAGATGCATTCAAATGCACTCTATAAACAGAAAATAGTTGTACCAATTACCGTTCCAGGTGCAAAGTAATACCTCTGCACTTATAAACTTATGATTGTAACGACTGACCCTATAATTTGTCTTAATGAAGACATAAAAACTAGTAATACTTGCATCAGCTGCTTATTAACACCACCTGATGGTTAAAATAGAACTTAACTCCATATCTTCATCGTCCTGCTCATATTCGTTAGTCACTGGTTAGTTGTGTCTTGAGGTGCTTGAGGAGTGGAGAGGTAATCCACGACTATCAGAACAATCCCAGAGCCCGGAAGATGGTCAAGATCCCTACCAGCACTTACTGGAATACTTCCTTCCTCCGGGCACGCTTGCTCTTGCGAATCTCCACTCAAGTCGGCCAATAAAAGCAAGAATGAGGTGGGAGCTCTATTCCTGGCCAGTGTTCACTCCAGCCAGCCAATAAAGGCTAGCTAGAGATGAGGAACAAGACTTCTCCCGGGAGATAGGGTCCGTGGGGTCGCTACTGCCCAACAGCTCGCCAGATGCTGCTCTGCGGGTTTCTGTATCTCTCTTAGTTTGGCTCCGCGCACAGACCCAAAGTTCGGAGCGCGCAAGCCCCTCCCCCTCCCCCCACCCGACGTCAACGTAAAGATACTTCAATGAGTTTATTATTATTATATCTCAATTTATTTCTTATCATATTTTCTTTAATTCATCTCTTTCAGCTGTCATCTCAGTATTCACCTACTTTCTAAACTCTTGCCTATCTCATTGGTTTAGTGGTCGCCCTATTGCTGAGCATGTATTGGGTTTAATTCCCAGGTCTGGCAAAGTGTTAATGGGTGATTCCATGTGGAATTTCTCAGTAGCAGCTCGGAGTCTGGTTTCGTGCCCGGTTGATAGGCTCGCCCACTATTACATGGGACCTAAACATAACTGGCGAAATGTGGGTGTACTTTAGATAGGTACACCTCTGCTAACCCTTCGGGGAAACAAGGCGTGATGTTATAATTATCATCTTTCACTCAATCCATCTTTCCTGCTCTTATCTTCTAAAACCTGACGCCCAAAATCACACAATTTAAAAGAATATCTTGACCTTACCAAGGCTTCAAGGGCACCGAACGTGAGTAATACGAAGACCTATTTTGTTATAGCGATTACTGGAAACGACAAGGTGTTCGAAGAAGTTTAAACTGAAACTGACAACTTCAAACTTATATTATAACTATTTTGATACTAGCTTCCGATACAGGAACTGCGTAAACAGATAGGAATGCTGAATATTATGTCCTAAACATTTGAAGGTTCGAACAATTGAAGTATCCATAAAGTTAAGTTTAAACAGCGCCAACTACTTTAGGAGTTTTGGCAGGCTATCCTTTTTGGTCTGAAACCTCATAGGACTATAGACCACCAACCGGTCTATCAAAAGCTCGTCCACGTCTCAACTAAAAGAACCATAGTAATAGTTAATGTTTTGCGACCCTAAAGACAATGAGAAAAATAAAAGAAAAGCGACTAATTTTGTGTTTCCCAAAACGTGAACTCAGTCTTACGTAACAGTCCCCCAATTTCGATCTCCTCATGAATAAGTGCGCTCACTTACAATAATATTTTCTACGGCAGACAAATTAGCTTATACGCGCGGACTACGTTAACTTGAACGAAAGCTTTTTATCTAGTCTACATCAGTGTCTTCCGGTTTAATGGAATGCAACAATTTAATTTGAATAAGATCCTTTAAGCCTTTAAAAGCGGCAAAAATCAAATGGCCACGTCTCGCGCCTCCCTGTGCCGCTCATGTTTGCGGAAGTCGTTTCTAGCAATCGCTTCCCGCGTTTGTGTTCGCGCATGCGTGCGTCGCTTCCTATCCCTTTCTGGTGAATTGCGCGCCAGTCTGTATTTCGCGCTGCGCCGCGTCGCCACGCGGCTTGAGCTTGACACCAAAACAAATCCTTCGGCACGATGATCGCTGAATTACCGCTGATGCAAGCGATGGAAAGTCACTCCAAACGCAACGACGACTCTCTCACGCAGTGTCGGGCCGCGCAACATGCGAATGGTACAGCACTATTTGTTTTTCTCGTATGCTTTCGAGTACGGCGTAGTAAGCGTACGGCGTATACAGACTGTTTATGTATACTACGTGTGGTTACTTAAGTGCATTCATGGAAAAAGGTGGATAAGCAATTACGTGCTTTGACAGAGTTCAAGCGATCGCCAATTTCCTGAAAGTTGCCTACGTATGTTTGATATGAAAATTGGGGTTATTACGCATCAGTGGGTCTGATCCGTATAACTCGTGGGTGGTGGATAAGGATAGATGGTATCGTAAATGTCATAAAAGGCCGGAAGAGGTCGTGCGGGAGCGATCGCGCACCGCCCGCGCCCCCGCGACTTGTTGCTTTCCCTGTTCGTTGTTTACAATGTGGTTTCCCTATTTTGGTGTCGATTTACGACGAGAGAAATAACAAGTAGACACGTATGAATGAGTCGCAACAGATTACGCAAATAACATGATTATGTGTCTGTAACGTAAACCACAAAACAAAGTCTGTGGAATGTCTCGCAAGTGACGGAAAGTAATTGTTTGCTCCGTGCTAATTGATATGGAGCCGAGTTGTTTTCACTAATTTTGTTTTCTTTGCGCCACACGTTAAACAGATACGCAGACGCTTTTGTGGAAGTTATTGCGAAGTTTTATGCTGCTTGAGAAGTTTAAAGCTTCAGTAGATTTGTTTGCTGTTTTCTTCTTCGTGTTTTATTAATGTTTAGTCACGAAACTTGTTATTTTACGACAGATTGTTCAATCTAGAGTTTATTTATACGGCAAGCAATCAATATAAATAAAAGGCTAAAACAAAAATATATTCTAATAATAAATACGTTTTTAACCGCAAAAGCTGTTTACAATTGGATTATAAAGCTACACAACAACATCTATGTATAATTTGATTGAGGTTGCTCGATAAAAAAGTCAAGATAAGCAAAAACTGGATGCGATGCATTTTTTTAGAGGCGGAGTCAATCGGTCTACGAGAGACTGAAGAGGCACTAATGATCGTTCTCTGACGGCTAATCGAACGAATGAATGAAGCTTGTGCTGTCGTACACCTGCCATTTTGTCCACACTTCGTGCTATAATTACAGACGTTTGGTCATGGAGTCGTGAACACTATAGCCCCATTATGGGAACAAATGACATGTGATAGAAGGGTACAGTTACTATCATATTATATAATTGACTTTACCGCTTCTTGTAAAGTAATATTAATTAATAAATATAATGTATAGTATGTACAATTTAAGTATGAATTGGAAAGTAGTGAAAACTCTGAGACATCGATCATTATTTGGCTGTCAGTTCATTCTCCTTTATCTAATGTTCAATGAACTAGACTAAGATGTGTGGGAAAAAGCGAAGGTCAGAATTGCTGTATGTATGGAGCGAATGTAATAAAAGCAAAGTATCATTAGTTGGTTAAATGAAGAAACTAATGTTCAAATAATAGGTATTATTTGAACATTATTTTTTGGGAAACGGCTAGATTTTTAAAGATGTATAGGTAGGTTACATCTTTAAAAATCTAGCCGTTTCCCTCAGTATAATCAAGGCTCAGTTACTAGGTGTTACTAACTTCAGCAAAAGTCAACCCTAAGTTAATTTATCATTAAATAGAATCTACGACTTCTCAGTTTATAAAACTAATTTAACTAAAAAACCTAAACAATAACAACAAAGATGAACCAAGCCGACCCTCGTAACCTTGACCAACCAATCTGTTTAACATGAAGGTTTAAATGCTTAATTTTGGGGTTCTTACTAAAGTAAGGGAGACAAACCCAGGATTTAAAAAGAACAGAAAGTAAAAGAGAAATATTAAGAACCTTTCTCAAAAAGCAACGAACGAAAAGCCTCTTAAATACATCTGAAGTACGGGATGAGTTTGACGGGAAAGGTGCTCGATGTCGATAAAGAAGCAACCTTTTTATTCAATGCTTTAATGTCCCTCTACGTATCAATGTCCTATATTACTTCTGATTACTTCAATATGTCCTCCATTGCTTAGACCAGGGATTCCCAAACTATTTTGGGCAAGAGACCCCTTTTCCAAAATGAACTGATACCTCGGACCCCCATAGCCAATTTTTTTCATCTTGTACGAACTTGTGCACGCTTATCGACTTGTTGAGTTTTTTAAAAGTACAACAATGATACTTCCTACTAGTATATTAGTCATTCTTATAACAAGTAACGTAACGCAATTTATACAGTATCATGAAAGTTTCAAATCAGAACTTGTGTTAATTAATAGGTCTCGATTTTCAGACCTCGTCGACCCCCAAAATTAGTTTTCGTTTATATCGACCCCTTGGAAACCGTTTTCGACCACAAGGGGTCGATATCGACCACTTTGGGAACCCCTGGCTTAGACTGAAATACGCAACTTCATACCTACATGTAGCGTTGAAGGACATGACCTTAATCGCCATCGATTATTATTAGCGTTACAAAGCGTCCACCTTGGTTCTCTGCAGTCCAGTCTAGCGTTTCGAAGACCGCATTGTGATTTGAATGTCTGAGTTTATTGTCATCATTATCTTGTCTTCAAATTCCATAAATATCTCTAAGTCCTTCATTATTAATATTTTTTGGGTCCGACTTTTCTCCTAAAGCTTTATTTGTAGAAGTATTTACAACAAATTTTGTAGCTATGTAATTTTTCTCACCCTTATCTCATCTTAATATTAATTTATAGATCTGATTCTTCTCCTAAAGCTTTGTGTCCCTTATCTATCTAGAAAAGGTTTTCCCTTTCTGGCAACCCCACCTTCTTTTACGAGTACACAGATCCATACAATTTCACCTTTGATTTCGGTTAATTAATCAGCATTTAATTACAAAGTTCTAGCACAAGTCTAAAAACTCTAATAACTAGAAATAAGTCATAATGGTTTTATAATGTGTTCGATACAGCGATATTTAGTAGCTTCAGGGTAGAGAGGTCAGACAGGACACGGTCGCGACCTCTAGACCGAAGCATTGCTACAAAATTGCGCAGTACCTGAAACTGCTGAAAACGTACAGTTTATATTATATGTGACTTCGTTATGTGGAAGTTTAGATTGACTTTCATTTTAATAACATGGGATTATTTTATCTCTTTTGCACAATTTTTTACCGTTTATATTTTAAGTCTAGAAGAACAGAAAATAACATCTGAACGTCTGCGAAGCAAAAGGAGTACCTATGTAGGGATCGTAGCAGGTGGCGTTCTGTAGTTTCTGCCTGCCCCTTGGGAAAAGGCGTGAGTTTATTTATGTGTGTATGTATTTTATCAATAAAGTAAGAATACAATATAAATAGTACCTATCTATTGTTATCAAAATATAAATTTCCCTAATAATTCTTTTGAAAACGATGTCGAAATTTTTTCACAACGTCTGGGATTCTAGACCGCAAATGACTTCTAAATAACCTTGCGAATAAGGTCTACTTATAAATATTACTTACTGTTCCCTGATTTTAAGCTCCAAGTTTTACATAATGCTGACCTCGACTTTCTAGCAAAAGATCTTGAAATCTCGACATTCCTATTTATCTACCTAATTATTATCTCCTTTGACTCTTATCTTTTTTTTCCTTTAGATTGTTCTCGTTACTACCTACGTATTTGTTATACAGAAGTAGGGAATGCAATCCTGGTAATCCGTAATCTGAATATGCGCACATTTTTACTAAACTTCCAAATCCGTATTTGTAAATCGAATCATCGAAACTCGCTAGTTTCTCGCGCTAGTCGGTAGATCGCGCTGTTTGTCTCCCGGTCTCTGAATGGGGCGCGGGACACGGGTCGAGTGCACATTCATTGCACGCCACGCCACTTTACCTGGTCTTGAGCCCTTCCCGCATACAACTCTTGCCTGCTACTTTGACCAGGTCGTCGATCCACTTGGCTTGTGTCCTGCCTATGCTCCTATAGCCAGTTCTAGGTCTCCGCTCCCACACCTTACCCTACCTACCACCCGGTCTGCAGCATATGTGACCTGCCCATTTCCACTTCTTCCACGCTACCGCCAGGGCTATGTCGGTTAGCGTCCTTCTTCTTAGGATCTCTGTATCTCTGATATGATCTCGAAGAGAAATCCTCAACATCGGCTTTTCGTTGTGTTTGGTGATTACCTGCCAAGTGAGCGAACATTTTTCAGTTCCATATACCATGACGGGGAGGACACATTGTTTAAAATTGCGACGCTTATGATTCAGTGGTATGTTGCTCTGGAGCACATTGAACAACCTACCAAAAGCCCCGCCAGCCCAGTACAACGGGGCTGGCGGGGCTTTTGTCGCTTAAGTTCGCGTTCTTGGCTTCTGCTTGTCTAAGGTAGACTTTTCCACTTTGTTAATACACTGGCCCCAACTGCAATGCAATCAGTACTAGTGTCAGTTCACATGAACATTGTTTTCGAAGTGTTCATCTTCAAATTCAGCACCTTTAGCGGCCTATCGTAAAGCTTCAACAATGTCAGCAAGCACAATGATATACATGACTTAGTCATGACGTGTGGCTCCGGCTTTTCGAAAATCGTAAAAATCGGAACCTTTTTAATTGGAGTTTTTTTTTTGTACGTAGTTGGGTTTAAGATTTAACTTTCTTCACACAAATATAATTAATATCATATTAAGGCGCTGACAAGACCCAATTGACCAAAATAGGCTTCTCTTAAGAAAAAAAAATTGCCAAATCTGTATAGTTTGTGGTAGCGGAAAAAATATATGTTAATTTTGAACATATTTCCCAGAACTTGGTTGTTACCAAAACACATTTTGAAAAAAATCTCTATACAAACTAACGTTAAACTAACCTCTTACCTTGAGTTCTAATCCAAAATATCTGCATTAAACATCAACATACGTTACGTATTTAATTAATAACAAGAACGTCTTATTTGGATGCAGAACTTGGTTGTTTTTTATTTTCGATTAGGTACTCAACTCAATTTTGAGTAAATAGAGAATTGCTTCATATTTTGCAATAAATTACAAGCGTTGTGTCATCGCGCTTCTCTTTCTTTTCTATGCAATCTGACAGTGACCGCGGTTTAGGTGTTGTCAGCGTCTTAACAAACAAAATATGGGTAGAGTTGTTTAGTTTGTGTTTATTTTCATTATAAATCCGTAAAATTCGGATAATCTGGATTTAACCGAATTCCGTTCTTATATGGTAATAGGTATGGTTTGTATTTCCTAAACAGAAGTATATTTAAATGTTTTCAGTCTATAATATTGCTAGAAGCTATACTCAAAATAAATAGTATCGTATAATAAACCGCAAAAACTACTTATTGCTTCTTTTGATCATAAAATATTAATTTTCCCTTTCAAAATTTTATAAGCAACTTCAAAGAGTTTTCTAAATTTAAATCAATAATGTTTCTTTGAAATGAGTCAATTCAGAACCATGGATTCCTTGAGGCGTGCACGAACGAACAAAACATGGGGAACACGAACATCGAACATGGAACATTTGCGTGTACGGAAGTAAATTAACCGAACACGAACACCATATTCTCCGAACACCGTCTACACAGAAAATCGAAATTGGATCGCTACAAAAATTTTTGACGAACATAGTGTTTGATGTTCGTTAGTAGTACGCACAAGCGAACAAAGTGTTCATGCGAAGTCCGTGTTCACCATGTTCTTGTTCGTTCGTGCGTACACGCCTTTATGGTTTCGATCTCTCAGTCTGAAATGTATTCACAAATTCTAATAATTCGGCATCCATTAATTTGTCCTGCTCTTCCTACATTGAATTTCCGAGAAAGGACTTATTGAGTTTCCAAGCACTGATGGATGGAACTTGTGGGTTGAATTAATATTGTTCGAAATGTATGGAACCGCAGGTCCTTCTTAAATTACCTTTGAAAGAAGATTATTTATTTACTGTACGCGTTAAAAAACAATCCTTCCGTTATTCAATAATAGAATGAACAAACACATTAAGGCTCCTACATACTGGCGCGATTTGTCGCGCGACGCGTCGCGACACAAAGACACCGCTTGTAGCGCTACACGCGGTGTCTTTGTGTCGCGTCGCGTCGCGCGACAAGTCGCGCCAGTATGTAGGAGCCTTTATTGTTTAAAGAAGGGATAACAACATGTTAAAAGAATGTGGGGCCGTTAACAATTTTCACGGTCTTTTCGACGTCGATATCTAAATATCTTCCTTACAGTGACCCCCACAAGCTCAAACGCAATAAAATAAAAATATGAGGTATATATAAGTACACGATAGAACTTTATAATTAAGAACACGTTTAAACTTTTTTTATGTGGTAAATTAAACAGCGCGTCTCTAGTGACCCAATTCACTGAACGTCGTGTCGTAAAATACCTTACTGCCGCGACCACACTATGCTTGCTTCGGCCAAATTTCTCAAGCCCGCAAATGGGTATTTTATAGGTTGTATCTACATATTTACCTAACACATTTTTAAAGTATAAAGTGGGTAAGGCTAGCTCTTTATTGTACGTTGTTCGGCTGTTAAAATTGTTAAAGTTGCAACTTTTTATACAGGTTTTTCGCTGAACTAATTTCAGTTTTATTGGATCTTTTTGCAGGGTCAAGCTCTTTGTTATTTATTGTTATCGTCTTTTTACAGTTGCAGAATGTTACATACACCTTTTGAGCATTTCTTACGCTTGTATGCCCCGAAGGATTAAGAGGTGCACCAATAGTACACCCACATTTCGTCAGTGTATAATATATATTATATTATATATATTATGAGGCAGCAATATTATATTATTATTGCTGCCTCGTTAGTCTATTGGTCGCAAGCGCTACTGCTAAACATGAGGTCATGGGTTCGATTCCCGGGTCGGGCAAAGTGTTATTGGGTTTTTCCATCTGGAATTTCTCAGTAGCAGCCTAGAGTCTGGATTTGTGCCCGGTTGAGCGCAATAGGCTCACCCCCTATTACATGAGACTTAAAAACATAACTAGCGAAATGTGTGTGTACTACAGGTACACCTCGGCCCGACCCTTCGGGGAAACAAAGCGTGATGTTATGTTCGATGTTGTGTATATATTATAATTTACTTACCAATAACATTTATTTGTAGATAAGTAACAGTAGAGTTTCCTGTATCACCTAACCTGAAATCCTATTCACACAATTCGTAGGTACATCTGATTATTGTATATACCTTAATATATAAATTACCTAATAGCGTGCAAAAATACGCAACATGCGATACCAAATTAAGCGAAATTAAATGACGTAACGCATATCATCCCAGTATGGCGGTCACACATGTAAAGAACGGAAGTGTCGTAACCGTCGCACGCGCATCTTTTGTGTTTCGTATTTATAGATATCTACTTTTTATCGATAACGATTATATTATTACTTGTAGATGTCGTCGCATGAGGTTTATCACGTGTTTATCATGTTGTCGACTTAAATGTTTCATCTGTTTTCATTGGGATATCAACACGGAAGTATTATGGTTTTTCAGGGTTCCGTACCTCAAAAGGTGAAAACGGAACCCTTATACTCCATAAAGGATCATTCGTGTGTCTGTCTGTCAAGCGATTTCCTTAATATAAATACACGTAGTCAACATGAAATTTTGATATCCTTTAGATTAACACAATCAAGTAAATAATTTCTTACCAACACTATGCCCTTTTATAACAAGTTACCAAAGTCGGATTTAAGACTACGTTGAAGACAAGGAAGTTGGGCAATAATTCATTTTGCACATGTGGCTTCCCTGGTACCTCGTTAACGGCATGACTATGTAAATGTCTATTAACTGCTCTCAAATTACGATGTTTATAAAATAAAATAAACATTTTTTTTATATAATATACTTCCTTTTTTTTGGGTGGGAAATCATCAAATAACTTCTCCCGCTCTGGGCGGAGCGGGAGGGTGTGTCAGACTCTTACTTACTAAAACCCACCCGTATTCCTTCCGTTGCTTGTGTTGCCAGGGGCCTCGGTGACCCTTTAGTACCTTCCCGCGACCCCGGCAGAGATCGGCCCTAGTGGACCACTACATTTGTGCTGCCGACATCTCTTGGAGGGGCGCGTGGAATACAACGCGCCGTCGACCATGGCCTGGTCCTTACCGAACGGTGAGCTACCCATTGCTCACTGTCCGCAAGCCCGCGCCTACGGTGGCCGGAAATCCGCCCGGGATTCCCGACGCCCAGGGCGTCTCCTGCGGCGGCTAGGGACGAGAGGGCGCGAAATTTGCCTTTCCCTCAACCGTCCCGCCTCCTCCTTTGCGAGCATTACTGCTTCGCAGAAGGAGGTGACTGCTGCCCATGCCCTCTCGCTCCGTACCATGGCCTGAACCAGGGCCGGACGCGAGAGATCTCTGCTGCCGATCGCCTCCATGAGGACACAGCGGTGCTCTGCCCAAGATGGGCAGACCTCCACCGTTTGCTCCACCGTGTCCTCCGGGCGATCCACATAGTGGTGACACCCGAGCGTTTCCTCCCGCCTTATCCGACACAGGAACCTCCAGAAGCTGCCGTGTCTGGTGAGGACCTGCGTCAGGCGGAAGGTGAGGACGCCGTGGCGCCTCTTTAGCCACTCCTCAAAGAGTGGACTTATCGCCGCAATCGTGGCGTGCCCATTACATACTTCCTTGACATAATCTTTTCATTATTTGACATTATACATATACCTACATTTTTTATTTCAACTAATTATTAGTATCTTTTGTGGACAGGATATTAATTCAGATTTGTTACAGTTGTAATGGCAGTTGGTATAAATAGGTTTTATTATTTTAATAATATTTTATAAGTAGGTACCTACAGATTCTTTTATATTTTGTGAATGTGAGAACGTTGTAGGTTTAATATAATTTAAATTTGTAGACCATTTATTGTTTAGTAAAAACTTTGTAATAGAAATTCAAAAACATTGTAAAAGTTTTTGAATTTCTATTACAAAGAGTTTCTTGCCGTGCACCTATAGCTTCTGACGTTTCAGAAGTGCCCGTGTAGGTTTATGTGAAATAAAATATTTTTATTTTGGCCATCCCCCCCCCCTTATCTCCGAAACTACTGAGCCTAAATCTTTGAAAAAAATACAAAAAAAATGTTCTGTACTTATAGATTACAGGAAAGATTTATGGCCTTAAAATAACATGGAAAATCTCTCAATATTGTGCATACAAACTTACATTTGCTGTTGCAGTTCGTGGGCTAACTCCGCCAGTTTGATTAGGCTGCACAAAGTGCTCAGTAACTCATACGTTTGATCACCAACGCCGGTGATCAAGATCGCCAACCACATGTTCTTATCCACGTTATTGACTTTAAAATACATCTCCAACCTTTCCTGACGTCACATCAAAGTCTCTTTTTCTACCGATTTGTCCACTCGACATTTTTATTCTATCTTTAACACGATACACTGATTGCACTAATAGGAAGGTACTCTCCCATCCTTGTCGCCACCGTGAAATATGTACTTAGGCAAATGAAAGGCGTGAGTCGACAGCGAGCGTATAATACAAACTGACGTTAGCACCTACAAGTGTGTTACCTTCTATAGCAGGGATTCCCAAAGTGGTCGATATCGACTCCTAGGGGTCGAAATCGGTTTCTCAGGGGTCCACATAAACAAAAACTGATATTGGGGGTCGACGAGGTCTAATCGACCCCTGTTAATTAACCCAAGTTCTTATTTGAAACTTTCAAGATACTGTATATGTTGTGTTACGTGTACCAACTTGTTATAAGAATGACTAATGTTTTCATAGGAAGTAACATAGTTGTACTTTTAAAAACTCAAAAAGTCGATAAGCGTGCACAAGTTCGTACAAGATGAAAAAAATTGGTTATGGGGGTCTGAGGTATCAGTTAATTTTGCAAAAGGGGTCTCTTGCCCAAAATAGTTTGGGAATCCCTGTTCTATAGGATAATCATTTAATAAATTGCGGGTAGCCGAATACTTTACAGAATGTATGGGAGAACGTGTTTTTGCACAACAATGTTAAGTTTGTTGTTGGGATAAATTCATCCCAACTACGGAACCCTTTATGGTGCGTGGTCCGACACGCACTTGGCCTGTTTTTTAATTGGGCCCCAACAATTGTACATGGTTTAAAATTAATGTCGAGTGTGTCGGAAATAGCTTATTTTTGTATAAAACATAATATAAATAAAATTTTCATGTTAATAAGTAGTCATCATCTTCAGATAAATGCAGGTTATTATTGTTAACTCTCAAAATATAAAGGAATATCTATTCACATATTTAAAGCCAACATTTTAGCCTATTTTATAACTACATCACTATCCCTCCATTTATTCACCTTTTTGCCAACAACAAAGCCAGAATTATCCGTACAGGCAAATTTCCATGTAACAACACTATAGCCGTGTGCCCGCCAACTGTCAGAATTTCGCATTTCCCGCCAACTCCCACGTATTCCCAGCAGAAATGTCAAAGGTCATCAAGAGTGGAGCAACACCCACACAGAGGTCATGTGAAACTAAGGTTTTATTTATATCTCGTTTGGTGATAAGGGTATATTGACCTGTGACATGCTGTAGAATGGAGTATAAATTACCATTTGTTTTGTTACCTAGTGTTTTTGCGAATTTTTTAACACGAACACACGGTAAACGAAGAAAATGTTGGATACAAATAAAAATCTATTTCGTGATTTTTTATTGATAAAAATATAATTTCAAAGTACCTAAATTAAATTATTATAGATATTACGAAATATATGAATAAGCTACTAACATGGACAAAAAATAATCATTCGTCATTAGTTCATATCAAAACAAAACAAAAGACTGATGAATATTTTAATATAATCAGATTGTCAATCGTTAAGTCTTGATTAGGATGTATCTGTGAACAAATACATTATTTAAAGATTTCAGACAAGTTTTTGTATGATTAAAAAAATATTAAGTTGACAAGATGTCGACAAAAAATAAGATGGAATCGTCACTCAGATTTATTTATTGTTTTATTGTCGTAGAGCTGTGACTGATTGCTACTCGAATGTTATTAGTTAATAGTTGTTATATATGTATTTAGGTGCTTGCGAAATAGCAACGTAATGTGACTTAACTACATAACTTCGTTGCAAACACACTTTGTTCTACTATAAGCTTATCTTATTTACGTAGATGCATGTCTAATATAAGAAATTTTATAGGAAAAAAATTTTTTTTTTCAATATTCAAGATTCCGAGCAAACTTACATTTTCAATCAAAACTCTTCAACTCAACGTTCTGCACTAGATTAATTGAAAAAAGCATAAACTAGATTAAATGAAAATAGAGAAAATAGTGATTTTGATCACAGTTCGTGTATAAACACGAACTGTGA
Source organism: Atethmia centrago (assembly GCA_905333075.3). Taxonomy (NCBI): domain Eukaryota; kingdom Metazoa; phylum Arthropoda; class Insecta; order Lepidoptera; family Noctuidae; genus Atethmia; species Atethmia centrago. Next base: position 14,139,191 of record HG995381.1, on the reverse strand, counting down.
TGTCGGATGCAGCTGAATACCAGTATTTTACATGGATCGACTGCCTATCTGACCTCCACAACCCAGTAACTGGGTAGCACAATACCCCTTGGTAAGACTGGTTAATACCCATATATATCACTAGTCTGGCCATAAATACTGTTACATAAAAACTTTTTTCAACTCTTATTATTTTGAATTTGGAACACGTGTATTATGTTAATAACTTCTTTCGATTTCCCGCCATTTCACATATATTTTTTCGTGTTTATTATCAAATTACAATATGGAATGGGGTGTTAAAGATAGGATTGCAGTGATTGCCTTGCACAGAGTGGGTATGGAGCCGTCGGTCATATTCAATATTCAAAGGCTTGGTATCAGCCGTATATTCGTATATCGTACTATCAACAGATATACCACCACTTCCTATGTTGAAGACCATAAAAGATCGGGGCGGCCGCGTGCTGCTAGAACTACCTTCGCTGTTAATGCTGTTAAAGCCAGAATTCGGCGAAACCTCATTAGGAAACAAAAAATCTTATCGCGAGAAATAAAGATTTCCGCTAGGACTCTGTCGCGTATAATAAAACAAGACCTGAGCTCGGCGCTTATTGTCGATATACAGGACATTCCCTAAATCAATCCCTACAGTTAAAGAGAGCGGATCGATCAAAACGCCTTTTGTCCCGATATGCAGGTGAAAGGCACAGAAATATCCTCATACAGATAAAAAAAAAATCACGATTGAAGAGCACTACAACAAGCAAAATGACGAAGTGTACGCTCACAGGTCTAAAGAAGTCGCCAAAGTGGTCGGAGACGTACAACGTGGTCCTGCGTCTGTAATGGTTTGCTGGGGGGTGTCTTATCAAGGAGTCACAAAGCTTCATTTTGTGAAAAAGGAGTGAAGACTTCAGCCAGTCTATCAAGAGCTTCTATCTTGGATCGTGTTGTGAAACACTCAGCAATACACTTTTTAAAAATGTACCGGTGTGGACTTTCCAGCGGGACTCTACACCAGGACCTCAAGTCTGCTATTACAGTAGTGTCAGAATGGTCAAAATCATTGATTTCTTAATTGTTTTTTTGACAAGTTTGGTAATCTACTAATATAATGGCGTCATTAAAGAGGATCGGAACCGACCATTCTGACAGTATTGTAATAGCAGACTTGAGGCCCTGGTCACAAGGCACGAACTACCCAAGCCTGGCTCGTAACCAACGTTCTGGACTTTATAAGAGCTGAAGACTGGCTCTCGTCTAGCCAAGATCTGAACCCCTTAGACTACAAATTAATTTACCCCTTAGACTACAAGTCAGATTAGAGGACATGGCCTACTCTAAACGACACGCCGACATTGTGTCTCTTATAAGAAATCTCCGGAGCAAGCAGTGGCTAAATTTCCCATGGAAACAGTGCGTAAATCCATAGATTCATGGCCAGATAGATTACAGCCCTATATCAAAGCCAAAGGTGGCCATTTCGAATAGATTTATTTTTTAGTTTTTGCTAAGCCTTCAATAAATATGTGAGTCTATGTGTGTATTTTATTAATATTACATTACTTCATAAAAAAATAAACGCATTTTCATTTTTGTAACAGAAGTTATAGCCGGATTAGATATATATTTCATTTATTGCGAACCACACATAAAAGTACACACAGTCGTTGTTCAACGACTTAAAAAACTAAATATGTTAGTAAAACATACAAACTAACCTAATCTAACAACAGCTACCTAATGATTACGTGCCTCAACACATGTTGGCACGTGCCTTCGCACCCAGTGCCTAATAAACGGGCTGTGCACCTTGTCATATAGTGTTCATAGGATGCTGTTGGAGCTCCCGCGCAACCTACCCATAATTGAAACTACCCCCTTTCTCATAATGGCAAAATGACATTCGGTGATTTTACATCTGTTTTTATAAAATGACATTCCGTGAGTTTACATCTCTTTTTATATCAGTTTTATGACTAATGCGGAGTTTCTCACACGATTTCTTATGTAATTCGAGATTTACGACTTTTATTATAATTTATTCCAAATTTTACCTATAAATAAAACCTGTTTAACGAAAATGCTACCTTATCATTCTCGTATCTTGATTGGTATTACACTGCTTCCTTATATCGAATATTCGGATCAACGAATAAATATCGACTTTACAACCTTCAATTAACATAATATTAAAATGTATGAAATTCCTATCGTAGATGAATTTTGAACATCGCTTGAGATTGCTTAAATTGTTATGTAATTATGTACTTACACTTACATTTTGGTGTTTATTCATAAATCAGGACCGACTATAACTTGGGTTTCAGAAAAAAAACATTTTCTTTTTAACGAAATAAATTTCATAAATAAAATAGCGTTCATTAGATTTCTCTAATGTATAACACATAAATATCGCTTCTTCTTGTTCTAGTTAAACGTCGAAACCTGAACTGGAAAATAAAACACAATATTACTTATTGATACGACAGCTCCTTCATCGCCGTGTTAATATAATTATGTTTGTATACCCTTCATGGAAAATACCCACCCTCTAACGCGGCCTTGTCTGAAGACTGCCGAGAAACATGGGGGCTAACGGGCGCTACAGGCAACCGCTCTGCGATCCACCATTGAATTGAGTTGTCTCTTTGCGAGCCAATCGCGATACTGAACGCAAAATGCTATGCTTGCTAACATAGAATAAAAAACACTTATTTTATGCTACAAGTTACAAGTGTTATAACTTATAACGTTATAACCTACGTAACTGGATGAACAGCGCCCACGTGGTTACAAGATATGCTTTATTTAATTGAGATATCACGAAGTAGACTACAGTATAGATTATAGAAGCAGTAATGAAATGAAATAATTTTATTTTCTGTAAGTAGGTTTGTACAAACACTTTTACACGTCAATCATATTTAGAAAAAAAACTAAATGAGCTCGGCGTTTCCTATCTGACTACTCTGAGAAGAAAGGCCGAAAGAAACTCAGAGGTCACAGTCTCTTTTAAAGTCCAGACATAATCTTGGTCAGATCATGTGAAGACCAAGCAGATTGGTGTCTGAAATGGTCTTTTGAGGAAAGAACCACACAGATTGAGTGGACCTATCCAGTCAGTGCACGCATTTGTCAGTAAACACGCAGCTCAACTCAGAACATATGGAGCTCAACGATTCGACGAACAATACCAAAGAAAGGACATTTGGGTAGGCCGCTTAAATGACTCAAACTGCCAGACCAAGATTAAAACTAACTGAGAGAAAAATAAAAACAATAAGGGTACATAGTCTTCACATTCACAATACCCAAAAAAAAATACTTCAAAAAGTAAATATTCATTTCATTGTACATATAAAAAAATCATCAATGTCAATGAGTAAATAATCTTGGTCAGATTATTTGAGGACCATGTAAATTAGTGTCTGAGATGGTATTTTGAGGAAACAACCATACATATTTGAGTGGACCTGTCCAGTCAGTGCACGCATTTGTCAGTAACCGTGAAGCTCAACTCAGAATTTAAGGAGCTCAACGACTCGACGAACAAAACCAAAGAAAAGACATTTGGGTAGGCCACATAAAGTACTCAAACTGCCAGATTATCATTAAAACTAACTGAGAAAAAGTAAAATTTAAAAATATATGATCCACATAGTAAATAGTAGATTAAATTCAGTCAACTATAATTATCTTTCAACTTGCAAAGGTATCGAAGTAATATCGATGATAGCTGGTGCCTATTTACCTGAAAGCAAATAACTGGAAACAGAGAACTAACAATAAACAACAGTGCCTGTTCCGGGAAATTGTTATTGGTGCTTCTCAATATTACCTAAAAGGCTCCTACATACCGGCACGACTTGTCGCGCGACGCGACGCGACACAAAGACACCGCGTGTAGCGCTACAAGCGGTGCCTTTGTGTCGCGACGCGTCGCGCGACAAGTCGCGCCAGTATGTAGGAGCCTAAATACGGAACGTGTCGGATGGTGTTACGTACAGGATCATTTACACGAGAAATATTACTCGCTTCGAATGCGTGATTATCAAAAGGAGGTGAAAAAGATGACACGTGTAAACAGTCTCGGTACTCGCATGACGTCGTAAAGGCGAGTCGGAAAGGCGAGAATAGACTCCCCTGAATATTCTACATCTGCCTAAACAAAACGTATTTTTAGTTATCAAATAACAGCTCGATAGGATCCCATGACTAGTTTTATAGGACAAAATAATAAGTGTTTCTAGTTTCAGTGTAAATACGTACCTACATTTCACTGTCCCGCCTGCGAGAATCGCCTCTCGACGAGCCAAATACTCGCTTCGTATAAAGAAGCCTTAAATCTACCCACATGTAGGAAAATGTCGGAATATACGGGTTGCCCACAGGGTGCTTCAATTGGGGGACTGGAAATCTGTGTAACTGACTGACTGGTGACTGGAAATGGTGTATTTTGTAAAAGGTCAAGCTATCTCTACGAAATACATGGAATTCTGTTAGTTCAATTTGCATTTGCAGGAAAATGTATGTTAACTGAATTAAGTTTTTGAACTGCATACTTCAAATGTAAGCAATTAGAGGTTGTGAATTTGTAAATAACTAAATTTAAAGCACAGAAGCTGAATTTTATTCTATATACATACATAAACTCACGCCTTCTTCCCATGAGGAGGAAACAGAAAGCTTCCCATGAGGAGACAGAAACTACAAAACGCCACCTGCTATGTGATCATAGCACGTGGCGTTTTGTAGTTTCGTAAACGAAGCAGATGATGTCATGTGATCATGACATCTTCTACTTCGTTTACGTTCATACATTTGGTCATACACGCACGCCGTTTTCAAGTACTACGCACCTGACCTTCCTGAAAAACATCACCAATAACGTCACTACTTGTCCTAATGAATCATTATTATTAATATTCTATTACGCACTATATTTCTATTTCTACAAATAGTTGTCGTCAAAACTGTTACAGTAGATTGCGTTGTGGATTACAGCCATCGATCAATGATTACAGCCCATTATCTCTCACCGAGAGGAGGCATGTGTCCCAGCAGTGGGAACATTATAGGCTGGTACTTAGGTACTTGCAATGGTACTTTGCAGGTACCTACGTACTTACTACTCATCTATTTATTTGTGCTTCCCTAAAGTTACAATATATGCTGATATATTTTATGCTGATTTATTATGTAGGTGTGCTGACACCTACATAATACCTATAAAATGCAACGGCCAACATAATGCAACTACTATCATTGCAACTAACATAACTAACAACGATTTTACAATCTATATCCTGTAATACTATTTTAGGAATATTACTTACGTCAGAAATCCGATTAATACGTCTGCCCACGTGCTGAAAATGTCAGATGAATGTATGTTTAACACCCACACGCTATCAATTGCAATGTTTCAAGTATTGAATTGATATTGTACTAGGTTCTAGTAAAGTTATTTTAGTTAGGGGATGATAGGGTGGGTAATCATAGACATGATAAGGTTGTAATATAAACCTGGTTTTGCTTATATAGATAAACAAAGCCAGGTTTATATAACACCCATGTTTCGCCTGTTATGTTTTAGTTCCATGTAAAAAGGGAACGAGCTTACTGCGATTAACTGGGCACAAATCCAAACTCCAGGCGGCTACTGAGAAATTTCTGATACAAAAACTCAATATGTAACACAACCTAACTTGTTTTCCTTCACCGTTTTGAGAGCAGTGATGATGAAATAATTCACACAAAGTATGTGCCTGCTTGAGATCGAACCCACGACCTTCAACTCGTAAGTCACGGCTGTTACCACTGGGCCACCACTGCTAGTCTTGCACATTTATTGCAAGTTTTACGTACCAACATTTTGTACATACTCTATTTCCCTGTAATACGTTTTTAGGAATATTCGTACCTACGTCAGAATCTGTTTTTTGCAAATGCATGTGCCTTGTTAAGCTTGACATTTTCAGCACGTGGGCGTCTGCCCACGTGCTGAAAATGTCAGGCTTAACACCCACACGCTTTTGTGCGTTTCAAGTATTTTATTGATATTTTTATGTACTAGGTTTTTAGTATTTATTTTTTTTGTGAAGCCAAGTCAGAGGCCCACGGGTGGCATAATAACTCTGACACTAGGTTAGTAACTAACCACACGAAAAATAAAAACCCGGCCAAGTGCGTTTCGGACCACGCACAATGAAGAGTTCCGTAGTTGGGATGAATTTATCCCAAAAACAAACTTAACGTTGTTGTTTGGTTAGGGGATGAAAGGCTTGGTAATATTAACCATGATAAGCATTGACATTAGGTGTTGTTTTTTTTCAGTGATTTCTCATAACATCATGCCTGTGTCACCCGAAGTGGCATGGGCAGACCAGGTGTTTATGACACCCACATTTCGCATGTTATATTATTATGAATACCCCAAGTAATAGGAGGCGAGCCTATTTTTATTTTATTATATTGTCTATTGTCATTAACCGGGCCTCTGGGTGGCTTCTGAGGAATTCCTGATAGAAAAACCCTATAACACTTTGCAACCAGGAAATCCATCCTAGAACCCCACGTTATGAAGAACAATAATGTTACTCCACGATAAAATAAAGTTTACTTGGCTGATTTTACATTCTGTGATTACTTTAACTCACACACTGACCTATTTTTTTTTTTTTGGAAACCGTATACTTTTACAGTGTTTGTAAATATGTGAGCATCATCTATCACATAATTAATTTATCTATCATTGCTTTATTTTAATTCTATCTTTTTTACCTATTTTGGTATTGTAATTTTATTCTAGTGTATCGTCTTCACATATACCTAATTATATATGACGGCGTAAGGGATGGCTGAGCGATATCGCTGTTGTTATTAGGGTTCGGTAGTACCGGGTTCATGGTAAAATAATAGTTTCGGTTTCGGTACACAAAAATCACAGTTTATTTCTAATACAAATTCACATTAAATTATCACTAACAAATAATTACTCAAAACAAAATGGGCAAACCGACAGTTTCGTTCTGAAGGAGTGACCGGGTTAGAGTTTAGAGCCAAAGTGATCTCCGCACAATCCCCACTCTACAAAACGACTCTGTCCACGTGCCGCCATTAAAACAACATCTGACGTCACGGCGTTTACCCCTACTACAATAGTCAAATCAGCAACTTGATGTTTAAAAGTTATCGCTTTCTCCGACACGGCCAGCCTGACAAGTTACACGTCCTCGTGAGTACCTGTAACCAATCGGTCAAATTTGGAGCAACAGTACAGGCTCGGTCAACCTGACCACATCTTTAAGGAAACGCACAACTCGAAAATAACAGTTGTCAAACAAAAGGTTCCTCTAAGTCTCCATCATATTTACTCAGCAACTAAATCAACTTCGATCACATACAACGCTCATGGCCCAGCTGCCGCAGCAGCTAGTGACACTTATGCCACCCATATCGTCATCACCTCATGTGATACGATCACACATATCACATAGAGTCTGCGACTCCCAGGTCAGTACAAGACCAAAACAACAATAGTCTCCATTGAGACCCAGGTCCCCGCCGTCACCAGCTGCCCATCGCCCCCTGAACAGCTCACAAGTGAGCTGCAGTTACGACTACAGACTAGTGCGTACGGTGCGACCAAATAGCCATGGTATGTGTCTACTACTCGGTGGAGGTACTTTCATCACCGTCCTCTACGTTTAACTCATTAGGAACATTACTTAGAGGCATCTTTCGTATACGATCGTGAGCGTACTTGTAGGTTCTATTACCATTCAAAGGTTTTAAAAGATAACGATCACCGTCAAGTACTTCTACAACTTTAAACGGTCCCTTATATTTGGGGTCTAATTTAGTCTGATTCCGTTCTTCATTTTGAATTAAAACCAAATCACCAACATCAAATTTTACCAACTTAGCTTTACCTTTATCAAATCTAGATTTTTCATAATTTGCACTTTTGTCAATATTTATTACCGCTTGCTCTCTCGTCTCGTCAAGGTTAATCTCCGTTTCGGTATCGTCTAACGTTAAAAGATTTAGGGGTCTAGCTACGCGGCCTATCAAAAGTTCGAGAGGGCTTGCTTTTATGACACGGTGGACAGAACAATTTAATGCAAGTTGGACGTCTTCTAGTGCGTCTTGCCAAGATCGATCGGATGTCTCTACGGAAGTCAACATGCCTTTGAGTGTACTCATAATCCTTTCGACTTGCCCGTTAGCGCGGCTTGATCCCGTCGCAATCAAGTGCAAATTTATACCGTGGGACTCGCAAAAATCTTTAAAATCTTTGCTGGCGAAGCATCGACCTTGGTCAGCAATAACGCGAGTGGGTGCTCCAAACAAAGACACACTAGACTTTAGAGCTTTAATTGCGCTAGCTGAATCGATTCGAAGAGTGTGATACAAAAGAACAAATTTAGTAAAAGCATCAATTAAAACTATGACGTACTCTTTAGAATCATTTTTCCACTAAGCTTGCCGGTTATATCAACGTGAACTGTATGCCACGGGACACTAATTTTGGGGATCGGATGAAGTTCGGCCTGTATACGCCCGGAATGAGATTTAGACACTTCGCAGGTTATACATCCATCGGTAAACTTACGAACATACTTAGGCATATGTTCGAACCAGTAGTGTTCGTATACCCTTTCAAGTGTCTTTTCCCAACCAAGGTGCATAAGTGACTCGTGCACATGGTTAATAACCGACCATCTGAAAGCACGTGGGACTATAGGGAGGCAGCGAGTACGATTGTTACGTTGTACTTTGCGATGCAATACACCCGAACGCAATTCGTAAGTCTTTGCAACGTCCGGTGGAAACTGACCTTCTTTAAGTTTGGTGACCAACGATTGAATCTCTTGATCACGCAATTGTTCGGCTAATAGATTGTTTGACAAGAGAGCATTCGGCACCGGAATCAAAATAAAAATAGTACGACTCACCGGATTGTTCCATTTGCCCGCAAACACCTGCTATTTCGCAGCTATCGACGCGTCGCTCCGCCGTTGCGTTGGCAGCGCTGCCCGCCGACGATGACGCGCCACCCGCAGTGCCGCGTTGGCAGTTCGTAGAGATGTGTCCGGTTCTCCACAAAGGAAACACGTTACTCTCTTGCTGGAACCCGATGAAGTCGCCGCCGGTGTAGTTTTCTGGACGTTAGCTCCAGCAGGCTGCGTAAACTTCGAACGACAGTTCACTGCTTTGTGTCCCGGTTTTCAGCACTTGTGGCACGTGAACATAGTGGAAGTTTGTGGCTTAAAACGCTTTGCATCAGTGGCGCCATCACCGGTACTGCGATCGAACTTCCGCTTCAGACTTGCACTCGCCTTAATCTCCTGCAGTAACTTGTTGCGTGACGTTATTTCGCTAGTAAACGCCAAGCGATTAAGCCGAGAGTCGAACTGCGAGACATGAGCCAGCACATACGACGTGGCTATTTCTTCATGGCTTCGATTCTTCCATCGAGCCAACAGGGTAGTCATTAGGCGGCTGGCGTACGCTGCGAGACATTCGCCCTCCTTCGGCCGGCCGTTGTGGATGTTAACAAGCGATGCAGCAAGAGTTTCGGTGGATGCATAACGCGCAAGGAATAAGTCGCGGAAATGCTGCCACGTCATACCTGCATGCGAAATCTGCGACAGCCACGATGACGCATTACCTTTCAGGGCTTTGCTCAGAGCTATAATAAGCGATGCACCCTCCAGTGGACGTTCGTCGAGGCAAATATCGATAGTATCGCACCAAGCACGTGGATCGGTATCTGGTAGCTCCGGATTAATTTCTGGCAGCGTGATCTGAGGTGCCACTGCTGGTGTCCTGATGGCTTCGATCAGCTGCATCATGTTCTTCTGCTGCATCTCGAACATAGCACGCCAGTGGGAATCGAGTCCAGATCCCACTTCTGATGACGGCGTAAGCGATGGCTGATCGATATCGCTGTTGTTATTAGGGTTCGGTGGTACCGGGTTCATGGTAAAATAATAGTTTCGGTACACAAAAATCACAGTTTATTTCTAATACAAATTCACATTAAATTATCACTAACAAATAATTACTCAAAACAAAATGGGCAAACCGACAGTTTCGTTCTGAAGGAGTGACCGGGTTGGAGTTTAGAGCCAAAGTGATCTCCGCACAATCCCCACTCTACAAAACGACTCTGTCCACGTGCCGCCATTAAAACAACATCTGACGTCACGGCGTTTACCCCTACTACAATAGTCAAATCAGCAACTTGATGTTTAAAAGTTATCGCTTTCTCCGACATATAATTAATTTACCTGTACAAAATATTGTAAAACATTTTAGAAGAGTAACGGTGGAGTTTCTTGCCCATTCTTCTCCATACGAAACTACCTTTTGGAAGGGGCGACTAGAACCAATTCAATTTTTTTGGAAATACTGACGTTCAAAAGTGCCTTTTATGTGCGTATTTGATAATTTGACTTTGACTTTGAACCCACATAAACATTTAAATCAAAAGACAAAATCCCCGCAACGTCTCGCTGACTAAATTAACAAATAGGTTGAAAAGTATTAAAAGTAATCTAGCTGCAGGTTGCGATGGGCGGCGTGACGTCACTGACTCCGCCCGCCCACTCCGTAATACATGGTAAAGGCTTCTAAATACTGGCGCGACTTGTCACGCGACGGGTCGCGACACAAAGGCACCGCTTGTAGCGCTACACGCGGTGTCTTTGTGTCGCGTCGCGCCAGTATGTAGGAGCCTTAATACCGCTGACACCGTAAAGGTTTTCGCAGACGTCAGTGTAACAAATGAATCAAGATTACAAATAATAGTTTAAAAAAAATTGCAACCGTAGTTTCATGGACCACCATTGTTTTGTTATAGGTCGTACTGAGAAGTAATTTAAGTTTGATTTTAAATTGTAGTCCCATTTACACATTGCGCATTGGAATCTGAATACTTTTTCAATATCCTCTCAAGATTGGCTGTTGTTATAGACATTTTTCAACCAATCACAAGAGCGGGTTGTCATTAGCTTTGACAGCAAATTATTTGATCACAGACTTCATCAGCCGAAATTAGCAGATACTGCAGATAGTCTCGAATTTTAAACAGCTAGATTAAACGTCCACTTAAAATCACTATTACCTTAGACTAATCTCCGACACCAATAATTCTTAATAGGTATAATATAACATCACGGCTGTTATCTTCAAAGGCTTGGGCAAAGGCGTAACTGTAGAACACCCACATTCAGCAGTTATTTTTAAGTCCCATATAATTGGGGGCAAGCCTATCCTAATCCTAACTAATATTATAAATGCGAAAGTGTTTGTTTGTTTGTTTGTAACGCTTTCACGCTAAAACGGCTAAACGGATTTGGATGAAATTTGGCACATGTGTAGACCATAATCTGGATTAGGATTTAGAATACTTTTATCCCGATATTCCCACGGGATCAAGTCTTATGTGAGTAAAACCGCGGGGCGCAGCTAGTTGCATATAAGTAAATATTGCATCTGTTAGAGATATTCAAAACACCAAAGCAATTAAGTCCAATACAATTATTGTCCGTGTGTTAAGACTTAGAACAATTACGGGAAGTTGTTCTGTGTCTAATAATAGCACAACAGACCGCATAGCAGACGTAGGATTAGTCCGTCTGAATTCCTATGGAAGTGCGTGCACTTATTCCAGGCTACGTATAGATAGGAAGTCGGCAGAATAAAGACGCAACGCCATGCATTATTATGACGTCATTCATTATGTGCATGAGTACATGTGCCAAGACTTGAGCGAATTTATACAAAATTTTGCGAAATACGAAGGCAGCTTATGTTCGTTATCGATAGTCCCAATACACACATATATACATACATATTAAGCCTATAATGTTCCCACTGCTGGGACACAGGCCTCCTCTCTGTGAGAGGTGTAGATAGTGGGCCGTAATCCACCACGCGGGCCCAGTAAATGTCACATATCTTCGAATTTTTGGCTCTAGGACATGCCGGTTTCCTCACGATGTTTTCCTTCACCGTTTTGAGAGCAGTGATGAAATAATTTACAAAAAGTAAAGCGACTGTCCGGGTTCGAGTCTACGCCCTACAACTCGTAAGTCGCGGCCGATACCACTGGGCCACCGCTGCTCTCACTAATCCCAATGATCATGTTTTATTGTCCTCCACCTTGACGTCTGTCATCTCTTATTCTCTAAACAAAAATAAAACAGTCACACACAGGATTGGAAGACACGTCAGAAACTGCCACCTAAAAACAGTAATTTGACAGCCTGAAAACAGTTTCAAGCTGTCAAAAAACAGTTTTTCAGCGCCGTCTCTTTCTCACTCGCCCTGTAAATAAAAGATAGCAATACTCTTATTGTAGTTTAGTCAGTGACCAACAGAATCACGAATTAATTTATCATGTAAGTGGATAAGTGGACGGGTACCTTAAATTAACACCGTAGCCGCTATACGAAACCGACATTAATAGCTTAGTACTCAGTTTACACACGGCACGCTCATTTTGCCGATGGACACGTTAAATTGGTTCCGTATCATTCAGTTCCATGAAAATTGAATTAAATTTTCGCCACCGTACCTTTTGAAGTGTATTTTGTAAACAAGAAACGGCTCTTATTTTAAAATATTACATGAGCTTTAATGCCTGCGAGGTAAATAGTAAGTAAATAAGTCGTTTATTTTGTCAATAGGCATGCAAAAGTTATAGTTTGACGCTAAAACAATAAAGGGAATTTATAAGATACATTGAAGAGTTTTAAATCACAACATATATAGATCACTACCAAACAATTTATACATATACCTCTACAAAATTCTTCACAAAAAAACACTACACAATACTTAAACTAAATTCTTTCTCAGTAAGGAATTCGCTGACATTATAGTATGCTTTATGCGTTAAAAAGCTTCGGAGCCTGTTTTAAACAATGATAATGAAACGTAATGTATGTAACGTAACGTTACAAATTTAGACAATTCAGTAACGTTCATTACGTTATTTACGTTGTTGAGTAGATGAATTTTTAAAACCTATGAAGCAATGGATTACGAATTTCCTTCAAAATCCTCGGATAGTGATTAAAAGTGTGTAAAGCAATAAGGGTGCTGGTTTGCGAGGTCTTCAGATAAACACGCAATAACTGTTTCAATCAACTTATCTAAAAAGCGAAGTGAGTGTTTGTTTAGTAACTAATATTAACTAACTAATTGTTTTGCATACTATTGTATTGAATCCATTTTTTTACTCTAACTGCACAGACAGCTGTGTTGCTGGGGAGTTTGTGGGCCTCTTCTTCTTCCCAGCTAAAGCACTAGGAAGTGGCGAAGGGTGGGCGTTTTGGGAACTGTCTTATGTAATTTTGACGTTCGAAAAGTGCTGATCCTCAGCCTAGTTTGAATAAAAGACTTTTGATTTTGATTTGATTGAATAGGTCAAGACATCGAACTAATAGCATTAATATCGAATATATAAACTGAATAAAAATACTTAAGAATCCGGGGATTAATCTTTTTGGTGGTCTTAACTTCATTTTAACTTTTTAACACTGATGTAACATATTTAACTAAATACGCTGTACTCAGAAAACAGAGATTCTTCAAAAACGGATAATATACTGAGAATTGTGGAATGGCGCCAAAAAATATCGGATAATACAGACCCATTCCATTTGAATTATTGTAAGGAAACGTTGCTACGTGAACATATTCCTCTGATACAAATCACCATCTTTATAATGTAGAAAGTATATGTAATATTGTAGAATGAATAATACGAAACATTTCCTTATTAACTATGCATGCGGTTTTTAAGAAAAGGCCCTTTCAATGCTTCAAAGGGCAATATAAAAGATTGGTTAGGTAACTACCGTGAAAATATAAAGATACACTCTAATATATATATTTATACATACCTACTTTATTGTACAAAACATACAATGGGCGGCCTCATCGCAAATAATAGGCCAATAATAATAATAGGTAATTATAATCAGTGATCGGAATAGGTAGAGCTAATATACCTAAAGTTAAAAGAACAGAGAAAAAAAAAGTGGAGACTAGGAAGGCTCCACTTTTTTTTCTATTCTTTTGAAAAAAAAACTATCTATTTTTTTTCTAAAATGAATACGATAGTTGTTTTACTTTTGTAAAACAACTATCGTATTCATTTCCTACAGAAGTATGCACGATTTTTATGGTTTCATAAAATAAAGTCTCATCTCCTTATCTTCGTTTGAACGATGTAAGTAAGCGTGGAAGCTAATGTAATTTACATAGCAGCTTTAATATTTTTTAACTAATAAGGTAAAAGTAAAAAAAAACAATTTTATAGCTTAAATATTTCTGAAAAAATATTTTGTCGCAAGGCATCTCCACTTTGTCTTTGTTCTTTTTCGAACTTAGGTATTTTAGCTCTACCTTTTCCGATCACTGGTAATAATAGCAAATAGTAGGTATTAGGAACATTTTTGGTCTCTTTACCGTGTTAACTTATTCTAACTTAATAGAAAGATAAATAAAAGTTCGTGTTACCATTTCCCATACATTTCACACGTTTACTTAATCTTGATGTCGATGTACAATGAGCTCTTTTTAACTTAACTTCACCGAAGATAAGGCAACACGATAAAAGCTCCCGCAGACGGCCGCGACGCGACGGTGCGACGCGATTCTGGTAGAACAATTTCCATGAAGTTTTCATAGAAATTGTTCTACTAAAGTCGCGTCGTGATATCGCGTCGCGACTCGCGCCTGTTTACGGGAGGTATGTTAACTATAACTACCTAGTATTTAGGTACTGGATCTTGACGTTTGAATATAAAGGCTCCTACATACTGGCGCGACTTGTCGCGCGACGCGACGCGACACAAAGACACCGCGTGTAGCGCTACAAGCGGTGCCTTTGTGTCGCGACGCGTCGCGCGACAAGTCGCGCCAGTATGTAGGAGCCTTTATGTGATATTCTCAGTAAGGACGTTTTACGGTTTAACTTACAACGACTTTTATCGGAGTTAGCTCCTAGTTTCGGACTCAACCAGAGCCGGAATATGAGCTGGTAAAGAAGATACGTCGTGAACCGTTGCAAGCCAACGAAAAAGCTCTGCGATGTAGGTCTTTTTAAGTTGCACCCTTGCTGCTAAACCCGACTTAAGGGGACTACTTACAGGAGCTAAACGCAAATTGTATAATTTGTATAATGCCTAAATGTGTATGATCCACTGCAGTAAACAAAATCAGAAAAATATATTTTATCCTTCAGGATACTAGGCAGATAGTGTGTTGAAAATATAATACAACTAATTTGATACAATAGAAAAAAATCACGAAGATACCTTTAAAATTTATTTTAACGATTGAAAACCATACTACATATACATGTAATCATTCTGATTTTTTGTCCGATTATTCTACAAGCAACATATTAGCATAATAGTGTTTTATTTTTTTTATCCAATCAATAGATTTTTTGTAAATTGTAGATAATTGCTTCATATTTTGCAATAAATTACCAGCGTTGTGTCATCGCGCTTCTTTTTCTTTTCTATGCAGTCCGACAGTGACCGCGCTTTAGCTGTTGTCAGCCTCTTAACTACAAACAAAAATAAACTATAAAAAGTTATCAAAATACTCTCCACCAAGGTATCCCTATAGTTTATGACGTAAACGGTACGGATAGCATCGCAGTAACATTATTAGAGGTATCGCGTACCGCCGAGCGCCGCACTCTCGAACCGTACATACATAATTCATACTTTTCATGTGCTCAAACCTCGGAGTTATGTGCGGAATTATACACCTTTATCGAATAATATTTGTTCTTGCGAACATACTTCTTTATTGTTAATACAATATTAAAATATTGCTGTGGATTTTCTTAACAGGAATGCTGGTTTTCTTATCGTTTATCGATCAACAACCGCTCTGTCGAAGCTTTCGATATCACCTATTCCTATTTGACTTTTTATTCAAAACGACCGCACGTGTCTATTTACGATTATCGTTATAAGTAGTTACTAGATCGATAATGATAATGATTTAGATAATGATGTAATCGATATAGAATATTGATTCAAAATTGGTATTAAAACGATTGATTAAATCGTTGACCTAGTCCGGCTTTTACCGCCATGTCAAATCTAATGAGCCTTTATATCAGGTTTTTTTATTTATTTTTTTGGGTGGGAAATCATCAAATAACTTCTCCCGCTCTGGGCGGAGCGAGAGGGTGTGTCAGACTCTTACTGACTAAAACCCACCCGTATTCCTTCGTGTTGCCTGTGTTGCCAGGGGCCTCGGTGACCCTTTAGTACCTTCCCGCGACCCCGGCAGGCATCGGCCCTACTGGACCCCTACATTTGTGCTGACGACATCTCTTTGAGGCGCGCGTGGAATACAACGCGCCGTCGACCCGGGCCTGGTCCTTAGCGGACAATGAGCTACCCATTGCTCACCGTCCGCAAGCCCGCGCCTACGGTGGCCGGAAATCCGCCCGGGATTCCCGATGCCCAGGGCGTCTCCGTCAGGCCTGGGGACCTAGGTACTCCCTAAGCACTAAATCCGTAGTTTCGGCCGAAGTTACGGGCGTTTCCTACTCCGTATCACCTACGGACATAAAATTACTTCGGAGCCCGAACTGAGAATGAGATGTGTTTGTGCCCGTTCGAAAAAATACATTTGTCACTTGTTTTGGCCTATCAACTACTTTCGGACGGGCCCATATCTTTGTTGATGGACTTAAAGAGTAGTCCCAATTTATTGGAAATTACTTAATTGAATCTAAACGCTGCCGCAGACTGGCGCGACGCGACGGTGCGACGCGATCCTGCGATATATGTATGTATATCCGTAGAACAATTTCTATGAAAACGAGCGCGACACTACACACAAGCACGACCTGTCGCGTTGCGACACAGAAACAAATCAAACAAAGCGTCAAATTTACGCTACAATACCTTTATTATATACAATGAACCTATGTGTATTTATTTAATGTAAGAATAACGTTTAAGTACATATAACTTATATTATAACTAGAGATCGGATATTCGGATGCCTATTCACCTAAAGTTGAGATGTTAGCGAATGTGGAATGCGCTTTTGTATCGAAAATATCCTGCGGTTCCGGGATCGACAAGGTTTCTGACTATTGAATCAGATTAGTACCTATTATAATCTACATATAACTTACTTTCAAATGTTGGCTTATATGGAATGCACTATAGTAAAAAAAAAACCCGCGATTACGGAATCGACACATTTTGTGTTTTTCCTGACTATATAAGCGGATGCATAATATCTACCTACCTAATATTGTAAAGTAGGTAGGTAAATACCAAACTGCCATAGCAGACAACGTTAATATAAGATAACGGACTACATATATTTAGAATAATTGATGTAGGTACCTATTGAAACAAATAGTTAAAAATTATTGTGCTTAGTGAAATTCTGTTAAATTCCTGTCCTCTTCACATACCGAAAAAAACAGTACATGTTAGCACCATTATATTAATAGAAAACGACGATAGGCATTTTGCGAGTTTGTGAGTGGGGCGGCAAATTATAGGTAGGTACCTGCTTATGCGCAAGTAGCTACCCCGACAAATAGTTCTCTTAGTTTATTTAATTACAATAATTGCATTCGTCGCTGTGCTTGCCATGCGTTCGGGTGTTTTTTTTTTGTTTTAACTAACACACACCACCCCTCCTCTTACACCCTACATATACATATTTTAGAAGTCGCTTCTTTATTATACACCCGATAGCTATGCATTCCCGGTGTTCCTGGCATCCCGTGTTTTTTTTTTACAAATAAAAATATTTTAAGAAGCCGCTTCCATACTTTCACAGCTACAATTTAACTTTAGGTAAATATGCATCTGAATATCCGATCTCTGATTATAACCTACAAGCTGCAAGAACTCAGAGAGCACTGGTGGCCCAGTGGTAAAGGCCACGATTTACGAGTTGTAGGTCGTAGGATCGAACCCAGACAAGTGCTTTACATTGTGTAAAGTAGTATACCCACATTTCTACAGTTATGTTTAAGTCCCATGAAATGGAGGGCCTATTGCCATCTACCGGGCACAAATCCAGACTCCGGGCTTATTAAGAAATTAAACATTGTGGTTATACATTGTACATTAAGTATACATTACTCAAATTCAAATTCATTTATATTATACATTGTGTAGTCGTCGTTGTCGAGCAGTGGTTGCCCAGTGGTACGGCCGTGACTTACAAGCTGTAGGTCGTAGGTTCGAACCCACAGGCATTTTACTTTGTATAAATTATTTCTTCACTACTTCTCTCAAAACGGTGCAGGAAAACATCGTGAGGAAACCGGCATATCCTAGAACCAAAAATCGAAGACATCTGACATCTACCAACCCGCACTGGGCCCGCGTGGTGGATTACGGCCCACTCTCTCTCACCGATAGGCCTGTGTCCCAGCAGTGGGAACATTATAGGGTGATTATGTAGGTAGTATGCAAGAACTCTCATAATTTTCATTCGAAACATAATCATCATCTGCCTAGCCTTTTCCCAACTATGTTGGAGTCGGCTTCCAGTCTTACCGGATACAGCTGAATACCAGTATTTTACATGGAGCGACTGACTGCCTATCTGACCTCCACAACCCGATACCCCTTGGTAAGACTGGTTGTCAGACTTTCGAGCTTCTGATGACCCATAACGACTGTCAAAGATCTACAAATGACAGCCGGGACCAACGGCTTAACGTGCTTTCCGAGGCACGGAGGGGTCTTGGTATGTAAAGATGGTCACCCATCCACGGACCAACCGCGGAAAGCGTAGCTTAACCTGATCGATCGACCCGTGCGGCTGTTATTACTTAGCCACAAGCCCCTCATTCATTTCATTCGAAACATAATATGAATTCAAAACTACCATTATACGATTTATGATGAACGATTAAAAGTCGGTGTATAGTGCATAAACATGAAGGATGATCAACCAACCACCGACCAATGTAGCCAACCAACGTAGCCAGCAATCCATTACTCTCCGAAATTGGTTCATTTTCCCAAGCCTACAGACAAAATAAACAACCAACATATTTCCTTGTATTCCTAGATCATAATCAAAACATACTTGACATGTTTTATGAAATTAGCGCACCAAGTTTTCTTTTGTGAAGGCTTCCAGGCTTTCAGAAAGCCAAGAAATATCTCAGCTGTTATTTCCATATAGACGACAAAACTTCTTATATTTCACGCCAACATTCGCCATAAATAAACGAGAAAATTGCGTCACGCAACGTATTCGGAATGCATTCAACGCTACAAATAACTAAAATTATAACCGAATAACTTAAATATTGGCACAAAAATAACTAAACGGTACATCCGATTTTTAACTCGAATTTATTAGCCTCGTAGTTTGTAAACCGTGAAAGTTTTTAAAACACAATTGAACGTGTGCCAGCTAGAATTTGGTAACTTTTATTATGACAACAATATTATTTTATAGGTCGCAAATCGCAATTAATCATAAACTTTAGCTGTCTTATATTTGTGCAAATTGGCTTAATTCTTCGCTCCTATTTATACTTATTTAATTTGCGAGCGACAGTATAATTCGCGTCGGAGTTATCTCTGTCCCCATCTACGAGACATTCTACGAACTACAAAGCAGACAGAAGATTAGTGTCAACCAAACATAAGGGGATTACAAAACAAACGATTATCGCCCACAAGAGTCCGACGCAGTATTTTTCATAGAGAACCGTAAAGAAATCAACAGATTTTATCGAACGTAGTGCAGATCATTGTTCCGCACAGCCAGAAGTTTTCTAGGTCAATCTGGGTGGTAATTTATTTGGAGAGAGCAAGCGTGAACTCGATACTGCGAAATACGGACGACACTCTTTGCGCGGCCCATTACGCCGCCAGACCGACTATGTAGAAAATCCGTTTTTATACACCGACAATCCTGTAAACGTTCTGTTTCCTGTTTTTGCCGTTTCATATTGTTTGGATGAGGGTGGTTTTCGGTTTTAGGGAATTTGTCGTTGCTACTGAATTACATTTAGTACGTGTACAATTGTGTATGTAAATATAAACGATTTGTAGGGCAAAACGGCTAATTTATTTACCAATTCCCTTTTTGCGCCATGTTTTTCTAAATTATTAACTTACGTAAATCATAAACTCTCGGTTGAAAGGGCAGAGAAACCTTGCACTCTCTCGTAAAATACGCAATTTTGCCATTCTACCTCAGTCCTTTCAGTTTTTGCTGTAAAGTAAAACAAAGCCTCACTGTCGGTCTTCCGTCGCGTCTATAAAGTTTTTATAAATAATCTAAAAATAAACCAGAACTGAAACCACATTTCAGTTTACAAAGAAATACCTACCTCTGTAACGGTTTTAACGAAAAAGGAATATGTAACGACATTTCGAAGACAATTACGGATTCCAATATATCCTTCAATCTACGTAACATATCGGATCATTATCATCATGCCATATTAACCCCTAAATGTCCACGCTGCCGAACATTAGACTCCCCCATATAAGACAAGGGTCTGTTGTAGGGGCAACAATTAATAAGCCTGTCGTAATTCCGTCACTTGGTTGTGAGATCACTGCATTACGGATTCCAGTATCTATTCCATATTCAAATACTTGTTTCCAATTGATGCTGTATCTACTTAAAAACATATAATCTTTAAACTCGTGTTAATTAAGTTGTTTTTTTATTTAAAAAAATAAAGAATTTTGAAGTTGTAGAGCAAAGTGAATTTTATGTGTAGGCATTAAAGTAATTTTTCCAGATCACCCATTTGTTTACATATTTGGAAACTAAATTGCGAACAAAGTATACATAGGTATTAATTATTATGTTATTATAAGAAACTATTACTAAACTTCCAAACTCTAATTTTAAAATGCTATTACTAAACAAAAATCTAAGGAATCTACAGAAACGAACTAAATTTGAACTCCATTTTCCTGATTCACAACCGACCAACTAATAGAACGCTAACTACTAACTTACTAAGAAAGTACCACGTTACTTGAATAAGTTTATACAAGTAAGTACAACATAGTACGTCAACTTAGTACTTTAGAAGGCTGAATGGGGTGCCTGGCGATGCCTTAGACTAGAGATAACAGTCATCTTTGTGCCTCAATTATACTAGTCTGGCGTTCCAGGGTTGAGACTTGCCAGATGCTGCTCGGAAAATTATTTTGTTCTTTTATACGCATCTTCTCATTATTTGTTTAGATGCTTGTCGTGTTATTTTTCCGAGAAAGAAGATCAATTTGTGTTGAGTATTGAATTTAATAACGCCTTTTTTCTATGCTGTCTTATGCAACGATCTGTACTCGTTTCTTTGACTTTCTCCACATTCATACATAACACTTTAATGAATTTTATGTTTAATTCTATCTATATACATGCATTTTAGACTACTTAAATGAATGTAAATGCATAGAATTAAAAGCTCGTAGAGGCGGTGACATGTAGGATACCGTAATTTATTCGTAATGATTAAGTAATGTTGGTGTTTCATCTGAAATGCCTTAACTTATCTTGAAAACTTTCAAGTCTATTACAACTCTTATTAACACTAGAAGATCACAAACACTTAAACACAGTATACAGCAAAGACAACCCACTCTAAACTTCAGTTTTAAACTGAAAAGAAAAGCACAAGAGTAAGTAATCCGCCCTTTCACCGCAACCGTCGTTTAGAATCAACTGGGGAGAATGTTGCTCACTGAGTCACAGCTCAGAAACGTAAAGTAACATAACTAGCGGTCGACAAGCCACCATTTGCGTAAACTGTTCTAACAGAGAGACATTAGTGGTGTATATTGTGTCAAATGCGCACGGAAAATCTCACCTGTCTGTTGGTAGGGGAATTTAGATGAGAACATTACCCATTCTGCTGAGGTATTCTCCTACCATGTTTGCTCCTAGTGTTTGAATATGGAAGAATAGAGCCGACGGTTGGAAGGCCTCCAACAAGTTGGACCGACGACCTGGTGAAGGCTGCATGACTCCGCTGGATGCGAAAAGTACAGAACCAGTCGACGTTTCTGTGCTTGGGGGAGGCCATCTTTCGGCTGAAATGATGATGATGATGAGCCTACGGCTGTCTTTGACAGTGGGAAATCATTCGAATCCTTTGCTAGTTGGAATTGAAACTACTCAATTAATTACATTTTTAGTCCACCTATTTTCGAGCCAAGTCTCCTACATAATATCACGAAGTGTACACTATCCAAGCAATGCACCACATTGTGGTTATAAAACACTAGTTCAGAAATAAAACCCAACATAAAATGTCAGCGCACAGAAAACACAAAAGCATTCCCAGGAATTCCGAATATAAATGTATTTTAAAACGAAATAAAGTTGTTTAAAACGGAAGCATACCCGAACTGTGCAAAATTCCGATCAATCAGAGACAGTCAAAACATTTATTGAGTCTATATTTGCCAACAGCAGGGCTTTGAAAGCCACAAATAGGGCGTGAGAACAAGCTAACAGTTGTTGTTCTGATGGCCGATACCATCGCACAACCCTAGCGATAATTGGAGACAGAGAAATGAACCTTATTGTGTTCATAATAAGGTTGATTTCGTGGGATACTCACGTATGCTCGCCGACGGTTGTCTCGTCACGTCTCAATTAATAGATAATGAATATGGTTTACGCTTACTGCAGTGCTTCCTATGATCTTTGTGCTCCTGGCTGTACCTACACAGTTCACGAGTAAGTATATCGTTACAAGGAAAATTGGTTACATCCGTGTATGGGGGTGTTGTTTTGCTCCTTTGTTTGTAATAAATACTGTGAGGTCACTCAATGAGTGGACCTGTTTAAAGTACGAGTATTACAATTTAAGCTTAAAAATCACATGTAGCGCGTTTCCGGAAAATTCTGTTCGAATACTCCATGAAAACGTTCGTCGGTGTTATTATTTAAGTAACTTTAACACGTTACTATTTACATGTAAAATGCTCAATTTGACGAATAAATCTATAAAAATAAACATCGACTATGTTTATTGAAGTAACTCATTGAATTTAAATTGCTGCTCTTAACGCTTAAAACATAATGAACACATCTACATTTTCTACATCATTAGCCTACTTATTTATGTGCTTGAATCGAGGCTTTCGTTCGTCTACGTGTGTGTTACCATTCGCTCCACTGCTCATGGAAATCTGTCACGATTTGGAACGATGAGAAAGCTCTATACATCGTTATTATAAAGCGACGTAACTCTATACAAAGTTTATTGACGCCATGTTGTCTTGAATTTAAACTTGAAAAATGTCAGCACTGAAAGGATGCTCTTCCATCCTTTCAGAGCTGACGTTTTCAATGTGTGACGTCAGTAGCTCGGTGATGATGTAACGGGCTTTCACTGGTCTAATTCTTCCTTCCCAGAGGATATTTGTTACAAGCTTCCTTAGCCGGAATAACTACTTTACAGCGAAACTTTAACGAGAGTTTATTAGAAAAAGCTGGTGGTGAATGGCTATCGAATGAATTTAATATTTTAGAAGAAATTGCCCGAGTTTTTGTAGACCAACTAATTATAGGTAAACTCGAAAATATCTGCTGAGCTGTACGGATGTAGTCTTTTAAGTACTTACTTAACGCTAACCTACTAATTTGACAATAATTATGCAAACAAAAACAAATGCAAAATATTTTTTCCGAATAAACAGTAGATACTTCCGGAATACACTCTAGTTAATTTAACCTAGAATGTAATCTACATGAGTGAGAGACAAGGCAATTGACACAATCTTTTAGATATAACAGACACGACGCAAGAGTTATCGACGTTAATAAACCATTAATACCTCCGTCGTATACACGTCTGGGGCTGTTCAAACTAGACTCGGGATAAATAGTCGTACATTTTTGTTTTTTGTGATTTTCGGCCACAAGTTGCAATAAGAAGTAAGCAAAGAAAGATTATGATAAGCAGCAGGGTAGCACAAGTCAAGTGCGAAAAAAAAAGGGCAAAGGTCCTGGCTAAACAAAATATGTAGATGGTTATGCCCGCTAAACAGATTCTGATTTTTGGTAGGGCAAATAAATACAGGCAAATTTTTGAAAATCCTATTATTTCTTTTATTTCAGAAATTTGCCTCTTACGGCAGCTGTGAAATAATATGCAATTTTCATTATGATAAAAGTTTTCATCACACAGTTAACCACATATTACTTGATTAAAAACATAGTTAAAAGGTACCTCTTCGAATCAGGGCTAATGTCTAACAAGGAAAGCTAAATGTATCTCACCACCCCTCAAAGTTTCACGTCAGTGATACATAATGTAATATATATACCAAGTTGAGTAAAGACTCAAGAGACGAGCTATTGAGTCGGAGACTTGTCTTTAGTTTTGTCATTATTATTACTAATAGTAAATACTTATTCAAGAAAGAATTTAAACGTTATAAGAGTGAAAACAAAACTCTATCTCTCTCTGAATCGCGGGAAGGTACTTATGGGTCACCGAGGCCCCCGCAACACAGGCAACAGGAAGGAATACGGGTGGGTTTTAGTTAGTAAGAGTCTGACACACCCTCCCGCTCCGCCCAGAGCGGGAGAAGTTATTTGATGATTTCCAACCCTCAAAAAAAAAAAAAAAATCTCTCTCTGAAAAACGCACTACTAAAATCTCAACGTCATTATTTTATGGTTTAATTGAAACGGCCTTAAGAAGCCGCGCGGCCTTTGTGAGCTTTTAGAAGCCGTTTCAATTAATGTATTTTTCAAAGATAACCTTTGTTTTAAGCTCAACTTTTAAAAATACATTAATTGTAGAATTAACTGCAACATACTCGTTTCAATAAGGCACGCAAGCTTATGTTTTCTAAAATTGTACAGTGTTAGCACCATCAAATTCAAGAAATAAAAGAAAAAAAGAAAAAGTATTAAACTAAACTAAACACTTAAACTAGATTTTTACTGAGTGTTAGCTCACAAGCTGCTAAACTTTAGCTACAGTCAGATTCAAACTATGGCGGCGGCTCGGAACATGAGGCCAGTCGCTGCGCAGTAACGAATTCATGTATCAGCGGGGGTGAGGGGTGGGGTACTGCGCAGCGAGTAGCGCACTTCAGAGCCGCCATTAAGTTTGACGCGTACTATACCATACGGAAATTCAACTTAGAACGTGTAAATGGTGCTTCGACATACATAAGACAGTAGTATAACGGTCACGCCAGTACACATTACAGCAGTGTATCCAGTCCACTGCATAATTCGAGTTAACTCCCGCTTCCTTACGTTTTGATGAACGCGGAGCTATTATGTGATTTGTAACCGAGTTTAATCACATTATCGGCCATTTGCATTCAAACGACAGCTGTGCTGTCAAAATATTTACGAGTGCTGTCATCTATCGTCGGTGCCGATAAATTTGCCAACCAATGAGCGTAACAGTTTCGCGAATTGTTATTTAGTCGAAATATCGACTGGGGATGCTTTTGTTTTTTTTTATGCTTGTTGATATCATGTGGAGATTGAGGATAAATGTAGGGCCTTGTTTAAAAACCGATTTGATTTTGATTTTTTCTGAATGATTTTGAATATACTCAGAATATGATTGATAGTGTACCTACCTGAACCTGACCCTAATGGAACACACGGCACAATTTCAATGATTTTCGAAATCACCATTATTAGGATATTGCTAATCCATTGCTTCATATGTACGAAAAATTTGTCTGTTCGACAACGTAAATAACTCAAATTCAAAGCATTTATTTCAAATAAACAAATTACAGGCACTTTTAAATTGTCAAGGGGTCGGTCAGTCAGAAAGATGAAGCTAATTGCCCATTCGAAAGCGTAGTAGGTACCTATGGAGAAG
Organism: Atethmia centrago; assembly: GCA_905333075.3. NCBI lineage: Eukaryota > Metazoa > Arthropoda > Insecta > Lepidoptera > Noctuidae > Atethmia > Atethmia centrago. Next base: position 14,113,321 of record HG995381.1, on the reverse strand, counting down.
AACGGGCAAGAAACTCCACGGACACTCTTTTAAATCAACATATGGTTACAAAATATTGTTCACATCATTCATTTTTAAATTATACATGTGACAATAACGCAATGAATGTTGTTGAACTGTCAGAATGAAAGTCATTGCTACAGATAGTGTGTAACGCAATTACCCCGCCGCCGCTTTTCTCGTACTGCGATGGCGAAAAGCTCGTGGTACGGCAGTCGCAGCTTACACCTATACAAGGTGTCGTTTTGCATCCTCGTCAAATTCAAGGAGGTAACTATGCTAATGATTCTCGACACGAATCAATAATAAAATAAGTAGGTCTTTTTTTCTAATGTTCGGCATCTGTGGGACACGCATGTTAAAACGCGGCCCCTGTGATACCGCACTGTAACTGCCCTTTTACACACACACACTATCGCATACGCAACGGAGTGATTCTGTTCTGTGAAAGTGGTGTATTCTAAAATACTGACAAACTTAAATAACTAAAAAATAAGTACCTAGGTATGTATTAATTATTGAGCAGGTATCGTAATTTTATTTTGATTATGTCTTTCATAGCAGCCTTCTGAAATTTGACGACGATGCAAAACGACACCTTGTCACCCGACAACGGCGAAGCCCCTGGCTGGAAGCTTTGAGTTAACTTAAGGCAGCCACAGGATAGTCCGGTTAAGTAGTCATGACCTCTCAAGGCCAACTACGAGATGCCATACTAAAATATAATGCCATACTAATAAAAAAAAAATAAAAACATAAACTACGGCGAAGCTGTCGTTCTTCTAATTGGAAATAGTCTGAGTTTAAATAAAAGGGACATAGTTAATGGTGTCGATACCTTACTTAAATTAAAATTAGGTAAATTAATATTATGTGCATTGCCGTATTCAGATAATTTGCATGATGAAGAAAACAATTACATTTATAGTTTAAACAACTTAATGCATATTTTGACATGTCGTCATAGTGACCGTTTATTGTATTTTGATACTAACAATTTTGTTAGAGATTTTGTTTTAACTCGGGAACATATGTTTCTTCCCAAGAAAAGTCAACATGTATTGGCTACTTTGTTAGCTTACAGTATACACGCAGTTATTAATAATTTAACTGAGACTAGGTTAAGTGACGAAACAGTATTATCTAGTACTTCTAATGATACTGTGATAGATTCTTTAAACTTTTAGACTCGACAAAAGAGAGGCATAACAAGAATATTTTACTGTATCACCAAAATATAAATCGTTTCTCTGGCAAAATCCTAGACGTGGAATTGTTAATAGATAAATATCATATGGATATCTTATGTTTTTGTGAAACCTGGTTAAGCCCGGATAGGATGTTGTTTAATGTAAATAATTTTTCAGTTGCCAGTGCGTACAACAGGTCCTCAATAGGGGGTGGTACCTTGATATTATGTAAAAGTATTTTCAGACATAAGGAAAGGAAGGATATCACTGCTTGCTCTGTTGATCGCTTATGTGAGGTAGCATGTGCAGAGGTTGAAGGCCATACTTTCTTATGTGTTTATAGACCACCGGCATCAAACTTGTCATCATTTTTAATAATTATGGAAGAAATACTAGGCAAACTTTTTAAAGATACTAAGTTCGTTTTTGTTTGTGGTGACCTAAATATTGATCTATTAGTTAATTCAGTGGATAAAAGTAAGCTTATATCATTGTTTAAATCATTCAATTTAAAGTGTATATTTAAAGAAGCAACTAGAATAACAGTAACCTCAGCTTCGTGCATAGACAATGTATATACTAATTGTAAAATAAAAGACTCTTCCTTAATTAGTGGCGTCAGGTCTGACCATACTGGTCAACTTGTATCATTTGACCTAGATAAAAAGTTACACATAGATAAAACCATTCAGTTAAGACACCTCACTAAAAATAAATTGAAAATGTTTAATAATAATGTTCTTAGTAATCTTTCAACAGCTAGTTTTGATTCACAAGACCCCAATATAAACTATCGTACATTATTTTCTTCAGTTTGCCAAGAATTCAATAAAGCCTGTCCTGTGAAAAAAGTCGCAATCAATACTAAACCAAAATTTAATGAATGGGCCACTGCTGGCATTAGAAAAAGCAGAGATATTTTATATAATTTGTACTACGAGAAATCATTGACTTCTGATCAAGCCCCTCATAATTATGTCAGAAATTATTCTAAGATATTCAAAAGAGTCTGCGCTCAAGCTAAATCTAAATTAATAAGTAACAAAATTAGTATGTCTAACAATAAAATAAAAGCTGTGTGGCAGGTAATCAACAAAGAAACTGGAAACACAAAACAGCGAGATCAAAATGAATTGTCTTTAAAAATTAATAATGAAACCATTACAGATAAGTTAAAAGTTGCTGAGTCACTAGAAAATTTCTTTACCGAAATCCCAATAGAGGTTACGAAATCTCTTCCCTCATCACCTATTTTAGCTGAATCTCTTCTCAAACAACACTTCTCTAAGGACATTCCAAGTTTTGAATTCAAGCCCATTTCTATTGTCACTATTAAGAGGGCATTTAAAAGTCTTAACATAAAGAAAACTGAAGACTTATGGGGGATTTCCGTTAAGGTTCTTGGAGATATCATTGACACAATAGCCCCTGTCCTAACAGGCATATTTAATCAATGTTTAGACAGCGGTACGTTTCCTGATTTAATGAAACATAGTAAAGTAGTACCAATTTTCAAATCGGGTAGTAAGAGTGATCCCTCTAATTATAGACCTATATCTGTGCTACCAGCATTGAGTAAAATATATGAAAAAATCATGCTAGACCAGATGCTGTCACATTTCAATTCTAATGGGATTTTACATAGTCGCCAGTTTGGTTTCACGAAAGGTAGGTCGACGACTGACGCAGGAGTAAAACTCATCAGTCACATTTTGGAATCCTGGGAGAAATCCCAGGATGCCATTGGCATTTTCTGTGACCTCTCAAAAGCGTTTGACTGCGTTGACCACAATACACTGACCTGTAAATTACACCACTACGGAATTCGTGGACAAGCTGCTGATCTTGTTCTGTCCTATCTATCAAACAGGCAGCAAAAAGTAAACGTTAACGGGGCGACGTCCTCGGGGTCTCTAGTAAAGATGGGCGTGCCCCAAGGTTCAATTCTTGGCCCTTTCCTATTTCTAGTTTATATTAATGATCTTCCTTACATGATGGCAAACTTATCGGATATAATTATATTCGCTGACGATACTTCTCTTATTTTTAAAATAGATAGAAAAAATCCGGATGTCTTACACGTCAATGATAGTCTGGATATTCTTTCGAAATGGTTCGCAGCTAATAATCTCTTACTTAATGCGAACAAAACAAAATTTATAAAGTTCTCACTACCAAATGTACCCCAAGTGGCTCTAAATTTAAAACTTGATGGCAAGAGACTAGATGCTATTACAGAAACTATATTTCTAGGAATTACTCTAGATTCAAAATTACAATGGGGAGCCCACATTAGAGCTCTTTCAGGTAGATTAAGTTCAGCTGCATATGCAGTAAGAAAAATTAGACAGTTGACTGATATAGCCACAGCTAGGTTAGTATACTTTGCTTATTTCCACAGTATTATGTCTTATGGCGTTCTGCTGTGGGGATCGGCAGCTGATGTAGATTCAATTTTTATCTTACAAAAGAGGGCAATCCGCGCAGTATATAGAATGGGTCCTCGTGAGTCCCTTAGAAACAAATTCAAAGAAATAAATGTACTTACTCTGCCTTCTCTTTATATCTTAGAAAGTATTTTGTATGTTCGCAAGAACTTATGTCTTTTCAAAACAAGAAGTGATTTCCATAATATAAATACACGTAGTAAACATGAAATTGTGATACCCAAATTTAGATTAACAAAAACAAGCAAATCATTTGTTATCAACAGTATCCGCTTTTATAACAAGTTGCCAAAGTCAGTTACAGAACTTAGCGATGGAAAGTTCAAAACCCACATCAAACGTGTCCTTATCAAAAACGCATATTACAAGATTAAAGACTACGTTGAAGACAAGGAAGTTTGGCAATAATTCCTTCTGCACATGTGGCTTCCCTGGTACACCAGAAACGGCATAACTATGGAAATATCTATTAACTGCTCCGAAATTACGATGTTTATTATTATTATTTTTTAGACATACATTTTTGACATTATATACCTACAATTTATATTTCAGACTTAATATTATTAATATTATTTTACATGGATTCTTGTGTACGTTGTGAATGTGAGAACGTTGTAGTCTTAATAGACTAGATCTTTTTTTCTTTAGACCGTTTCCTTTTCTCTTTTTTTTTTTTGTTAAGTACTTTTCGACAGGCCTACACTGTTCTCCCATACCTAATTTGTGTAATTTGAAAACATTGTAAAAGCCAATTATTTTTAAAAGAGTAACCGTGGAGTTTCTTGCCGGCTCTTCTCCATAGGAAACGACCAATTGGAACCGTGCACCTAGCTTCTGACGTTTCATAAGTGCCCATGTAGGTTTATGTGAAATAAAAATATTTTGATTTTGATTTTGATTTTGATTTTGAAGCCAAAAAGGAAGGTTTTGTGTTTTACCTGTATGTCCATCCCTATGTTTCTTCGTAACTACTAAACCGATTTTGATGAATGATATGCCGTTAGATTCGTCTTTATTGCGCAAGTGTCACGGAGGTAGGTAACTATAGTTTTTTTTTTTTTTAATACCGGATTTTGGGCGATAAGATGTACGTTTTCAAAAAATATTAATATAAATTACAACAATATAGGTATCAAACAAATATGAGTCAATTCCAAATATATGTACATATATTAATAAAACTAAAGACCTAGTAATAAAGTAAATTATTTAAAAAAAAAACACAAATCCAACTGCAAAAACACATATCTGAAAAGAGAATAACAAGCATTATATTCGTAATCTATAGAATTTTGGTATCGCAGGCTCCCGGACAAACAAAAGTTACACATTATTTCAGGTTATTTGCTTGTTTACCCAAAGCAATTAGGTAAGTCTTATTAGTATTACGAACCTAAATATACCTTATTTATAGAATATAAATTTCCACCTCTTTAAAAACCTCTACACCTACAAGAAAAGGGTGTTCTGAGAATTTTTGTCCCCAGACGTCTCCACTAAAATAAATTTATTTTTAACAACATAAACATAAATTTGGGTATTATGAAGCACTTTCTAAAAAGGCTCTTCACTCGTTCAATTCCTTACACAAACGTTCATATGTCTGTCTATACAAAGCTCAAACACAATTGCCTTCAATATTCACGTCTAAGTACCTCCTTTTACGGTGAAACGCATTTTTCTTCTTAACTTTCAAACCCATTTGTTCAACATCAATCAAAAGTAGGTACCTATTATTTATTCATAAAAATGACAACACACGGTCCCGATTCAAACATTGTGATGTAGGGATCAGAGTATTGAGAAGAGATTAGCTTTAGCGCACTGTATTCGAAACAAATATTCTAGATTTGATTGGCCACAGTGTAGGCGAGTGTACACAAATAATCGAATGTTCGCCAAAACAATCCAACCGTAAACTGCTGCCACGAAATAAATTGAAAAAATACGAAGTCAACGTGTTGTGAAATATTGATTTGAAATATTGAGTTTGGTGGAAGATTTAAATTGAATATTGAATATCTTTCCATTATGCTATACTTGCATATTATGTATTTATAAGTATTATATATAAGTATTTTAGTGATATTTATTTCAGAAGTATGTAAGTATATATTCTCTTATTGTATATTTATATTAGTGAATAGTTTTTTGTTTTTATGTATTTTGTTTTCTCTTCTACTCTTACACAGGGTGTCTACATCTCTTTGTCTACTGTCCTATCGCAGGTATGCTGGAAGAGATTTCTGTAGAAATAAGCATCACCTTTGTACGCATTTTTCTGTTCCTTTCTTCTTGTCTGTTTATATGTGTGTACATAAACTGTTAAATAAATCAATTAAATTCCTCTCGAGTTCACATACCTATTGATTCTGAGTATTACAAGACCTCTCTTTATACAGGTTATTATCGTTTATTTACTGGGAAAGAAAGCTTCTGTTTGTCACCGTGCAAGTTGAAGTCAACTCAAGGAAAACTTATTGTAGAACGTGTAGGCAAAGAGCCAGCAACAAGTCAGTATTGTGATCACTGAAGCTGCGAGCTTCCAGAGTAATACACCTCGTGTTGATACCAGTTTAAAGCTTAACCCCGGTACTACTTTCAAATCACAACAACAAAATAGTGGCTTAGCGGGACCACTGTTTTATTGTTGTGGCTTGGTCCGAAACAAACGATACTGAATCCAGTCTGGCGATCGGAATTTTATCGTACTTTGGTAACTTACTCGGAATCTAACTTAGCGAGTTTATTTTTCGGAATAAATTCTAAATTCTAAATATTCATCAATGTTAATGAAAAAAACTCAATTCCATACACATTCCTATACATATTCTATTGGAAGCATCTTCAAAGAATTCACGCAAAGTTTGCCAAATCACTTTGATAAGTTTGGGGGCCCGAGTTGGGGAATCACATCCAACTTTCTTGGATTTCTGCCGAATTTCAGATGCTTAGGTACCTACATAACTTTATTCGTTTCCTCATCGAGCTTAATAACCAACTTATTTTAACTTGGAGCCGTGGTTAATTTAAATAAAGTAAGAAGTGATATTTAAACGAGGTAATCAAATGATTGTTGTTTGACAAGAAACAATCTTGTCGAGACAAAATTTTCTGTAAATTTTATTTTTTCAACCGTTAAAATTTGGTAAAACTTTGATAAAATGTTCATTTGCAAATAGACGGAGAGGTGGATTGAAATAATCATCAGGTAAAAAAATATAAAATTTAATCATTTCTAGCGGTTGTTAAGAAAAAGACGTTGGTATGTACCTATTTCCTGTCACAAGTCTTATTTTATATACTACCCGATATCAGACAGATAAAAATAAAGAACTAAGTATTGACGAGTACGACACAAATTGCTTTTCTTTTTGTCGTAGAGTACATCATCGACAAATTGGTTGACATTTCCGATAATGGATTGGTCACTTTAAAAACTATTTTTGTAACGGATGACATTATGAAAAACATGTCGTCTGGCACTGGCTAGAGTCAAATCAAATATAATTTTGAATGTATTGGGTATAAGCTCATCATTATTGCTTTTACGTTTTGAGGGTTTACAGTTAAATATTGATAAATGTCTGTAATTTTTAACCTTAAAACACACACAGTTTCCTCAATAAATCGATAATTCAATACCACAAATTACTACATCGCAAATTACAATTTACCGTAGATGCACAAGCAAAAGAATTTAAAAAAGGAATAATGGAACTCTGTCGACCGAATGGGAGCCTTACATACCGGCGGCAATAAAAAGTTTTATTATCACCAGTACGTTATGCCTTGACCCAGTTGTAACAGGAGCAAAACACAGCGAGAGGCCGGCTGGCCATCTGATCGTACGGAATGTTTACGTGTGAATCGACAATTTCGATATCGATTACAATCATTCGCGGAAAGGACGAGTGTCGAGCTGTCATGTGACAATTACATCACTATTCTACTATCGTATGAGATGACACGCCTTTTAGAAGTTATCGATAAGACTGATTAGGACAACACTAGTCATTCTGTTGATAAATTAACGGGACGATATTATCAACTAAAGTGTTGTCCAATAATGTGACATCTTTAAAAGCTTTTCTGTTATCTGATAAAGAGGGCCGTAAAATATGGCTGAGTATCTGACGTTAATGGGTTCTAAAATTATGTATTTACATACCTACTTTTGTTCTTTTTATACTTGAAAAATAAAATGGTGATATTTAGTTCTTTGGTATCAGTTTTTAATGACAAATTAAAAACTCATATAAAACACAAATAAAACTATAGCTTAGCTCTAAGACTATTTCATCTCCTCAAAACATGTTCCACAAAAATAACTCAAGTAAGAAAATTAATGACTCCGCGAGCTTTGATAGTCGGATAGTTAAATCTGATGACAATGTGGTCGGGTGAAGATCACGTAATGGGAATGACAAGGTTCCGCCATTCCGGATCGTTTGGAGGGCTGACTGACGGCTGTTTTGTGGAGGGCTTGGTATCTTGTGATGCGGTGTTATATGTCTTGAGCATGAATGGAAATAGGAATATGAAGGAAATTGACAGAAAGATAGAGTGAAAACGGAAACGGACGGCCTTTTTGTGTGCAAAAGTTTAAATAAATAAATAAAACGGGATATGGTTTTTACTAATTGTTTAGAAGCAATCCCATGACCAAAATACGCAGAAAGCTTCAAGCATTCGCATAAATTAACCATTAAATGAAAACTGTATTCGTAATACTTGTTCTCTGAAAACGCATATTGTTCAGGAGTTAAGTACAGGTATTCAATCCTCAGAACTCTAAAAATGAAAATAGTCAGCGACCAACAAGGAAATCAATTACATGTCGCGACAATTTTAATCACAGTCATGAACTTATCTATGTCAAATTGAACATAATGAACCGCTCCTAGCCATAACATTTTGTGCACATTCTTTTCCAATTATTTATCGGTAATTAGACCAACTGTCAGAGCTTAACAGACGGATCCGAAACCAAAGATTTAAATCGCTACATACATCACAGCGAACGTACATTACGCGAAAAAGTGTCCATACTGAGAAGAGTGAGCTCACACATTATTATCGTGTTTCCATGACAATCCAATCAAGTCACTGCGTCATTGTGTGTCAAAGCTGTCAAAACGAAACAGAAACGCGACTATTGTTTGACTCGGTAGAGAGAATCTATCAATTTAAGTCTTTGTTCGAACCTCGTTAATTGGCTAAATAAGAAAGTATTCTATGAACACTTTCTCTAATCAAAATTTCTTTTCGCTCTTAATCTAAGCTCCGTCGAACATAAATTCTATCTCTCTTATCTTCTATCTCTCTTATCTCGCAACTCCTGTATCGATAGAAAAACAAAACGTTTCAAATTCATAGAAATGTTGTTTTTTTTCTGGAGATTAAATATTGGGTGTACAGATAAGTACCGTTTTCGGAGAATTTCCGACATCAAAAAGCTTTTTCTTCAGCACATAATAAACGAATACCGTGTTATCGTTGACACATTATACTATGTTAACATTTTTAGCTTCTCGTTATCCGACTTATCTAAACAAGATTGGATGTAAAGTATTGGGTTTTTTTTTAGATACCAATTTTTGTGATAACTGCGAAACTTAAGGCTGAGGCTACATTAGACCGCGACGCGACCTGCGACACATGAGCAATTAAAACCAATAAATGAATGCTCACGTACCTATATGGCTACACCGTACATCAAATATTACTAGCGATCTTTGATTTCTTTAAGCGATCTGAACAACATTATTGTAATCACGGCATCAGCTACATCAACATATCAGCGAAATTAGCCGCATGAATCGCTCATGCTAATTCGTTGTGTAGCATGTGTACTGTAGCCACGTCATCGCCGAATATGATTTTCACTTATAATGTAGCCATACCATGTTTATCTCGTTTCGCTCATTCAGTCGCATCGCAAATTGCTGCCTACTGTAGCCTCAGCCTCAGTGTTGTTTTGGAAAAGTATTGGAACTATGTAGGTACATTTGAATAGATAATAGTAAAATGTTAGGTTAGCGGGGAAATTGCGTAAATCACTGCCAGTAGCAATGGGTTTCATTTTGACAGTTCAACAACATTCATTGCGTTATATACTACGGTGAGCAAGACAACATTTTCTAACATATGAAGCAATGGATAAGCGAGATTTTGATTGATAGTTAACACCTGCACCCTAATTGCGATATTAATATCGCAGAATTATTACGGCCTAATATCGAACACCATAATGCCAACATTTTTACACCAGCGGTCTTTGGGATAATCATACATACCCTAAAAGCAGACAATGCCCTGCGCGTTCAATACAATAATGCCTTCAGGGCGCTGTTGAGACTTCCACCTTGCTGTAGTGGGTCAGGTATGTTCGCTGACACTGACGATTACTTTACGATAATGCGGAAGATAGTTGCCTCAGTAATATCCCGAGTGAGGGGAAGTAGCAACAGCATTCTAAAGGTGTTTGCAGAGAAGCTGAATGGGCCTACGATGAGGAGGTTTACCAAGCTACATGTTGGCAACAAAGCTTGTTAAACCTTCCTGTGATGTTTGTGTGTGTAGTGTTCCTGCATGTTACTAACTTAGTTTTTAAGTAAAATGTAATACTAATACTCTATGGGCCTTGATGCCTGACAATAGAATATAATATATATTTTTCTTATTTTTACATTTATATCGTTTAAATGACCACTAAAGTAAAACAAACACATTTCAGTACACCCGAACACCCGATACTCCACAATAATTTAATATAAATTAGCCGTTTCAATTCCATACAAAATTAATTTGTCAACAGAAGTTAATCAGCTAATTAAATTCCCATTTGACTAAATCAAAATTAATTTAACAGTTCCGAAGTTATTGGTATCCAAATTATTAATAAGCTTTTATCAGAGTCACGTAAAGCGGCGTGTAAACGGTGTACTTTTAATTAAGAGTACTCATAAAATACCAATGAAGATTCTTGGGTCCGTCACATCCAGCGAAGTCGTGGGGTCCGGGTAAATAAGCAATTATCGGCTTAGTTAAGGTCTGATTTTCATATTTTTTCTGGTACGGAGGGGCTACTAATTGGGCAATAAATTATTCCCTAATTCCTTCGCATATCTCGCTAGGGTGAGTCCGGAGATTGGCGCTTGAAAAACAGCTGCCGCTACGTTATCTCCATTCACGTGAGCATTCAAGATATTGAGATCGAATTAAGGCTCGTGCAGACTAGCGCGATCGTCCTAGTCTGCACGAGCCTTTAATAGTACAATTTTAAATAGAGTGTTTTAAATTAACAGCGAAACGATTTCGAACAATTGATATTCAATTTTTATTAAGTTTTTTGCTGCGCTAATTCTTTTTTCAATTCTTAATTGCTTTGATAATACCTCTGAAGTTCGGATTTCCATCATGTAATTATAGGTAAACTTCAAAGGCAATTAATTAATTACCATACCTAATCGTAATCACTATAATGAACTAATTAGTACCTACTTATTTACATAACGATTTCTTCAGTAAACAGCAAAACAATATATGTTTTGCTCAGTCTTATATAAAGACTGAGTGAATTCCCTGTAGGTAAATGAAATGGCGCGTTATTTTCCAGCCTGTACTAGATACCTATATTTAAAAGTTTTTGCAATTAATTCCATTATTGTTTGAGAACAATACATAACTAACTAACGACCGTTTGACGCAAACTGGGTATTGTGGTGTAAAATGCGGTTTTCTGTACAACGCAGTTTGAATTCTGAAAGATAACAACCAAATACCAGGAAGGAACATTTAATAGTTTTTATAACTTATAATAAAATATATATCTACACGGAAACATATAGTAATAGACGAGCGTTTAAATTGGCACAAACACATTACATCATCACATCTAGAGTTCGCAAAATAATGTATATCTTTAAGCTACTTAAAAACTTAGCGGACATGGACACTCAAAACTGTCTAGGTACTACTCATTGTGCCAGTCACTACTGACATACTGTGTGCCTGCCTGGGGGGAGCAACAAAAACCGCCTCCGCTTTTACCGCTGGAGAGGACTCAAAGAGCTGTTCTGAAGGTGATCCCATGGAAACCGTTTAGGTGCCCGACTGAACAATTATATCAGGACTGCAAGTTGCTCACCGTCAGAGAACTCTTTGTTTTCCGCTCCACTCTTCGCAAACTTGCCTCCATTCCATCAAGACGTGTACTCCATACTCGATGTAGGTCTGCTCAAGTATCAAGTCGAGCGTTAAAGGATCTTTGCTACCTACCAATATTTCATCCTAAGTTCTAGAATATACAACAAGCTTCAAAACAAATTAACTATAATCTAAGCTATTTCGAACTAAAAACGATTTTTTTAAATTTGTAATTATGTATATCGAAACTACGCTGCGATACAAAGGAACTCATTTGCTCTACGAATTAACGACTAAAATACCAAATTTTTCACTTCCTTGACCAACTTCTTTACTAAATATACCCCACAGCAACGCACTTACACAACCTCTGCTCACAATTAATATCAAAAAAATAATAATAAAGTATAGTTATATAATATAATATAGTTTATCATAATATAATATAGTTTATCATTTGTGACTGAGTTACAGCTATGCCTATGCTATGCTAGCCTGGAGGCTTTTATTCAGGCATTAATTTCTGTTTCCGTTTTTATTCAATTTCTGCTTTTGTATAGTTTTCGATGTTTGTTTTTTTGTGGTTGGTATAATGGTGTGCTAGCTGACATGTGCCTAATAATTTTATGTTTTAGCGTTGTGTAAATTATTTTTGCATACTATTGTATAGATTTTTTTTTTTTTCTAATTGAACAGACAGCTGTGGTGCTGAGAAGTTTGTAGCGCCACTTCTTCCCAGCTAAAGCACTAGGAAGTAGTGAAGGGGAAGTGTGAAGGCGTTTTGGGGGACTGTCTTATGTAATTTTGACGTTCGAAAGTGCTGATTCTCAGCCTAATTTGAATAGATGACTTTGTTTTGATTTTGATTTTGAAACCCCATTATTCCGCAATACTAACATTTCCACTTAAACTAACAATTTGAAACTAAAAAATACCCTTTGGTCCTGCTGTCAATTTTGTTCTTCCCACCTTGTGTGCTGTCGTCCCTTCCTCGTCTTCTTTTGCCGTCCCTTGGGTACCATTCAGTAACTCTTGTGCTCCACTTCCCCGTTTTATCGCGCATCATATGTCCTGCCCACCTCCACTTCTGTTGATCGATTCTCATGAGTATATCTGGTCCTAGATCTCCTAGTTTGAAGCGCAGGGGTCTTACTCCTTTGTAATCGCCAAGTTTTTGGTAAATAAATTATTACTTATTAAATAGGCATGTTTATAATTGTCATACCGAAATAAAATGCTCTAAATGAAGGCTCCCGCAGACAGGCGCGACGCGACACTAGTAGCAAAAGTTCTATGAAATCTTCATGGTCGCGCTGCCTGTCGCGCTCGCGATATCGCGACAGTCTGTACGAGCCTAAGCTATAAAATGGCATGTAGTAGTTATTTATAAAAATAATAAATGCTTATAAATCCGTGTCGAAGCAGGAAGTCCTTGTAATCTGTTCCCATGTCTTACCGAGCATTATTCGGTAGCAATACGAGTAGAGATAGACACATTGCACCATCATAGTGTAACGCTTAACTAAGGTTGCCAACCCTAATTATAATGTAGAATCCTGTTATATTAGAGGCCTAAATACCATATTTCTTAAGAAAAAATATAGTAGGCGAAACTACCATATTTTTATTTTAATACTAAATGGCGTGATGATCACAATAGGGGTCAGTATTATAATTCATCTCATAAAAGCTGAATTAATGGTACCAACTTTGTAACCTTAATTTAGAGTGTAAGAATAGTTATATGTGATATTAAAAAAAAACCTGTTAATAAAGGTTCAAAGTACCAAAAAAATGCATCTAAAGAATAAAAGTGGTTTTGAAACATACCTACTACTTTACACTATACACATATTTTACATACCTCCCACTATATTTTTACAAGCAATGGCTTCGAAAAGACTATAATTGATATATAATAAGTTGGCAACCATTAACTAACATACTTACTGCGATCTTGATGATTATGACCAGTACATCGCTAAGATAAACGAATCCTTTTTCTTACAGGCACAGGAAGCATTCAAAACAAAAATAAAGACTCTTACAAACAAGCGCGACACGCGACGCGACACAAAGGCACCGCTTGTAGCGCTACACGCGGTGACTATGTGTCGCGTCGCGTGTCGCGCCTGTTTGAAGGAGCCTTAACCCCGTATTGCTATCATCAATCATAACAATCATAACACATCCAGACACTAGTACATATCCTCCGTCCAAACAGCGACAACACATCAAATCTTTGTTTAGCTACGCGTTCAATTGTTTGTACAAAAGCTTCACAATAAGCAAACACTAAGTGAGATGAGTCCGGGTTTACAGCCTCCTTTACTACGCCGATCGGTACGGACGGCTGCTTTTTAATTTACCTTCCCTGTATAATTAAAACGTGCGGTAGCTTTTCTGCCCGTTTTCAAGAAGCAACAATAGATTTATTCTCACAAAAAATAAGACAAGTAATTCAAGCCGGAGTGCTTCAACTACGAATCAATGTAACAGTAATGAAATTGTGTTTTTAATATCATTTTCTGTTGGATTACTTTTGTATTGTGTTGTTTGTTGTTTGAACTCTTGTATAAATATAAATTCACGCCTGTATCTTCCGAAAGTGACACCCATATTTCGCCAGTTATGTTTAAGTCCTATGAAATGGGGGGCGAGCCTATTGCCATCTACCGGGCACAAATCTAGACTCGTTATTGCGAAATTAAACACTATGGTTTATTAAACATTGTGTCGATGGGGCCTTGAGTTTTAACTTTACCTTTTTACTGTCCTTCGTTATATTATTATTATGATTTATGGTAACTGTTTAACTATTGCTTCTGCTTCACTGACAGTGAAAGTGTTTTACCTGCCGGGATCGCGGCAAAGTTCGAAAGGGTTACCGAGGCCCCTGGCAACACAAGCAACGGAAGGAACACAGGTGGGTTTTAGTCAGTAAGAGTCTGACACACCCTCCCGCTCCGCCCAGAGCGGGAGAAGTTATGTTATAATTTCCCAACCAAAAAAAAAGGCCATAATTAAGGCACAGGTATATGATTTTAGTGACTTTTAAATGTGTTATTGACCGTGTGTTGTGTGTGTTGTGTTGATTGTTGTGTGTGTTTGAAAAAATATGTCAAATTAGAACGCGTACGCGTCAATCTACATGTGAATATTTAAGTAATAAAACTAAATTAAATAAAACTAAATTAAAGTAATGTCAACTCAGAGCATTAAAAAACGATATTACTTTCAAACTACTTAAGATATTTTCATGTTTTTTTTTTTGTATGAACAGACAATTTTATTATCTATATATTAATCTGTGATTTTTTTCAAAATATTCATATTTTCGTTACTAAAATAAATATTCCTTTGAAATCGAACATAAGCGCGGCGGGAGCGCGATGCGCAATTGTATGGCTAAGGTCAACGGCGTGTACCCAACCCTTAAGGAGCCTCAGTTGTCAGCTGCTTGAAACAAATTAGACAATTTTAGTCTTCTGCTTCACATAGTTGTCCCCCTAATTACGTTACAACCTCCGCCTTCTGTCTCTAGTCAGGTTCTCCACCTCCTAAAGTCATAATAATAGACAGACACAAACAATGGTCTGTCAACCTCATTCCACACAGAACAGCATCGACAAAACCGTGCTATTTACGTCCAACATTGTTTAAAGCAAGAGCCATGAGTGCCATGCCGCTAATTGCAATTATGCTCGCCTGATAGAGATCTGAAGCGCACTTATAATTCTAATACTGGGCATAGTGAGCATTTTAGTTTGCGAATGTTATGTGGAAGTTAATACAAAGGAGATTTTGATAAATCTTAATTATAATATAAATACAGATAGATTCCTATAATTATTTGTTTGATAAGTAAAGGCTACCAAAGACAGGCGTGACCCGACTCTAGTAGAACAATTTCTCGGAAACTCGAATTCTTCTAAAAGAATCGCTTGGTACCGTCGCGTCGCGCCTGTTTGCGGGAGCCTTAAAACAACAATTTATTAAACTCGGTCGGTAAATATTATTATAATATATTACCTACTTTATGAACGTCAACAAAAATAAGAAAATCAATTTCAAGTACTGACAAAAAAATATTGGCCTACCCTTCACCCCTTCCCAAGTCTTTTTTGTTTGAAGAAGCGCAACAAACTCTTCCAAATTGAAATACTTATCTATGAATGCTCGTTCGATATTTTGACCAGCTACGGCTCGTAGCCGCGTGATCGGTATCAACCCTACTTCGGTTCACGTGACCTTTACCTACTCCAAGATTTTACTTTAACAAAAGCCTTGCGATAGACAATGCTGACCCAACTTTCTTCAGAATATTTTGAATAATACACTTTTTATGAACGCCCAATTATGGAGAAAAATGATTTGTTTCTTTTTACGCAAAAGGTTTTCTTCATAAAGTGTATCGTTTCGTAGGCTTCAATTTCTGGGCAGTTGTTCTTAGGGTTTAAAATATCATAATTAAGTGCTATCGTAAGTTAAAATGCAAATTACATTTGAATACATGTTTGTTGAAGTCTGAGGGTAATCAAGTGAAGAGAAACGGAATACAAAGCTCTTGAAAATGTGGACTCATTTACCTGAAATGATTTATTATCTCTTTTTCTGAAACTACAAGCCTTAGTTACGTATTTTTTTCAAAATAAACAGTTTGCAATATTACATGTTTTATGTCTGGAACCATAGAGGTAACTGATATTGGGATACCCGGCCATCCATAAGTTATTTTATGAGATACCGATAATTTTATATCGTTGGTACTATCATCCTTCTCGTCAACACTTTCAATATTACGAAAAATAACTTAGCCACTACTCATACATGTAAGTACTGTAGTGTGCGGGACGTGCTACACTAATAAATAATATTCCTTTTTGATAACAGTTAATATATTTATCTTTTAAAATACAATACACATTCGTTTGTGAGTTCATTAAAGACTGTCTCTGTGACAATTCATCTTTTCAAATCTATCTTCCGATTTTAAATATTTATTTTGATTAAGTTGCCAGTGTCAACTAGCGGCTAGGATGATGCATTATCCATAGAACCTCTACAGTACTATCGTGGCTCCACTTAGAAAAAGAAAATTTCTCAGTTTTCCAAACATGTGCCTGACCCATGTGCTTAATTATCTATCTAACCTACAATAACTGAATAATGCGTATTCAGTTATTGTAGGTTAGATAGATAATTAAGTACATGCTTTCGCATCAATAACACAAAATCTCGACAAAAGAAATAGAACCCACTCAATGAACAAAAACCAACTGTTAAAGCCCAACAATACCTTCCAAGCTCGTTTGAAATTTAAAACAATTACATATCATTAGCACGATGTTCTCTCTGTTCTCAATGACAACATGATCAACACTTTCACCTTTAGGCGTGTCCTTATTCCGGCCGCCGGCGCCAGCGACGCGGGTTGACAGCTTGCGGTTCCGCCATTGTTCGTCACAATGCAATGGTGGAATAAGAAACGCCATGTTTGTCCGCTTGACTTTCCCTTGCCATAAGCCCACTATTAATTATCTAGTTCCACTTTGACTTTGTGGTTCTAAGTGCGTTTTGATTTTGTGGCACGGTTATTGAGTTAAACGTTTCGTTTGATTCAGTTTAGCGCTCTAGAAAATAGAATTAATTTAGACTGCTCCAAAAAAAGCTTAAATTTTAACAGATTAAATAATTATCACATAATAAGTAGTGCTACAAATGAAATAATAACCCCTTTACAATGATTTTAAAGTCTTCGATCCACCTTGAACGAGAGAAAAACATTCTTCACAGAAAATTAATAAAGCTGTGTTATCACTTATCACTAATTTGTTGACAACCGTCCCCCATTCATTTGGGGCTTGGGGGCGACGCGTTCCTACCGCTCTATCGCAGCTCGAAATCTAAATTGGCATAAAAAACGAATCGAAATAAACTTTACCTTACCATGATTTGTTTTTGTGATGACGGGGTCCGATGGTGTGGGCTTAGTTTGCTGTGACATGAAATATTAATGGTAATAAAAGGAAAAGTTCGTTTTAGAAACACCTTATTTCTTTTGCTTGGAAAATATGATTACTTAAACACTATCATTCATCAATTGTCCCAAAAGGTTTATATTAAATGGTCTAGGTACTTACAAGGCGGCTTCCGTAGCTTTAAAGACTTTATATTTACTCCTAAAGAATACAGTTCACATAAAATGAGTTCACAAGTGTTCAACACGTTAAATGTTGCAATATTTCTCCTTATTTTTAGTAGGGCAACCTTCGGTACCTTGTTATTTTATTACCAGAAAAAGAAATGGACATTAAAACGCCTTTAAATACCTAATTGTGCAAAGAACCAAGTTGTACTGTCTCCAAATAAAACGAAACTTACAAACGATTAAATGTCTTAATTTAAAACAGGTTTTGTACAGAGTTAATTTTGTTTACCTGCACCAATTACCACTTCCCTATCGCTTGAAACAATAAATACAGCGAGCCATTTACTAAACGTAGCGGTGCCGCGGTGCCGTAAAGTGCGACTAATAAATAAGTTCTACCTACTTACATTCGTACATCTGTTTTGAAACGTTTGTAAGATTGGTTTTAGTATATTAGCGTTAAGGTGAATCTGCAGTGGTAGCCCGCGAAATTCAAATTTTCTTAGGTTTTTGGAATTTGCACCTGTCAGGTTGTATCTTGATCAAAATATGATTCGCGATCGTGACCAATAAGTATTTACTACAATCATTAATACTTCTCTCTAAGTTAGATTTGTTCCAAGAACTTTTCCATAACTAACTGAGATGTATTAATGATTCTAACGATAATAATTCTTTAAATACATATTTGTGAGTGAGGTATAAAGGCTCGTGCAGACTGGCGCAATATCGCGGGCACGACAAGCAGCGCACTTTCCATGAATTTTTCATAGAAATTGTGCTACTAGTGTCGCGTCGCGACTGTCTGTGGGAGCCTTTATACACTCTATATTAGTTCCCCCTCGAAGTTTAGGTAAATATACTCTACCTATTCGAATCTCTGTAGGTAAGCCCAGGTAGCACGGGCGTTTTTTTCTCGCAGCGATTTTTGATCGCGCACTGGATTTTCAACGTCCCGCTTAGTGCCGAGAGTTGAAAATCCAACTGAGTTTTTTCGACGCGCATACACTCTGTTCGATTCTCAATGCTCGGCTCAACACCGAAAGTTGAAAATCCAGTGCGCGATAAAATCCCGCCGAGAGATTTTAACGTCCGTGCGTACGTGGGCTTAAATAACCCATTAAAGTCAAAGCGTATTGAAAAGGTAATTATAACCGTCAAATATTAAACATCGAGTTTTGACTGTATCAATGAAATACGTCCATTCAAATGACATTTCTGAAGAACCAGCTGGGCGACTGTCTAATTTATATTTTTCTTGATTTCTGTTTATTAAGTATTATCCAGTAATCATTGTCACGGTGGGAAGGGCCACGATATTTATTACCCAACTAAAATTCATACATACATCTAATCGTTATTCATGCAGAAGATACAGAAATTTATAATAATGTTTTATAGAAAATAACGCGTTTAAAAACCTTTACATCAACAATATTTTATAACTCAGGTATCCAACTATGTACTTGATCTGAGAAATATCTTCTTCAATGAAATATTCGAAACTCGTTATGATTGATCGAATCGAGTTTCGAATATTTAATTACCTCCTTGAAATGTAAAACTGAAATAATAATGTAGGTGAGCCTAAAATAGAGTTTCAGTCGTCAGATCATTAGTTTAGATTGGTATAAAAATAGAAAATCGTCAATTGTGCGCATCAGATGCTTATGTCACATGTTACTGAATGCCATTGATTTTGGTATGTCAAAGGCATTTTCACAAAATTATAGGTACAGTCATGGAAATTGATTGCTAAGCAAATCGACACCCTACTTCAATTTGCCTTAGTATAGCCATTTCAATCATAAAATGACAGTTGTGATTTGAATATACGGAAATTTGTTAAACAATGACTATGCATGTATTTTTTTTTTTTCACTAATCAATAAAAGACTAATATTAACCAAGAAAAGTATTAAAAGTTAAATTCGACTTCTGCTTGTTGCTCAAAAAAATGATGAAACTCCAACAATTTTGTACTACAGTAAAAACGCCCGTTTCTGGCTGTTTCGCCATAACGTGACGTCATTTACCACGAAACTGCTTTATTTACAAGTGTTGATTAGCCCCAAATCATATAAATATATTTCTTGTGCTTTATTCAAGCAGGAATTGCACTTATTTAAAAGACTTACCCTATAGTTCGTTTTTTAATTCCAGAGACTAATTTGACATTTCAAATGATTGTTGTTCGTTTTTTCAATTTGGAGTTTGACATTTGCATGTGTCAATTTAGTCTCCGAGATTAAAAAACAGACTTTAGTGCCATTTCAAACACTTTGCAAAGAATAATTTTAATAGGGTATTTTACTATATACGAGAAAAAATCTATAAATATATTATTGAAATAGTTTAGGCAGAAAGGAGTCGGAAAATGTTACTTTTAGTTCATAAAA
The DNA here is from genome assembly GCA_905333075.3 of Atethmia centrago. NCBI lineage: Eukaryota > Metazoa > Arthropoda > Insecta > Lepidoptera > Noctuidae > Atethmia > Atethmia centrago. Next base: position 14,092,980 of record HG995381.1, on the reverse strand, counting down.
TAACAAAATAAATTTTAAAATTCAATTCAACGTGTTCAGTTTTCCTTATCTGTTAAAAAACACCATGAAATAGTACCCGCCATGTTATTACGTCATACGGCTGGAAAACAAAAACTAATTCATATCATTGTATAACATTGATAATTGAGATCATTTGAGAGACATTTGTTTTTATAGCCCAGTGACGTCATGACCACAGAGCAACATGGCGTCCACTGCGTCCAGCGTTTTCGTCAACCTACGCGCGAAATTTGAAAATGTAAAATTTTAAATGCATTTTTATGGCACTTATCGATTGAATGAAAATTTTGTGATTTTTTTGGGGCATATTAGCACTATAGAATTGAATTAAGACACCTTTCAAAAATGGGTGTAAGACCCTATTGACATGTTTTTTTACGTCACTTCCGGGATTGTTGAAAACAACGCGTTTGAATTTGCGTTCCGTTCCACCAAAAAAGACGCAACATAAAATAATAAATAGTAAAATAAATAATGCATTAAAAAATAGGAATTTGTTTCTTGACTCCTATACAATGTATATCCAAATAATGAATAAGTTTCGAATTACGCGCATATGTGAAGTCAGGGAAATTAATAGGGATATTAATTTCCCTGACTTCACACACAGTTGGAAGTTTCACAATGATTCTCTTGACAAATGCATTATATTTGTAAATGGAATCCAATGTAAGATGATTAACAGACGAGAAATTTAAACGATTTGTGATGTCATGACAAAAACCAAACACACCCACAAAATTAAAATGATTGAGTTTTATTTAACACACACTACTTAAATTAAAATGATTCAGTTTTATTTAATAGAGATCGTTCGTTCGGATACCTAGATTAATTGCCGTCTCAATTTGTAGTCGATAAAAAACCAATTGATTAAGTTAACACAAAAACAGGCGGCAGTTAAAATAAATATAAGTGTTTAATCAAAAGTATAAATTATACAACTTTACCCCTGTCAGTCAGTCACCTTAATGAGTAAAGAAAACAATACATTACACATACAGAAACAATTACGTTGTTATGTTTCATTTTCATCACGAATTTAATTCAGAAACCAATTTGTTATTAAATTGGACTTGAAACTGAAAGAAAAACTTACTTCGGGTTTTTTCATGTTATTATTGGAATTTATGGAAACATGGCGTGTTGGAAATTATTCTCAACAACGAGAGCCAATTGAGAAAAATTTACACCTATGTAACATTTATTTACATGTTAAATAGCGTTAATGCTAGTAGCGATTACAAGTTACACAATAATATCCATGACCAATCATAGGGTTATTTTTCAAACTTCGCGGCTATGTAAAAACAAAAGAAAATCAATGTCAGTCGTTCTCGTCGGCTATCGACGTCTATCGTGGCTAAGAACTAACTGACAAAAAAGGTTAGTCTTGTATTTTTTTACCGCTTGGCTTGTGATCTGTCACAACTTTGATTGTACCTACACTAAAGTACAGAATAGAATAGAATAATTATTTATTTGAATAGAAAGTAGGTACAAAAAATGCAGATGTTATATAATTAGAGATCCTTATACAATCTACCTTAAATTAGGCATGCAAACATTTAGTAAAAGTGCTTAAGTCTAAAATACTGTCAATATGAAAATTCTTTAGTATGGTCAATTAAATATAAATAATTAAAGATATCATGTCTATTAAGGTAACTATAAATTTTTATCATTTAGAAATTCACAAATGGAGTAATAACATTTATCAATTAATAAGACTGTCAATTTCTTTTTAAACAGTGGAATGGACTCGTTTTTTATTCCATCGGGTATTTTGTTAAAGACAATCGGGCACACACATATAACACTTTTCTTTAATAATGCAGTGTTATGACCATTAACACGTAGCATATTTGTATACTGCCTTCTAACTGGTCGTGTTCTATTGTCAGACGATTTATTAAAAAGCATATTTGATTTTACAAAAACAGCTATTTCGAAAATGTAAAGTGATGGGAATGTTAGCAAATTTAGGGACTTGAAAGGGTACGCAACTATCTGTTATTTTCATGTTACACATTACCCTTATGCATCGTTTTTGAGCCTTGTATACCTGTTCTATCAGACTACAATTTCCCCAAAATATTATCCCAAATCTCAGAATTGACGCTACTAAACCATGGCAAGCAACTAATCTGGTGCCCGCATATTCACTTTCCTGGATAGATTAAAAAGCACGTACGATGCTGTACTTATTTTTTTGCATACTTCTTCTGCGTGTGGCTTCCAGGTCAGTTGGCTATCTATCATTATACCAAAAAATTTTGCAACTTGCACTTGGTCTATTTTTTGTCTATTGTAATTTAAAGTATGCGGTGGTAACCGTTGATAAAATGCATAACATTAGTCTTAGGTATATTAATCATTAAGTTATTTTGATCAAGCCAGTGCATAATGTCCGTTAATGTATTATTTATGTCATGTTCATACGTTTTTAGGTCTGTACATTTAATCACGGCAATACCAGCGAATAAGAAGAAGCGTCAGCGAATAAGACCATAGGATGTTTTATGCGTCGTGGCAAGTCGTTAATATAAATTAAAAATAATAAAGGGCCCAACACAGTGCCCTGTGGTACGCCATACCTAATAAGTCTACTTTCCGATAATTATTTTTCCTCACGCTTAGTTTTTAAACATATTTTTCAAATTTCTGTGTGCTGGTTTCGGTTGCTGAGATAATTATGATGATCTTAAGAGATTATGCATATTTCCTCTAATACCTATGATGTTTAGCTTGTATAACAGTACGTAATCGTTATAACTCAAAACTTTCATAGCATGAATACAAAAGGCTTGTCTCACTTAATTTGGATTACAAATTTTTTAAATAATGTGTAGGCGACTCTATTTACAGCCTTTAAGCTCCTTTAAAAGCACAAATGCAAAGGTAATTTAAATAATATACTGGCCAGTAAGCATTAGTGATGAGGGAGTGTACTCGAATTGAAAATGCAACCGAGCAACTACGCCGGCGGAATACAGGATGTAGAGAAAAGCGGGCCGCATCTAGCAACCACTGGCTTTTCATTAAGCGGAAAGCCTTGCTAAGCAGTTATCAACCGCGGCCCGGGCGGATTAACGCCCAACTTATTTGTTAAATATATTTCGAGATTAATTTATTATTGCAATTCTGTACGCCGTTGTTATTTGACTTTAAATCTGATAAACAACTTTGTTGTAGCTGTTTGCAGTTTCAACAAAAGCTCGAACAGTATGTGCTAACAATGAATAAGTACCGAATTTTTAAGACTTATCCTTTGTTGCTTGTATATATTTTTATCTAAAGTATTTGGGTCAGTCATAACTTGAAACCGACGGTTCTTATTTACAAAGTTAGAGTACCGTGGTCCGTTTCTAATGTACGCGAAGTGGGTCATAGTCCTCGTAAATGTGTCAGTCTGGACATAGATACGGCGCTTGATAGCACAGATTACATTGTTACCTCTTTATTCTGCACTGATAGTTTAGGGGCAAGACAGAAGAGCTGTCTTAAAGAGCAATGTTTTTACGATAAAATTAAAAAATATATATGTTTGGTTAGCTTTCCTATGATAGTGGAAATGTAGATTTTACCGTAAAAGACCACAGTTGAATCCGATTTATTTTATCTTTGAGATTGAAAATTTGGTGCAAGAAGTAATTAGGTTTAGGTTTAAAGATTCTAATCTGGGAATAGACTTCAGCAAAAGCTTTCCAAATTATTTTGCATGCATGAAAACTGTTGGTTAGGTACTGATTTCAAAGAAATATAATATCGCTTCAACAATATAAATGAGCAGAACTATTTAGTTTCTAGGTCCAAGTGGATTCAAACCGCGATTGCCTGCGGTCCGATTCCCAGGAAAACTGCTATTTGGTTTTCCCACTAGGAATTTCTCAGGAACACCCCACAGTTTAGTGTGCTTTATAAATGGCATTACACAGGACCGAATACTTGGGAAAAATACTCAACACCTACACAATTATCTCTAACTTTTCGGAGAACACAGAATTGTTGATATGTGCCTTTCACAATGCTACCAACTACCAAGAAAACTTGACGCGTCTCGTTTAATACAACGCTATCCTATTACTCAAATAAATTAGAAGTCCAATCAATGTTGCCACGTAACACTAGTTATTATAACGAGCCCCGCGCGACACCGATTCGGAGTCAAACAATAGAAAATCAATTGTGTCTCATTAGCTGTCCTTGACCAATTAGAACGTTGCAAGCACCATATACGCAGAAGGACAAATGCCTTGTTACTTTTTTTGTGTGATGTTTGTTTCTCAATTACGGTTTAACTGCTGAACGGATTTAGATGCAATTTGGCATATAAGGGCATCAGATCCTGCATTAAAACATAGGGTACTTTTTATTCGGGTGTATGATATTAGACTGTAAGTTTAAATAAATAAATAAATAGGTAAGTAGGTAATAGGGTGCACTCCACTAAAATAAGCTCTTGATTCAAATCGCTTGAAATTTTTAATCATATTTTCCTGTGCAAGTTTCATGTGAGGGCAGTTATTACCCGGCAGGCATTACCACTAGGCCACCGGCCTAGTGGTAATGGCTGCGACTTATGAGTTGTATGTTCGAACCAACACAGGCACTTTACTTTGTGTAAATTATTTCAACACCACTGCTCTCAAAACGGTGAAGGAAAACATCGTGAGGAAAGCGGCATGTCCTAGAACCAAAAATTAGAAGACATGTGACATCTTCCAACCCGCACTGGGCCCGCGTGTTGGATTACGGCCCACTCCCTCTCACAGAGAGAAGGCCTGAGTCCCAGCAGTGGAAACATTATAGGCTGAATATGTAAGTTTCATGCCCAAATGTTAACTTGTGTTCTGAAACTTTAGATATAAGTCCTCATTTTCAGAATAGAAAATCTTTTGTTGGAGCAATCGTGGTGTTTTCAATAGCCGAGATTCCAAGTGCCAGTTGTTGAATACGCGACGTTCTTTCATCTCTCTATTAGGATTTCATTGTCATCTTTCGTACCTATTGGTATAAACCCGAGTATAGATAGAAATAATACTTCGTATCTATGCAAAACTCAAGCTCTGAACACGTTCAAAATGGCGCTGTTATTGTACCTTATAATTTTTTAACCAATTTTAATTGTATGCAGTTCAATCTTGACTTAACTAGTTCAACGTTTAAACATCGCGCTATAAGCCACCGCTTTGGGGCGTTAGAAACGCCAACTGTTATTATTTTTCATCATTCGGTGAACGTACATAAATAATATGTAAAGTAATGTTTTGATAAACGTAAGCAAACTTCTGATTTGGTGTCAAGTTTTAAGCTCCAACTTCGGAAAAGTTTGTAGAGCTTTTGACTCTGTAATATTTATTTTTTTAAAGTATTTATATATCTAAGTAGGTAATCAGAATGTATTTAAAATGCTAATCCGTCCATAGTTACGACGAAGGCACTATTAGCTTTGTAAGTTTAGTTATGCATTTTTCTATTGTCATGCATAGCAGCAACTACCCACATATAACGTACACTTGAGGTACTTACATCTCTACAATGTTCCCGTCGACAGTCGTCTATGTGTGTCCGGACAAATCTTGCAAATTGCTCGCTGGATTTTGTTAGAGCTTTCACCACTACCTAGAGCTGTTTTCGAGCAATGTTTTGATGTATTTTTACGAGTGTGAGCATTTACACTATTTTGCTACTATGTGGTTAATGTTTATGACAAAAAAATATAATAATTAGTAAAGACTGGCTAGTAATGATAGCTCGACATGTTTTTATGGACGATTCCTATAAATGACGTACAAAAACCAGAATCATAATATTTTAAAATAGAAAGTAACGATTATGACGATCGAGATTTAGCTCAAGGAAATCACAAAACATGAGTATAAAAGCTCTCATCAAAAGCTTCATTTTATCCCCCTATTATAAGTAATCAGTTTAAACAAAATAAGACTTGAGTGCAATGTTTAACAAAGATAGAGGTGTACACGGCACAAATAGAACACACACAGAACTGATTCAGTAGCCTACGTGTCTCTGTACACTCGTCTCACTGACGTCTACAGTATTTTTAGATACGTTGTTACAGTGTTTTCTTTTTTAAATTGTGACTAAGTCCAATACCTGAGCTTGTGTTTCCCGAAATTTGTTAATAACAACAAAAAATTATAATGAGTCAACAAACAGTTGGCAAAAATTTGTATCCATAAAACTGTATATGAATATGATTGTGAATGTTAAGGCGCCGATATATGATTTTAGTGACATTTAAATCATTACGCCTTCTTATAATGCAAATAAGTTCTGCAAAAAATATTTGTTATACTAGAACCCACATACTCATCAATTCTATATGTGAATATTTAAGTATCGTAGTAAAATCTATAAATACTTTATGACATAAATTGATGAAGTAACGTCTACCCAAATATAAAAACGATATTACTTTCAAACTACTTAAGATATTTTCAAGATTTTTTTTTTTTTGTATGAACAGACTATTTTTTATCTTAATTCGTGTTTTTTCATATATATATATTTTCGTTACTAAAAACAAATATTGCCTATGAAATCTTACGGCGGCGCGGCTGGCGTGAGCGCGCCGCACATTTGTATGGCCAAAGTCAACGGCGATTATCCGACCCTTAAGAACAGGAAAACATGATAAAAATGGAGGCACAGACGAGACAAGCATTAGGTAAAGTAAGACTATCAATGATGATGAAACTGCCAATAAGTTTTTAAAGCCCCTACTCAACAGAACAAATCTACTACAGAGCAAACTCAAAATATACCTCAAGATAAATCCCAAAATCTAATGTTAGCTATAGCCAAGTGCACACACACATAAGCAATGAGTAATACTGGTACTAACAACAGTGAGGCGAGTCGTCTGCGCGATAGGGCACGCTCCCAGCCACCTCCCACTAGCCAGTCGCCGTCGCCACTCGCCTTTTTCACGGTTTCTGCAATTTTAGAGGTACAAATTTTTAAAATAATGCATGCACAGCGAGATTCTCTTCGTCTCTTTGTTTTTGTGGAGTTCGCCGAACTGTTTGGTTGGTTTAAGGCTCATAAAGGATGTGATAGTTGGTTTGTTATGCAGTTTATGGGATCATGACGTTTTGTTTGCATTTGTCCGGTAGGTGTTTTGTTTTCTGATTTTAGCTGTGGCAAGCGGCCGGTAAGCCGACGATGCGATAAGACCGTTGGAATTAGGCTTTGGGATTATGATTACACTAAATAATTTCTAAATATCATTGCCAAAATATCGAAGATTTCATAATATGACAGTTGTGTTACAAGTGCAGTCTCTTATGTATGACACATAACATCTGCTTTACGTAAAAAGACAAGATAAGACAGCGTAACAAAACATTCTTGAATTCAAACACAAGGCAATAAACACGAAAAATCTAGAGAACACTACATTATAAGAAGATCTTTGAAATCTATTCAAAGGAGTTTATAGGTACATTCTCAAAAGTGGCGGTCATAAAGATTGTGTGACGTCATATCCGGCCCTGGCGCACAATTATCGCGTCTGTGGACTAGTTTCAAGGACTACTTTAAAATTACTGCATTTGTTTGCGCGTAAATCGTATGCAGATATTTTTTTTGCGTCTGTTTTGTGTCTACTAATTGGATGATTACTGTGTTCTTCTTTATCTGAAGCTTCTTTAGCTTTAATCTTGTTTTTCTTTTGTTGGAGGTTTTAATCCCTTCAGTTCTTCCATTACCACATAAAATTCTTGTACCTGCCTACCTACTACTCGTAAAATGATGTATTGATGTGTTTGCAAAACTAAACTAGCCAACTTTGATAAAGTAACTTATAAAGATGTTTTTGTTTGTCAATGGGTGTTATATACCTGAAATAAATTATAAGTATACATAAAAATTCTGTAAATTACATAATTTGATATTCCACATTGGCATATGATCCCATTACACGCATGCGGCTATAATTGCAATGGCACTTAGATTCAATCTCGCGTCAGTCTAGATTGCACTTGATGACTCCAGCAGGCTTAACATGACGCTTTATATTTCTTCGAAGAATAGACACGGCTCTTTCTATACAAAGTGACATTTCGTTTCTCCATTTTTGACATCCCACCGTAGAAATCCCTGTACATAAAAAAGGACCTAGACAAAGATCGTTAGAAACGGAAAACAAAATGACAGATTGTAAAAGGATTTCTACGGTGAGATGTCAAAAATGGAGAAACGAAATGTCACTTTGTATAGAAAGAGTCGTCTTTTCTTCGAAGAAATAGAAAGCGTCATGTTAAGCCTGCAGATATAACGGCTTCATCACATCATATAAAACTAAACAGATTCCACAATCCACATCAAGAAATAACTGCAGTCATAATATATGAGGTGTACCTGGTTTAAATAACTCAAAACCTCAGAGACTAACTGATTTTGATTGTAATAAATTGATCTAGCAAATAAATTATTTATATCCATAAGACATTTGTAATTTTTATCCTACTAGTAATTATCGGACTTATTTATTCTACCAATAATGTATTTTGCTGAAAAATAATCTATATTAAAAAGTAGTGTAATCGATTCCACTTTCGATTCTGAATAAACTAGTTTCAGGGTTTGAGTTATCTCAATATCACCTAAACTGTAACCCTAAAGTATGAATAACACTGTTATAGATTTTCCTCTACTACCGAGCTCCGTACCACGGTCAGCTCCAAAGTGTAGTATTAAGTTACAGTAACGTTTTGCTTTAAACGTCATACTCACAACATTACCTCCCGCGGAGTCTCTGTTGATCTGGGTCAAGGTGGTTGTTGTACCTACATTGGTTTGTTGGTCAATATTTAAACATCCTTCTTTTAATCTTTTGGAAGTGTTTTTCATAACTATTGTGTTTGGAAATTATTGGTTTTTGTAGGCAGCAATTTTGAAACTTATAAATGCGTATTATAGGAACTAAGTCTGTTATAGCGCATCATTTGGAGTTGAACTTATTATCTTATAAGCCGGCGACTACCTCAGCATTATCTGCTCGTAATCAACCACAATCAAAATTACATAAATATTAAATGCCACTTGCATGACTAAGTTTATTAAAATTAGGATATAATAAAAATTCATTTTTTTATTAAAGATGCCTTTCGTAGCTAGCGTCCTAACTGCGAGTGCAAGAATTCCTTTGTACCTATGCTATTGTTATTATTTAGGATGCCAGACCGAGCAATACGTAGGTTAAATTTTGAATATATCCTAATTTAAATAAACTTAATCATGCAAGTGGCATTTAATATTTGTGTGCTTACTCTTTTGATTCAGAGTCATGTTTATTATTGTAATCCCGAAGTTCTCACTTCAGTTTTTTTTTTATTATTTATTGAGCTAAATATTGATTAAAATCGGAACAGAAGTAAAATTAAAATAATAATAACTCTTAGCTATTAGGTATGGATTACTGAAAAACAATGTATTGCATTATTTTGTATCAATTTAGAAAATGTGAAGCAGTGTTAATCGACTTTTATGACCAAACTTCTTACCTACAAATTATCAGACGATACTTTTCTACACTACTGTAGAATAGAAATCGCTTGTCTACATTTCTCGGTAGAAAACTCTCAACTGTCTACACGGAAACGTCATTTTTGTCTCCTCTTCCGTCGACAAAACGCTTCTCTACGGTTCTCGTGCTAAGCCTAGTACTTATTGCTAAGCTTCTAAATCCTCCTGCCGCCAGATAGGTACTGCAAACTTATAGTCGGAAAACATAACAGCAAGTTTTCATCAACTACTTGAAAATTGTTAAAGAAGCTTGGTGGAGCAGACCGACAGACAGATGAAATCGTGAAAACAGCCTATAACAGGCAAACACAAAATTAAATTGGCACACAACAGGCAAGAATAGCAAATACGAGGCGCAGGCCCAGCAGAGAGATAATTAGAGCTGACGAGATGGATAAAAGTCACAGACACGAGTTACATTATATCAAGCAAGCTAGCAAGAAAACTACGACCCGTTAATCAAAAAGGATCGGTTAAGAACTAGACTTGAGTAGAGATTTGTATAATAAAATCTCAATACTCGATATATTCATTCCAAAATGTGCTTATGTGGAAGGTTTATAAAAACATGATCATTGTGGATATTATAGCAAGGTAGGAGAGACAAAAAGGGCTTTAATATGACAACAAATTAAAAGTAATTTCCATGAAGTTTTCATAGAAATTGTTCCACTAGTGTCGCGTCGCGCTTGTCTGCGGGGAGCCTAAAGCCCTCCACCTCCTGGGGGCCAACCATCACCTCTTATAGCAGTATTATTATAATATTACTTCACAGTGGGAATGTGATGAAGCTGTACAGGACTTATAACTCCATCTCTTTCTCACTCTGAAGTAATATTGAAATAATACTGCTATAAGAGGTGATGGTTGGCTCACTTCTTTTTTCTTTTTTTTTTCTTTTTTTTGGGTTGGAAATCATCAAATAACTTCTCCCGCTCTGGGCGCTCGTACTGACTACCCACCCGTATTCCTTTCGTTGCCTGTGTTGCCAGGGGCCTCGGTAACCCTTTAGTACCTTCCCACGACCCCGGCAGGATGGTTGGCCCCCTGGGCTTTGAATTTTTGATCTGTCAGCTTAGAATAAATATTCACGCTAGAGCATCATTCTAGAGTACAAGCGAACGCCTAACTAATCGACTAAAATAGAAGTAAATAAGCCTTCGATATTGAAATACCGCCATAATGCAACAATGGGCATTTAGCGGTGTGAAGTGACTCACTGACCGCGTTATCCATGGACAAAGCTCGCGTTATGGTGCTAATTGATACCATACTTATGCTATAGTTTGCGATTGGTTCCAGTTAAAATGTACGGTGGATAAATAAACATAGTACTGGGCTTTGTTGCCCGCTGATATCGCTCGCTTGATTTTGTTTACGTTGAATTTTCCCAGTAATCCTAAGTAAATAATAATATAAATGCAAAATTGAGTATGTTTCTTTGTTTGTTACGCTTTCACGCTAAAACGGCTGAACGGATTTGGGTGAAATTAGGCACATGGGCAGACCATGGTCTAGGTTAGGTCATAGGTAATCTGACCATTTATTTCTTAACTCAAAACGGGACATGGGTTTATACTCGTATACGTCGGTTAACATTGAAAATAAACAAAACTTTTTATTGTTCTTTATTTATAAAAAGTGCCACTTAATACTACTCGTATGAATGTCAGATTAATTATAATTATTTTTATTATAACAAATTGTGAAAAAACAAATCAATCACTAGCTTAATAAAAATAATAAAGCAAAGTTCCTCTGAAAGTAATTATTAAATTATATGTATCTAACATATTTTTAAATTATATTTCCTATATTTGTCAGAGGAATTTCTGCGCTGTTCCGGAAAACGGGACTATTTTGCGTGCCGGAGCTTTGTCCGGGGACAACGGGACAGGGGACCGAGAAAAGGGACGTTTCCGTTCAAAACGGGACGTTTATCCCGATAGTACGTTCTCGTGTGATAATTTCCAACCTCCACGAGGGCGAAGCCGTGGGCTAAAGCTAGTTCTCAACATTATCACGCAAAAATGTAAACGTAACGCAGCGGACGCAAAAATTTTAACGCAGCCCGCGTTAAATTTTTTTCGTCCGCTAGTATTATTTACCTACAATTCGTATCTAGGTATTAATGTTGTAACTCTGTTTGCTCAATAAAGGTAACTGTAAAAGTAAAAACTGTGAGGGTTAGCGAAACTTTCATTGTTTTGTAACTTTGTTTTTAGTAGAAAGAAAAATAAACTCAATTTATTTGTTTACGTACTTACAAACTTTTGCAACAACTACCAATCTAATCGTATGATTGTTTGTTCCTGTAAATACAAATAATACTAACGCCTCTGCGCGTCGCGCCGCCCTAACGTGGTCGCTTACAATAGGCCCTATTAAAAGGCTAAAAGTTACTCAAAGGGCAATGGCTATGCTTGGAGTTGCCCTACGTGATCGAATCAGAAATGAAGAATTCCACATGCGGACCGACATAGCCCGAAGAATAGCCAAACTTAAGTGGCAGTGGGCAGGGCACATTGCTCGCAGAACAGATGGCCGATGGGGCCGAAAGGTTCTGGAGTGGCGACCGCGTACCGTAAGACGTAGCGTTGGAAGGCCTCCTACAAGGTGGACCGATGACCTTGTGAAGGCCGCAGGAATCCCAAAACCGGTCGAAGTGGCGGTGCTTAGGGGAGGCCTTTGTCCAGCAGTGAACGTCTTTCGGCTGAAATGATGACTAACTTCCGTCATTCATACCTACACGACGACGTCACGAGCTTGAAACACGAATTATTATTAGAATCTGCTTCCTAATTGTAACCCAGTTTGAAACACAATCTGAATGATTAGAAGTACCTATATTGCTACTCCATTGCTTCATAAGTTCGAAAAATTAGTCTGCTCAACAACGTGAATGACGCAATGAATGTTGTTGAACTGTCAAATTTAAACCCATTGCTACCGATATCGCGATAGTGTGTTACGCAGTTACCCCGCTGTATTAATTTCAGTTTACACCACAATGGTGCCGATTCCCTTGTTCACAAACTAAACTAACCTTAAGTTCAGTGCATCCTTTTCTTTCTATTTCATTAAGAAAAGGACAGAAGATCAATTTTAGTTTAGTCCTGTCAAATTAATCAGCGCTTGACGTAATTTTAGCAGGCAATTTTTTAATCACGTCTAAACTTGTATGGAGTAGTGACAGGCGCTGATTAATTTGACAGGACTAAACTAAAATTTATATTCTGTCCTCTTCTTAATGAAATAGAAAGAAAAAGATGCACTGAACTTAAATTTAGTTTAGTTTGTGAACAAGGGAATCGGCGCCATTATGTAACATTTCATCACGATTACGCTGTTTGTGTGTTCGTACCCAATTATATAGACATTTGTAGGTACGTCCAGTGATTCAGATCAGAGCTACCTCGTACATAGATCATATCGGTACGTAGGTACATTGTTTATTCATGTTTACATAAGTTTTATTATCCTTTATCATGATGAATACGAGACTAGAATCTTTAATTACTATAGTTACTTGACATGTGGCACGGCTTCATTCAATATCTAGTTACAAATATTTGTTCGAGGATAATCGCTGTGTTAGAACTACTAAACACGTTTGGTTTATGAGCTTGAATACAATTTTATCTGTAACTTTACGTAGCAAAGCCTTATTAAGTAGTTAGCCAGTGACAATATAGGTTGGGTAACCATTTATAATTAGACAATAGGCAGGTATCTTACTAACGTAACCTAAAAACTTCACAAATGATCACTAAACTTGAACATGACTGTGACCTTGCACCGCTTCGATAAGATAACATATCAAAAGCGCATGACACCCGCAATAGTATTCCGAGTTCCCACCACAAACAACTACAGTTTCTCCTTTATAAAAACACATCCTTTCACTTGTTGCACCCCTTTATATCCCTATTTATAACACAATACGTTAATGCGGTTGCAATTTCGTATGAATCAGTCCGACATGCGTCAGTTGGACATGGTATTTGTCACCGGCGGACTGCTGACCGTAAACTGACGCTGGCTCTACAAAGTGGATAAATTACTCTACATTTATATTCACAGATTTAAAATAAACTCGCTAGTTCTCTACTGATAATAAATTGCGCAATTTTTATGAGTGGGATTCGTATTTTTTCGGGAAACCCGAAAACTTGAACAGTCAACACTATCGCAGTTCTCGCTTAGAAGTCCGGACGCGTTTCAATTACATTCAGCGACGAGTTATTTTATTCGAATAGACGTGTGACGGAGTGTGTTGAGAACCTAGACACACATTATACCAAAATACAAACAAAACATTGCATTGGGCCAATTAAAGTCCACGTTTACAAGTTTGATGTTCTCGTAGTCGCTGTTACGACGTGCTATGGTAAACTGGTTCTGTATGGTGAGTGATTGATTTCCATTCCTTGTTCCGTGGCTTTGTTGTGTTTCAAATGATCCGGTGTTTTTATTAGCACTGCATGTCTTTGTTCCTTTGCAAAAAGGGGTGGCTGAAAAAGTAGCACCCACATTTTTCCCTTTTTTGAGTTCGTTGTGGGGTGCCACCGTGATTTAAATTTAACTGCACCTTATGCGTTCTATACGGTGATTTGTCTTTTATGTCGCGGGAAAATGTAAAATAACATGGAATTTGTGTAGTAGTATGAAAAGTTCTCATTTCGTAGTAAAGTTTCACTCAATAAAAACCATATTCCGTTTGCGATAACAATAAGAAGTGCTTTGGGTTTTACATATTTAAGTTCCCCAACGATATCGTCTCGGGGAATTCCATGAATTCTTTTATGCCGAGCAAATGGATTGCGCTTAGCTTAAACATACATAAAATAAGTAGTTGTTCAGTGAGAACAGTGCCTGTCGACTGTGAACATACAATGTTCTTGTTACACGGTGTTGGCGGGAGGCGGCGGGCGGCGTGTTTGTGTTGTCGGTATCGAAGGATCTAGTGTTGTCCCACCCGTCCGGCCACCCGGGACAGGTAGCCGGGAGCATGCCGCCGGGATTCCCGAGACGTCACCCGCAATCCGGGAACTTCCTACAGTAAATATTTTTGAAGATGAATGGTTTAGTGGGCGCCCGACCCGACTCGTCGCCATTCAATAATGAATGCCTTTTAGTTCTCGCGTCGTCATTCATTGTTGTTTAGCCCTTTTGCTTGTTCGACAAATTTTAAGGCTGGTTCTCACATAATTAAATGTGATTTATGCTATTACAAGAGACCCTCTTCTCTGCAGTCGTGATTAGGTACATCATAATGTTTCACAAATACTCCTAACACTCCCCTCGCTGAATCATTCGCTGAGTCAGATTAGTGCATGTTCCAAACTAATGCGGAGATTTTCTTTTGAGTATTACCGTTGCACAAACATGAACTACGCACGAATGAGCTGGGTAGCCATTAATCTGTTCGTAGAACTTCTTAATAATTGCTACGCGATAAGTAGTCGGGTTTGAAAAATAAACAGACGTTGTTTTATCGCATTTAAAATAAATCAAGCTGGGAAATTGTAAGCAGATTTATTTTAAATCGGTCATTTACATAATATCCTAATCCTATCCTACATAATATGATAAATGCGAAAGTGAGTTTGTTTCTTCGTATGTTTGTTTGTTTCTTACGCTTTCACGCTGTAACGGCTGAACGGATTTGGATGAAATTTTCCACATTGGTAGACCATGACCTGGATTAGTACATAGGATACCTTTTGTCCCGATATTCCCACGGGATCGAGACGAAACCGCGGGACGCAGCTAGTTATAATATAAATTTAAATTAAGTGCAGCAAGGTCATGAAATAGTTTTGTCCGATTGGATTGAGGAGCCATCTCTCGTATTTAAACGCGAATACTACCAATATTTTGTAGGAAATTAGCCAAATTTAAAGGCCCGATCCTGGGATTTGTAGTAAATACCTTAAAAAGATGCAGGATGTTTTTTTTTTACTATAACCCTTCCGATGCCTGTGTTGCCAAGGGCTTCGGTAACCCTTTCGTACATACCGGACGTTTAATCTCGAAAACAAGCCGTTTTGAAAACTTGGTAGAAATTACTAGCGTTTTGTTTATGCGTACAAAATCTGAACAAAATGGGTTTTGTACGGCTGAATTTGCGATAGAGCCTACAAAGCTTTGATTTATCATAAAAATCCATAAATTTCACCGCCCTATTTTTCGGAAACTAATCAGCGAATTAAAACATATTTTTAGTATTACATTATCCGAATTTGTAGTATGAAAATAAAAAGGAGAAACTACATAATTTTGGCAATAAAACACATTTTATGTGGCTCCTCAATCGTCTGACAGTGGCGCGAAAAAGTTGCGGAAATGAGATTCCTTCTTAATATCACACCGGTATTCTTTCAATAATGTATACTATGAAAAGTACACCCACAATACGCCAATTATATTCAAGTCACATAATAGGTAATCCAACTAGACGTCAATAGTTCTGCCGCGCTAACGAAAAATACAATAACTCATTTTGGACGATTTTGAGTTATATAGTTTGAGTTATTCGGAATTCGCTAAATTCACTGATTCCGAATATATATAATATATCTTAAAATCATCCAAAATCGAGTTATTGTATTCTTTGTTAGCGCGGCAGAGTTGTTGTCGTAGTTTTTTTGCTGTCCCTTTTTTGTTTTATTTTTATTTTTTTACTTTTTGTCATTTTCGACATGGGTCACCTTAAACGTCCTGTAACGTTTTAAGGGATTTTACTACAAATTCCAGAATCGACAAATTCGGCTAATTTACTACAAAATATTGGTAGTTGCTTCTCTTCTTCTGATCATATCAAACCCTTGTTTGATATGATTATTTTTAATATAAGACATGACTCCTCAATCCATACGGACAGAAATACGAGTAGGTATTTCGAAATTAAATTTAATCTAGAAACATTTTTTATTATTATTTATTTAAAATTATCTTGTATAACAGCATTAATACGATCTACATTTTTATAACCATAACAGCCCAAGAACAGCAATAATAAAAAAAATATGCAGTCACGGGGACTTTTTTTTTGGTTGGGAAATTATGAAATAACTTCTCCCGCTCTGGGCGGAGCGGGAGGGTGTATCAGACTCTTAGTGACTAAACCCCACCCGTATTCCTTTCGTTGCCTGTGTTACCAGGGCCACGGTATCCCTTTCGGAGTCATGGGGACTGCCGACAGAAGTGAAAGCTTAAAACTTTGGAATAACATATGCGTATACATGTACACAGGCCGCTTCGCGTCGCGAGTCTGGCGTAACACGTCACATTAGCATGTCGGTGACGCGAACCCATAAGGTTTGCCCCTACTAAAAATCTTTCAACGCGGCTAAAGAAGTGTTCACTTAAAAAAATAAATAAACAAAATTAATTTCTATTACATCTTCTCGATTACTTCTTCTATTCAATCTTCAATGTTAGTGTACAGAAAACTACAAAAATAGTACGGTGACTCATTTGCTCCTACGCATTACCCATACATACTGAGCACATAAAACATCAAGCGGACACCGATTGCCTATTTGCTATTTTGTTCTCGTTTCTATAAAAAACGTACGTAATATGGATGAAATCTCGCACATTACATAAACGTTTTATTTTTTTATTTATTCTACGGTTTGCGCGCGTCACTATTAATAAATGTAAGTTTCCACGATGTGTATTCAATATGTATTTATAAGGTTTTCTGGTTTTGCCTGCACTTACTTACATAACATTTTCATTTCCATTGAATGATTGAATTTCCTAGCACATGTCTAGACGTGACTTTGTAAAATGTATATATTCGTACACGTTTCTTCAATGATTTAAAAGGTTATTGATGAAATATTCCAGTCAATTCAATTTATCCCGTCCTTCTTCTTACTCATCCTTTTCCAAATCTCCATTTCCCGCCAATAAAAGGTAATCTAAATTCAGTTTTACCCTTGCTATGGCATGCGGTATTTTGAAATTGGTAATTTTAAGACAGAGCCTATGTACAGCTTTGGCAAAATACCTTTCACCAAATTCTATCATTAACACTGAAGAACTAAATAAGTATTTACGTTCTTATATTATTATTGAACTACCAAAACTGGTAACTTTATATCTGTCACCGTAAGATTTGTGAGAACCGTTAGTATATAGTATATAATCTATCGGTATTATTTCGAAATGGGTTAGGTTAGGTTAGAATTAGAACTATGACCGACAGCGCGCGAGCCGAGCGAGCGAAGCGAGCGCTACTTCCAAGTTGCTCGCAGCTAGGCGGGCTATTTATTATTAGCGTAAGGTACGTTACTTCGGAAGCAAGTTTAATATCAGTTCACAATTTGTCGTTTTCCTATAGATAGATATAAACTATCGAAAAATTATGCGTTCAATTGTAAATGGTTTGTTGCAGTTCACAATTTTTCGACAGTTTACAATCTAACGGAAATCATACCGATAGATTATAAACGAACGAAGTTCATAATTATACGGTGACATATCGAAAGAAAAATACCTTCATGTAAGTCAATCCTCCCGTCGAGTGCCCGGCTGGGACTCAACCCACGCAAGCCTATCTCTATTACAAGTCCCAGCAAATTAAACTCAACCTTTTTGTTTCAGGTAAGACTCGTTGAAAATCGTTTGAGCAGTTTCTTTTGACGCCAGTAAGTATATTATATTATATACGGTAGACGAATATCCGAATATCCCTTTCATTTATGTCAATAAAGGGAAATCTTCGGAGAGCTACCGAACAATATTTTTTACGACTTTTTTCCTTATCTCGTGACTGTAATTTATAGACAAATCAGCGTTATCATAAGCACGTTATTATCTGATAAATTCGCTGTTTCCGCTCCATGTGTTCGCTTTTATCTAATGCTAATAGAAGGGAAGTTATCGTCGTTTATTATCAGGTATTTTTGTACGTTTTTGTACTCATTTTTTCTAATAATATAACTCTAATAAGGGATTTTCGTCAGGAAAAAGGTCGGTCGGCTTCATCCTAACTAATATTATAAGTAAATGCGAAAGTGAGTTTGTCAGTTTGTAACGCCCTGACGCTAAAACGGCTAAACGGATTTGGATGAAATTTGGCACATGGTAGACCATGACCTGGGTTACTTTTATCCGGTATTACGATCCCGTGGGGTGATTTCTGACCTCCACGCTGGCGAAGCCGCGGGCAACTTCTAGTAGATTATATTTTTAATAAAATGGGCTAGCGAATGAATAAAAATATAGTACACACGGCTACATATCAAGCTATCCATTTCCACTATAAGCTGACCTCTCATTGTACGGAAATCCTATACAATGCGAGATCAGCATAAACTGTAAATGTATAGCTTGATATGTAGCCATGTGCACCTACTGAAAAACCCTGGGTTTTCCTCAGGCCGCGTGAAAGCGATAAATACTTATATTATTTAAATAAATGATTATTTCAGTACAAAATTTGCAATATGGAAAATCCACATTCAACTTTTGTGAGCCTTAATAAAGAAAGAATAACGCGTTATTAATTATTAATATTATTGTGGTTTTCAATTCATATTATTGCACTTACAGCATCAATAATTCTGCACTCAATGAATGCCTACCTACTCGATCTACATCACTATTCACGATACATTCTATATAAATTTCCATAATCGCTATCAATCAGCTTCGCGATAGTGTAGAAGAAGAATAATCAGTCTATAATATCCCCACTGATGGGACACAGGCCTCCTCTCTTCGAGAGGGAATGCGCTATAATCTACCACGCGGGCCCAGTGCGGGTTGGTAGACGTCACATGTCTTCGATTTTTTTATTCTGGGACATGCCGGTTTCCTCACAATGTTTTCCTTCACCGTTTTGAGAGCAGTGGTGATGAAATTATTTACACTAAGCAAAGCTCCTGCCTTGGTTCGAACGCACGACCTACAAACTCGTATGGTTTGCCAGATCATATCTAACATGATTTTACAGTAGGTATCTGCAGAATATTAGGTCGACAAGCGAAACGCAAAGTTGATAAAGTGTCTTTCTTTCAACTCCAAATCTATTTAATGCTTTCCAGTATTCAGTATTCTAATAAATGTTTTAGAATTAATTAAATATCTTTAAATATTTCAACTTGTCAACACACAGTTTTTAGGGTTCCGCAGTGGCGGTACCTTCATATAAGCCCAAAAGCCCGGCCATGCCTTACTAAAATGCTCGATAGAGAATTTATTGTACCTAACCAGTAGTTTATGAGAAAATTGCGATGATACATACGTAGATACGTAGGTACCTACATACTCAGTCGAAAACTGAACTTTCTTTTTTTGAAATCGGTTGAAATTTTATTGGGCTTGCGTTATTTTGAAACCCTAGGCACGCCACTGGGGTTCCGTAGTCAACAGTTTTGCCATATCCGTCTGTCTGTCTGTCCCCGGCTTAGCTCAGAGACTCTTCTTCGACTTCTCTTAGCCTACTAGAAAGTTGTAATTTGGCATGGGTACATATATTAACCACACCGACAAAGTGGTAAAATAAAATCTTGAAAGTAATTTCTGTAACGTACAAAAAAAACAATGCATCCCCACTTTAAGTGCAAGAGTGGATCCCTTGCAGTTAAAGTGGGAATGTTTTCTTTTTTCGTTTTTCCCATGGTGTGGGGTATCGTTGGGGGCGGGTACAATAATAATAATAATAAAATAATAATATAGCCTTTTATTCAGATCTAACTACTATTCTAGTACATATAAAAAAATAAACTTAAAACTAGTCTAGTACCTATTGGTTTCTTGTCGGAAAAGGCCTCCTCCAACCTTTTCCATTCATGACTTTCTTGAGTCACTCTGTTCCACGACACTCTGCCACTTGTCTAATGTCGTCATCCCACTTTTTCTGTGCTCTACCTCTTTTTCTATTACCTTTTCCAGGGCACCATCGTGCCACAAATTTGCTCCATTTATCTTGTCCTCTCATCGTGTGCCCTGCCCATCGCCATTTGAGCCTTCTAATTTTGCATGTACCTAATGTCCATGACCTTTGTCATTTACATATTAATTATGTATTATTAATTATTATTATTACATCTGCATCAACATTATGTACATATTATTCTGATAGCACGGTTTCAACCTTAGACAGATTCTTCACATTTCGATTCAGGGATCCGTTTGCGTATTATTACTTAGGCTTTAAAATGAAAATTTTTGTTAGATTCAAGTGTGTGTGTCTCGTCCCCCCGTCCCCCCGCTGGCTAAATGGTTGAAGAATTGACCGTGACGTAAGTATATCGATGTGTGGCATGTTTTTCACTTACAATGTTAAGGCGCTGACAAGACCCAATTGACAAAAATGGGCTTCTCTTAAGAAAAAAAATTGCCAAATCTGTATAGTTTGTGGTAGCGGAAAAAATATATGTTATATTTGAACATATTTCCCAGAACTTGGTTGTTACCAAAACACGTTTTAAAAACAAAATCTCGATACAAACTAACGTTAAACTAACCTCTTACTTTGAGTTCTAATCCAAAATATCTGTATTAAATATCAACATACGTTACGTATTTAATTAATAACAAGAACGTCTTATTTGAATGCAGAACTTGGTTGTTTTTTATTTTCGATTACTCAACTCAATTTTGAGTAAATACATAATTACTTCATATTTTGCAATAAATTACAAGCGTTGTGTCATCGCTCTTCTCTTTCTTTTCTATGCAATCTGACAGGGACCGCGGTTTAGAGGTTGTCAGCGTCTTAAGTCAATTTTTGGAATAAATTCATCCCACCTATGAAAGCACCAAGTGCGTGTCGGACCACGCACAATGAAGGGTTCATTGTGCGTGGTCCGACACGCACTTGGCCGGTTTTTCATACCTATATGAAAAAATTACATAAAAGCAATCATGGATCGATTTAAAAATGAATCAACATCCGTAACTCGAATGCTTACATCCATTTGAACGAATAAATGTTATCTTCTCCGAAGCTTTGAGGAGCATTCGGAAATCCGCTCTGGCTTTATAATTTTTATAATGTCGGCGTGATGTTTCGCGGAACCCGCTTATGACGTAGGGCTAATAAGATGACATAGGGTTGCACGACCCACCGCGATCCGTTTAACACACGATTTTTATATGAATTTGAAACAAAATAATCCGCATCAACAATTTATTCATATTTTTATATACCCGTTATTTATGTTTACACGATAAACACAGCTATTTTGATAAACGCTTCACAATGTTGTAAGCCGAAAACCCGCAACGTTTATTTCTGGTTAAAAACAGAAGCCGTATAAAATGTTTCCGAAAATTCGTCACATTGCTCGTTTATAGCAACTATTATAGCGACCCATAAAACGAACCGCTCACAAACATACTCTTTTTAGAGGATAAAACAATTTTGTTTATATTTATGGCAACCCTAGGAAAGTGAGTGAATGCTCGCCAGTTGGACCTCTTTGTTGGCACAATCAGGAATAAAAACACATCCCTGTTTGTGTCCGGTTCCGGACGGGAATATTGCCGGACGAGAGCGCCGGACGCACCAATCGTCTCACTCCCTTACGCACTTATACAGTTTTACATATATGATCATCAAAAAAAAAAAGATGTCATGAAAAATGGAGCACTTGTCACGTGACATGCAATAGGGAAACCAGTTACTGTGTCACTTATCGAGTGTTTAAGTTATGAGTTTTCAGTTTCAGAGTAAAGGCTTCAGCAGACTGGGGTGACAAGCATATTGCTGCCTGTCGCGCCCGCGATAATGCCCCAGTCTGCTGAAGCCTTAACAGTATTGACAGAATATACAGTCAGCTTTTGATTCAATTTTCAAACTGTGTAAAGCGTTATATGGTTTTTCTGATAGACCATTCATAGAAGCATCACATCGAGGATTCAATTTGTTTCCGGAAAACTGCACATAGTACGCCGGGCACCTTGTCAGACTTATACTGGAATCGGCCCAGTGTTGGTGGACAACAGTACTCAACTCTGTACCTTTGTCTGCACGTTACCCTTTGTCTGTACCCCATCGCGGAATACAGGCACTTCTACAAGGTGTCGTTTTGCCTCGTCAAATTCAAGGAGGTAACTATGCCAATGATTCTCGGCACGAATCAATAATAAAATAAGTAGGTCTTTTTTTTTCTTTTTTTTCTAAATTTCGGTAATTGGCATGTGTGGGACGGGACACGCATGTTAAAACGCGGCCCGTGTGATACTAACTATCCTTTTACACACACACACTACCGCATACGCAACGGGATGATTCTGTTCTGTGTAAGTGGTGTATTCTAAAATACTGTAAAACTTAAATAACTCAAAAAACAAGTATTTATTAATTATTGAGCAGGTATAGTAATTTTATTTGAATATATACGTCTTTCATAGCAGCTTCCTGAAATTTGACGAAGATGCAAAACGACACCTTGTATTTAATGTAACTCTATGCTTCCATGTGTACAGACTTGAATAATATTTTTTCACTGTTCGGGTAAGCTAAGCTTAATGACGACTCATAAAGGCAGAAACTACGTAAATAAGCTTAATGAACAACTTATTTGGAATCTGCTCAGACATATAGAGAAATGATGCGCTCAAAACAGTTTATGTAATAAGCCTTTTCTACTGGCTTTAATATACTACGTTTGTATACTTTAAAGCTCACTTGCATAAAGTCAGTTGAGTAGGTAATCCTAATGTTACGTCATCCAACACAAAATACTTATAACATCACGCCTTGTTTCTCCGAGGGGTTAGGCAGAGATGTACCTGTAGTCATCCACATTTCGCCAGTTATGTTTAAGTCCCATGTAATAGGGGGCGAGCCTATTGCCATCAACCGGGTACAACTCCAGACTCCGGGCTGCTACTGAGAAAATCCAGGTAGAAAAAACCTAATAACCCTTTGCCCGAACCGGGAATCGAACCCAGGACCTTATGCTCAGCAGTAGCGCTGGTGACCATTAGTCCAACGAAGCAGTCATCCAGCACATATGTACATATGTGCTGGATGACTGCCTCATTGGACTTATTATATTAGGGAACGAACAAATTATAGTCTTGAATACAAAATATACTAAGTATAGATATATTTTATACATAGCATAATCAGCATATAATGTTCCCACTACTGGGACACAGGCCTCCTCTCTGCGAGAGGGAGTGGGCCGCAATCCACCACGCGGGCCCAGTGCGGGTTGGTAGATGTCACATGTTTTCGAATTTTTAGTTCTAGGAGCGGTTTCCTCACGATGTTTTCCATTTTATTCATGTATAAAATTATCAAAATTGATCGTAAATTGCGTCTTCATAAAACAGTACTTAACTTGTATTTACCCTGAATGAAACAAAGTTAACTAACTATTCGTGTTAAAACCAGCTACCTGCAGCTCCAGTAATACGCTTCTGAAACTTACGTTACAGTAAACAGTACCTACCTACTCAGCATATTTGGTTTTGAAATTTTCGTAAACACGCGATTAACGTCCTTCAATGTTTGCATAGGTACAAGGATTGTGCTTGAAAAGTATGTTTCATTGTTTAGTTAGTAGAACTAGCATGTACTAAGTTTTGATTCAAAACAATTTCAATATACTATTTCTATCGCGTTTTAAGGGATCCGTACCCAAAGGGTGAAACGGGACCCTATTACTAAGACTCCGCTGTCTGTCTGTCTGTCCGCCTGTCACCAGGCTGTATCTCATGAACCGTTATAGTTAGACAGTTGAAATTCTCACAGATGATGTATTTCTGTTGCCGCTATAACAACAAATACTAAAAAAAAACAGAATAAAATAAATATTTAAGGGGCAAGAATACAATAGACATGATTTGTTTGCCGTTTTTATAGATAATGGTACGGAACCCTTCGTGTGCGAGTCCGACTCGCACTTGGCCGGATTTTTTTTATTTAATTAGGCACTATCCACTATAGTCACCATGTTTAAGGTCAAAACATGTGTATTTTGCACCAAACTGACAAAAAACCAAAACTGTTTTATAATAAAGACTCGTGCAGATTGGCGCGATATCGTGGGCGCGACAGACAGCGTGACGCGCAGCGCGATACTTTCCATGAAGTTTTCATAGAAGTTGTGCTACTAGTGTCGCGTCGCTCGTGGAGGCGATCGGCGGCAGAGACCTCTCGCGTCCGGCCCTGGTTCAGGCCATGGTACGGAGCGAGAGGGCATGGGCAGCCGTCACCTCCTTCTGCGAAGCAGTAATGCTCGCGAAGGAGGAGGCGGGAC
This sequence comes from Atethmia centrago, assembly GCA_905333075.3. Lineage (NCBI taxonomy): Eukaryota > Metazoa > Arthropoda > Insecta > Lepidoptera > Noctuidae > Atethmia > Atethmia centrago. The sequence continues at coordinate 14,068,165 of HG995381.1, read as the reverse complement.
GGTTGAGGGAAAGGCAAGTTTCGCGCCCTCTCGCCCCTAGCCGCCGCAGGAGACTCCCTGGGCGTCGGGAATCCCGGGCGGATTTCCGGCCACCGTAGGCGCGGGCTTGCGGACGGTGAGCAATGGTTAGCTCACCGTCCGGTAAGGACCAGGCCCGGGTTGACGGTGCGTCGTATTCCACGCGCGCCTCAAAGAGATGTCGTCAGCACAAAAGTAGGGGTCCACTAGGGCCGATGCCTGCCGGGGTCGCGGGAAGGTACTTATGTGTCACCGAGGCCCCTGGCAACACAGGCAACAGGAAGGAATACGGGTGGGTTTTAGTCAGTAAGAGTCTGACACACCCTCCCGCTCCGGCCAGAGCGGGAGAAGTTATTTGATGATTTCCCACACAAAAAAAAAAAAAAGTGTCGCGTCGCGCCTGTCTGCTCAGCCTTAAGGTTCCTATGATGTATGATTTTGATTGTCTTTTATCATTTTCTGCAGCAAAGCATCTGTTGCTGCAGAAAATGGTAAAAGCCATTTAGTTGTTGTATATTGCATCGACATTGTTTTAAAATCCATCAGCCATGACATTTCAGTCGTAAAACCTGGGATGTGGATACACTACATATATACTACCAAAGCTCCTCATGTCACCTCTACCTACGTGATTCTGTCAGGAGTATTGTAAATTCAATAAAAGCCATCAAAAATAACACAATCGTCATCCTACATCGAATTACAACAGCTACACTTCAACCTGAATGAATAAAATAATACCTGAATGAATACAATAATAGTTTTATCACGACTAAAAAGGTTAAAGTCAATGACTTATGCTAAAATAATAATTGGATCCGGAGGTCGTTTACTTGGGTGATGTAATTAATTTGTGCGAAACAACAGGAGATCACAACCATTTAGTATCAAGTAAACAAGTTTTTTGTTTAGCTTTACTCACTCTTAAAGCCCTTAAAGCTTAGCATACATAGCATAGTCAGCCTATAATGTTCCCACTGCTGGGACACAGGCCTCCTCTCGAGAGGGAGTGGGCTGTAATCTACCACGCGGGCCCAGTGCGGGTTGGTAGATGTCACATGTCTTCGAATTTTTGGTTCTAGGACATGCCGGTTTCCTCACGTTGTTTTCCTTCACCGTTTTGAGAGCAGTGGTGATGAAATTGCTTAAAGCTTACTTTAAAATAATCGTTTGCCGTTCAACACAACACTAATTTTATTACTCAGATAAAAAAACATGATCACTTTTAACAATAAATGCGTGGAACTCGGCACTGACCTATAACCACGTTCTCTCTGCACTTAAATCAGGAAATAAATCATTACTTTACCTGTGAGACATACAATTTATTCACACAACTGATTATATTGTTCCTCATTCTAATTACAACACACTTGGCCGGTTTCTCGAACAAAAATTATCGCAAAATTAAATGTCAAATTGTCACGCCCGCGTGAACTACTGGGACTGGCCGTTGGTAAATCATTCAAACTATCACAGCAGTTTACGCGTACTTGACAGTTTTTCGATGTTCGTTCCACAAGAGACATACAGCCTAATACAGCTTAAAATGTTCCCAATGTTGGGTCTTAGTCCTCTCCAGTGGGCCGTATTCCACAACTCGGTGCGGGTTGGTGAATAGCATAAACGTCTTAGGATGTTAGCTTCTAAAACATGTCGGATTTTCTTTACGATGTTTTCTTTCACCATCCTTAGGTGTCCATTTTAGGTGCATTGGCACCAAATAACAAACCCAATACCTATGTAACTCCGTAAGTCCGTGCCGATACCACTACTCCTGCTGCTTCTAATTATAAAGGTGCGCTCAAATGACGCGCCCCGTAAATCGGAAGGCGCGAAGTGTGAACTAACAAGGTAAATGGATCGCGAGCAAGGATCAACAGGCTCACGCAGATGGGACGTCTCTGCGTGCTAGTTTAACTTGTTATTTCGTTATGCTATTTTCAAGCAGAAAAGGATGTAAAATGTATGTGTGGATGTTTTCTTTCCTAATTAATTGGAACTTCGTTTTGAGTTTACCCTCATCTTTCATGTTTCTCCATTTGCTTCGATTCTGTGAGTGGTTGAAGAGAAGCTACGTTCACTCGCTAACACTTCCAGTTGTGACCATCACTTAGCGCCTCTGGGTATTTTGCAGCTCTAATACAGGTAGGTACTTAAATCATTTCTCTGGGTCTAACGTCATTGCCTCGGCGTTTTCTTTTGTTGGTCGCCAGGCTCTGTATTCTGGCTTACAGAAGTTGCAATGCTAAGGGGAAGAAGAGAACTTGACTCAAAAATAGTTATGTGTTAGTGTTAAGTTTAAACTAAAACTTCAAATGATGTATTAATTCTATTTTGCGTTAAAATTCGAGTCTTCTTTTATTCTACTCGTATTATAATCTCATGATTAGAATAAAAAGTACAGTCAGCGATATCTAATCAGTCTCAATTTTCTTTTATCAGCTGTTGTCTTATCTGTAATTTGAATCAGCTGTTTTAATAAATCTTCGAGTGAAAAAATAACGATGAATTATTCTCTCTGAAACCTGTTCTTTCTTGGTTTAATTAATTCAACGATAATTTATAGAAATATAAATGAGCTTATTAATATTCGTATAAATACTTAGGTATAATTGAACGCCTACCTACTCTATTTCATTTTGTACGTGGTAGGAATAGTACGCGTCAAATTTTATGGCGGCTCTGAAGTGCGCTACTCGCTGCGCAGTACCCCACCCCTCACCCCCGCTGACCCATGAATTCGTTACTGCGCAGTGACTCGCCTCATGTTCCTAGCCGCCATAAAGTTTGAATCGGGCATGTAACATTTTGTTACACAAATTATTCAACATTTCGTTATTTATATACCATACCTTCAGTACCCTACTACCTACTTGATTAATATTTAATTAATTCTAATAACATTGTTAAGAACTATTATTTTTAAAGATTTTAGATAAGCAGTATGGTTTTGTAATTCATTACTTAGGCATATAACATTTTCCGCGTACCGGAAAACGTAGCGTTGGAAGGCCTCACACAAGGTGGACCGATGACCTTGTGAAGGCCGCAGGAATGCGCTGGATGCGGGAAGCACAGAACCGGTCGAAGGGGCGGTGCTTGGGGGAGGCCTACGTCCAGCAGTGAACGTCTTTCGGCTGAAATGATGATGATGATAATATTTATCATGTTCGATTTACCTACCCGTGTTTATCCCGTTTATGCTTTTACTCACGTAGACGATACAGATTCGGTATTTCCCGATACGATTCGCAGTCCGCTCCGTTTGAGTCCGGGTCGGGGCAGTCCCGAAACGTAAACCATATTTAAATTTGTTTTGTCTCGTTACGGTTACAAAATTCCCATAATCACACATACATTATCAGCCTATAATATTCCCACTGCTGGGACACAGGCCTTCTCTCATTGAGAGGGAGAAAAACCCATTCAGTCGAATTCAACACATTGAATTTGAAATAAAATTGAGTGTTTAAGCAGGAATGTAAGTTCGTCAGTGGTTCTAAGAAACACTAAAAACATAAAACAAGTAAATAAATACTTAGTTAAAAACTTTAGTTAATTTAGGTACTTATTCGTTCAAGTTTCAAACTAAACTTCACTTGCACGATCTTATTAAAACTGAATAGCTGGACCGAAGAAATTAACTGGAAAACTGGTATTTGCCAATTTTAAAAATAAATCATTTATTGAGCTACTGTTTTCAAGTATTTACCTATACTTATCTTACCTTATTACGTTTTCATCTGGTAGATTAATTTAAACTATTTATAGCAGACCAATAAATGGGTCTTAATTTTTATAACTCATTATTCATCAACAATCAATCAGCAAGTGATAAAACTCCTTACAAATAAACTTATTCCATAACCACCGGGCTCAGAGTAACAAAAACAGTACAACAAAACAAAACCAACAACAGATAATCTGTGGCGCTAACTATTCACAGACTATAGACTATTGCCTCGTGATAGAGTCGACGAGCGATTTCGCAGTTAACGGTCCTGACTCCGACCGTTAAACTGGTTCCGTACTACTACCGTTTGTACCTGCCGAGATTCGAATTTCGAACCCCTAAGCTTCCGTATACAGTAGGCCACATCCTATTATTATTTAGGGACCTACATCTTACCTCTTAACGGTTTTTCCGAGGTGGTTGCGGTATACTAACCTTAATGATGGAACGTCATAGTGATGTGCCCTTATTTATTTTATTATTGTAACCGTTGTTGTCTATTGTTATGTTGTACCGTTCTTCTCGATTGTCTGCAATTAGATGGTTATCATATTTGCTATTTTTTATACACCCTTTCACTTTTTAAACCGTGTTGAAGATCGGTAAGTAAGTAGTGTTTTATGCGATTGTGATATAATAATTATATTTTTTAAGTACGTAGTACTTACTACTCGTTCCTGGAGGAATTGGCGGGATAAGCTGGATAGCTATAACAGTACCCCGGAAAAAGTAAAAGTCGAGGGGCGTTTAAATCTCTGTTCGCTTATCAAATAAATAACACACTTTATTTATGTGTCCTTAAGATATAAACTATAGCAATTAAGTCTACGCCACAATGATTCGCATTAATTAAGATAGGAGTTCATAGGAGCCAAACCGCTTAAAGTCAATTATAAACGCTCATATTAATTAGTCAATTTAGTGGATAATGCTAATTATAACGGAGTTCTATTTAATTGACTTGCCTGGTTCAAGTAAAAAGTATCAAGGAGGCATAGATACAAAGAATGGTCTCTGTAGTCCCATGAAACATGAGGCTCCAGGGACTAGTGCGAATCCTTGGGTTCATTCGAGCAATCGAGTCTGATTTAACCACGCTGGGGTCGGTGCATTTCATTTATTCATTCATTCATTCAAGGAGGCATAGATACAAAGATACTTTCTTAAGTTTTTTGATTATTTAGATTTATTCCAGAAGGACAAATCTCTTATGAAAACTTTCATATGGAACAAATCTAACTTAGAGAGATGTATTAATGATTTTAATTATTATTATTCTGTAAATACATATTTGTTGTGGTCGCGAATCACATTCTAATCAAGATACAACCTGACACTGACCTGCAAATTGTAAAAAACGTAAGAAATTTTGAATTTCGCGGGCTACCACTGCGGATCCACCTTATGGGTTGGGCAATTGACCTTGTTTATACAAAATCAAGTCGCGCGAACGCCGCGCCGCCGCCGTTCGGTTTCATAGGGAATATTTATTTTTAGTAACGAAAATATGAATATTTGAAAAAAATCACAGATTGAATTATAGACAAGAAAATAGTCTGTTCATACAAAAAAAAATCATGAAAATATCTTTCGTAGTTTGAAAGTAATATCGTTTTTTATGCTATGGGTAGACATTACTTCCTGAATTTATTTCATAAAGTATTTTACTACAATACTTAAATATTCACACATAGAATTGATGTGTATGCGTTCTAGTTTAAAATACATTTTTTGCATAACTTATTTGCATTATATAAGGCGTAATAACACGTATTTAAAATACACTAAAATCATATATCTGCGCCTTAAGATAAATTTGTAGGTCGGATATAAATACACGTGGATAAATAAAAGCATACAAGAAAAGTTTGAGAGGGGTTTACATATTAGGGCCGCTTGAAAAATTTTCTTGGTGGAAAAGCTTTAAAAGCTTCCCTTACCTACAGAGGCATGTTGAAGTGTCGTTTGACGTATGACGTTTCAAAGTTTGTTGCTAACAAACTTTGAAACGTCATAATAGTAGGTACCTATGTACTTATAAAATAATGAGAAATTGCTTATTTATTTCTGTTCCCTTAAAAATTCTATCGTTTATCTACTTGTTGTACAAACTTTATCACACAAACATACCACATATATTATCTTGTCTATGTGTCAACATTACTTGTTCCTATACAAAATTGTTCAACAGCAATATAAATATTTACATAAACATAAGTGAAATAAACAATTTACATGCTGACTTAGCAATGAAAGAAAAACAAGATTTATCGCCTGCCTGTCTTGCTGTTAAAGTCGTAAGTCAATTGAGTAGAATGTGTTACTTAACCATACATTGGCACCAACCAATAACCAACCATTGGGGCCAGCTATTGAAGCCAAAATCCAAGATAGACAAATCGCTTGCGCCTGAGTTTAAGTTTTATCTTCTAACCAAAAACGTTGGCTCGTCGTTGGGTCAATTTGTTAGTACCAATATTTCTTGCCCATTTAATGGTGTTTAAAAACAACCAGTATGCCACGCTAGGCAACACATTAAATAAATGAATCATAAAATAAATGCCTAGTTTGTAATTGTGTGATAATTGTCGGAAATTTAAGGCTCCCGCAGACAGGTGCGACGCAACATCGCGACGCGATACGAGTAGTAGCACAATTTCTATGACTACTTCATGGAAAATTTCGCGCCCGCGATTTCGCGCCAGTCCGCACGAGCCTTTATTCCAGTTTATTGCAATTCGCTGCCTCTGGGATTTTCCGTGAATTTTATCCTGATGTATTTAATTATAAGCTATTATGTGCTCTCTGTGCGTTTAATCTGTGATTTAATAAAACACGTTAGGTGCTTTAAATGGTCCAGGTTTCAGATAGATCAGGGAATTAGCTCCGCCTATCAAATAAGATTAGAAGAAATAAATAACTACGGCGTTCATCGTGGGGGTTCCACAATTAACGATTGCACAGATCCATATTCCGACATTTAATATTCAGTAGTCCAACAAATTGGTATTAGCACCAATATACATCGAACAGACGATTATAACTGTTCAAAAACAAACAGCAGTCTAATTCCAATCTCTTAAGAGGAAGCTGACCGTTATTCCTATTGATAACTCTACACCGGAAGACTAGAACATAATTTAATACTTGATCTTCGTCGAACGAGCCTTGAATGTATCTCGGTACTTCCTCTTCCTTCAGTAGCTACGTAGGTAGACCGCACGTAACCGTCACATTCCAGCTTGTATTCATCCGCACCACGACGGTGACATACTCAGATAAAATTTGACCTTAACCGCTCTACAGTCTTGTTATCAGTCAACGACAAATATTTTGATTGGGCAGGGCTGCCCTGCTGACGTTATTTGAAAGAGTTGAAAATTTGTTTATTTTTAAAAACGTTTCCCCAAAAACGTAATGACAACAGTTTTGCAGTTTTACAAATAATTTATGTTGCATTTTCTCCAGAACGCCGACTTTTTAAAAGTGCATAGTGATTGGTCAAGGAAAGCTAATGAGACACAATTGATTTTCTATTGTTTGACTCCGAATCGGTGTCGCGCGGGGCTTAACAGGTTAATGTACCTGATATATTTATATATTCTTTTCTATCGAGAAATCTTAGGATCACTAACAATAGTGATCCTAAGATTTCTGCTACTTTCTTTGTTTTTACCCGTGAGAACCTGTAATTGGCTCTGTGTAACATATACCTACAATTGTTATCCATCTGTTCTAGCTGTTGGTTCTCCTATAAATAAATAAATAAATAAATAAATAAATAGAACAAGTAAAAATTGCCGGAAACTGTTCAGCATAAAAACAATATACCTACCCCATTTAAAACTCTTTTCCACACACTTCATAGTCGTACACGTTTACCATAAATCGCTTTAACCATTTTAAATTTTATTAACCTTACCCTTTTAAAACTCGTTGGATCATGTGGCTTTTAATTTTATGTATCTCTTTTAACTTGGTAGTGCACAGCTAGGGTCGCCAGGCGTCCGGCTTTAGCCGGACATGTCCGGCCTTTTATACTCGTGTCCGGGAAAATATATACAAGTCCGGCCTGTCCGGATTTTGTTAGGCTTTTTTTCAACCCCGCCCCGCAAAAAGATGCCGAACGAAAGTACAAACTAATTTAGTAAGAACAAAATGTGATTCATAATAATATAATATATAATTAAGAGTAGTAGGTCTCAAATGAATAACAGTAATAAGTAGGTCCACAAATAAAAGTATCTTTTTTTTCTTTTATTTAATTAATAGAAAAAGAAATGATACTTTGACCACCGGTAGAACCGGTATTTAGCATGGTGTCAGGCTTTCAAGGCAAAATGACCGGCTAAATAAAATCTGTGTCCGGCTTTCCTATTGTTGGGCCTGGCAACCCTAAGCACAGCCCTAGATAAACTGTGCTAAGTAGAACCGGGCACCTTTCATGTCCAGTATCAGTATGAGTGACAAGTTGCTGATAACAATGATGTTACGCAGTTTACTGCGATTATTACTTACCTATTAGATTTAATACGTTAAAAACATACTATATATAAAACAAGAATTGACTTAGACGAAGTTGTCTATTTAACTAATTAAACAGATGCCAAAATGCTAGATAACACTTTCATGGTACGTTACAATGACATTATCTCAATTCGTTCTCGATCGCTTGAGTGACGTCTGACAGACACTGTTCCACAATTAGCAGCGCGGCGGTTGCAGATTATATAATGAGCTTGACAGAACCCCGGCTGTTAAGCGATTGTGTCATAACAATGACAATTTATTGACAAGCGACCACCCTTCGTCCCGGCGCCCCGGACCCGTTTACACCCAAATAAAAATCAACAAGCTCTGCAACAAAACTCATTATCAAAGAACAGGCGCTTTGCGGAAGACTGCCGTTATTATCTCGATGGAGAAACTCATTACTGTCATCTCGCTTCCCCGCGGGATAGCGCGGTTCGACAGCAAAGGATAGCTGCATGTCGTCGTGATCAATGGGTGCAAAAAGGTGTAGTGACGTCGACAGGATGCTCGGGCGCAGCTGGCTGGAACTTTTGTGTTTTTGTTCTTTTTCTTTTTCCACAGACAAAAAGAGTTCGTTTCGCGCGGTTTAGCTTCGAACAGCCCGCGCCTGTGTCCGTAATGGGAACGGAAAATGTTAATGAAGCTTACGCCTTAGTAGAATGCGTGTTAAATTATGCTCCTGCCGTCGAGGACTTGTAATTTGTGGAAATAATCTTTTGAAAACAGACAATTAATTTGGCGCTTTCAGAGTCAAGCTCGCATCAACAAATTCACGGATTGCGTCGTGTAATTCACAAATTATTGGAGTTATTGGCTGCGCCCCGCGGTTACGCCCGCATAAGTCTAGATCCCGTGGGAATATCGGGATGAAAAGTATCCTATGTCCTAACCTAGGTCATGGTCTACCCATGTGCCAAATTTCATCCAAATCCGTTTAGCCGTTTTAGCGTGAAAGCTTAACAAACAAACAAACTCACTTTTGCATTTATAATATTAGTTGGATTGTCAGGAACTATGAAAAAAATATGGCCTATCATCATTTACGGGGTCGCCTTCCAGTCTACTAACCAAATTGTGTTGCACATCGCTGTTCTACTTGGAGCAACTGTCATCTTACCTTAACAGGCCAAACTAGGTCATACCAATACTCTAAGGTCAGTCTAGTTGTCAGAGTAGCTATCTCGCTACCCGTAACGACTGACATAGAAATTTGTGTGACAATTGTGAACTTTCGGTACCACCCTATGTAAAATTTCTACATTTATATCTGTAATGTTTATGGTGTACATAGTAAAGAGTATTCTGTTATATTCTATTCTACCGGGTTTTGTTTAAAAAAAATGCCGTATTTTATGGATGGACTAGCTGCGCCCCGCGGTTTTCCCCCACATATATCTCGATCCCGTGGCTATTTTGGCACAAAAGTATGTCCTAATCCATGTCATGGTGAACCAATGTACATGCAACAAACAAACTCACCTTCGCATTTATAATATTAGTTAGGATTCTCGCAATTAGGTACTGGCAGGTTTGCCCCGAGGCGATGGGTTGACACCCCGCGTTTAAATTGTGTTATGAGGTTAGTCATGAAATCAATTAAAATCAATCGGGCGAGCCCTCCCTCGTATTTCCTCGTGTCATTAACAGATGTGAGATAATGAAAACATTAACTATAGGGAATTTCAAGCTCTTGATGCCGAAGGCAATAAGCCGATCTATTAAAAATAAACACTGTGATAACTTAGGTGATGTGAGCTGAATAAAGGATATGAAAATAGGCTTTTTTTTCGGGTGAGAAATTATCAAATAACTTCTCCCGCTCTAGGCGGAACGGGAGGGCGAGTCAGACTTTTACTAACTAAAACCTACACGTGTTCCTTCTGTTGCCTGTGTGTTGCCAGAGGCCACGGTATCCCTTTCGGACTTTCCCGCGACCCCGGCAGGCATCGGCCCTAGCGGACCTACCCCTTCAGACCCCGGCAGGCATCGGCCCTGGCGGACACCTTCAGAGGAAGATAGGCCAAGGATTTGTGCATTCCTATCCTTTAATCAGTCGATCTATTCAGTCAAAATCGCACCGTGAAAACGTACTTACTAACAGAATACACCGGACATGCCGGGCGAGAAAAAAATTAACACGAGATGTTATAAAACGACCGTGCATTAGGTACTTAATATTTTTAATTAAATTAATCGAGATCTATTTGATCATAGATCGAATATATAAAAAAAATCTGTATGGAAAAACCGAGACAGCAGTAGCAAAATGGGTTCAATTATTGTAACACATGACACACACAGGTTAGATCGATCTTATTATAAAGATTCCGGTCTCCAAGCCAATCATATCTATCTTCAAGGTTTAAGATAGGTACAATAATGTATTGTGTTGTGGAAATTGATACTTTGCCATGCCGACAGAGCTTTTAAAACGGTCAGAAGTCTGAACTTTAGATCCCAATCAACAGTATTTAACATTCAAATATTAAGACGCTGACAACACCTAAACTGCGGTCACTGTCTAATTCCATAGAAAAGAAAGAGAAGCGCGATGACACAACGCCTGTAATTTATTGCAAAATATGAAGTTATTATCTATTTACTCAAAACTGAGTTGAGTAATCGAAAATAAAAAACAACCAAGTTCTGCATTCAAATAAGACGTTCTTGTTATTAATTAAATACGTAACGTATGTTGATATTTGATACAGATATTTTGGATTAGAACTCAAAGTAAGAGGTTAGTTTAACGTTAGTTTGTATCGGGATTTTGTTTTCAAAACGTGTTTTGGTAACAACCAAGTTCTGGGAAATATGTTCAAAATTAACATATTTTATTTCTTAAGCGAAGCCTATTTTGATCAATTGGGTCTTGTCAGCGCTTTAAACAGCATCCTCATAAACCAGCGCAGCGGGGTAATTGCTTAACACACTCAGTAGCAATGGGTCTCACTTTGACAGGTCAACAACATTCATTGCGTTATTCACGTTGTTCAGCAGACAAATTTTTCGAACATATGAAGCAATGGACTAGGAAGATACTTCAAAATGACATATTGTGATTGATAGAGTATTACGTTAGGGTGCAGTTCTAAACTCTACGCAAAGTACTCATCATCTGCCTGCCTTTTCCCAACTATGTTGGGGTCGGCTTCCAGTGTTACCGGATACAGCTGAATACCAGTATTTTACATGGAGAGACTTCCTATCTGACCTCCACAACCCAGTTACTGGGTAACACGATATCCTTGGTAAGACTGGTTGTCAGACTTTCGTGCTTCTGACGACCCGTAACGACTGTCAAAGATCTACAAATGACAGCCGGGACCAACGGCTTAACGTGCTTTCCGAGGCACGGAGGGGTCTTGGTATGTAAAGATGGTCACCCATCCACGGAGCAACCACGGCAAGTGTAGCTTAACCTAATCGATCGACCCGTGCGGATGTTATTACTTAGCCACAAGCCCCTCTATGCAAAGTACTGAGATCATAAAATGTTTTTTTCGATTCTGGTGTAAAAGTTAAGACGTCTAGTGATGGTATCTTTGTGCCCAACGTGTTGACCCAGATCTACAGTCGGTCTTGTGCCGCTACTCAACTTGCTTGAACTTAAAATATGTATTGGTTTGCATACAGAGACTAGTCTGACTTCTACAGAGATATCGGATCTGATTGCTTAAGTATTTGTTTGTCTTTAATATGCTGTGGCATGGAATTAGTCGTTTTTATTCATGTAAATATTACTGCTCAGATTTGAAATCTCTGAATCTTTGCTCGATAATTTATTAGATTAAATGGTTTATGTTTGAAGTGAGTCTCAGTCAATCGGTAAAGGTGATACCGGGAAAACAGAACAATTTTCCTTATTCCTTAAGGCGCTGACAAGAGGCAAACGATCAAAGAAAGCTAGTCTTTAAAAAAATGGCAAATCTATATAGGTAGCGGAAAAATATATGTTAATCTTGAACATATTTCTCAGAACTTTGTTGTTCCAAAACACGAATTGAAAAAAAAACTGGATTCAAATTAACGGTAAACTAACGTTTTACCTTGTCTTCTAATCCAAAATATCTGTATTAAATACCAACGTACGTTGTATTTAATTAATAACAAGAACGTCTTATTTGAAAGCAGAACTTGCTTGCTTTTTTTATTTTCGATTACTCAACTCGTTTTTGAGTAATTAGATAATTGCTTCATATTTTGCATTATTACAAGCGTTGTATAATCGCGCTTCTCTTTCTTTTCTATGCATTCCGGAATTATGACAAAAAAACGATTTAATATTAGGTAAAGTCCCTGAATATCAAGTGCAACATTGTTATCATTATAATGCATGACAAAAATAATCTTTCAGATCAAACATCTACACAAGTTAAAGCTAATAAAATAAAAATGTTTACTCTGTAGATCACTGTATATTTCAAGTTTATCGTTATCAATTATTTTGATAAAATATATCTAATATCATAATAGGATATTTTATCTTTTTTGATTTATACCTTCACATAGTCATATTACTCAGTCAGATTTACTTACAAACGACAAAGATCATAAAAGTTCAAAGCTCGCATGTCCCTGTTATGTCTACAAATTTGCCGTAAGTATAGATCCTATACGACCTATAGACCTATACGACACTTTTGCGCCTTGCTCGTTTTTTAGTACCCCATCAGCAGAAAGCTCTACCCACTCTTTTCAGAAAACTCACAACACCTAAAATATCACGTATTTAACCTTAACATTAACTTTCGTAATAGAAACTAGTTAACTAAACTAAAATGAAAATAATATTATTCTAAAATTCTGAAAATTAGCCAAAAGCAGAACAGATTTTTACAAATAGCAAATAGCTTCATTGCGAGATTCATTTTTCACCAACGCTTTGACTGGACTAATAATAATAAGTATTGTTTTTTTGTTAATAAGCGAATAGTCTTAGTTTCCTACTGACTGATGCACTAAGCGATGACATGCACAGGCTTGCTTCGACCTTGGGCTTGCATCGATATGCGCATAATATAATCAATTTATGGTGTAATGTTCTACGTAGTCTATGTTCCATTCTGATAAGTCGGTACAACTACCGTAAATTAGTTACCCACCAATTTTCTTTTTTCATGTCTGTGCGTTTTGTAAATTGAATCCAACATAAAATAATAAAAATTATAAGTAAAGAAAACTAATATTTGTGATGTTAATAAAAAGGGAATAACGAATTAGGCTCGCCCCTGTTACGTGCGGCAATGTCGGTGTACTATAGGTGCACGTCTGCCTAACCTTTCGGGGAATACGGGCGTGATGTAATATTATGTGTAATAAATCCCGTTAAGACGCTGACAACACCTAAACCGCGGTCACAGTCAAATTGCGTAGAACAGAAAGAGAAGCGCGATGACACAACGCTTGGAATTTATTGCAAAATATGAAGCAATTATCTATTTACTCAAAATTGAGTTGAGTAATCAAAAATTAAAAACAACCAAGTTCTTTATTCAAATAAGACGTTCTTGTTATTAATTAAATACGTAACGTATGTTGATATTTAATGCAGATATTTTGGATTAGAACTCAAGGTAAGAGGTTAGTTTAACGTTAGTTTGTATCGAGATATTTTTGTCAAAACATGTTTTGGTAACCACCAAGTTCTGGGAAATATGTTCAAATTTAACATATATTTTTTCCACTACCACAAACGATACAGATTTGGCAATTTTTTTTCATAAGAGAAGCCTATTTTGGTCAATTGGGTCTTGTCAGCGCCTTAAAGGTGATGATTACCTAGGTACTTTTGTGTTAAGTTATAGAATACCATAGTCATTAATCACAATGACTGGTGGTGACAAGAATGCCTTCAAATTTAATAAACAGTAGGAAAACCTAAATAATACCTTTTTCTCTGAATTTTCCTGCCTGTAACCGCAGCTTATGAAACTGCCTCTCCCCTCTGCCCTCATGTAAACAAAAATCACTTAGATCTAGCATATATGAAGATACAGCAGTTGTAGTTTATGCTTATCTTTAATGATAAATGATTTTATTTCTGTAAGAAGGTTTGTACAAACACTTTTAAACGTCAATCATAATTAAAAAAAAAAACTAAATGAGGTCGGCGTTTCCTATCTGACTACTCTAAGAAGAAAGGCCGAAACAAACTTAGAGGTCAAAATCTAGACATAATCTTGGTCAAATCATGTGAAGACCATGTAGATTGGTGTCTGAAATGGTATTTTGAGGAAAGAACCACACAGATTGAGTGGACCTATCCAGTCAGTGCACGCATTCGTCAGTAATCATACAGCTCAACTCAGAACTTAAGACGCTGACAACACCTAAACCGCGGTCACTGTCAGATTGCATAGAAAAGAAAGAGAAGCGCGACGACAAAACGCTTGTAATTTATTGCAAAATATGAAGTAATTATCTATTTACTCAGAATTGAGTTGAGTAATCGAAAATAAAAAACAACCAAGTTCTGCATTAGAATAAGACGTACTTGTTATTAATTAAATACGTAATTTATGTTGATATTTAATACAGATATTTTGGATTAGAACTCAAGGTAAGAGGTTAGTTTAACGTTAGTTTGTATCGAGATTTTTTTTTCAAAACGTATTTTGGTGACAACCAAGTTCTGGGAAATATGTTCAAAATTAACATATATTTTTTCCGCTACCACAAACTATACAGATTTGGCAATTTTCTTTCTTAAGAGAAGCCTATTTTGGTCAATTTGGTCTTGTCAGCGCCTTAAGGATTTTGAAATATAATGTAATTACAAAAAGTCAGTCCCAGGTCGGGTCCCTTTCTGTAGCTTTTCCAAGGCAAAAAACGTGTACAAAATAGACTATTGTTTCGCATTCGTCGGTTTTTTTTGTACTGTTTCTTTTACAAACATTTCACGTACACCCACAACACCCTATTTCATCCTCGAGACTTATTCCAAAAATACTTTGGTCCTAATCTTTAATAGATACCTTATATTGGCGAACAAAATCTCCTTATGTCAAACTTTGAAGTGGGTAGATAAAGATCAAACGTCAATCTATTGTTGGAATCTTGGCCCTCCTCTACTCTGTCTCCTTCTGTCGGGGTGTTTTGTTTATTTGCATTGATTTGAATGTAACCTTGAACTTCCTCTAGCATATAAATGAATTCATATTTATGTTACGTTGCGTATTTTCAGTTGACATCTACAGGCTTAGCATGACGCTTTCTATTTCTACGAAGAATAGACACAGCTCTTTCTATACTAAGTGGCATTTTGTTTCTGCATTTTTGACATCGCACCGTAAAAATCCTTCTACAATCTGTTATTTTGTCTTTCGTTTCTAACGATCTTTGTGTAGGTCCTTTTTTATTTAGAAGGATTTCTATGGTGCGATGTCAAAAATGGAGAAACGAAATGTAATTTTGAATAGAAAGAGCTTTATCTTTTCTTCTTAGTTATAGAAAGCGTCATGCTAAACCATTTTCACTAATATACCATTTATCACAATCATAAAGTTTGCGTAGCAGATGAACACTGCTCCTATCTCCAGATTATTATTTTGCATAATTATTTCTCTTTTGACATCATGGAATTTTTCGCTCCAAGTAAAACTCACTTAACTTTTAATGTACTGTCTTTAAAAGCCTTCTCAATGTCTTAAGTTTCAACGAGCCCGATTTCTGAAATGTGATACAGATCTATCGTTTTTATTTGAAACTTTCTATTAATTTCAACCACATTTCAGGTTTAATTAGAGATTCGTTTAAGGAAATAGGGTTTAGAATGTCAACCCCTCTGGATAATCGTCTTTCCGAGACGGAAAAGCAATTCATTTAAGACAATTCCTGTCGAGCCCTAGGTGTTTTATCGATTTCAGTGGGTTTAGTTAACGTGAGTAGTAAAATGTAACGCAGTACCGAGTGACGTCAGTTCTATTTTCGCCCTGCGGAAAATCTGACTATTCCAGGAAAGATGTTTGATTTACTAAGGCTGGTATTCATTTATCAGTTAAAAGGCATACCAGTGAGTTGTGCCAGTAAATGTTTATGTCTAGACTAGACCGAGTGTAATGAGATAGTACAATAAAGTGTTTGTTGCAGTGTCGCAGTCGGTGTTCGCTAGGTACCTGCGTCAGTGGGCCACGTGCCGTGTCCACGTGGTCACTGGCGTGATGATATACAGACGGATATGTTGTGACTAACGTTCAGACCAACCGATGTACTCCGTATTCATTATAGTCATACCTATCTGTCTAGTGCACATTGCATCTAACGTATTGTGTTATAAAACTTGCAGGTACATAATTATTTAGAACAGAATCAATTTATATTCAGAAATACATAACGTTGCGGTTGGTTGGTCACTTTACATAAATTAAAGTCTTGTAGGTAATTAATTTTCAAGGTAGTCATCCTTTTTGTAACACTTGTGTATTTTCAGAAAAACTTCAACCTATTGACTCGATGAAAATTAACGTTAGCTACAGACAATAAATTCAGGATCGTGCGCTAATAGATTGCGCCCCTAATGTAATGACTTGCCAGCCTTTATCGGGTTATAATTCTAACACTATCGTATCTCTCAATACATGACCGTATTTTAAAACCTTAACTTGGTTGTCAATTTCTAATTTTACCAGTAAAACTACTGAAGCACGTATTGGTTTGAAATACTGCCTTTATTGAAAGCTCCAAGATCCCCAAAGTCTGTCGGAAAACTCGAATCACGGCACTGCTTAAACCAGGAAAAATGCCTGACAACCCGAAGAACCATCGCCTCATTTCTCGTGATGTCGTAGTCGTATCGAGATGCTACGTAATAGATACTACCAAGTCATCGTAAACTCCGAAAATAGCAGATGGATACTACAGAAAAATGGTCAATGTTATTAAACAAATGTATATAATTACATAATCAGCCTATAATGTTCCCACTGCTGGGACTCAGGCCTCCTCTCTGTGAGAGGGAGTGGGCCGTGATCCATCACGCGGGCCCAGTGCGGGTTGGTAGAGGTCACACGCCTTCGATTTTTTTGGTTCTAGGACATGTCGTGTTTCCTCACGATGTTTTCCTTCACCATTTTTGAAAGCAGTGGTGATGAAATAATTTACACAAAGCAAAGCGCCTGCCTGGGTTCGAACCTACGATCTATACACGTAGGTCGCGGCCTTTACCACTGGACCACCACTGCTCTATAATATTAATAGTATATAATTAATAAAACAATAATTATAATTCTTAAATTAAATTCTGTATTAATAAAACAGTTTATATAACCTACGAACTACAATTGATCAGTTAACACATTAAACAGACAGTGTTTCTTCCTCCTCTCTCCTACTTGACCTATGCTGTGCCCGACAGGGTCCATAATTATGATTAATATAATTAATTTCCTACCAATTATATACATTTATGGTACGCAATAAAGAATTGAGATTTGAATTGAATTGGTCTGCCCCAAGGAAGTGTTCTAGCGCCCATTCTGTTCAACATACAAGTTAAAGACCAATCTAATGTTGAGCACATCGAGAGGTTCCTGTAGGTGAATAGACCACCCTGGTCACCCAAAAAAAAATTGAAGGACGCCGAAAAAAATCAGGAGTTAGTTACACGAACTGTTAGTACTAGATATTTCCTATCATTGCTTAATAAATTTTCATTATCAGCCGCTAACATTATCCACTTCTAAACCTGGAGCCCCTAACAGCTTTGACGGACGGTCAAAGTGGAGACAGCCATAACATCACATTTTGCAGGCAATTTGGTGGTTGTAATAGGTACATTGTTATTTGAAGACAGGATTAAGAATCGTGCAGACTGGTGCGATAACACGGCCGCGAGAGGCAGCGCGACGCTCAGCACGACACGTTCCATGAAGTTTTCATAGAAATTGTGCTACTAGTGTCGCGTCGCGTCTGTCTGCAGGAGCCTTTACCCTGCTGTGCCTATTCTCTTAAGTTATTTACATCTTCTTCATACGCATTTCCCTTCTTTCAGAAATACGCTTACTTTCACCATGTAGGTAGAGGAACAATATAAAATTATCCTCATTTATACATCAATAAGACAAAAATGAGAGTTAGTTTGATATCGCGTCTTAAAAAATGTTTACGAAACGTGAGACTAATTGGTTTGAAAAGATAATAGAAAAATACCTATATTATTATGATTCACGTGGGTCTGAAGCGTATTATTTTACAAAAACAATCATTATTTCTGTTGTTTACCATTGCCTTCAGGTTATAATAAAGGTAGATGGATCTTGGTTGTGAAATAAGTTGTCTTTACCTACCCACTCCCTCTCACATAGAGGAGGCCTGTGTTCCAGCAGTGGGAACATTATAGGCTGATTATGTCCCTACCCACTAACGTACCTTTACGTGAACATAAAACTAGGTACCTACTGTTGGAAATCGAGTCTTTTTCCTGGCCTGGAATAAGTATTTTACAACTACAATACACAACTAAAATTAAGTTTCGCTTGGCATTTATAACAGCAATATATGTTTATCTTAGCTTATGTTATTTATTCAAATAGGAATTACCTACGAACAACAGCAAGTACCTAATGGGTACAAATGGGTAATACGAACCTAGATGTATCTATGCTAAACGAGTATTCAATAATCTATTGGTTACCTGCATTATTCATCGAGATATGTGCCATTTGTTTAACATAAGTCTGAAATTCAATAGAGTGCGCACACGCATGGGTTCCGGCGGGAAGCTCGCGCACGAGGCGAAAGCTTATTGCATGCTCGAGTGTGAACTGCCTACATGAATGTTGTCGTATTGCATTGCATTTAATGTGCAAGCAGAAACGAGCTTACGGTCACACGGTTAGGCGCGCCTAATGAGAAAGTTTATCGAGCGTTTATTGCGTAGCAGCGGGAAGCTTCGCCGCGTCGCCCGAGGCAAGAGGCGCTCCCGCCGCCCGCAGGTGTGCCCGCGCCCCCCACATCCCGCCCCGCGCTCGCCCCGCGCCTCGCTTCGCCCCGCCGCGCACGACACAGCTTTCTTTCGTCCGCGAACGCCGCCAGTCGACTGTCAACCACGTAAGCGAGCGGTCGCCTCGTACACGCTTAAACCGCAAAACGCCGCGCCAACTGTAAACACGACGCACTATCTGAACAGTGCTTCCGTTCGCGACTTAACCTGAATTCAGCGTAACATTTCACATCTAGTGTCGTGTTGTGCCAAACCAGTGGATGTTTTGATACTCTTATGGATCGTGAAACGTAACTGAACTTCCAATACATGTAAATGTCACAAGTGTCGCGTATGTAGCGGTGTGGTGTCGGCCGGCGAGTGCCGTTGATCAGATCGTGCAAAGAAATTGTGGGCATTGTAGTATTGTGCGAAACGGGTTCTGTCTGCTGGACGAGGTCGCAAAAGCTACCGAATCTACATACGGCTACTGGGTGTCGCAGGCCGGCTTTCATAGCGCCTATGATCGCTATCGTGCCGGCATCATCAAATAAGCTGTTTGACGTAAATGGACGCCGCACACGGTGTCACGTTACAATGTTCACGAAATGTCAACAAGCGATAAAATATTTACTTGATCAGCAGAACACAGCTTTAATGTTAACTCTATCTATCGCTGATGTAACGCATTTCAATACCTTGTAAATGTTATCTTTGAACGTGTAATCATGCCGCAAACGTTTTATCTTAGTAACAAAAAGTTTGGTTTGGTACACTTGTTGAAGAATAATCAACATGTTCAAAGTCTCCCTAATCTTATTTACCAAAACAATCTCAAATAAAATTATTTACTAACATAAGAAGTCTAAATTCGGATGTCAAGAATACCACCTGGCGTGCTTGGAACGTCCAGTGAACACAAGAAGCATCTTTAAATGAATTCTAACAAGATCCTTGAATTCACCTGAAATTCCGAGCTGTATCCAGAGTATCCGCGGAATCTGTGCTGTAAGCCAAGCTTGTCAATGCTATCAATTAATGCCATCGAGGTAGTGCCCTAGTTAGACAAAAGGCGGCAAACAAGCTATTACGCGGCATAGAGGGGCGATTCGGAACGCTGTTATTGGCCCTCCACTAAATACCAATACGGAATACACCAGTATAATCAATTTGTTTAGGATTATCAGAGATTAAGACACGGTTATTTGCAGCAATAACTAAAAGCTCTGTCTAGATATAACACTACAACTACATTGATGATTGTTTATCTATCCAAATAGTTGGAGATTACTAGAGCAGAGTTAACTGAAAAAAATCATGGTCAATAGGTACTTTAATATAGGTAGGTGGGTTCATAACACTTACCTGTTTACAAAAAAATTGACTCGAAAATTTACAAGACAGCAGCATACGGTCACCTAATTCAACATTTCTGAATCCAAAGAATCGGTAATACAGGAATAGTGACTTGAAAAAATATGACATTGAGCTCAAATACCCTCAATCGATACCTATTCCATAAGGAGTTAATGATTTCTGGTGAAGTATTTCTTGCGGGATTCTAGACTAGTAGAGGGCCAGAGGCTTTAGGGATCCTTTTAAGTTAAATTTATTATTCTACTCCAGGCAATTCTAATTAGCACATTGCCTATAAATCGCTTCATAAAACTAAAATCTATTATCCTGCCCGTACTTCTCAAATTACTTGTGAAGAATGTAAACCTATCTATAGTGTTGTAACAAAATCACTTAACTATGTCTTTAAATCTCTTATAACGCGTTTCAAGCAAGATAGTAGACGTCAAATAACTACGAAAGATTTCATGTTATCAAGTGTAATTGTATTATCAAGAATTTCTACTGCTCGTTCTTTTAATTTTAAGCAAATTGCTTTCTGAAAAGTTTGCGTACGCGTTGCCCCCATATTTTTTTTTAACATCATTTCAGTTCATAACTGAGTGGTACATCCATAATGTAATTCATTAGGGCTTTGTGTGTTCACTAGCGAGTTTGTGGTCTGTTGCTGCACGTTGCACTCAAACTTCGACCTTTGTGGTCCTTAAACTTTACCTCACATAGCCATTCTCGACTCCAAGTTAATCTTCTACTTAGCTTGCTTTAATAGTGCAAACCACAGCCTGTTGAGTTTAATATTCCCCGTTTAACTGAAATTACGTAATTCTGAAATAAATACAAAATAATCCATTATACACTCACCGGCACGGAATCTTGGCCAAGCGCGTATTTCGCGATAACAAGAGCTTTAAGTGTTTCCTATGATTATTTATTATGAAGGTTGGTCTAAAAAATGTTTACTTTTAGTTCAAGAGGGTAATTTATCATGTTTGAGTGCAATATGACGTTATTTTTAAGTTTTAGTTGAACCCGGTCATCTGAGCGACTAAGTTGCTGTTTTAAATTTGTGTTTTGTGAAAGTTTATTGTTAGGTTATTCAATTATTGTGATATCGTACTGTTACTTCAATAACTAAAGGTGATTTAATTCCAATAAAAATGCCATTAACACCATCACAGGTTGCACAAGCTGTAGCATTGATCGAACAAGGGCTGACACAGCGAAATGTTGCTGTTATACTGAATGTACCACGTTCATCGATGCAGTATGCGCTGAAACGATACCAGGAGACAGGCCGCTACTCCCGCAGACCAGGCAGCGGAGGCGTCAGATGCACATCAGCCCGGGATGACCGCTTTATTGTCCTGGAAATTTTGAGAAACTGCTACCTCACCGCTGTTGAGATACGCCAGCGACTCCAGTTCACAAGAGGTGTCAATGTTAGTGAACGTACAGTGAGAAGACGAATGGAGGAAGTGAATTTACAAGCTCGTAGACCAGCACGCGGCCCAGAACTTCTCAGAAGTCACCGAGTAGCTCGACTTCGATTCGCACGAGAACACGTCAACTGGACCCATGAGCAGTGGGC
The DNA here is from genome assembly GCA_905333075.3 of Atethmia centrago. NCBI lineage: Eukaryota > Metazoa > Arthropoda > Insecta > Lepidoptera > Noctuidae > Atethmia > Atethmia centrago. The sequence continues at coordinate 14,046,013 of HG995381.1, read as the reverse complement.
TCGAGTACTGTTCACAGATGAGTGTCGAATCGCTTTATGAGCTCCAGATGGTCGGGAGCGAGTGTGGAGAAGAAGAGGAGAGCGGTTTTTACCCATTACCACCACTCAAACTGTTAGTTTTCATGGAGGCTCTATAATGGTTTGGGGAGGAATAAGTTCCGATGCACGTACGGAGTTAGTTATCGTCGATAACCGATTAACGGCAACACGATACATCGAGGAGATTCTTCAGGAACACGTGTTACCATATTCAGGGTTTATTGGATTTGACGAATTCCTCCTAATGCACGATAACGCGCGCCCACACGTTGCACATTGCGTGGAGGAATACCTTACAGAGGTTGGTATTCAAAAATTGCAGTGGCCAGCTCGTAGTCCAGACTTAAATCCAATAGAGCATATCTGGGACAAGCTTAAAAGAAAAATAAAGTCCTCCTCCAACCCGCCTGAAACTCTGAATCAGCTTCGAAATGCAGCACTGACCGCTTGGGAAAGCATACCACAAGTTGAGATCAGAAACATCATCCAAAGTATGCCAGAACGAATGCAAGCTGTTATCGGGGCTAGGGGAGGAAACACCCGATATTAAAATGCAAACACAACGAAGACTTTTTGGTTATTTTTCATTTTGTGTTCTTTTTAAATTGACAGTGTTAAAACCAATATTTTTGTGAAACTGCTTATTTTTTTAAAGATTACTGCTGGTGCATCATTTTTTCAATAACTGAGTTACAAAACCATAAAAAAACCCTAATTTAGTGCATAAACCCATAATATAGTGAAAATTAAATATTTAAATAGAAATTATCGGCAAGTTATTGGTGGCCAAGTTTCCGTGCCGGTGAGTGTATTTTACTTATCTTGACTGATTATCGTAATATCTGCGTTAAATAACTGACATTGCTGGAAAACAGTAAATGTTTTTAAAAAGCTGCTCGAATTTACGTCAGGGATTTCATCGATTAGATGATGCGATAAGCGACTTTTATATTCGCTTTTACGATACGAGGATAAACAGAGGTGAATGCAATAAAATTGATATCGCGAAGTTAACTGTAACAGTTCCGTGATTTTTGGAACATTATCCGTTGCTGTGATCTTGGAATGAATAGGTAGCTGTTACAATAGGCATGATTGCGTATGATTGTTTAAATTAGTGGCGCGGAGCGTGGTAGGCCCGAGTGAAAGGCTTACTTTCTCCAGCCCTCCGGCCCTCTTGTAAGATGTGGTTCTATTGCAAAATTTCACACTCTCCTAACACCGATAGCTATCAATTACATTGATAAATAGCTTTAGAAACCTCATCTCTTGCGCTTTCCTTTACCTTTCAGTAAGGAGTTGTTATCATTTACTTACCGCTGCGGATTAGGCAGGCGTGGATCTACCATATGGTTAATTACACTGTACCTTCTTTGTTTATGAATTGAAAGGATTGATGAGATTACTTTACATTAACCCCAACACAGATGAGGTCTTTGTATTTTGGGAACATCATTTCATCTTTCCAATGCTGATACAAAAATGTATGTTCTCATGATTGGCACAAATTAGCCTGAGTGACACGGTCCGATGCTCGTCTGACATCGAGAGAGTTTTCATTGCTCCTTTCTACCTCACGTATGTGGGTCGTCACGAATCGCTTTGTTAGTCTCCCATTTTGTTTCAATAATTTTCCGACAATTACCGTGACCATATTTTATGAAGCAAGTTATTAGTGTTAAAATATGATCTAAATTGCCTATAAATTATATTAAGGAAACTTTTAATAACTCTATCGTCTTTACTGCTTCATCTTTCAGAAAGATATTAATAAATTCAAATGATTTAAGCTGTCATAAATCATCATTTACTTCTAAACTCTCACTATCAGATCCGAGCTCCATTGTAATTCTTTTCAACAGCCTTCAACGAGCTCTAATATTTATGGAGCCGATTGGGCAATAAGGAGGGCTGATATAATCGATCTGTTATTTCGCACGGCCCGACGTACGTGAACTTAAAGCTAACTTACGATAGAGCTATGCACCTAAGTGGAGTTTACGCAAGACGCCTTATGCCTTATGTAAGCAGTTTGTGATGCTTGTGAAACCAACCAGTGTGCTTTCGTTACTCGGGTTACAGAGAACGGCCATCGACAAATTGCTAATAATGATTAATGAGATCGTGATGCTCTTTTGAAATTACCAATCAGTAAAATCAAAACAACTACTGACAATCTGTCCAATAAATCATAAATTCATAACACACCTTGAAATTAACATGCCGGCAGTAAAAAGTACAAACCAAAGACCATAAATACATGAAGGAAAGTGTTAGATTATTTATTATTCATTGTTTTGAGTTATCGCACTGTCACGATAGCGGTAATCGATACTGATAGCTTCACGATAAGGCAACTCTCACTGAATCGTTTCTTAAACATAGTATCAGTGAAATAATGTCGAATTTATTAAAAGTGTGTTATGGGCACATGGTCACGAACTCAAATAATATATTCAGATAGCACAATGAATCATCCATATAGGCACTGGTAAAAATAAATTATTAACAATACAGTCTGTAGGAGTTGGTAAATAAAATAACATATCATAACACTATCTAGTTCGAGTGGATGCAATTATACAGCCGTAGTTGGCACAAATTGGGTTCTCGCCAACATTGGTTGCCAACTGCATCGAAGGGGCTGCCCTTTCGATTCGAGCGATTGATTTTATCAACGGAACATTTTTGACCTGAAAGCTAGCATATTGATTGAAAGGCAAAATGAATACCACCGAAAACATCTCAGTAGCACCGGAACGAAACAGTAAAACTGCATCGGGAATTGGTGCTGATGCCCCTGGGAAGAAGCCAAGGAACTCTGCCAAAAGAATTTAACTACAAGAGTTATTGTGATCCGAGTCCATGAAACTAGCAAACTCATATATTATAGAAGTGCAAACACGCATGACATGTACAGACAAACGCGCGTCAAGCAAACCTCATCGTTTAAGCTGAGCTATCAAGTGTTAGGCACTGTTTATTAGACCTTATTGAATGCTTGTCCTATTGGGCGACCGCCAGAAAACATTGCCAAAATATTTACAGCGTTGTCGCCATTTGCTAATGCTAGAACTTTGGATTGAAGCTTCAGTTTATATTGAACTGAATACGAAGAGTTCCTTCAGCGCGATCAAAATCGTGAGAAATAATGATTGATTCTGAGAATCGGATATGTTATAACGTAGTCTGCACTTCTGTGGCTACTTATAATAAAACTGCTCAGAATTCCTGAAGTTTTTTTCTTCTGCAAATTTTATCATAATTTGATTTATTGTTACGGCCCATAATTGTTGCACTTAAGGACTCGATTAATTAGGGTGGATCGTGTTTATGTTATGGTCCTTGGGTACTGATATGTGGTTCTGAATATAATAATGTCCAATTGAGTGAGGTAGTAAGTCAGGTGGGGCAGGTAGGCCGGGGAGGGGTCGCGGGGGGCGACCTTCCGTCGACAACATCTGTCACGGCAGCTGCCTACCCCACGATCGCACGTGCGTCTACACCTATTATTAAGTTTGTTTTTTTTTTCGAAAACTTTGGAAGTGTTACGGAAGATTCCAACACATGTAGCTTATTTCCCTTTTGTGTTACAAAGGTAGTTATTAACTGAAACTATCGTATTGAAAATACGTACGTGAATGGTTGCCAGATAAAGGATGATTAGGTACCTATAAATTTAGGTATTCACTAATCACGTACACAAAAACTTATCACCGCACATTGTATACTACCTATATATTTTACAGCAAATGATAAGTCATCCTCTGCACTTATGTATAACTGGCACGTGACTTATATACGCAGAAGACTAACAAAACAGTAGGAAAAGATCGCGAGCACCGATTTTTAATATGTGTTTGTACTAGCCGCACACGTGACGTTTGTTTACCGACGGACTCAAGGCCACGTGCATTATTGCGACGCTATTCCGCGCACGTAAGCGAATAGCGATGGATAACGCGAAATAAAAAATAGTCTGACAGCACTGAAAATCGGCCCACAGACCAACTTTACTCACTAATATTACTTTATTAATATTTATAACTCTTTAATGCCGATTCTCCGAAATAGATCCAGATCAGATGAAAATATTTTGCTATAGTATGATACAATCACCACAAGTTGTGGTGTAAACAAACAACAATGAATCATCGATGGTCTCGGACTGTAGAATTCACAGGAATTGAGTTTCGAGATGCGAATCGAGCTAACTGTTCAAAGCGGTTTCGTTGGCGGGATAATTTGATGGATGATGCAGATTACGGTCCATCTTGTCGAGCAGATAATCTTAAAACTTGCGTCACATTTGTTGCCTTGATCATAAAACTATTGACATTTTAAAACCATTTATCACCAAGTAAGTATATTATTCTATTTTGAATTTGCATTGAGAACAGTTGGGTCAAGATGACGTCAAGGCTGTCAGAGAACAACGATCAATGCGTCCAACTCATGAAAGACGCAGTTTAAATTAGTTAGACAATAACGGATCGTAACGTAGGTATGATGATTAGGCATTGACTGTAGGATCAGGGACAAGAAGCAATAGCGCATCGCTCGCAACTGAAATCGTCCGTCGGCATTGCACCTCTGACCCGACAAAGCCGCAATGCAGCGCTCGCCTACACCACACCAAACTACGTTTTATGTTTGTTTACCATCACATGCATAATCGTCGCCATCTCCCAATAAACTTACTTCGCAAAACGTCGCCAGTACCGCGTAATAACTCCTTTTAATTGCATTAACGGCTAATAAATTTGATATTATCAAACCAAACATAATATTAAATTACATATTAACTTAATATGCTGTTTAAAGTGTCATCTCTAACAGTTTTATAAGTGCTATATATGACGCAAATAAAGCTATCGGTTTCCAAATTGAGGAACATATTGGTTTCAGTGTGGGAGATGACATTTCAGTATCAAAGGTTATATGTGTGTATTTATTTATTGAGAGATAGATGAAACGAAACCGATAAATTGTACGAAGCTGTTTTACATCAAAGTATGAATTTACTGGGTACGATTGAATACGTACAGTCGCCAAGATAATTTGTTGTACATGTCAAAAGTGTTAAATATTGGCGATTAAGATGTTGGCGGATGTACGACAGTTGATTTGTATGTGTTGATAAACTGCGTGTTCGGACTGATTTCGTTTCTAAGAAAGCGAAGTTAGTCGAAACTCTAGTCACGCTTAAATAGTTATAAGGAGTCTATATTAGACATATATCCGTTGAACAGCGGAATTCAACACGAATTTCTGTTTTAATAGGACCGGATTACAGACGCCTAACTTGCTGCTGTGATATCTTCTGTGATGTGCGAGCCAGCCCACGGATATTTTTATATGTGATTTACTAGTGCCCAGTACAAACCGAGTACAAAAAAAAACGGATTATAGAGTTATATTTATTAGTGTTATTGGAACAATGAAGGAGGAGTGTAAGTTGTGTAGTGTGAATGGATGGGGTGGTGCTGCGCAGGGGATGACGGATTTTTCTATATCGTCGCTGATGCGGCCGGCAGCGAGCCAGGGCGGGCAGGATCCGCGGCACGATGCAGTGCTGCTGTCAGCCTACCTGTTCAAACTAGGTGATTATCCATTGTATACGCTTCACGATCTCTACGCCAACAGCGGTGAGTATCGTGCACCATATACTAGTTCGCACGTATTTATTAACACCTCTGATACTAACAAGTAAGTTGATATAGCACCTCCCACTAACAGCTCACCGTGCATTATTTAACTAACATTAACTGTATCATTATGAATTATGTTAATTGTGGAAGTTTTCTTTTTTGTAGCCAATAAACAGATTTTTATCAGAAGTTTTTATCATCCCCTCAAATTAGACACTTCTAAAGGCAATCAATCTTCAACCAACATTTTAAATACCTGTTTGAAGCCACCACTCAAACCGAGAAAATACAGTATACAACAAATTCATCGCATTTAAACGACGACGTTGAAAAGATTAATGAGATGAAATTGGGATTCCCAAAGAGACATCCTTGGAACTCATTGTATTCCCCGAATGCAGACGCGCTGACAAATCTGTGGAACTTAAAAGGCCAGTTACGTCTTCAATTGTTCCACAAATATCCCTGTTTTTAGTAGTTACAACAAAAACAGCGATCAACTTTTTAAATATATTCTGATCAAAAAGAGGATAACGACATCTCCGTTAATCATTATACTAATTCATTTTCTCATTTCTATTAAACGGGGCGTAATTAAAAAGCTTTTCCAAAAATATCGGCATTTATCATTTTTATGGCTGAAAATTACTAACATGAGCTATTAATGCCACCATACTTCATTGAATTAATTATGTGATTACTCAAAGTTGGGTATCATCCACTCTATCAGTGTAAATTGATATATTGTAGCGTGATGTGCATCTAAGTATGTGTAATTGTGTATGCGCATAAATAGGCAGCACAATTTGCGTCAATGATGCTTTGTTCATAAGCCAGTAACTATTGTCCGTCTGTTCGCTTTGTTAAAGAAACTGCGCATATTGCGAAAAAATAACATGAAACTTTTTTATTTTTCAATGTTACAGAATCGAGACTTAAAAAAAAACATTATATTTAATACAAGTACAACACGCGTAAAATATGAGCCGGTGAGTCTCTAAAAAAATTGTTAACGCAAGTTTCATCATACATTTTTATCCGTGGCTAAACACAGGAAGCGATATAAACACGGACTTTATTAAAAATTGTGGGAAAAATACGTTACGGATCAAACTGCCATGAATTCATTTAATTGATATAACATCCTGAAGATTCCATATTTGCTCGCTAATATGTATTTCTTATTGATAATAACCAATAAACACTTCAATGCAAATCATTAGGTACACATTTTTTTTTTGGGTGGGAAATTATCAGATAACGTCTCCCGCTCTGGGCGGAGCGGGAGGGTGTGTCAGACTCTTACTGACTAAAACCCATCCGTGTTCCTTCCGTTGCCTCATTTGCCAAGGGCCTCGTTATCCCTCTCGGACTTTCCCACGATTAGGTATCCATAAAAATTAATTTACTTCTCACAAGTGCACATATTAACTTTTCTATGATAAACGTATTAATAAGTATTCTATCATTTGACAGCACAACGTGGATATTCTGCAAAATGTCGCCACATTAGATACCTACGCTGCAGATAAAGTATAAATCAAAATATTCGGAAACTAAGTTTTATTAAAAACTTACACGGCACTCGACAAGTTTAAATATAACTATCGACAAGCTGGCGTTTAATATCCGGCATCGCCAACATTCATATCGAACCATTTTTACTTAGGATAGCGTTATAGCAAATCTAGACATTTAACCGTTTGATCATTTTTATTACTTATCGATAAATAACGATAATATGATTTTTATGCGACTATTCGAGTAACTCGTTACAGGGATTTGCGCATGTTACAAGGCTATAAATTCGCACTTATAAAGGATACTTAGTAGGGAAACCTGATATGTGGGATTAATCTATGTATTTTATAACTAGTAATATCTTCAACAAGGCATTTATCATGTTCGCTAACCCAACATTGGATCAAAGGTTTAATGCATCAAGAGAGCTTTGATAAAAACAAAGGAACTCAGATGACGTCACAGTTGATCCGATTGTCCCTGCTTTCCGCAGTCATGTTTTTATGAAAGCGGCTACTTGCTTGGAGTCGGTAAAGAACGTTAATTTGTTTTAATTGCAAACTATGAAATATTTAACGATTCAAATTTGTAAATGTGGACGATAAGCTTAAAGCACTAGCAAGCACTAGATGCATTTATCTAGTTTATTCCAACGTTATCGCAAATACGTCGTCGGCACGATGTGAACCGACCTCGCACAGATCCGTGAGCGAATCCGGACCTGTTCGAATATCTCTTATCACTTCTAGATTTATTCGAGCCATGATATGATGCAGTGATTCAATGGCAAACAATATTGTTGTCAGCGCACGTCACTTAGTATCATATAAAAGTGACGGGAGAGTGCTAAGTAATAGGAGATTGGCCCACATATGCTTTCAAAGTCTGCCTGGGTAGTAAACTAGTTACATTATGTCTTGAGGAAAACGATGGTTAAGGTTGGAACTAAGCTGGATATAAGTATATGTAAAACGGTATTTACTTAAATAATAAGTAAATATACATATGTATAATATCACGATGAGCAGAGCCGATTAGTGCCTCATTACGATAACAATAGTTAAATGCGCAAATTAAGTTTTTGCAACTGACACAAAGAAAAACGAATTCAAATAACATCCAAATTAAACAATATCTAACTGACTGTAAGGAAAAATAAAGCAGATTCGCTAACTTCTGCTTCTCCGATCGAAGTTTCCAATAGCTGACATATTTTCTAACTGAAAACAGGTTACATAAAAATTTGTCAGGAATATTTGACTTAATTAAATACGAAAATACGATTATTGCGGTCGAAAATTGCCTAGCTTTTATACCTGAAACCTTTAATTATTGACCAAGCGAGCGAAGCGTCTCTGCTTCAAGTCTGGCAAAATTTCCTTTCCTTTGTCAGTTTGTTGGTACTCCTCTCCAAATCGTATTTTACAACCGATCTGGACGAAACTTGGTATACAGGTTTTATAACTTTATAGTTATTTTTTTGTCGTCGGGGATTTTTGATTGGAGGAGTACTTACTCCAAAAAACAAATTATTTAAAAAACAAAAAACCCGACTGCAAAAACACATACCTAACTAAAAAGAGAAAAACAAGCATATAATCTATAGAATTGTGGTATCACAGGCAAACAAAAGTTACACCATATTTCGGGTTATTGGTTTGTCGGGGGCCTGCGATACCAAAATTCTATAGATTATATGCTTGTTTTTCTCTTTTTAGTTAGGTATGTGTTTTTGCAGTCGGGTTTTTTGTTTTTTAAATAATTTGTTTTATTTCAAGGTTTTTAGTTTTATTAATATATATATGGTATTGACTCATTACTAGCTTTTATTTAAATTAAATTTAATTTAAAACAATATTGTTGTAGTTTATTTAAAAAAAAAAACGTTTCTCTACCGTTTTTTTTTTTGTATTTGTAGATGCAATATATAAAAACTATATAGCCTATGTCACTCCCACAATTAAGACGAATCTAACGACACCTCATATACTAAAATCCATCAAGCCGTTTAGGCTACAGAGCGTGCCAAAGAAATAGACATACATACATACATACATACTCTCGAAAAACATTACCCTCTTTCTGGGGCAGTCGGGTAAAAAGGGGGCTTTTATGCTTTTTAGTAACCTACAGCCGCAGTCCCGTATATATATTTTTTTTTATCTGGATATTATAGGATTTTAAACTGACATGGTTATTTTCACTACTAAAGTTATTTAAAACGGAATATTTACCATGTCTTTAAAACAAAAAAAAATGGTAAATATCCCGTTTTTAATAATTTTAGTGGTATATAAATAATTGCAAAAAAGTTTGTGCTCGCGGGGTCTACTGTTCGCAGAACTAATAGTTTATTATGTCTAAATCTGCAAAATCACTAAAAAAAACAGGCCAACTTTGTTATGCTCTTCCCGGTGTGCGTGACAGCTACGTCTTAAACTCGCGCCACGTCATTGTGTTATTCTAGTGTGTGTGCATTTTGCGGCCAACAGTTGGACGCAATTTTTTTTGACGAGTTTACTGCTTTGTCTGTCTACAGTCAAAGCAGTAAACTCGTCGAATAAAACTGTGTTTAGTCTAGACATATTTAGAATGTTTCCTGATTTTTTTTCTGGCGTTGACTCGTTTCATGTGGTTTCAGCAACAAAAAGTTGGTATTGATATTCACTGATATCAAGGCTTAGTTTTTTTTTTAATTTTGTCTACAAATTGATCTTATAATAAACACAATTCTACGTATACCTACATACAAACATTTTGCTTGTAAAGTGCGTATATTGCAGTTTAAAAAACCCGACTGCAAAAACACATAACTGAAAAGAGAAAACAAGCATTATAATCTGTAGAATTTTGGTATCGCAGGCGGTTTGATATCAATATTGTTGTAAATTATGTTTAAAAAAAAACCTTCTTCCTTTTTTGTATTTGCAGATGCAACATATAAATAGTATAATATAGCCTATGCCACTCCCACAATTAAGACGAATCTAACGGCACCTCTTATGTTAAAATCCATCAAGCTGTTTAGGCTGCAGAGGTTGCGAAAGAAATAGACATACATACATAGGTACACACATTCTCTCGAAAAACATTACCCTCCTTCTGGGGCAATAGGGTAAATAAAAAACTGGTGTAAAAAAAAATGTCCTGCATACGGCCGTTTACAGTCATACCTACTTACCGATGGACTCAGTCGGCATCGTATCGTACCTACGTATATGTAGGAAGACTAATAGCCCATTAGAGTAAAGTCCTTGTTCTTACCAGTAATTGCAATTAATCTTAATAGAATCATGACAATACCCACGTGTATCTTTTCTTCCAGAAGTTTCGAACTCTGCATTATCATCATGTGTTCCCCAAAGTTCTAAGCAAATCAGGCAAATCATCGATATTTTCCTTCGTATTTAAACTGTCATCAGGCCATATTAAGTTCATGACAGAAACAAAGCATCCATTGTTAGAATCGTAAAGCCAATTTACCGATGTAATCGATAAGGTAGTTAAATTATTGGTCTTCAATGTTTACACTGAACCACGAGTTGGTGACGTCACGGGTAGTCCCCCAGTCCGGTGACTCACAAAAATCTCACTGGCACCACATAATCTCTTCCCGTTTTTTTCTCCCTCACTCCTCATTTAAGCGTTAACGAGTGAGTGAGACAGAACGCGCGACATTATCGTTCTTATTGCTCCAGGAAACGGTCGGGGAATAATCAACTCATTGAATTAATTCACACGAATCTAGAATCATCCGGAAAGTGGATTGTCTCTCTTTGCATTTTATTCATTCATACGCTTTTTTAAATAAAGTTCTTTCGTATTGTAATTTAATTTTTGTGTTCGGGATGTTCTGTACTGGTGAGTTTTATTTCGATTTATTTTTCTAAATTAATAATATAATAAAGCTTGGCATATTTTGTTCTTGTTTGAAAGTTGTGAAATACTTTGGATCGTTATTGAGCAACTGTTATCTATATTACACCTGCAGTATCTACCTAAATATTGTTCAAAAACGGATACTACATAAAATCTAGTCTGATTATCTAAAACAAAATATTCAATATCACAAAGGTATCTCAGTTTGCTCCAAAGCCGTTTATCTTCTACAGATTTCAAGCGTATTGTGTAAAACATGAAAACTGTATTCAGGAATTCAAATCTCTCATATCCGATATAAAAGTACTCGAAGATTCAGTAAGTAGATCAATTCTACCGGAAAAAATACTAACTGTATTCTGTGCATGGTGAGCTTTATTCCGCCACTCCAGTTTAGTGCCGCCTCTCGATGCGATCCAATACTGTTGGTTCACGAATGTTCGAGATTGTGGGAATAGAAATATCTGTGGAAATAACCGACTCTTCACTACACTTTGGGAATAATATTCTCGCTGGATTTTCGTATGTTACATGTTTTCAGTGTTAAATATGTTTTATTTTTGTTTCGTTTTTGGAAATAGACTTTAGACACTGGCGCAATTCAAATTAAAAGTGAACTTATAAAAAGTAAAAAGTTTTACATCTGTTTTATAACATTTGCGCGCCTCAAAGAGATGTCGTCTGCTGGGGTCGCGGGAAGGTACTAAAGGGTCGCGAAGGCCCCTGGCAACACAGGCAACGGAAGGAATACGGGTGGGTTTTAGTCAGTAAGAGTCTGACACACCCTCTCGCTCCACCCAGAGCGGGAGAAGTTATTTGATGATTTCCCACCCAAAAAAAAAAGGTAGGTTCATAAAATTAAAACAAATACCTTTTATTAAATTAACGTTTATTTAATGCTAGTAAAACCTTATTAGTGTCGTAAACTACATATAACACATCCGCAAGCAACTAAAACTCAATTAAAAGTTTAAAATTGTTCTTACTTAAATAACTTGGTAACACGCAAGAACATTCTGTCCCAACACTACGAGAATACAACCCTACGTAACAGGGAATGGTGGCCGCGTGATGGGCTATAAAAAGTTAAGTAAAACAATAATCAGTGGAGCGGGGGCCCTTTAGCCCTTCGCCCTCTTATTCCAACCGTAAACATTAAACACTCGCTATGCATAAGGCAAAAGCTTTTTATACTTTCTATAAAAAAAAACCCATGAATATTTAGAACATTCTTGCGCTAATAAATATGTTCTAAAATTAAACCCTACATTGCACGATGTTCAGTTTTTACACGACTGCTCCAAAAGGAGTGTAAAGGAATGTGTTACGGGTTCATGTATGTATGTATCTATGTGAGTTTCTTTGTGCCACTATAACATTTAAGACGCTGACAACACCTAAACCGCGGTCACTGTCAGATTGCATAGAAAAGAAAGAGACGCGCGATGACACAACGCTTGTAATTTATTGCAAAATATAAAGCAATTATCTATTTACTCAAAATTGAGTTGAGTGATCGAAAATAAAAAGCAATCAAGTTCTTCATTCAAATAAGACGTTGTTGTTATTAATTAAATACGTTAAGTATGTTGACATTTAATGCAGATATTTTGGATTAGAACTCAAGGTAAGAGGTTAGTTTAACGTTAGATTGTATCGAGATTTTTTTTTCAAAACGTTATTTGGTAACAACCAAGTCCTGGGAAATATGTTCAAATTTACATATATTTTTTCTGCTACCACAAACTATTCAGATTTGGCAATTATTTTTCTTAAGAGAAGCCTATTTTGATCATTTGGGTCTTGTCAGCGCCATAAATGCCTGAACAGATTTAGATGTATCGTTAGAATCCTTACATCATCTCGAGTGACATAGGCTGGTGGTCGTGGGACCTCATAGATTTAAAAGTGTTGCACAGTACGGTCCCCCGACAGCAATGATAATTGTATTTTATCTGTTTAGTCAGCGAGTAAATAAGTGACCATTCGCTTTGTATACAGATTAACTAATACAACTTATTTTTTACTTCGTTTTTTAACATGGCATTTTTACAAGCTTTTATTTAACTTGCCTTGTTAGTTAGTTAGTTAGTTACTATGTGTTAGTCAAATGCAAGCTGAATTAAAACCACTTCCTCTTATCCTACGGACTTATTTTTTTTTACTTAATATAAAATGTAAGTACGGGGCTTGTGGCTAAGTAATAACAGCCGCACGGGTCGATCGAACAGGTTAAGCTACGCTTGCTGCGGTTGGTCCGTGGATAGGTGACCATCTTTACATACCAAGACCACTCCGTGCCTCGGAAAGCACGTTAAGCCGTTGGTCTCGGCTGTCATTTGTAGATCTTTGACAGTCGTTACGGGTCGTCAGAAGCCCGAAAGTCTGACCACCAGTCTTACCAAGGGGTATTGTGTGGAGGTCAGATAGGCAGTCGCTCCATGTAAAATATTGGTATTCAGCTTATCCGGTAAGACTGGAAGCCGACCCCAATATAGTTGGGAAAAGGCTAGGCAGATGATGATGATATGTAAGTACGTAATTAGGTCCATAATGGGATATCGTCTATTGGCTGTCATAAATTGTATTGCCTGAGCCTAGTTTAAACGAATCATCACAAAACACAATAACAAGACTCCACGGACATGTTTAAAAAAAAATATTGTGAAACGTAGTTTTGCTGGCAGCTATCCGCGGCAATTATAAGGGCACGTTAATGAATTATTTATTAACTGTATTGACTACGGCGGCTTTTGCAATGCCACGCATTGAATTATAGATATCATAAAACATTACGGCCACTTGTAGCTAATAGTAATTTGATGTTGAACGATATTTTATCATTTGTCTGTATGTCGTGTTACGCATTGAGGTCTTATAGGTGTGTTGGACAAAATTGAGCAACAACGAAACATGTTTATGACAAATTAGCTTAAATGTAAACTGACAGATATCTATAAATTATAGCTGCTATCGTTATATAACGTTAGGTAAGATGTTTTTAAAAGTGAGTCAATAAAAAATGCAATTGTTTACGAAGTAATCATTCATCATTTAAGCCGAAAGACGTCCACTGCTGCACATAGACCTCCCCCAAGCACCGCCGCTTCGACCAGTTCTGTGCTTCCCGCATCCAGCGGATTCCTGCGGCCTTCACAAGGTCTTCGGTCCACCTTGTATGAGGCCTACCAACGCTACGTCTTCCGGTACGCGGTCGCCACTCCAGAACCTTTCGGCCTCATCGGCCATCTGTTCTGCGAGCAATGTGCCCTGCCCACTGCCACTTAAGTTTGGCAATTCTTCGGGCATGTCAATAACCTTGGTTCGCCTGCGGATCTCTTCATTTCTGATTCGATCACGTAGGGTAACTCCAAGCATAGCCCTCTCCATTGCCCTTTGAGTGACGTTTAGCCTTTCAATAAGGCCCATTGTGAGCGACCACGAAGTAATAGTTGAACAGAAATAAAAAGGGGGTGAACAAATACGGAACTGGCTTCTACTGATAAAGTAATTTATATTAACAAGGGCAATGAAACACCTGGTAATGGTAGCTGTTAGCATTTGTGTAATTCCTATGCACTGCAATACAAACAGAAAAAAACAATCAAACGTTAGTAATATTTAAAGAAGTAATTGGCTATGAAATGAAAGGCTATCGTTCACTAAGGCGTTGCGCTACAAGCAGGCGCGGCCATATAGCTGATCATTAGATATTACGTATGCGCAGACGGTATTCTATTGAGATTCTATAAGAATCTTAATAACCTCGTGCAAATAGACGTGTCTAACACTTTATGTTGCTCGTAAAAAGTTATTATTTGTGTTGCATTTTAAAGAAATGTAGTAGCTAAAGACACTGGTTTTATTCTTGATAGTTGCTGCCCGCGGCTTCGCCCGCGTGGCTTTTTCTGAAATAAAAGTAGCCTAAGTTACTCCTCATAATATCAGCTATCTGCCAGTGAAAGTCTTCTCAAAATCGGTACAGTAAATCGTTTCGGAGATAGACAAACATTTTCTGAATTGTTATGTTGTTATATGTACCGTATATATATACATCTATATACATTTAGTAAAAGCTGATATTTTGAAATTACAAACAGAAACTTCAATTTGATTTATTGTAATAGATGGTCATCCTGAACAAATACAATGATCCATCTAAGTTCCGTATTACAGAACGTCACTCAATTCTCAAGCATTACTTAAAACTAGTTTTAACCAATCAAATGGCTTGAATCTAGTTTTAAGTAGTGCTTGAGTATTGAGTGACGTTCTATAATACGGGCCTAAGACACTGACCATGCCGATGATCTGAGACAGCGAATTCAAAATCTATATCCCATTTTTATTCTCGATCGTTTTATTTTATTTATTTTCAATAGACTTCTCTATCTCTCTCTCTCTGTTATCTATCGTCAATACTAGATAGATTAAAAATAGTCATGTAATACCTGTCTTTTAGACTCTGTCCCTTTATTACTCTCTTTATATTACCCTAGCATCTATAATGTATTGATGCTCGATTACAATCCTCACCTCCTAATTCAGATTCTATTTACTATTCCAGAGTATCACGGGAAGCACTCTTGAAGACAAACTAAGCTTAGCCTTAAACGTGTCTTTTGAAAACTCCTTCGCAGTAATGGACCTCTTTACATGCAGTAGCTACCTTCTCTTTGCATTTATCGGCCCTTCTTTACGAAAAAATCGTAGAACTATACTATTCCAAATTTTGTATGATATGAAAATATTCTTGCATATTACGTATATATAATAATAAAATATTTATTCAAAAAAATATAAGGCATAAAAATTAGTACAGTTTTGCTTAAATATAAATTATATTCCTAAGACTTACGAGTGATAATGTACATACGAGTATTAAGTTGATATATATGACGACCATACAATAGAGGTTAAATTTCTATGCAGAAAGTGGTTGAACTATAGGCTCAGACTTAAATCCTACTGCAGCGACGTTGTAATTTCTGTCGTCATGTGGAATTGAATACGTGCTCCTAATTTTATTACCAGCATATTACTCTATGAAACAGATGTAGCTGTAATTTAACTTTAAGTTAGTCGACTTTATGCAGTTGTTGAACATGTCCGCATTTTGTTTCAGGTAAGCCGACCTGCACATGCAGCTTATGTGACAGAATGCCTCGTACCTCGAGTTACGGTGAGTTTCACAATAAAACAACATACAACCTTGACCTTTCTTCTCAACCACTTTGGACAGAGGTTGCAAATTACGGGCCAATTTGCATATTTAACGTCAACGGCTTAGTAAGGGAACGTTATAAATATAATCGCATTAACCGTGTTTTCAGCCTTTGTCCAATTGAATCCTCGGTGCAGTAATCAAGTGGGTATGAGAGTGGGTCAGCGGGTCGTTCCGTCCCGTTGCGCGCCCGCATCGTCCCGACTCCCACCGCCCGCCAGCACCACCGCGCTCCCATGTTACATTATTCACAAATATAACTGACAATAAAAACGACCAATAAATATCTCTCACCCCTATGTTACGCACCACGTAAACACTAAACTCTTTTGTTTGTCCCGAACGATACCACTATACGACATCTCACTGCCAGCCAACAATATTAAAATGTAAATTCGAATTCGTTCAACGTTTGCAATTCATTTATTTCCCGTTTCCTTATTTGTTTGCGCGTGAGATTATCATAGATCGACGTCAAATAAGCTGCAAAATCTTTTATACGCGAGTGTTGTTTGTGGTTGGTTGGTTCTCACCTCATGATGTAGTGACCTCTATTATTTCTGAGCTTTTCAATTTGTCAATCGCAGTCATAAATACAATTAAATCGATTGTAACCTTTCACATTTCAATGTAAACCATAGTTAATTGCGTTTCGTCGGCCTTCAGAATCGACGCGTATCATGTTTCCCCATACATATCTTAATCATACAGGGCTCTGTATTTAACGTCATTTAATACCGTCCCAATAAACCCGCTCGTTAATTGCTCGGTTAAATGTTGACGGCAATTTAATTTCGTCATTCGGTGCGGCTCTCGTTGGCGCAACCCTCAGCTCGTTGAGAGGAAGTACGCACCGGTTGCTTCCCTCGGTAAACTTAACTCCACGTCTTCGTGCTAAACATCGTTCGGTTCCATCGGGTGATTAATATATAATATTAGTTGTTGGCCCGCATCGTGTACATTAATAACTCTAAAAGGAGTGATCGGGGCGGCAGGCGTCGCTAGCCAGCCATGCACTCCTTCCCAATCTATTATTTCATTTCAACTACTATAATTATAGCTATTCTATTTGTGTCGTAAGCGGCACTTTCTCGATTGATTGTCGATATAATTAGCCGTAGGGAATCTCATCTGTATACTTTGACGAGGCAATCACGGCGTCGCCACCCACGGCACCTTTTTACGATTTAAATAAAATCGTGCTTACTCTTCTTTCGGAGCGTTTATCGTTCATCTGGCAATATAAAATATCTATTTTAGGTCGTGTTTAAATATTGATGGTAATAACAGAAGGCGTGTTATCGTCAATTAATCTAAACAAGAATGTAGCACCACCTAATACAACAGCTAGTAAATGATGGTCATTTTATTATTGGAAACAATATAATTGGGTTAATTAGACGCTTTTCCTAAGTTCTAATATATTACGTGTCCGTATTTGCCGCACGAAAAGACGACGCGCGTTAAAATATTTTAAAAATAGTGATTGGGGTTACGTCTATTTTTAAAAGTTAACAAGACTCTATGTAATTACATGTTTCGTTTCTATTATTCGTAATACTTTAATTACGTTAGTGGTTAATGACAGACTTGGGAAGCGAGTGACATTGAGGATTACATTATAATCTCACAATACAATGTGGATGATTTACTCAAACGATGCTTTTAGGCATAATTTGTGAACAAAATTAAACTACTTTTTCTGTTCTAATGTTGAGGCCTGCGTTACATTAGACTTGAGTTCTGATATATTGTATGATCGTTATTTACAATTAAACGATGTCGTGACGTAAATTATGTTTGTTGTAGATCTTATAGCACGTCAATATAAAAATAAACAGCTTATAACATTAGCAAGGTTTGACCTAGTCATTTCCTAGTTCCTCATATTTCGTTAGATGTGATCTCATCGCCGTTATCTTCATTTATTTTATCAATATCCGTACTCGTCCAGATAATGTTAATGTACCTATGCGTTATGTAAATCGCGCTAATTTTTGCGAAGGTCGCGTCGAGACCTCGCAAAAAGCAGATTCGACCTCGCGTTTATCATTGTCGTGATATCTTGATATGCGTACTAACTGCCTTTTGATAGCCTTTACTTCTGTGGCTTCCTACTGCCCTGGTTAGACGCGTACGCGATATTAACTTATATTAGCTTCAAGTACTGTTACTTATTTTATTGTTATAAATATGTGGAAAAAGCTCCACGCCAGTAAGTCTATTTTAATTGTTTTTTTTTTTCAAAGGGTCTCTTTATTGTTCATTCGTCTGGTGTCCGTTCATTCATTCAATCATTGTATCGGTCGACCTTGTATGACTGATAAATTTTGTCACGCGAGCTGTCTAATCGCAAATCGGGAAGTGTCAAAAGTATTGTTAAATTTATTGTTGTTTTGCACTTTTATTTATTGTTTAGGTAACTTTCTATTTTGCGCGTGTTTTTCCTTGTTCACAATTAGAAACATTGTGGTGATAAACTAATTTGTTCGTAATAATTATAACCGTTCCTGTTATTAACCACGAGCTTATTATTATTTATTATGACTCAACACCTCCATCTGCTCGTTTTATTGCCATTCGTTGCCATATTAGTATAATTAAATACGGTACCTAGGTATTTAATTATACTAATATAAACTTTAAAAACAAAATTCCCAAAAACAAATTTTATAAACCTTAATACCGTTATTTAATATGACTTCTGTAACGTACCTACGTAATACTTATTATTTATATTTCGAGCAAATTTTAACAATGATTTACAAATTAAATTATTTTGCTTCTAATAAAAGCTTGATTAATAGAGGAAAAATTATAAAAAAATACAATCATTACCGGTACTTTTAATGAAATAGTTTTCTACATTATTATAATTTATGATAAGTTAAGGATAATCTACATATTACCTACTTACAATATGTATTTTGCCTTTATTTATTCGTGGCATGGCCCAATGATTGGTTAAAAACTTGTTATTGTGGGAATAACGATAGAAGTGTTATCCATTTCTATCGTTATTCCCCACAATAACAAGTTTTTTAAACAACAAAAATATGTTTATGTAATATGTTTATGTACCTAATGATTTCCTCATACCTACTTCAGAGTTCAGATAATGAGTTCAGTTCTTTTATCACCGTACTTAATAGAATGCGGCTGAGACCCACGATGTGGCACAATTGAAAAGTTCAATAAAAACAATCAGCAAGAGTGGTCCAAGCGCCATTTTATTCAATTGCAGTCATTTATAAATTACTCGCGATCAAATACAATATCGTATGCAATAACATTTAATACTAATCAAGTTGTTCATATTCACTTAATTTAATCATACATATCTTGTTTTAAATATATCCTCAATTAATATCAATTCTGGCGATCATTCTTCGTTTGCCTCCTATTGAGACAAAATCTTAGAAGTTTCTTGAAAACAGCTTTTAGTTCTTTAAAACTCGTTCAAGTAATTTAACTTCCAAGAAGTTCCTACACAGATTTAAACTTCAGTTACTCTAGATTTTGCTTGTAAATGTTTTAAGTTACATTAAGTGCACATACAATATTCTTAAAAACGGCAACATTACCCTATAGTGTCGTAGACAATTTTTAGACCCAATATATCATGGAATAACAACGGAATTCTACAAAACAAATAAAATAAAATTCATATTTACTGACAAACTGATTAAAATCGCTGTAATAAGTAAATATTAAAGTTGATAAAGTTATGTTATATCAAAAACTTAATGAATGACCGCATGACCCATCTATCGTTACCTACGTGATAATTATTTACAACCGAACACTATAAAATTATCATATTAAGTACCGTGTATGTTCAGACTATTAAATATTATTAATAATTCTTATAAATCAAAGGGCGGCAGGCGACGTGTTAACCGCCGTACCTTGTAGATAGGGTTGTCGTATCCAATATGTTGTTCACCCACGCACAGTGGAACGAATGTATGGGAGCGGTTGGACGTAGACATGTCCGAAAAATAAGAGTAAAATTATGCCAAACTAATGATGCCATCTTATTCGATTACTTAATGCCTTCATAAATTGTGGTGATGAATTTCTTCATAACTCCCATATTTCGGGAGTAATTTGAGAAAATGTGAAATTTTACTATGAAAATGAGTGTATCGAGCTCTCTCCCTCCTGATTCCGGGCTTGTTTCAAGTAGCGGTCTCTAATATCGTAATGCTATTACTAAGAGCTATATTTAATACTAAGACACATAGTGCGCCAAATGTGCACTTTCTGGGATAAAAGGAAATGAAAATTTAAAAAAAAAAACGTTTTTTCCCCATTTGTATTTACTTTAAACCGCAGACAGACTTATTAAGAGGTCTATAAATATATTATATATATACAGAAATATATATTAACAAAAATATTCACAAGAACTGATGAGAGTATGACTTTTAAGTAAGTTGATAATAAATTACCTAGTTTCATTAAAAGTACAATAAATAATTAAGATGTAAGCTCTAATTTACTAAGTTACACATTTTAAAACAATAACATCATTTAATTATCTTCGTCATCATCATCATCATCAATTAATTCAAATTCAGAATCGATGTCCGCTAAATCATTTATGTTAACAAATTCGATATCACTTTTCTCAGAATCCGTAAGCTCATAAAATTCCTTAAAAGAAGATTTTTTTACAAACTTATTTCCTTTTGGACGGATACTTGTAACAAGTGGATCAGAAGACAGTAAAAGATTGTGCATAATATCTTCATTGCATGAGATACTGCTATGCTTTCGAGAATGCCCCTCTCTATATTTTCTAAAATCTTTATTTCTAGCCTCAGATGCCTCTTCGGATAGAAAACCAATGGGCACAATTGACATGTTCTGAACTATGTCTGGCCCATGCATTAAAATTTTATGAAGTGAAGAAGGCATATAATACCATGGGTATAACTCCACGTAAAGCTTAGCAGTATCAAAGCAGAACTCTCGGAATTTAGTTACGTTGATCTTCTCTCCTGATGAAATACACTGCAAGATCACACAGATTTTTCTTAAAAGCATAGCATCTATTCCGGTCAGTTCAGCAGATTTAGTGTAGTTTTCAAAAAATCTCCTTGCCGAGTTGCCATTGTTGGTGGATCCACTGCCTTGTTTCACAACATCGAGAAGTAAGCCCGTTTCTCTTCTTACAGCCTCTTGAACTCTTTTCTTCCTGTCATCAACTTGCCTTTTTGCTATATCACCCCTTACTTGCCATGATTTTATGTCTAATTTGTAGGAAATGTGTAATAAGCATTCCATTGAGCGAATCCAAGCGTGAAGGGTGCTTAAGCTATATTTATACATGTCCTCGTTTGCGTGTTTATCTTTGATTAACTCTAAATTATTCATTTCTTTAGGACAAGCCTTGCATATGTCACACACTGAAGCTGCTGTATTGGATATAATGGAATGAATTTTACCATCAATCATTGTCAACAGCAGTTGGTGTTTGACACTAATTCCATCAGTGATGGTGGATGGAGTTAAGGCTTCAATCTCTGCTTCGATTTCAGCCATCTCTCTCTGCACATTTTCTTTGGTTTCCTTTATAAACTTAAACAATATTGGCCGGCAAAATGAAGTGGAAGATGGTCGCTCGTTTTCCCAAATTGTTACACCTTTTGAGACGAGCCGCAGTGGTACAAGACTAATCATAAAATTACTAGCAAGATCGATTTGCTCATCTTCACTCGTCCTTTGATGATAAATGCTTTGGCTAGATGATCCGTCAAAACCCCATTTGCTGGTCAATACGAGCTGTTGATTGGGATCAACAGGGGTTTCTAACGACCTAATAAGTCTTCTTGAGGTTAAATCCATCAAGGCTTGTAATTTGATTTTTGCAGAGCTCTCTGTAACTGTGAGATCTTCTTTGGCCGGATAGCACTTAATTTTTTCTTTAACCAACATGTAGTAACTCGGGTATTGAAGAGCTCCTTCTTGAGTGTTGAAATCCCGAAGAGTGTTATAGCGCCATTTCGATAAGTTCATCGATACATAAAGAGCCAATGCCTTCAAAGGGGATATTTCCCGTACCTGAATTGATTTACCTTCAATGAAGGCTTTGATTTTTGAGGCCTCTTCTGGATTCTCCGTCAAGTATTTCATAACATAAGCTGTATCGCTTTGTCCTGCCTTTTGAAGCGCCCTTTCGGCCGAAAACATAATTTCAGCGCTGCTACTGCTGCATGAAAGACTATCTTCAGTGCGTCTTCTTTTTTGCCGGTTACTAAGGTCCTCAAAAGATTTACGAGGACTAGGATGTGTACAAGTTGAAGCATCAGATTTAGCAGGAGAAATTATGGGCTCGATGACGTCACTTATATTTTCTGTAGAAGGTTCCATATTTTCATTCTGTAATTCCGGCCATTGAATTGCAGCCTGTAGCCAAATCTCATGTTTCTTCCGAAACTTATCTGTGCTTCTTCCAGACTGTGTCCATTTTGCATAAATGCGGTAGCAAAATCGACGACACCAGTCTTTTAAACTTGTTTCAGCACTTTCACATAACTGAACACAACTGTTATCTTTTAAAACACTGAACAAATAGTTAAAGTCGCGTAAATCTTTATGTGCGCGTGCGCATAAAGCAACGTGAATATCAAGATTTGTATTAAAATTTGGAAAATACATTGCGAGATTAGCTTGGATACAACGAGGTGTAAATCAACACTGATTTTAAAGTTACTAATAGTGACCTATTTATATAAAATCCAGGTATCCCAGGTATCCTTTGTTAAATATTGCAAGGTAATTAGTTATTGTGATAATTAGTAAATGATGCATGCTAAATTAGTGTATTAAGAGCCATTTAGTAATTAAATAATAGCAATGTTCTTATCAGTAATCATTAGTGCATCAGTTTTATATGTAAACCTTAAGTCCCTAATTATATATCCTAATTAGCTTATATCTTCTCTAATTGGCTGCTCAGAAATGTTATTGTAATAAGGTAAACCTTTAGAAAAACGGTTTTAATCAACAAAATAAACAAAAAATAAAAAAATTGTGTTATAAAATAAACATCACTCTTTATCCCAGAAAGTGCACATTTGGCGCACTATGTGTCTTAGTATTAAATATAGCTCTTAGTATTAGCATTATGATATTAGAGACCGCTACTTGAAACAAGCCCGGAATCAGGAGGGAGAGAGCTCGATACACTCATTTTCATAGTAAAATTTCACATTTTCTCAAATTACTCCCGAAATATGGGAGTTATGAAGAAATTCATCACCACAAGTTATGAAGGCATTAAGTAATCGAATAAGATGGCATCATTAGTTTGGCATAATTTTACTCTTTTTTTTCGGACATGTCTACGTCCAACCGCTCCCATACATTCGTTCCACTGTGCCACGGCCCGAACACCGCACTCGACCGAAATGGAATTTCCAAAGGGTTATTTGGGTTAAAGCGCAAATTTTTACGCAAAGTATGTAAGTAAGCCTTTGTTTTCTTTTGTCTGATATTTACACGTTTTCAATTTTATTATCATTATTAGGCCCTATTTTATTAGTGTATCTCACGAGATTTTGGCGAAACCAAAATCATACTCGCGAGATCTCGTTCGATTTTCGGCCGAGATGAATCTCGGTAAATATGGTGATATATCCCCCAAGCACCGCCACTTCGAACTCGTTCTGTGCTTCCCGCATCCAGCGGATTCCTGCGGCCTTCACAAGATCAACGGTCCACCTTATAGGAGGCCTTCCAACGCTACGACTTCCGGTACGCGGTCGCCACTCCAGAACCTTTCGGCCCCATCGGCCATCTGTTCTGCGAGCAATGTGCCTTGTCCACTGCCACTTATATTTGGCAATTCTTCGCGCTATGTAGGTTACCTTGGTTCACCTGCGGATCTCTTAATTTCTGATTCGATCACGTAATACTCCAAGCATAGCCCTCTCCATTGCCTCTTGGGTGGCTTTAGCCTTCTAATAAGGCCCATCCAAAGACTTTCTTCCTGAGACACTGCGGTATGTGAGACGAGAATATATTGCGTAGCTTCCCGAACGATGCCCAACCGAGGTGGATTCGACGATTGACCCCGATGGTAGTTGGGACGTCCAAGTGGAGAATCTAGAAGTTGGACCTACCTAACTGGACAGTTTGTCCTAGGTAAACATACTCGTCCACAACTTCGAGTGTAGCGTCTCCGATTACATGAAAGTGGTGTTACATGGGCATTTGACATGACTTTTGTCTTGTCCATGTTCATTTTAAGACCACACCCACCACCCACCCACCCACTCTTTCGGAAGCTCTACTGAGATCATCAAGCATTGTACTGAGTTCCTCCATAGTCTCAGCCATCACAACTAGCCACCAACTATCGTCCGTAAACCGAAGTTGAGTGATGTACTCGCCATTGATGTTGATGCCTAGCCCTTTCCAGTCCAGAACCTTGATACATCCTCCAGTGCAGCTGTAAATAGTTTCGGGGAGATAACTTCTCCCTGCCTCACACCTCGCTGCAGAAGGATAGGTTTTGAGGTCTGGTCCTGGAGTCGGACTGACATTGTGGTGTTTTCGTACAGACACTTAAGCACGTCGATGTACCGATAGTCAATCTGGTACCGTTGAAGAGACTATAGTACAGCACATGTCTCGATCGAATCGAAGGCTTTCACGTAGTCCACAAACGCTAAGCAAAGAGGCAGGTGATACTCTTCGGTCTTCTGTATAACCTGCCGCAGTGTATGTATGTGCTCTACGGTGCTAAAGCCTTTACCTTATCCGGCTTGTTCGGGAGGCTGGAAGTCGTCAAACATGCGCGCGATGCGCGTGATGGCCTGGTTCGTGATGACTCTTGAAAACAGCTTGTAGATTTGGCTCAGAAGTGGGCCGTAATTCTTAAGGAGGGTATTGTCGCCCTTCTTAAAGAAAAGTATCACCACATCTCTGTTCCATGCCTCCGTTTTGCCCTCGAGTATGACGGAATCAAACAGCTTCTGGAGGGCCTTGAGAATGAAACGGGAAACGGAAAAAATATAAGTATTATTAGCTACCTACTCTCGTCTATCTATACGATTTACCTTTGTACCTAAAACACTCAAAATGAAAACAAAATTACAATTGCCACATTTTCGTTAACCTTTGCCAACTTTTTAAGGGAACGCCAATTAATTAGAGGTTCTATGTCAAACAATTGCCAACGTTTTTTTGCCAACCATATTGAGGACTTTCAAGAGTATAAAACGCGATGTTTTATAGCTGTTTGCTTGTTGTGTAAATGCCACCGACACAAGGCTACTCGCCAAAGTGAATTAACTTGCCAAATCTGAACTTGAACACGAAAATTATTTTACACCAACAATAAAATTACGATGTCGCATACATTACATTGTTTCCGCAATTAGATTTAGATAATGCAGTAATACGTCATACGGAAATATGATTTGTTACCACTGGAATTGCTTTAACCTTCGTCTGAACTAAAATTCGCATAATTTTGTTTTTCCACTTAACTCAGGATGCGTTTCATGAATGTAAAATGTTAAGTGGATCACAAAAAGAAGATTTTCAATTCACATTTAAAAGCACTTATTCTAGCAACATTTATGATAGATTCTGAGTATTCATTTAGAATGTAACTTTTACGACAATAATAAAGTTTTTCGTCGCGATCTACCATACATTCAAAACGATAATTCTCAATAAAGTCGCCTCGGGCACATTTAAAAGAATGGCAAATAAAACACGACACGAATCCAACTATCAATAACTGTGTGTTATTAAAAATTCTTCGCCCGTCAGGGATTTGGCACTTGGGCGCGAGTTTCGAATTCATAATACTTTTTATAGCCACCATCTTGATTTGAATGAAATTGATGTATTGTTATTCAATCTGCTTTATATTTCTGGGCATTCTGTTAATAGACGAAATTCAGAAAAAGGGGAACTAAGCGATATTTTATGCTGTTGAGTTTTCATGCCACCTAACTTACTAACAAGTAATAACAAATATACCTACTTGAATAGTAATACCCTTTTTTAACAAAGTCTTCGCAATACATAATTAATTCCACTAATTATTTATTTCCATTGTAATACTTTAACTTGTTCAAAAAACAACCAAATATATATTTATTTATTTATTTATTAACACCAATAAGTACAACATCTTACAGTTTCCCAAGACGATGTTATACATACATATCAAACTATTTATATCTATAAAATACACTTCATAAAATTAACATATTATATTTTTATATTTATTATATTATTTATTTATTATATTTTTTTAATGCCCCCATACATTCATACACTAACGTCCTACAACCCTATAAACTTTAAAAATTTTATTTTTAACTGATATCGAGTTCGGTATTTTAATTCTAGCGAACATATTTTAGTTAGATGTAATCCATTTCCATTTGAGTGCGGCTCACTGTCGGCTCGGATTTAATTTAGACAGCTCGGCCAGCATCGCTGTCATTGGCTCTCTAGCGGATTCACTGGACACATAGAGCCAGTTAATAATGTATATTTTGCTAGAAAACAAAACGATACACGAATGTGAATATATTTTGACACGTGCGTTACTGCTTTGAAACATTATATTTATAAAAATTAAATTAAACAACACATTTTCACATAACATAACATAATATAACAAAACAAAATAGATAACATAATCCATTCCTGCCTGCAGTTGGTAGTCGGAAAACCGCTTTTACGTAACGCTAGAATTATTTTCAACCCATGAGCAAGTATCTAAGTAGCGGTTTCACACAGAGTTTTTTCTCAAAATCTGTTAAACCACCATTTCCATCGAAGCTAAACTAAGGACAAAGCCTCGAGAATTCAGTACCGGGTGTTGGAATAAGTAGTATTAGTTTATTCGCCCTAATAAATGTCCCCTTAGAATACCTACCTTAGTAACCCATTTTCCGAGGTAAACACTGCAACAGCACGGGAAAACCAACGCGGGAAATGTTTATATAACGTTCTTTTTTTGAACTTTTTAAGCTTCTAGGATTGTGAGACTACAACGGATGAGACTGGCTGGATAGAAAAGGATTGAGATGAAAAATAAATAAAAGGATTAGTTCGTTAATTTTATCTAATGACGTGCGAAGGCGGACAAATAGTCCCCGTCGGACAGCTTGATGCATTTATAGTTTTGAACAACTTATATGGCCTTATTACCTAAACTTTTAGAACTAAAAATATCCGTGTGTAACAGCTAAACTATTTAAAAAAAAAAGGAAAACTACCCTACTGAATATCACAGCCAACCTCGTAGACCTGGCAGCTACGGCGTAGCACAAATTCTCGTTCTTTTTTAGCGACCAATCAAACTGACGCTTCGTTTGGTTCAAAACGTCCGGTCCTATCAAATTAGAAATTAACCTGGAACCTTATCTTAAAATACTTGGTACACAAATAGATTGGTCTAGCTAATAACTACCAAGTGGAATACGATGTTACTGGAACAGTGAGACGGACGACTTTATAAACATTAGATTTTATCTCAAACGGTTTCGGGTCGTGCTAGCCAGCACGATGCGATGTGCCAATGACTTTACATACTCTTTATCTTTCATCTCTTAACCAACTTGTGAAGTTTCTAATTGCCTTAACCGCTGTACGTGCCAAGGTAGTAAGCGACATATCTATTTAAAAGTGTTTCATACTTATGAACATTAAGTTACTAGTGTAATTCGTATTTGTATTACCAAATTAAAGTTTTACAATGTTTTTATGTACTTTCGCGCGTTAAATATAACGGGGTAATTAAAGTAATGCTTTATATTTTTATTGTGCCACTCAATTTTTTTGAAGTACCTACTTAGTTAATTAATAAGTACTTAGTTTAACTTTGGACGTGATTTGTTAATACCGTACTTACATTTTTAAATTTAAAAGAATACATTATGTGGTTATTCTGAAACTTTTTGATAAGTATTTATTGAAGTTCGATTCGGTTAGTTGAACAAACTTTAAATTCCATAACATTTTTACCAGGATCATAAATCGTATATTTATGTTCGATAATCCCTAGTAAAAATTAATAAAAAGCACCGAAACATGTTCCCATAACGGACAGATAAAAAATCAAGTTTCCTTACTATCATGTCGGTATCAAAGAGGTTTTTTTTACCATAACGACGATGTTCCGTCCACAGTCAAGGTCAATGATTTGTTCATGCAAATCACTCGCCAGTTAATAAACAGACATAAAGTATGACAATATTTTAACAAGGATTATATATCGCTAAACGTCGAATTTTATAGTTTTTATCCCTGGTATAATAAAACTACGTAAACTGGCGCCATGAAAGTAATAAATGTACATTTTTTTAAATGACATTATTTTTTTCTAATACATTTTTGAGTGTTTGAAACGTGTTTTAAATGAGCGACATTAAAATAGTAGGTAACTTATTTGAGCAGAAATAAACCTTTAAATGCTAAAGTTACCTCAAATAAATTATGAAGATATGGAAACGCATTGATTGAAGCTCCACATTATTTAGCGATAGGTCAATAACGAGGTACTTACCACGTCATCGCAGAAGGTAATACTTTAGTATTCATTAAGATTCCGGCAGTCATTGTTTACTCAAGTGTACATAACACCCACTGGCCTTGAAACTACCAATTTCGTGTTCCATACAACAAAAAGCCAACACGCTAATTGAACTTATATCGCGCAATATATTAAAAGTGTAGTAATTTAGGATGAAAGGCAGATTTATATTATAACCACGTTCACTATAAACATACAATTAAGTACACTTTATATTGGCGTGCGAAATTTTTCATGCGCTGTAAAAAGTGTGGCGAACGCAATCAATCCCTTCGATACGAAAGGCGCTTAGTAACGTCAATTTAACTCATGAGAATTGGCATCTGAACGAAGGAATAATACAAGCGTTTTCCCTAAAGAAATCGCGCGTTGTTGTTCATATTTTCTGTTTAGGCGGTAGGTATCGTTCTCAATACGTACAGACTACAGGCGGCCTCTTTCGCCCTGATCACTCAAATGTCTGGTCGCAATTAGGGCTGCCATCCGCTCCATAGCACGGACATCGTCCTAGTTTTTAGCACGATGATGAGGTGAACGTTCGGTGAATATCCGAAAATATCCATTCGACAAATAGTCCCGACACTATAAACCGTATCGAAGTCTCTGAACTGCTAATAGTTTTAGTGTAAACGGTATCGATATGAACAGGAAAATGTTTATTGAAACCGCAATGAAATAGCAGTTTTAGGTTCTTTATTATGTCGTTAGATATACTCGAACGGTTTAAATTATGTACTTATTCTTTTAGTAAACCCACACTTAGTTGCGGTTTTGGATAAATAATATTCATAGTAGGTAACTACTCAATTTTAGTTACCATTTTCTTGTGTTGCCTTCTGTGGATAGGTAGGAACGGTCTTTTCTATTAGACACAGTGCCCATATTCCTATACAAACTAGCAAAATGTACAGATTTCCTAATTCAACAAACACGACACATTCACTAAGTGTGCTTTGCACTAAAGCATAATACATTCGTCCTGGTGACCCCAAGGGATACAGAGCGGGTCGCCGGCGCCCCAGGGTGCTCATTTTGCGCTCAGACGCGACTAGCCGACTGCCCGCTGTTGACAAGCTCATTGTCAATACTCTGCGTACACCACCCAGTTCCATTCAGGACATTGACACACTTCCCTTTTTAGGCGATTATATTTAGAACAGGGCGTAGAGAACACGCCTTATTCTAGATTTTATGGTAATGTTATACTCAGACGGTCTAGCTAGTCCTTTCTTTGTTCAGTCTTTGTCGTTGAATCATTTTCGCTTTTTGTAGTATTTAAGTATCTAGCTCATGAATATTGGATTTCGAATGATATTTTAACTTAACTGAATGCTAAATTGGCTCATTTGAAATTCGATACGTAAAGCTCTTTTTCGCGTTAAAATCATAATTTAGTTTTGATATAGTGAACCAAAACTAAAATTCCCATGGGAAACCACTTGTTGGTGTGAAATGCTCATTTTTAATTAAATATGCTCAGTGCACGTTTGAATCATATTTATGGACGATAAAATACTTACGTGTCACATTTTTAGTGTGTGGAACATGAATCACTTCTCTGATCATAATATGAAAACTGAAAACCCCGTAAGTGCCATTGAGGAGTTTTTATGACAGTATTTCAAATGGACGTTAATTTCTGTCAAAGCTCGATTGATGGCTGGAGATAGGCGGTTCAGTGCAGATGTCAAACGTCACTTAGCTGTAATTATGTCACTCTCGCTGTTCCTTCCTACCCACGTCGCCGTCGATAAAAGCATTCCGTGATCGTACTCGTCAGTCCTTGCTAATTGTCTGATTTAATCCGGATATTGTTATTGATCAAACATTACACTGGCTTTGTCTAACTAACATTGTTTGTAACTATCTCCCTTTTAAATCGTTTGTAAATTGAATGACTACGAGTACCTATGTACCCGAAAATAGCGCCTTTAGCAGGCTTAGCATGACGCTTTCTATTTCTACGAAGAATAGGCCCAGTTCTTTCTATACAAAGTGATATTTCGTTTCTCCATTTTTGACATCGCACCGTAGAAATCCTTCTACTTAAATAAGGACCTAGACAAATATCGTTAGAAACGAAAGACAAAATGACAGATTGCAGAAGGATTTCTACGATGCGATGTCAAAAATGGAGAAACAAATTGTAACTTTGTATAGAAAGAGCTGTGTCTATTCTTCGTAGAAATAGAAAGCGTCATGCTAAGTCTGCTGCTCCAAGGCTCTGGCTTTGATCCTTAATAATCCTTAGCATAATGAAACTTAGATTTTTTAATCATCAGCCATTAATATCTTCAAAAGAAAATTATCTTATCATTAAAATGTCATAAAAAATAATCTCACATTTACTTTTTATCATTGATAATATAATGTTTGTACAATAAAATCCATTCTTAAACTCCACATACATTAGTTTGGTGTCGGATATTTCAGATACAAGTCTTTTGTTCGTCACAAAAGCGGGCAAAGCGGTTGATAGTGATGTAGGTGGCTACAGTTATAAAACCATTAACTATGTACAGTGTTTACTGCACGATAATAACCACTCGATGAATCGGTTCGTGCATCGGAGGGGGCCAACCCTACCCGCTCAAGGTCGCAGGGGTGAGCACAGCGTACACAATTTGTTTTATTTATGTACACTACGCTTTACGATGGGCGCCTCTTATATTTCTATTCTACGTCCTGTACCTTTCTGAATAAATAAACGTTTTAGTGACACTGTTACAACACTATTGGTGTATTTTTTTGTAAATTGCTTTCGATTGAATTTGCTTTTGTTAGAAATTATTTATTTTATGGTCTCATAAAAATTGTGGTGCTGATATGCGTCATTTTGTATGTCTAGTTATATGACTGGCATTAAACTTTTAATTAAGTAGGTACCTACCTCTTAGCCGTAAAATATACGTAGGATAGGGTAAACTTACAGATCTTTGAATTTATTTTCGTAATAAATTAATAACTGAGTTGACTTTCAACCTTTTTATATCCACACGTAGATCTACCTAATAATTGTATGACGTATGTGCTGTAACGATGACAAATACGTATTACCCATGCAATACGCTGTGTGATTGAATAAAAATTAAAAATGAATAAAATAAATACAAAATGAGTAAAATAGTAATTAATTATTATAATAAATACACTACAGTCTTTCTACAACACACCACGTTTATTATAATCTCGAAGTGATAAATGCAAATTAGCACTTCGCCCGCCGCAGTGAAGTCGGCGTAGTGTCCAAGTTAGTGCCGCCTCGGATGTAATGTACGAGACACTACGAGGCAAATCGAAATCGGTATGGGCCACACTAGATAGGAAAGTTTCACTTCCCTTTCTGAATAAATAAACGTTTTAGTGACACTGTTACAACACTATTGGTGTATTTTTTCGTAAATTGGCTTTCGATTGAATTTGGTTTTGTTAGAAATTATTTATTTTATGGTCTCATAAAAATTGTGGTGCTGATATGCGTCATTTTGTATGTCTAGTTAGGCATTAAACTTTTAATTAAGTAGGTACCTACCTATTAGCCGTAAAATATACGTAGGATAGGGTAAACTTACAGATCTATGAATTTATTTTCGTCATCATCTGCCTGCCTTTTCCCAACTACTTTAGGGTCGGCTTCCAATCTAACCGGATGCAGCTGAATACCAGTATTTTACATGGAGCGACTGCCTATCTGACGTCCACAACTCAGTTACTGGGTAATACGATACCCCTTGGTAAGACTGGTTGTCAGACTTTCGGGCTTCTGACGACCCGTAACGACTGTCAAAGATCCACGAATGACAGCCGGGACCAACGGCTTAACGTGCTTTCCGAGGCACGGAGGGGTCTTGGTGTGTAAAGATGGTCACCCATCCACGAACCAACCGCGGCAAGCGCAGCTTTACCTGATCGATTGACCCGTGCGGCTGTTGTTACTTAGCCACAAGCCCCTCTCAATTTATTTTCGTAATAAATTAATAACAGAGTTGACTTTCAACCTTTTTATATCCACACGTAGATCTACCTAATAATTGTATGACGTATCTATGTGCTGTAACGATGACAAATACGTATTACCCATGCAATACAAAATTAATCAAATAATATAATAAATACACTACAGTTTTTCTACAACACAACACGTTTATTATATCTCGAAGTGATAAATGCAAATTAGCACTTCGCCCGCCGCCCGCCGCAGTGAAGTCGGCGTAGTGTCCAAGTTAGTGCCGCCTCGGACGGCTGTTATGTAGTGTACGAGACACTACGAGGCAAATCGAAATAGGCATGGGCCACACTAGGATAGGAACGTTTCGCTTCACCGAACGACTTTTACACCGAACAGTTTCCACGAAACGCGATCACCGGAATTGTTTTTACTGCAGCGTCGATTTGTAAATATGACATCTGGATCTGATACGAGCATCGCGTGTAGGTTTTATATCACTTATCCATTGGTTATTTATTATTTTTGTATTTATAACCCAAACAATGGACGTTGATAGAAATAGACGTTGTTTGGACTCGTTTGTAAGATTAGTGCTGACGTTTATAATGTAATTGTGTCAGTTGGATTGATTTTTTTTGTAGAGAGCTGATATTTACATTATTTACTGGTTTTAAGGCTTCCGCAGACAGCTGAGACGCGACAGAACAATTTCTATGAAAAGTTCATGGAAATGGTTCTACCATAATCGCGTCGCCGCGTCGTCGCACCGTCGCGTCCGCCTGTCTGCGGGAGCTTTTATGTGGATAAAACTAGCACAACTTAATGACTACTTCAACGATGTACCTAGTGCAATATGTTATGGACTTGTGCGTTTTTAACTCTACCTACCCGACTTGCGTCTTTCAGGTTTCGATTTCACGAAACCTGAAAGACGCAAGTTCACATGTTTAAATTCAATTACTTAAGCATGTTTTTTGGATATATTTATTTGAGCGACATAAAACAGCACTAAACTGTACATAAGTATAGGAATTAGACTTTTTAGAAAATACTACTTAACAGTCTCGACAAGGACTGTTTTTAAATGGCTAATAATGTGAAATGAATGCTTTGTCCACTCGTCGTTTTTTCTCATTGAGCACACGTGTGTAGTATTCTGGCCGAGACTCAACTAATGTATTAATAGTGCTGCCTACGAAGTTTATTTAACACAATCACAGAGACGCGCGACTCTTCAATCGGAAAGTACAGGAAAGGCCTATTATAAACAGTGCTGTGAGGGTAACGCACGCGAAAACGACAAAAAGTCGCGATAAAAAAACAACGCGGTGTATAGTCGTGTCCAACCAATCCGAGGGCGTTGACTTCGCGAAACAGAGTACCTACACACTTTTTTGCTATTCCACGTTTGGATACACACTCGTGCGTCAACCGTGTAACTTTTTACAGTGAACTCCATTATAAGTATTATGCGCTTTATTCTATAAATAGACATTCAATTTTCGTCTCATATCACAAGGCACGATTATTCAATTGAAACTTAGCAAACAACACGCTCTTGTTAACGAGCCGGATGTGTGAAAATCCTAATAGTCAAGTCGTAAAACGAAAAATTCGCCACGTAAAGTTTAATGAGAAAAATATGTTACAGAATTATATTTATTTGTCCGTCGACGTTTACTATGTACGTTATTTATAATGCATAAATTACACGAATGTGTAATACTTACGTAAATAAAATGAATAAAATATAGCGTTCTTAAAACTTCAGTCGTAGAGAAAACGGATTAAACGGATTAATAACAAACATGAACTGGCAACACTGTTATTGAAATGGGTGTTTTTCACTAAGTAGTCATTATTCTGAATGATTATACGATTGCCACACAATTGGTTGCGGTCGTTCACATTGCGGCTTGACCCCAACCAAGTGAAATCCCATTGAAATAACCGTGATTGTACTTACTTGGTACTTATTGGGTACTTCTAATACTTTTGATTGAGACAGCTTTTGATGATAGGTAGATAAATCATTTATTTATTTGGTGAACACAAAAGACATAGCACAAAATACATACAAAAGCACGATTAAATAATAAAAAAATCCATGAATATTAAGAAAATATTGCTACTGGCAGTGTGTATCCCCGCAGATATGATGAAAATGAAGAACGCAATAAATGTTCCGCCTTTCACATTAAAAATCTACGCCGAGCCAAACTGAAAAGTTTTCACCAGTAAAAACTTTCTAAAAGTAAAACTAATAAAACCCGACACACTAGTCGATTTTACAAGAAGTACTGCCAAACACATTTCATATTTCTTATTCAAATATTTTATAACATTATTAATAACGGTTATTTGACAAACACGGCGCCCAAACTCGTGCGATAAATAATATCATTCATTGATACGTTTTCCTAACTGGTTTCATTAATTGTTTACAAGATTGATTCCTAGTGAGTGGCAATCACTCGATGACGTTATTATGTTGACTTTTGTACGAGGTAATTGGTTTTTTCTAACGATTGCCCACGCTCTACAGAAACGTTATTCCCACGGGCCGTCAACCGAAACTATCTAACGCCCGCAGCAATTATCCAAAATCCTTAATGGAAATATTTTAGTTCTGTTCTGTGTATCATACAAAACGTTAATTAACGGCCAATTAAGACGCTTATTGCATTTAATTCAATTATTTCTGGTGATTATTGATTTTGGCGCTTTATTTGGCAATTCGCATCCGCATTCACCACATACAAAGGTGATAAATGCGAAAAAACTGGATTTACATAACCAAAAGCTTGCCCGCCATTTACAGCACTGGAGT
The DNA here is from genome assembly GCA_905333075.3 of Atethmia centrago. Lineage (NCBI taxonomy): Eukaryota > Metazoa > Arthropoda > Insecta > Lepidoptera > Noctuidae > Atethmia > Atethmia centrago. Next base: position 14,010,346 of record HG995381.1, on the reverse strand, counting down.
TTTTTTTTTTACATAATACGTCTACTGCGCCGGAACGGAACGTTGGCGATACCTAGATTGTTTTCATTTCACGGTCGATCTGACTAGTGTGAATAAACTCCGCGGCACGGTTCTAAATTCAAATCATAATATCGAATGGCCAATTCAAAATTCGAATAGTGCTCGGCATTTTCTGTGGACCAGTTTAAATTTTATTGATATCGATTTGAGAGTAGTTACGGTCATCCACAGTTCTAGTATTTATTTTAGGTTTATAAAAGGAATGTGTCCAGTCGGGCTCACAAAGCTATTTCCAACGATAAGTTCCTTTTAAAACCTTTTACGACTACAACTACTGCTGCGAGTTTTTTTTTTAAATTATTATCTTCGTAACAACAAGTAAACGTTGAATAACAGCACTCCTCGCCTCTTGACAATATCAAAAAAATACCTATCAAGTAAAAACTCATTGAGTTGAACTAGTTGAGTTATATGGGAACTTTTTGGAGCAAAAAGATCAACCTTCTTAGATGCTAAAACTTCAGACCAAATAAAAAACCGAGACATAGTGCTGTCAACAGTGATTTGAAGCCGATTTCGGCACGTGAGGTGTAGTTTGGTTGAAAAAGGCTGTAAATGTGTACTTGTGGGCGTGTATGTAGGACAGAGCGAGGTGTAGTTTTGGCTTGGCTTCACTGTATTGTTCGCAGCGCTATGTCTTGGTTTTTTATTTGGTCTGAGGCTCAAACCCACATAACATCTCAAAATGTTTTATGTGTGTTCAGTACACAAAGAGCAACAAGCAGACTAGTCATCGCATCTAAAATACAATTTACATAATTTGCATCTATTACGTTTATTTAAAGTGTGCGTTCCACGCAAGCGTCAATTATACAATAGATCGGCATTTGCCACGGTGGCATCATCCATCAACCTCGGTGGTCCGCACATTACGCTACTGCGCGACCGTTACAAATTCGCGTTTGAAAAATTATGCCTCTATCCGAGATCCGAAGAGCCCAAGCTGAGTCAGGATCATTTTCTAAAACGCCGGTTGTGAGTACGCGATCATACCGCTACCGTTCGTTCGGTTAATCTTGTTCATTCAATTGCTCGTATATTACATCGTACGTCTGGCTTATTAATCTGTCTGAAAGTTCGAATCAGGGGTTTGGAAGACTTATTTACGATGCGGGGATTCTGTCGGATATTATTTCTTCCAGAAATCATTTTCTTATACCCAATATTTCCGATAACAGGGATTAATGTAAAAACTTATAAGTAAACAAGAAACCTTAACTGTGCTTTGCGGGGAATTAAATCTCTTAATAAATTATCTTTGACAAACCAAAATAGGTTTGCTTTCCAAATTGATATCAAAAAACGTTGTTACGATTTAAACTATGCAGCTATTTTGCATGCGTTTGGTGGTTCTTTGATCATCGACTGTGAAATACTTCAGATGCTGTAGATAGTGTGCTGAACGTTAAAACTTTGTGTAGCGTTTCAAGGATAAAGTAATAATTCCAGGAATCTTCGTGAAGAGTTAACACAATGATTTAGTGTATGAAGACGTTAAATTCACGAGCTGCGCGGAAAATTAAACGGTTTAGGAATATCTTCATATCGAATTTACTTAACACGTTCAGGGACAATAAACGGCCATCGGCGACATAACAATAAAACTTCTGTTGTGTCTCGTCATCTCGTGCAGTGTCCTTGAAAGCGATCAATAAAAGGGACACATAAGCCAAGGGCCCAGCGTGCAGCGGTAGATCTGGGAAGCTAGCACAGTGCGTGACGACTTGACGAGTTTCTAATGTTATGGTTATGATTGTATTTGGTCAAGCCGGGCTTTTCGGCTTGTAAGAACGTTGATACCTATCTACCGCTCATTTAGTTTAAGAACCCAAAAACATTAAACCATAACCAGCTTCCGTAAGCGCACAAAAAACGTTTTTTAAACAGCACCCCCAAACTTGAGATGAGTTTGTTAAAAAACGTTTTTTGTACGTTAGTATAAAGCATCTGTCTTATCATGGTATTCATCGTATAACATGACGGTTTACTCCTCTAGTTCTCGAAAATTTTTGCCATACATAAAACCTAGATTTATACGCGGCGTACTGTCAATTCGGCTATACGAGGGCGGGTCAATAAGTCCGTGACTTTTTGAATTTCTGACCTCTTTACTGAAACAGCAACACTACTCCTGTCAACAGGCATCTGTCAGTTGACTCCTGTCAAAATTTAAACTTGCTGCGTCAGTTAGTTTGTGTTTGACAGCTATTTTTATCAGACTACTCACTAATTTGAGGAGAAAATGGAAAAAAGTGAATTTCGTGTGCTTATTAAGCATTATTTCTTGCGAAAAAAAAACATTACCGAGACCAAGGCTAAGCTTGATAAATACTATGGGGACTCTGCACCATCGATTTCAATGGTAAAAAAGTGGTTTACTGAATTTCGTTGTGGCCGTACAAGCACTGAAGATGCCGAACGTCCTGGACGCCCAGTTGAGGTCTCTACACCCGAAACAATCGAAAAAATTCACGATATGGTGTTGGCCGACCGAAGATTGAAAGTGCGAGAGATTGTGGAAGCCGTAGGGATCTCGCATGGCTCAGTGGTTTCAATTTTGAATGATCACTTGGGCATGAGAAAGCTTTCCGCAAGATGGGTGCCGCGTTTGCTCACAGTCGACCACAAACGCAATCGTGTAACAACTTCACAGGAAGGTTTGGCGTTGTTTAATCGCAATATGGAGGAGTTTTTGCGCCGTTTTGTAACCGTGGACGAAACATGGATCCATCACAACACACCAGAGACCAAACAACAGTCAAAACAGTGGGTTTCTAAGGGTGAATCGGCGCCGAAGAAGGCCAAGGTGGGTTTGTCAGCCAATAAAGTTATGGAGACTGTTTTTTGGGATGCACGCGGGATAATCCACATTGACTACCTTCAAAAGGGAAGAACAATCAATGGGGAATATTATGCCAATTTATTGGACCGATTCAATGACGATTTGAAAAAAAACCGACCTCATTTGGCCAAGAAAAAAGTTCTTTTCCACCAAGACAATGCAAGGGTGCACACATGTGCAGTTGCCATGGCAAAAATCCATGAATTGGGCTATGAATTGCTCCCTCATCCGCCCTATTCTCCAGATTTGGCTCCAAGCGACTACTTCTTGTTCCCAAACCTGAAGAAATGGCTTGGTGGAAAAAGATTTGACTCCAATGATGAAGTCATCTCGCAAACAAAGGCCTATTTTGAGGACCTCGACAAATCATTTTTTTTGGAAGGGATAAAAAAATTGGAGAAGCGTTGGACAAAGTGTATAGAGCTCAAGGGAGACTACGTTGAAAAATAAAATTATTTTTTTATCAAAAAATCTGTGTTTTATTCCAAAAGTCACGGACTTATTGACCCGCCCTCGTATAATTTTGGCAGAGGAACGCCTATGCCAACCGCCTCCTGTCAAGTCCTCTTCATATGGCCTGGGGCTATATTCAATGCAAGTAACGAATTCTATAACACATTGCCTGCGTTTACAAACTGCACCCTAATTGCGAAAAACAGTTTGAATTACAATCTGAATGATTTTGAAGTATGTTGCTAATCCATTGCTTCATATTTTCGAAAAATTAGTCTGCTCAACAACGTGAATGACTCATTGAATGTTGTTGAATTGTCAAAATGAACCCTATTGCTACTGATAGTGTGTTACGCAATTGTCCCGCTGAATAAAATGGAATGATCCTTGTGACTAAGGCCTCGTGCAGACTGGGGCGTTATCGCGGGCGCGACAGGCTTAATGCTGCCTGTCGCGCCCGCGATATCGCGCTAGTCTGCACGAGCCTTGATACATTTTAGAGACAGCTGTTTAGCTGTTGTTTTTATGTTTATGTTAGAAAGATGACGCAAGAGGCACTCAAGTTGCTTCAATCAATCCAAATATGTCCAGTGTACATTTATAAATACAGCTTCAGATAAAAACCAGTTAGAAAAGGAAAATAAAAGAGTAAATACACTGTGACTAAATTCTAGCTCGGGATAATTGCAACAACATGCATTGCGTTATTCACCTTGAAGAGCAAAACATTTTTCGAACATATGAAGCAATGGATTAACAATATACATATGTACTCCAAAATCATTCAGATTGTGATTAGTGTTTAACGCAATAGGGTCTTACACCCATTTTTGAAAAGTGTCTTAATTAAATTCTGTAGTGCTAATATGCCCCTTAAAAAATCACAAAATTTTTATTCAATCGATAAGTGCCATAAAAATGCATTTAAATTTAACATTTTCAATATTCGCGCGTAGTTTGACGAAAACGCTGGACGCAGTGGATGCCATGTTGCTCTGTGGTCATGACGTCACTTGGCTATGTAAACAAATGCGCTGATCTATTATCTAACTATCAGTGTGGTCCCGGATTAAGAATATGGCCACCCCATCTCATCCCGTGGGTGTCGTAGGAAGCGACTAAGGGAACTGAGACCTAGTGCATACCATTAAAGCACCTTGGGTCACCCGCGTGGTGGCGGGTAAACCACCAACAAAAGCATTCCCAAGGAGGGTTGGTGTCAGGTAGGCGGCTGACTGTAAAACTTTGCCAAAACCCTAAGCTACATGATTGGAAGTTGTGCGGAAATCGGTTGTTATGGTATGGGCATGTGATGCGGAGGAATGAGGAAAATGTCGTGAGGAAAGTCTTGAGTATGAATGTCGATGGCTATAAGAGTAGAGGAAGACCAAGGAAACGATGGATGGACTGTGTGAAAGATGATATGGCTAGAAAGGGGGTGACTACCGAGATGACAACTAATAGAGAAGTATGGAAGAAAGCGACATGTAGCGCCGACCCCAAATAAATTGGGATAAGGGCAGGAGAATGATGATATCAGTTGACAGTTGACACGTTTTAGTTTACATAGCCGTATGACGTAATAACATGGCGGCTACTATTTCATGGTGTTTTTTAACAGATTAGAAAAACTGAAAACGTTGAATTGAATTTTAAAATTTCTTTTGTTATTTTATGAACTAAAACTAACATTTTCCGACTCCTTTTTGCCTAAACTATCTCAATAATATATTTATAGATTTTTTCTCGTATATAGTAAAATACCCTATTAGGGTGCTGTTTACAACTTCGTTACAATATTCCACAAATTAACCTAGCAATGAAGCCACGACTGTACAAAGCTATTTTAAAACGAAGTGTAAAATATTGTGTTATATCAAAAGTACCTCCAACTCGAAGCACAGCTAAGGTTGTAGTTAAATTTTAATGATAGAATCCGCTACAGGTTAAATGCAGGCTTTAAAATAGTATTGTACTAACATCCTATTTATTTATGCAAACAAACATCCAGGCTTGGTAAAGTTTCGATTTTAACTGACTTCTCCAAGTTTGGAAACATCGTATAAATAGCAACAAGGGAGTGGAAATGAACAATACTCACTTGTTTATATAAGAAACCTGTTATGAAATTGTGCAAGAAAAGTGCCTTTTACTGTTTCATTTAATTTTAGCGAACAAAAGAACTGTTTTGTTTCAGAATAATGATTTCACGGACAGATATTGCGTCACAATCACGACAACAAAATGGTTTTTTTTATACCTAATAACTTTATTTCAGACCTTAACCATTACTGACATTTATCCTTATTTGTGTGAGTAAGTAGATACTGAAGAAATATGGCTAGATAAGACTGATCATTTCTTATTTAGTCCCCAATCTTTCCCCTTTCTACAGAACAATGAATTGTATATTCAAGTGTCGTATTGCAGCAACAAGCTTAATCTTAAAACCGTCTGTCGTAATACGTACTAGCAGTACAATGTTGCTAATCGCTTGCAAGTGTCGTGCGGCAGTCACCGTCGTCTGCCGCTTTTTGTGGTGCAGTGTGCGGCGGGTCTAATTGGCCGCTCTGTCGCTAATTGAACGGTTAGCCGGCACCGGTCCGGCGGTGTTTGTTAAACGATTAAGCGGCTTATTAAATGTGATTTGCGGATTTGTGCTCTTTTTTTCGTTAGGCTGTTTGATTGGTTTCCTTCTCCTCTGCTGGAACTGGGTGAAATAGCGTGTTGGGATCATAGATGTGTTTAAAATATAGCTGATTACGATAACAAGATATTTCTGAAATTGAACTCTCTCTCTCTGCCTATGCCATTTAATTTAGGGTTGGGTATCATCGTCGTTCTTTTCCAAACGTTTCTGTTCTGGGTTGTCGAGGCCTGTGGTCAAGACATGAGCTTTCTTCAGGTCGTTGCTGACGTCTGACATCCTAGCGTTAGGGCTGGTAACTGTTCTACCTAATTTGTGGTGATTGCAATTGCCTTAAAAACTTGAAATACTGTCTGCTTGCTAATTGGTTAAAATAACCATTTGGCCAACCCAAATGGTTATTTTACATCTTCATTCTAGAACCATGCATGAATCGATATTCATGAATGAAGTCAATGAATCAATCAATATTCAAAATGTTCAGATTTCTCTACATTCTAGACATCTGTCTAGAATGTAGAGGAATCTGAACATTTTGAATATCGAATTAATTCAATGAGGGTTTTCTGGCAGCACTGAGACGTCAAGTCAGGACCTGTCAAAAGTGTCAAAGCGCCTATTTCTTTAGTCGTGAATGAATGATGAACGAATGAATGAAACGAATGATGAACGTCATCATATATTTTCATCATAACGAACCGCGTGGTGGATTACGGCCCACTCCCTCTCATAGAGAGGAGGCCTGTGTCCCAGCAGTGGGAACATTATAGGCTGATTGTGTGTGTGTGTGTGTGTGAACCTTATATTAGGTAGCATTACCTATTTTAGAAAAATAAGAATTCCTATTTCGAAAACAGCAGCGTCACAAGATTTCGCGCGTACTCCTAACTCCTGTAACATTACAATGAAACCGGTACATATAAAATAAGTACAAAAAGTTGTTTCAGAAATAGAGCCCCTTATAGAATTGCAGCTGCCCTCATACCGGCTCAAGGCAAACCGCCCGCTTCTTTTAGGCCCCGTTTTGCAACGTAAATTGTTTTTTTTTTCTCTTTACCAAAGAGACTAGAGCTTACAATGCCACGGATAAGTTTTAAATGCCTTCTTAGTTTATGGACTGTAATAGAAGTCGCTATTTAATTAATTTATAAACGCAAGCCGAAGACTAAAATTGTGTTATAGGTACGTCTATTATTATCTATGGAGGAATTTATCGGAAACATTTCTATTTTGTAATGATTGGCTGAACTTTTGCTTTATTGTATGCATAAACTTCTATCAAATTGATTCTATTGACCACAAACACAAAACAAAAGAACATTTATATTTTTTTAAAGAAGATAGTAAGTAGGTAGGTAAAACCTGACACGATTTCATTGGTCCTTTAATGAGATTCTAGATCAGCAGTAAGTATAAGTCCGACAGAATTAAGTTAAAATATGTTCACTTATTCGCATTTTTCTGTCTGGTTTTATTCCTTTGAACGCACCTGCCCACGACGTTGAGATCTCTGTCCTTATCTCCCACATTATTTTCGGCATAGGGCTCTTTCTTTCTATAATATCACATGTTTGTTTTTGTAACCATTATTACTGGTGTGATTGTGATCTGAATGAATTAATGAACACTCCGACGTTATTTTACGATATTGTAGGATTTTTTTTATGAACATCGTTATATATGAACTTTGTGGCTTATCATGTTAGATAGGCTGGCTTTATTATTGAATTTTAACAGAAAGTATGATTGATTTACTTATCTGGAATTAATTTCAATTAATTTGTACAGTCGACCTAACTGAATCCGGCTAAAATTCGTTTGAAATTGTCAAACCCGCCAGAACAGTAGTTTTCTTATAAGATAGAAGCATGCCGCACAAAGGACATTTAAAATATTAATGAAACTGCGTCAATATCGATACCTACAATCTGTCTGTTATTTTGCGCAATTTTGACCTGTCAAATTTTGATTAAAAAAAAAAAAAAAAAAGAAATATACTTATATATTTTTATTATCTTCCATTGTACATAAACACTTAGGTAAACACTAAACACTATGCAGCGTAACAACTAAAATTATTATATTAAAATTATTATAATTATTCGTTATTATACAGGGACTTAAATAATTGAAATCTTGGGAGTTGATAGATACAGTTTCACTGGTAAATTTTGTTTAAAAAAATACGTTAAGACGCTGACAACACCTAAACTGCGGTCACTGTCAGATTACATAGAAAAGAAAGAGAAGCGCGATGACACAACGCTTGTAATTTATTGCAAAATATGAAGCAATTATCTATTTACTCAAAATTGAGTTGAGTAATCGAAAATAAAAAACATCCAAGCTCTGCATTCAAATAAGACGTTCTTGGTATTAATTAAATACGTAACGTATATTGATATTTAATACAGATATTTTGGATTAGAACTCAAGGTAAGAGGTTGTTTAACGTTAGTTTGTATCGAGATTTTATTTCCAAACGTGTTTTGGTAACAACCAAGTTCCGCGAAATATGTTCAAAATTAACATATATTTTGTCCGCTACCACAAACTATACAGATTTGGCAATTTTTTTTCTTAACCCTTTATAAGGCACAGAAAACTGCTAAGGGTATGGAAATAAAAAATTGATAAATATGATAACTAGGACCTCTTTATTAAGAATATGAGTTTTTTTTTTTTTTTTTATGTTTTTTTTAAACATGGTGTCCATTATTTGGCCAGAGCCTTACTAGGGCTTATGGAATTCGGCAAAGCATGGAACCACACACAAGGTTATTGCTAACAAACTGTCAAATCACTGAGTACAAAAACTGAATTTGACTGACGTTTCATTCAGCCGCAAAAATTTAAAAAGTATGGTGTCCAAAATATGGACAGAGCCTTATAAAGGGTTAAGAGAAGCCTATTTTGATCAACTGGGTCTTGTCAGCGCCTTAAATAACTAAATTTCCAACGATCTAACAGTGACAAACAATGATCTTGTAAAGCAAATTATGTAAATGTTGTTATATAAACTACTGCCATGAATTTTTTCACATAACCAAAAAAAACAACTAATTATTTAGCTGGCAGGGGATACTTGACTCTATCAAAAATTAGCACTTTAAAACTTAATATTACGCAAACGAATCGATAAATGCTGTTCACAGACCCGCAATATTTTTGAGCGGCCTATCCGAAGATACCCCACACCATGGGATAGACGAGAAAAAAAATATCATCCCAATTTTACGTGGTACACATTTTTTATTTTCAGTATTTTATTTTGCCACTGTCGCGTGGGCGTGATTAACATGCCAAATTACAGCTTTCTAGTACCTACTAATAGTCCCTGACCTAAGCCGAGGACAGACAGACAGACGGACAAGGCGAAACTATAAGGGTCCCATGTTTAACTACGGAACTCTAAAAAGATCGTGCAAGCTGGGCCCACTACAGTTCGAGAGGCGGTACGGTTGGAGTGGCATACTCCAAGTTAGGGCCGCCTCCCCGCCCTCGTATCAGCCGACCACGAAGTTCGCAATAACGGTACGAGTGTACGACTGCACACTAGCGCCGCGCGGAATTTACCAGAGCTATGTCGTCAGTTGAGTGATGTCATGTTTTGGATGATTTTACTCAGTTTCTTTTGTTACTTTTAAAAGCGTTATAAAATTATTATTTGAAGCAAGTCAATTATAAATTTCATCATTTAGGTATTTAGGTACCCAATAGATAATAAACACTTAATTCTTTTTGTAGTATCTTACTTCAGTTGACATAAAACATCCCACTATCCCACTTACTAAATTATTTGGATCAAACATTATAAGAAACCGCTCATAAAACAGTTTTGAAGCTAAAATTAGACATTTGCGTAATCGGAAGTGGTGGCGCTCACTATCTACAAATGCGGTGTGAAGTCGTGCCGTCGGATGGTGCGCACGGGACATTAGAAGTTAACATGTCGCGTTTGTGCTGACCACATCCGACAGATGGACGATACGCGGCCATGATAAAACTGTTTCAAGTTTTTCCTTTTTTATATTATACATTAGTAGGTTTCGACAATATAACGGGGATCACCGATCCATTACTCATGATTAGGTAGGTATTTCTTCTAGTGGCAATATGGTCTTTGAAAAAGACTTCACTGGACCCAACGGCGAGAACTGCGAATTTGTGAGATTTCTTATTTCCATTTTCAAAACATCTCGGAAACCTAATGATTGTGTTCATAAGCACTGGTTGAATCATCGAAAAATAACATCGCGATAGGGCTTTTGTCACCATTATTTTTGGTCGCGTTATCGCCATTTTAGGTCAAACGTACCTAAAGCAACAAACTAAAAATAAAAATAAATCCACAACAGTAAACCACATCTTCCTACAGCGGATCAGTGAAGCACTGAGTGAACGAAAGAACGTTAGACCGAAAACCATTTATCTAACTAACGCATCAGCCACCGATGCTTCGTTTGAACGATAACTCACTTAACCCGCTTACTTTTTCTCCTAAAAATGTTTCGTAGAACGACGATTTCTACTGACTACATATTTGACCGAAGGCTCGTTACTTTGATTAGCCGTTGCCCCCAACTTCGCGTAAAAGTTTCTATATGCTCCGTTTGATATATTGATATGTACTTATGATACTCGTATTTTCTCATGTTTCTGTCATCAGTGGCTGTTTCTTTTTCTCGGCCACGAAACCGTTTACTTATGTATACCTACATTTCATTTATGAATAACATACAAATTCAATGTATTAAACATGTGCATCTCGTTGTTACAGGATATTATCAGCCGGCAGGACCGCTGATCAAAGAGACGAGCGCAGACGCAGAGCGCGCGCTCGCCAGGTATCACCCACACTACCACGCGCCGCATCCACCGGTAAGCATAACAAACTACTTACCTAACACCTTAATAACCACGAAACTAAAAGAAGTGAAGAAGGAGAAGTAGAAGAAGTAAAGAAGGAGAAGTGGTAGTTAGTAAATAGGCGGTAGACCCCACAAAAAGACTATATACACATAATACACCTACGTATCTAGCACTAATTAACCACCAGACCGCACGTCTCAGAACTGCGGTAGGCTGTAGACCTCACAAAAAGACTAAAAGCATAAAGAAAGCAGAGCAGTGATGGCCCTGTCACGCTCGACTTAAGAGCTGTACCCATGTATGTCGTGAATCCGAATCAACACAGGCATGCACTTTTGCCGGATTGCCGCCATGGGATCTGGAGGCAAAAGTCCTCGCGCACGTATGGGAGTGGCGCGAGGAGACGAAACGCCGGGTCGTAAGTCCGTTGCCGCGAGAAATCGCGGCACAACGGACGGAGCTCCGGCGGGATCTCATGGCGTCATGGAAAGTACGGTTGTCGCAACCCAGTGCTGGGCACGCCACGATTGCGGCGATAAGTCCCCTCTTTGAGAAGTGGCTGGAGAGACGCCACGGCGTCCTCACCTTCCGCCTGACGCAGGTCCTCCCCGGACACGGCAGCTTCGGGAGGTTCCTGTGTCGGATAAGGCGGGAGGAAACGTCCGGGTGTCACCACTGTGTGGATCGCCCGGAGGACACGGTGGAGCATACGGTGGAGGTCTGCCCGGCTTGGGCAGAGCACCGCCGTGTCCTCGTGAAGGCGATCGGCGGCAGAGACCTCTCGCGTCCGGCCCTGGTTCAGGCCATGGTACGGAGCGAGAGGGCATGGGCAGCAGTCACCTCCTTCTGCGAAGCAGTAATGCTCGCGAAGGAGGAGGCGGGACGGTTGAGGAAAAGGCACGTTTCGCGCCCTCTCGCCCCTAGCCGCCGCAGGAGACGCCCTGGGCGTCGGGAATCTCGGGCGAATTTCCAGCCACAGTACGCGCGGGCTTGCGGACGGTGAGCAATGGGTAGCTCACCGTCCGGTAAGGACCAGGCCCGGGTCGACGGCGCGTCGTATTCCACGCGCGCCTCAAAGAGATGTCAGCACAAATGTAGGGGTCCACTAGGGCCGATGCCTGCCGGGGTCGCGGGAAGGTACTTATGGGTCACCGAGTCCCCTGGCAACACAGGCAACAGGAAGGAATACGGGTGGGTTTTAGTCAAAGGCATGCACTTTGATTTGTGCAAAATATTTAATCACCAGTGTTCTTAAAATGTTAAAGATACACAGCAAATTCTAAAATCAGAAATTCGAAAACATGTGACGTTTACCAATTCACACTGTTCCTGCGTCGTGGTGGATTACGGCCGCTACCTCTTAAATGGTTTGAGTCGGCTGGTATTTTATAATATTATGAGAAAGCACGCGATTCCTCCGATGAAACTCAATCCGCATATAATTCAGTCCTTGACATAACAATGTCGATTGTCGAGCCTATAACCCAAGCGGCTAGGTATAATGGCTCAGACACAGCAATCGGCAATAATCTATCTGCGGTGTGTGGTCGCAATTAGAGCTAAACACAGAGAATAGAAATTAAAGAGAGTCACAACTCCGTAAAAGGTTATATTAAGCTATTTTAGGTAAAGTAATTTTCTAACAGCAGATTTGGGACGGCAGTTTGACCAATGACAATCAATCCCAAAATCTGAGGCATCTGTATTTTTATCACTCTTTTCTTTCTTTCTCAGGTACTGCAACAATATGGACCGCCATATTACCCGGACCTCTGTTATGGCCGCTACTACAGGCCTCCGGGATCTTACCACATGCCGCCACCACAACCAGATGCGCAGGTACGAATTATTGAAACACAAAGAGTATACACAACTGCTCTCAAATCGGTGAAGAAAAACATCTTGAGGAAACTGGCATGTCCTAGAACCAAAAATTCGAAGACATGTGACATCTACCCGCACTGGGCCCGCGTGGTGGGTTACGGCCCACTGCCTCTCATCGAGAGGCGGCCTTTGTCCCAGTAGTGGAAACATTATAGGCTGATTATGTAAACAGCATGTACCGGTCCCCTAAAATGGCTAAAAACTTCAAAAGGACAACCAGCCACACAAAACAAACCTGTTCATCATATTTTTTATGATCATCTTGATATTATTGTTGAAGACCTCTATATTAGTGCTAATTTATACCTGCTTGCTTATTTACAGATGGTTGGCGTCGGTAGTGAACCGTACCCACCACCACAGTATTATGGTACTCCGCCATGTTACCAACATTCACCTCAAAGGATACCATACGTAGGTAAGTAACAGCGCCCTTTTTAAAACTTCCTCAAGGGTCGAAGCACTTCCAAAACTAGTGCGTATTTTTCCATGTAGAATCAATCGATCTTGCCGAAAGTTGACATTACAACCATAGACGTCCTGTCCTACCGCCATGGGATCTGGAGGCAAAAGTCCTCGCTCACGTATGGGAGTGGTGTGAGGAGGCGAAACGCCGGGGCGTAACTCCGCTGCCGCGAGAAATCGCGGCACAGCGGACAGAGCTCCGGCGGGATCTTATGGCGCAATGGAGAGTGCGATTGTCGCAACCCAGTGCTGAGCACGCCACAATTGCGGCGATAAGTCCCCTCTTTGACGAGTGGGCTAGAGAGGCGTCATGGCGTCCTCACCTTCTGCTTGACGCAGGTCCTCACCGGACACGGCAGCTTCGTGAGGTTCCTGTGTCGGATAAGGCGGGAGGAAACGCCCGAGTGTCACCACTGTGTGGATCGCCCGGAGGACACGGTGGAGCATACGATGGAGGTCTGCCCGGCTTGGGCAGAGCACCGCCATGTCCTCGTAGAGGCGATCGGCGGCAGAATGTCTCGCGTCCGGCCCTGTTTCAGGCCATGGTACGGAGCGAGAGGGCATGGGCAGCCGTCACCTCCTTCTGCGAAGTAGTAATGCTCGCGAAGGAGGAGGCGGGACGGTTGAGGGACGGTGAGCAATGGGTAGCCCGCCGTCCGATAAGGACCAAGCCCGGGTCGACGGCGCGTTGTGTTCCACGCGCGCCTCAAAGAGATGTCAGCACAAGTCTAGGGGTCCACTAGGGCCTATGCCTGCCGAGATCGCGTGAAAGTCCAAAAGGGTTACCGCGGCCCCTGGCAACACAGGCAACGGAAGGAATACGGGTGGGTTTTAGTCAGTAAGAGTCTGACACACCCTCCCGCTCCGCCCAGAGCGGGAGAAATTATTTGATAATTTCCCACAAAAAAAAAAAAAATTTCCTGTCCTGTGCCTCGTCGGGGATATATGTAGCTGTAAACCTTCTATTTGCTTAGACCGCAAAAATTAATTAGTTGAAGTCTCACGTCACGATCATGCCAGATGCTTATTTCGAAGATTTTATGTTAATATTTTAACCATTTGTAATACTAAATAAATATTTATTATTATTTTATGTATCTACCTATTGTTACAGAATACCGCGGATGCCCGTGCCCATTAAACGCGTGTCCAAAAAACGTGCTTATTGGGCCCGCTACTGGTAAAGCCCCAACCGGTGGTGGCCCAGCAGACGTAACCCCTGCCCTCGCGCCGCCCGGGGCCGCCTTCCGACCGAAGGTGCGGGCGTCCGCCGTCGACGCTGCCGCAGACACACATGGCAGTGGCAAGGTACGGTTTAGTCTATCTACTTCTTACGCGCAAATTGTATATACATAGGTATTTGCCTTTGCCATATTAAAACAAAACACGAGTCCTAAACACAAAAGTTCAAATAATAAAATCTTGGAGGATTAATGTTATACGCCTTTGTTACAGGATCCGCCGTTAGAGCTGGAACCACCAGCTGCAGCAGATGCTCCACATCCCTGTGCTATGCCCGCCATGGGCGGCGTCTCACCTAAACGTGAGATCTACGATGTCCGGGATAAGTTACGAATCGCCAATGAAATCCCCGGCTCATCTGAGGCTCTCGGGCCACCATCCCCGGCGCGCGGCTCAGCCGGCGCGTGCGCGCCGCAGCCGCCGCCAGTGGCCCCGCGCCGCGCCCGCCTGGGCAAGGCCATGGCGCGGCGCTCCCTCGCCGGCGACGACACCGGCCTGTTGCTGTGCACGCCACAACCTCCACTCCTAGCACACCACAGTGACGCCGATGACGACGTCCTCGCTATTTCACCTCCGACCTGTGCTCCAATTGATCTATCTTCGTCAGACGAGAGGTCGACCCCCCTAGTCGATGTCAAAAAGGAAAATGAAGGACCGACATATAACGCAGCAAGAAAACCAGACGCGCAGGCTCTTAGAGAACATAACAGTACTACTGTTATGGAGGCTAGCGTCGTCACTGACGCGGCTAAAGCGGTAAAGCGAAGATATTCGAAGCCTAAACTAGAGATCGATATGAAAGATACTCAACTTGAGGAAGCTTGCAAGACGAATGGAATTGGTGAACATGTCAAACTTGTGAAACGGAGAAAAGTTTCGGGTGATCAGACCGATATTCAAAGGATAGAAACTATCACTAAGGAGCCGAAGAAAAAACAAACGCAACCTAAAAGAACGCCCAAATCGCCGACGGGTGAAAAGAAGAGCGCAAAAAGAAAATCTGAGTGCACTGCGGGTGGACCTAAACCAAAAAAGATGCTTCTCGATAAGCCTGCTGAAGAGGACGCCAGGCTTAAAAGTGTTGCTGCAGAGGCAGATGAATTGATACCCACGAAACCGAAAAATAAAAGCGCCCTACTTCTCGACAATCTCATAAGAAAAAATAGCATCGACAGGCCTGACGCAAAGGGCTTGGATGCTGAGCTAAATCCTGCTGAACTATTTCTTTCTCCAACTGAAAGTATCGCACAGAATTCAGCCAAGAAAACTTTAAATATTAACAATAATATCGTAGAAAATGCAAACACAGGTAATGGTATTCGTGCCAATACACTTGCTGCAGTGTCTCAATTAATAGGCAAAAAAATGGCGTGTAAAGTAGAGAAAGTTGATTCCAAAGTTACTCATGGAGTAAAATCAGTATTAAAACCACCCACCGTAAAATCTGGTCCCGAGGAAGACCGTAAACCCTTAAACAAATCCGATGATGTTGATGACAAATTAAGGACATGTGCCAAGACAGAATCAGAAGTAATATTACCTCAAATCGAAAAGGATGTACCAGAAATAATAAAAGACAATAAAAATTGCGCTAACGCTATTGCGTTGGATATGGATATAATACCTGCACAGATAACTTTAGCTTCAAAAGAAAAAGAAGATTTTGAACTAGATGTTGAGGAAATGGCTATCGAAGCCGAAATTACGGACAAGCTTGAAGACGAGGAGAAAAAGATGCAAGATGTTGAAAAAGAGAGGTCGAAACCAGTGAAATTGGACAGGACGACAGTGAAGCGATGCAAGCTATCAAATGGAGAGTTGAAGGCTAAGAACGTGGAGAAAGTGGTTAAATTGTTGGTTTCAAAGAGGCCAGCGATAAAGACGGATGAAGCGACGTTGGTGGTGGAGGAGGCTTGTGCATCGCCTGCGCCGACGGGCGCGGGCGGGCGGCGCGCGCGGCGGCGCGGGCGGCGCGGCCGCCGGCTGCTGGCGCCGCCCGCGCCGCCCGCGCTCGAGCCGCACGCGCCGCCGCGCTGGAGCAACGGCTGGAACTGGGACGGAGAACATTACTTATCCAAAGTCTACCTCAATGTTAGTATCAGCAAAACTGTTAATCTAACTTGCCTACGTATATCTTCAAATCCTCCATCCATATTTTTCCCTTTGGCTTGCGATTTTTTCACGATCTATCTTGACGAACCCATATCTCTTACAGAACGACTCTCGACTGGACCGCACGGCGCGTTGCTGGTCGCGTATGACGCACGCAAGCGGGGACAGTGTAGCGCGAGGCGACTGCGTACTACTGCGGGCGTCCATTGCGCGAGCGCAGCCCTACGTCGCCAGGGTCGCCAGCCTGTGGGAGAACCCTGATGATGGTGAGAACCGTGAGAACCATTCATATATTACTATCAAACCAGCTTTTGAAAAAGAGATTGACTTCCTGTCTAAAGCTCAATATGTACTCAAATCATATTCTTTTCCTCTGCAGGTGAAATGATGGTGTCTCTAGTATGGTACTACAGGCCGGAGCATACAGAACTCGGTCGACAACCAGCCGATGCGCCCGATGAAGTATTCGCGTCACGACACCGCGACGCCAATTCCGTTGCCTGCATCGAGGACAAGTGCTACGTACTCACCTTCAACGAGTATTGTCGGTCAGTATCTACTCCTGTCGCATCGACATACGGCTTGCTATTTAGACCGATTGCTGATATAAGCGTAAGTAATTTAGGAACTTTTTGAGAATTAAAAGTCTAATCAAGGTTTTAACGATTACAGGTACCGCAAACGGCTAAAAGCGGCTGAGGAAGGCTTCCCGGCCTCATCGATCGTGCCGCCCCTGCAGGCCAGCGAGGTCACCCCGCCATTCGCACCCAACGACTGTCGCCTGCCCCCCTCTGTGTCGCCTGAGCTCGTGCTCTTCTGCCGCAAAGTATACGACTTCAGGTCCAAGAAGATACACGTACCCAATAAATGAACCCCCGCACGATACCCTCTGGATATCGTTCGTAAGATCTGTGTCGATCTGTGCACCGAGGATGAGGCGTCGACGCGCTGCGGATGCGAAATTTTTATAATGTATTTTATCTAAAGGAAGTGAACACCAAAGTTACGTTACGAAGTCCTAACACTTACTTGTCGGCGGTGCTTCATGAAGCTTGGTGTAAGACGGTGGAAGGACGCCTGTCCTCTACAGAATTGATCAATTCTTATCTAGTAGTGTCTCATCGCAAACCTTTAAATTAGTACAAAAACGCGTTCCCGGGTGCAAATCGTAGAATGTGTGACCTGTGGCCATTTTATGTGAAGATAAACTACGTAATCGTTGTGTTTAGTAATCGCCGATCGGTCAGTTTTGTTGCTTGTGTCGTGATTTGTCGTAGAAGTTTCTTTCGTATTTAGATTTACAGTGATTTGCGGTATTCAAATAATTTGGATGAATAATTATTTTTATCAAAGGATGCCTTTTATAATGTGTAAGTAGTTGTAAGGAGATCATGTTTGAAGAAGATGCATAATTATGTATAGCAATATATTTTTCTTTTTGCTTGACATTAAGATGAGCGAATGTCCTATTTATTCTCACTCTTGCATAAGTGATGAGAAATGCTGAGTAGGTACTGATTCGATGGCTATTCTGTGTAGCTGATACGATTTTGTATGACATTTAATATTTAATTGGCTACTCGGAAAATGAAAAGGCATTTATAATTATTACAATTTATGTTTAATTATGTACCTATTTGTTATATTATTGCACAGACATTATCTAGTTATAATATTGTCTGTGTATTGTTGTCAAGGTAGAGTCTATATTAAATTATTCTTTTATTATTTAAGAGCACACAGCTGCGCGTGAGCAATGTCAGAATCGTCGCGATTGGATCTCTTCTGTATATTGTGTTCGCGGTCTGATACATCACAGACAACGGTGCCACGTAGCTCGCGATAAACGTATCGTTTCGAACCATACTGTTTAAGTTTCTAAAATATACGTGACTCTTTCAAAGAGTCAACAATTAAATTAAGTAGTTATTGATACATCACAAATTTTGCAAGTTTTATAATTTTATGAAATAGGAACGTAATTTTAATCGGATAACGGGGTGAAGGTTGCCTCAGTTAAGTTCCGTATTGTGTACCCTGCCACCCTGCCTACAAGCTGTACCTCCCCGTAGGCGCGTTCGTGTAGATTTTTAAACTTTTTAATAATATCAATTTAACGATAGAACGAAAGTAATTAACGTTAACCCTGCCTTCGAAAGGAATTGATTTAAAATTTGCATTTCGGCCTTTTAATATCCAAAGTAGTAAGTAATTGTTTTAATTAGGACCGTTCCGGAGTAGTTACAGGAAGACTGATTTTGCGAAAATTTAACATGTTGCCAATTTATTTTATTTATTTAGCAACATTACCTTCATCTAAATTCCAAAAGATTTTTTATTTCATTTACATGTCAGGCAATATTTACAATTTACGGAAAATAACAAATGGGAACATTGTAACATATTTTAAATGTAATATTAGTGCATAGATGTAAACAAAAAAAAAACACTTTGGTGTTAAAGAGATATATTGTAAGACTATAATAGTGAAATCTCTTTATCATTAGAAACATAATTTTAAGTAGTGCGATCGAAATAAAGAATATATATTTAACGTTATATTTCCTGCGTGGAAAATTAAATGGGCATTTATACGTTTCAATATGATTATCTATTACCTACATAATTTCCTGCCTTCACTATTTCCTACAATGTATCTCTATATTGTGTTGACTATTATTTTTGTACATACTATAATTTTGTTTTAGTATTTGCTAATTTTGTGATCTATCCAGTGAGATTTGTAACCACTAACTGTATTGATAATTCCGAACTAATGGAGGTAATATTCTCTGCGACTCATGTGAAATGTGCATTCCGTTTAACGATCAATACCTAAGTAATTCGAATTTCTAGAGTCATGCGATGTAATCGTACACACCAACCAAACCACCAATAACCAATTAAGCATCAATTACAGTATTTTTCATGTTTCTTTCCTAAGGCTTAGGAAAGGGTAGGTAGGTACCTACAGTACCTAACTACCTTGTCCTAATATTTATTATAAAAACTATTTAGTCGAACCTATTTAGTGCAATCCTGAGATGCGCACATGCATGTCGGCTAAAAGCTATATATTACTAGCTAGCTACTGGGGATACCATAGTTAAAAGTCAGCTATGAGTTTGCAACCTGGGCCGTGAGTCCGTGACACTCGTCAGGTTAACTATCGGCACGTCCGAGTCACATGGAGTTGAAGCGCTTTGTCTTCCAATCCAGACGATCGGAAGAGTTATTCCGAAGTTTGGGCTAGCTTAGTATCCAACCTAACGCGCGTGCAAATTCGCAATACCTGCTACGGTAGCAGGTATAGTAAGCGTCAAACTTGATGGCGGCTCTGAAGTGCTCTACTGGCTGCGCCGTTCCGCACCCCTCACCCCCGTTAACACGTGAATTTGTTATTGCGCAGCGACTCGCCTCATTTTCCGAGCCGCCATAAAGTTTGAATCGGACTGCACCTACCTATGGTATTGTGCTACCTAGCTATCCGATTCAAACTTTATGGCGGCTCGGAAAATGAGGCGAGTGGTAGTTCTACCAACGTAGGTACGTTGGTAGAACTATGGCTATATATGGGGTCAGTAATCCCCAAGGATGCACTCTATACATATAACGATTTAAAATCCTAACTTATTTTTGGTTAATTTAAGGCTATCGCACACATCAACTTCTCGACACCAACACGACTCGTAAAGCATTGAAATGTGAGCTTTATATTGGGTCACGTACAGTATATAAACAAGTAGGTAAAAGAAATTGATGACCAATCCAGACCAACAACGTCCCATATGCCACTCGTGGGCCTGTTGGACCGGTGTGGAGTTGTAACGGTGTGCGAAAGTAATTACTTTGGACGACAGCTTAGTATTCTCATAAGTACTGACTGTACCCCACAATCTCACTGGTGGTCTATTCCAAAGCTTGTTTTCTTTTTTCTATTTCATTGCTTGATGCCAAAAATTTTGCTGCAAAAATTCTATTATTCAGTAATGATGTAATACCAGTCTCCTTCTATTTAGGTTAAAGGATGGCGGGGGAGTCGGCGCCTGACTTTCCAGCTAATAATATTATAGTCCATACCTAGTATCTAGGTCCAATAAGAACTCCAGTTTTAATTAAAAACTATAAAACCCCTTAGCATGCTTACAACTGTATTTATCGTAGTCTATGCGTAGGAGATAGTTTTAGAGCACAAAATACCTACAAATGGACGCTGTTTACAAGTTTAGTATGCTCATGTGCTGATTCGCCCGACATCAATACTCATTATTAATTAATCATAGAATTAATGAGTAAATTCCATAATAATACCATAAGTGAGCTCTCCCTTGCTTGTAGGAGGATTGTTTTAAATGTTACCTGGACTATGCGTTTGCTAAGAGTCAATGATTTTAGCGTTAGCTCTACTAATAAGGAAAAATCAATGTTTTTATTATTTATTTTTGTTTATAAAATTATATAGGTATATTTTATTATTGTAACCTACATGATTATGTTAGGTTTATAATATTAATTGATGTAATTAATATATGTATTTTTATTTCATCTCGGACTTTTATTTACTTACAAGAAATACATACCTACCATCTACCTGAGGACCGACCTGCAAAAATCTACACAGACTGCATGGCGTAAGACAACATAAAACTTATGCAGTAATAAAAGTACTGAGAATAAATTGTAAATACCGATTTTATTTGACTAACACGTCATGAAGCAAGTATATACTACAATAAATAACATCCCAACTTCTATTAACATGTTAATACAATGTAGGTACACGTACATTTAAATTTTCAAATCACATCCAAAATAAATTCACAAAGGATATTCTTATAGTTTCCTCTATCTAGATTAATAACCCCACGTCCTATTTAAAAGCGATCGTCGCATGCCTAGGTCACTTATTGTTCGAAAAACCGTCCGTTATCGACGCGACCACTCGTTAATTTTCACCGAACAAAAATTGACATATGAACGCGACGATCGCTTTTGAATCGGACGCGACCTGAAGTTCGGTACACATCGATCCAGTGACTGTAAGAACTTATAACTAGCATCGCTAAGTGATAGCCAATTGCGTAGTGTTTGATTCCCTAGTAGGACGTAAGTATACCAGTGCCAAATGACCACTGATTGACGTCAAATTGCTCTACACGATTACATAAACAAATGTGTACCGACCCTTAAGACGTGTCGTCTCTTATTATTATCAAAGGTTTACTTTCTCTCGAAACATGTATAAATGCCTATACAACCTAAATAAATCTTATCGTCATATGGATAACTTACTATCTGCAAGGGCCCGGCTGCCTTTTACAATTTACAGATCTATCTCTCAACCAGTAGGAATGTAGTTTTTTTTGTCTGAAAGCTGATGTACTGTCATCAAAAGAATTAGGTTTACAAAAAACAATATCATCCTGCAACTATTTTGTCTGTATTCAATGAAAGTGCGTCCGATATAATAAGTTATATAGACATGTGGCGGCATCTACAGCGCCACATACAAAACTACGCATCACACTGACGTCACGCAAAATCCTGCATCGCGCAAGCAGAGTTTACCGCGCAACTAGCATATATACAACATCCCGACATCAACCGTCGGGCAGTTGCCCACCAGACACGACACCCGTCTGGTCGGAGGATCCTCCCTTTTCTATGGAGGATGAGTGAACTTTACACCCTGTTCCTCATGCCACCATACTGGTGACCCCGAATATGAACGTCAGCGCAGCCTTCGTGCAACTACTTCAGCGTGACGTCATCATCTACACTTCCTCAAGCTCTCGAGCGGCGAGTCACACAGCCAGCCAGCACCCACGGCTTCAACGGGTATCCTGACCACCAGCATGCAGCGACCGCGCATACCTGGTCATCACCCTAAGCCTCATCAGCAACCTTGGCACAGCACACTGCACTTTCGGCCGGTCAACAAGCAGAGCTCTTCAACGCTCTCCTGGTCGACGCCAGCAGTCAGCCCTCAACCCGGCGCTGTACCACGTCCGACTCACTGGAGCATAACGCAGCGCCACCCCGACTCACTGGGGCATCACCGCAGACAGTTCCGACCCACCGCGAACTATGCGACAACCGGTTCCGACCCACTGGAACCCCACCTGGCACTGGCAAGCATCGCAAGATACACGACTCAGCCCACTATCGACCTCCGGTCTCCGGAGGGGAGTGATGTGGCGGCATCTACAGCGCCACATACAAAACTACGCATCACACTGACGTCACGCAAAATCCTGCATCGCGCAAGCAGAGTTTACCGCGCAACTAGCATATATACAACATCCCGACATCAACCGTCGGGCAGTTGCCCACCAGACACGACACCCGTCTGGTCGGAGGATCCTCCCTTTTCTATGGAGGATGAGTGAACTTTACACCCTGTTCCTCATGCCACCATAGACACTCAGAACGGCGATGCGAAAGGCTAATTACCGACTCAACATCAGCACGCACACAACATGCTTAAAACTCATTACCCTTTTTTCCGTAGTCGGGCAAAAATAGTTTAATTTCGTTGCCTGTATATTAAAAGACTACCTACCTAACTCTTTTGTTGATTGTACTAATAAAATGCAGCAGCCAAATAAATCAGGTCAAATTCAGGAATCTAGGTCAGATAAGTTGGTAAAATGTGACCTCCGTGTCAGTGCTCCCGCCACCTCTTTATGTCCTACATAAATGGGCAATAACTATAGATTTATAAACCGCAGAGTGCTTTTAAAATGACCGTACTAGATAAATACACACATTTGCGCTGAACATAATTAAGCCAATACTAATTAGCAACTGTGGAAGGGCCGTTACACATGGCGCCGCGGCGGCAGCAACACTGCCGCCGCTACGGTGCCGCTGTGTTAGTAACCTTTGGATTTATATGGACCATGGACCGTTACACACGCCGCCGTCGCGGCAAGCGGCGGCGGAGGCGGTTTTTGTTACAGCGGCGTCGAAAAACGCTACCGTTGCGGCGCCATGTGTAAACGCTCTTACTTGTGGTAGTATACATATACAATGAAGAAGGGAAAGTATAATATTGATTGATATTTTGAAATACCATCCGCTTACAGTTCTTTATTTACAAAGAAACGGATTCGCGTAGGTACATTAATTTATATAATACGTATCAACAACATTGAATAACTTAGTCGTGACGTCATGACTTCGCCGCAAATTGGGCAAACACTGCAATGTAGGTACAGACAGTCTACTAACTGTTTATTTATAATTGTTTTTTACTACGTCTTTTAGTTCAAATTAGAAAGGAGATAGACTAGCATCGTAATCGATATTATTAATTCGCACAAAGGATTCTCATTATAAAATTTTAGGCGCATTATGGTCACGGAATTCACAGATGAACTCGCTTTTCCGCATTGCGCCGTCATTTATCAAATCCCATTTTTGTCACCACTACCCTAGCTATAAGCTGTGTCAGATAAATTAAAAATTATAATTAAGTAGCAAATAAAATTAAGTATCTCAGATAACTGGTAATTTAGTCAGGTGGGGAACAAGGTTGTTGAATATGTATCTAGCAGACTAATTATATAAATATGATGAACTGTGTGCTGAGTATATAGGTATTTTTTTATTAACCAACTTCTATTATTGATTTAGACACATTAAAATTCGTTAAATTATACATTTTACATCCTGTTTTCACATTAATTCTCACGACTCATGACACTCGGTACACTAAACTAGCTTTTTAACAGTTACTACATTACGGACATACATATTATTATTTATAGGTAATATTGCTTACACACACCCTGTGAAATCTTTGTTGTATACTGCATTTGGTATAGTGACTTGTATAACATGAATGATAATTTTTTCTCATATAACATGGAAGTATAACTCTGTGTATGCCTCATGTACTACAATCTCCTTTTTTATGAAATAAATTTATTATTATTAAATATAACTATGGATAATTTTTTATAACAATGGAAAAAATTTACTTCTGAATTAATTAAGATCTCTAACTAAAAAAAAATAAATAGTGGTTATAAGAATCAGTAGGTACTCCTGACCTTTTTCAACCATCAGTTGCTCCTTCCTTTCCATTTTTTTATTTTACTCACTTTACTGACAATAATCAATAATACATATTGTGGAAATGTGAGTCATTGACATCACCATTGTGAAAAAATGGACAAAAATTCAAGAGACATAATCATTATTATATTGGCCAACTGCTTTATTTCTATGCAAGCAGGACACAACTTTAATTACTTATTACTAGGTATTTGTTCAATGTCATATTATTATGATAAAGAGATTATATTAAATGATAGTCCATCTATACAAGTTAGGATGTGTGCAGGCATAAAGTTCTTGAATGATTGTAATTTAACACTTAGGCCACAGTGAAAGCAAATACTGATACACTTGTCAGTATTTTTATCAATAACATTGTGATGATCACACTGGTTTGGCATCATAGCAACGTTTCTAATCAGAATAGGAATAGACAGTAATAGGCAGTGGTCAAATTCTTAAATATTTGACCACTGCCTCACCTAAAGTTATTCGAAAACACTTCCAATAATACATGGAACACCAAAACATTATATTTATGTAATACCTACATAATCAAATACTTATTGTAACAAATGTAAAGAATTACAGAAAAATAAATGTAACTTTTAACTAATAACTTTGACAGTGGGTATAATAATGGCCACAATAACATTTAATCAAGCCTTCAAACTCTACATAACTCATCAAAACCATATTATAAATTAATTGAACTATGGCCAAGTCAGGTTTATACCATCCAAATGTTTTAGAAATTACAGCAGCTGTTAGTCTTTCGGGCAGTCTTGTAAAACAATTTACTCTGCATTGATAGACTCTCAGTCTTAGCAACAACATCATCTAATTTCTCACCTCTTTCTAACACTGCCTTTATAGTATCGTGTAGAATAATCTTAGTCTCATCCAAGTCATTCTGTATTTTAGTCAATGCATCAGCTTCCCGGGGGTTCTGGTATTTTGTTAAGTATTCTGGTAGAAGATGGAAATCTGTTGTGTCCTCGGTACCAGTTGCCCATTGGCTTGCAGGCACTGTTGCAGTAAAGTCGTCCAGTATTTTGGTAATTAATGTGTGAGCCACTCTGTTTGGATACTCATGGTCAGATATCAGGACCCCTGCTAAGTTATCTGCCCTCACATACACTTGTAGCATGTACTCTCCCTCTTTAACAGACTGTCGAGACGCTGGCTGAGTTCTTTCTACTATTGTTTTACTAACAAAGACCATAAACTCTTGAACTGAGCCTCGTTGAAATATACTGAAGCTCTGCAGGTTGTACGCGGCTTTGAGGAGGGTAGCACTGTTCACACCTTTGTAAAGCACACCCAATGCATAGATTTTTACCATCTTGATAGCAAACTAAACTACTTCAGGTACTCCAAGTTAACTGAAATAGAAGTTTAATCATTTAGGTAAATAATGCAAATAAGTACATTTAAGATCACTCAGAATTTAACGTTAATAACAAGCAAAGTGAAGCTTCTTATTATCCTCACTTTCTAATTACTAGTACTAAGTTTATAATAATGATGTAAAACAGAATCAGACAGATAAACAATGGCGTTCTCATGATGATATAAACAAAATTGTCTAGATGGGTTGGTATTCTGCTCTACTAGACTAGAAAATTTAGATTTGTACAAATGCAATTATGATTAGGCAAGGCACTTACCCAATTTTCTACTCCAATTGGTGACTTTGGTGAGTGATACATAAGCTAATTCGAAGCAAAATTCTCATCTAAACTTGAACACAAACCTCTAAAGTTACCTTATCTTCAATAAGGATACATTTTAACTAAGCTAGGACAGAAAAGAGAAAGAAATCAGTATTAAACTGCAAAACTGTGACGGAATCGATGCTTTGTGCTTACGCATATACGTCAAAAACGCAATGTGTCAAGTTGTCAATACAAAGTCAAAATTGAAAACCAGACTGTTCCAAATTCCAATCCCGTCGTTACTACAATTTAAAACATTCTTATCAATAGTTAACCTGACGCCATATCCAGACATCGCTTAGGGCCAGGAATGCCTCGCGGCGCGAACCCGCGAATGCGATGGCTAAGTGAATTGTGAAGCTCGTAAGTCGACACATAGTTAAGAAATAATATAGATTTTGAAATCGTTAGTGATAAATCTGCTGTCAATCTGTGTGTGGACGCTATGTGTGGACGTGGGATTATGAAATCACCAGCGAGTCACCCCGGGCACCACGGCGATTAAAGCCGCTGCGTGTGTCCTTGCATTAGATTAGCATCACCTAGTGATCTCGCTCGTCTACTACATTTAGATTTTGTCTATGTCTTTGCTTAAAAAGCTAATTCTCAGATGCTGCAAGCAGAAAAATTTAAAAACAAACAAACTGTCTTGCTACATAAATATTAGTAATCTGTGAAACTGTCAAAAAGGAAAATAAAATAGTCGTTCGTGTTGTGTTTGTTGATTGTAATTTTTGTACACTACCAAGATTGCACTACAGAATATGGCAGAAAGCACGGAAAAAGTAGAGAGCGGTCCAGATGCGCGGAGGCGAATACTAAATATAGCAGTTTCCACTGTACTGCTAGAAACTGGCTTCGATGCTGCTAACAAAATGGCACTAGAAACTCTCACAGAAATGCTTCAGTGTTGTAAGTATCTACCAATAAATAAATGAATTAAATTGATTGAAATTATGAAAGGCTTTCTGTAATAGTACCCCAAAAATTCGCTTGCCTACAGCAAGTTCAAATATTGCATATATGTACAGATTACCACACCAGATTACACCACACCCACATTCTCTCTCCATTTTCCATTCTTTTATACTGCTTTTGGAGAAATGTCCAGTAAATTTTAACCTTCTGTTATTACCCCATAAAGTATAAAATACTGATTCGTTCTGAAAGTTCTGCGACTGTATCAAAATAAGAAATACATTATTTTTCCAGTTTTGTCAGAAGTTGGCAACTCGGCTAAAGGCTACTGTGAGCTATCGGGAAGGGTAGAACCAGTACTAGGAGATGTGGTTATGTCCCTCATTAATATGGGTAAGTATTTTATTTTTCTTCACCAGCAATCAGATATAAATGTCATTTCATAAGACATGGATGACTAATAGCCCAAGATTCATATTCAAACTTTTTAATGCCAGCAACATCTATCTTTCAACAACAATAGTATTAAAAGTGTGGTATTGACTCATTACCTGAAAGTCCGTCACTCCTCCACTTACAACCTGAGATATACAGGGTGTCAGTGTGAATTCCGATGTTAAGGTGAATTCTGATCTAAATTTATATTTAAACATTTTAATGACAGCTACATTATCTTCCAACAACAATTAGTATTTAATATGTGGCATTGACTCATTACCTAAAATTCACCGTCCCTCTTCTGCTTACAACTGAGATATACAGAATGTTAGTGTGAATTTTCATGTTAACACATTGCGGGACGGTACTGACTTTTTCAAATTATGCGATATGGCAGTAAAATTGCCCATACAAGTTACAACGACTGCTGTATCCGTACTGCCCTAGAGCAATACTAAAGAATAATAACACGACAACAGTACTTTCATAGCCGTAAGCCGGTTATAGCCGCAGTGTTATATAATTATGATTAATCATATAATTATAATTATGATATACTGTCTTATAATTATAATTATGATATATTGGCGCCGATTCCCTTGTTCACAAACTAAAGTAAATTTAAGTTCAGTGCATCTTTTTCTTTCTATTTCATTAAGAAAAGGACAGAACATACATTTTAGTTTAGTCCTGTCAAATTAATCAGCGCTTGACGTAAATTGACGTAATTTTAGTAGGCAAGTTTTTAATCACGTCTAAACTTGTATAGAGTAGTGACAGGAGCTGATTAATTTGACAGGACTAAACTAAAATTTATCTTCTGTCCTTTTCTAAATGAATTAGAAAGATAAAGGTGCACTGAACTTAAATTTAGTTTAGTTTGTGAACAAGGGAATCGGCGCCACTGTCTTATAATTATTAAATATTAAAATTGTACGGCGGTGCCCATACTGTCATTTTTCAACTTCTAAAAATCTACTGCTAATGCATTGCATCCCGCAATGTGTTAAGGTGAATCCTGATCTAAATTCGTATTCAAACTTTTTAAATGACAGCAACTTCTATCTTTTAGTATTTTGTATCATCATCTGCTTAGCCTTTTCCCAACTATGTTGGTGTTGGCTCCCAGTCTACCCGGATGAAGCTGAATACCAGTATTTTACCTCTACAACCTAGTAACTAGGTAATACAATAACCCTTGGTAAGACAGGTTATCAGACTTTTGGGCTTCTGACCCCTAATGACTGTCAAAGGCCCACAAATGAAAGCCGGAACCAATGGCTTAACATGCTTTCCGAGGCACAGTTGAGTCTCAGTATGAAAAGATGGTCACCCATCCACGGACCAGCCCTGGCAAGGGTAGTTTAACCTGATGGATCGACCCATGCGGCTGTTATTAATGAGCCACGAGCTCCTCTATAGTATTCTGTATATGGTATTGAATCATTAACTAAAACTCCCCAACCCACCTCCGCTTGCCACCTGAGCTATACAGGCTGTTAGCATGAATTTCGATGTTAAGGTGAATTCTGATTAAGACTGAGATAAGGAAAATTAATATTTAAAGTTTTTTAATGACTGCTACATCTATCTTTCAACGACAACAACAACAGTGAAACAGCATAAAATATCAAATTACAGAAAAATTTATTTGAATATTCATGTAATATTATGATTACATCATTAAAAATATCATCTTCATAAGACCTGGCGAACGATGAGTTCGTGGAAACTGTCGTTACGGTCAAGTCTAAGATCTTCAAGACCCGTCGTACAAATAGTAATAAGAAGCTTTCTCCGATCCTACTCTCAAGCTCGGAGGAGAGGCGCGAAGTGATCCCGTAGTTTTCAAACGATACGCGCAACTACCGGCTGCTCAATAGACATCTCTAAGTCCTTAAACGATCGAACGAAACGAGGTCTGTCTATTGGGCAGAGCCAGCTTGCGAACCTGAAGACCGATGATGGCAGAATCGTATCTTCCAAACCTAAACTTTTGAGGGAGATCGAAAAGTTATAAGGACAGTTGTACACGTCAACCAGTAACCCCGTTGCGAATCTGAAACGACCCAAGTGCTAGATTGACACGACACTATATCGAAGACATCCTGGACATACCAGTTAACAGCTAACTCTAAAAGTTAACCCTTAACTCTAACAAAAATTTGCACTTAAAAACAGCCTGAATGAGATTAGGATGGCTCTGAAGCAGCTTTAAAACAACAAGGCGATGACGGAATTACGGCCGAACTCCTGAAGGCCGGTGGAAAATCTATAAGGCCGTCCAGAAGCTGTCTGAACCTGCCTCTGCTTAGCGTTAGTGGACTACGAGCTTCCGATTCGATCAAAACTTGGGCTGCACAGCAGTCTCTTCAACGCAGCGCCAGTGTGAGGCGGAGAGTCTACAGTCGGAAGTTGTTGACGATTATAATTAGCTAGGACAAACAGTCCAGTTAGGTACCTTACCTATGTCCAATTTCGAGAAAAATGTTTATCATTGAATCTAACTCGGCAGCAGGAAGAGGGCTTGGAACTAGTTTCCCTGCGTGATCGAATCAGAAATCAAGAGATCTTGAGGAGAATCAAGGTAACTGACATCCCGAAGAATTGCAAAATTTAAGTGGCAGTGGGCAGGGCACATAACTCGCAGAACGGATGACCGATGGGACTGAAAGGTGGTCTTTTCTTTTTTTATGGGAAATCATCAAATAACTTCTCCCGCTCTGGACGGAACGGGAGGGTGTGTCAGACTCTTACTGACTAAAACCCACCCGTATTCCTTCGTGTTGCCTATGTTTCCAGGGGCCTCGGTGACCCTTTAGTACCGACGCGCGACCCCGGCAGAAGATGGAGGTCTTTTTTTTTTTTTGAGGGTGGGAAATCATCAAATAACTTCTCCCGCTCTGGGCGGAGCGGGAGGGTGTGTCAGACTCTTACTGACTAAAACCCACCCGTATTCCTTCCTGTTGCCTGTGTTGCCAGGGGACTCGGTGACCCATAAGTACCTTCCCGCGACCCCGGCAGAAGATGGAGGTCTGGAGTGGCGACCGCGTACCAGAATGTGCAGCGTTGGAAGACCTCCCCACAAGGTGGACCGATGACCTGGTGAAGGCTGCAGGAATCCGCTGGATGCGAGAAGCACAGGATCGTTCTATGTGGCGACGCTTGTGGGAGGCCTATAATATATCCAGCAGTGGACGTCTTTCGGCTGAAATGATGATCAAGATTCCACAATAAACATTCCATCTATTGTTACTTACGCCATCACAACGCTGGCAAGCAAACCAAAAACCCATTTTTTTTGTTCTGTTTAAGCAGAAGGCCGGGGTCGCGGGAAGGTACTAAAGGGTTACCGAGGCCCCTGGCTACACAGGCAACGGAAGGAATACGGGTGGGTTTTAGTCAGTAAGAGTCTGACACAACCCTCCCGCTCCGCCCAGAGCAGGAGAATTTATTTGATGATTTCCAACACAATAAAAAAAAAAAAAAGACGCAAGCGGCCGATGAGCGGAGGCCCGGGAAGGCACATTATTCTAGACACTATTCTGAATATATATATATTTCTGAATTTGGTCAAGGACAACTAATGAGACGCAATTGATTTTCTTTTGTTTGACTCCGAATCGGTGTCGCGCGGGGCTTAACAGGTTAAACCAAAAAATCCTAAGATTCGCAACCTATACAGGCCTAAATTAAACCAAACACTCCAGATTTAAGTAACTTTTTTTCTTGATTGATATACAACTTTGTCCCTTCATTCATTCTATGAAATATGATGATTATAGTGTTTGTTGGCCATTTACAGGCATCAGCCTGCAAGGACTTGAACAGTATGCAGCTAGACCCAACAGACATGTGATTCAGCCACCGCAGCAGGCCCCAGCTCCTCGAACACCAGCTATGCTGTCAGCAGGATCCAAAGCTAAGCCTGCTCCTCATATACCATTCCACCTGCCTCCACTACCTGATCCACATGCCTACATTAGGACACCTGTAAGTTTTGAAAACATTTTCATAATGCCATTATAATCAATCTTTTTTAAATCTGACCTATGTTGCTAAAGCTTTAATCTATTGTCCCACAGCTGGGCAAAGGTCTGAGCCCATATCCTTTCACACCCCTCTTTGTCTTCCTAAAGCATCACCAATCTTTAAATAATAACTGTAATTGAAACAACAAACATAGTTGTAATACCATCCTGTTGAAAGTTCGAATAAAATTCGCCAGCATCTTCTGTCTCCTGATAACTCAATTGAAAAAAATTGCAGTTCTACTAGTATTTCTTAAGTAATTAACTTAACTAAACCTTTCAGACCCACAAACAGCCAGTAACAGAATATGAAGCAATCAGAGAGAAAGCAGCCTCACAGAAAAGAGACATTGAGAGAGCATTGACTAAGTTCCTAGCAAAGACTAGTGAGACACACAACCTGTTCAATACAGAGGACAATCAAGTTTTCCCATGTAAGTACTCCCAGCGATTTTTTAATAAAAGCTTGGTAAGTTGTAACACATAACTGGTCATTGCATAGGTAATCAGGAAAAGTTATCAAAACTGAAATGAAAGAAAACATTGCACTACATTACAAAATGCAATGTTTCTTCTTTTCAATGTTGATGGCAAAAGTAAATGTATTTTTCACTTCTCATGCTCTAAAAGTTTGTTTTTAAGGGCGCACCGAGTTTCTAGCGCTAATCAATTATAGGTATTCTATGCGCTCCGTGTATGTGAGCGTGACGCACACCGGCAAGAGAGCGGACGGCTAGACAGATAAGAGCACTGCGCCGATCGCGCGCCGCGCGCGCCTGTCCGTGCGTCGATCGACTAGCGCGGTGCTACCAAAATTTACAAAAAAAAAAAAAAAACCATTTTAAATATTTTTATTGGAAATATTTACGATACCAATATAAAAAATAAATAATTCACCGTTGTTAGGTAGGTATCTATGACCAATGAAAAATGAATATTAGGTACCTATAATTTACTTAGTCGAGTAAATTATACCTAATATTTAATTAGTTACCTTTTATAATAATATTCTAAGTACAATAGAAACTTAAAAGTGATTTCAAAAACGTAAAATAACATAACGGCTAAATAAGTAGGGTAAAAACCCTTTATTTTCTATTTCAAATTATTTATTCTTGAAAGTAGATTCAGTAAAATACTTTTGTTAGTACGTAGTAAGTTTTTCCGAACTAATTGACATTCTGTAATAAAACAGAACATTTGATTTAATTATTATTACTATAATTTAAAAAAAAACTGTTTTTGGATGAAAGTAAGACCTATTTCATAAAAATAATTTCTGTAAGGGTTATTTAATTTAATTTGCTTCTAACTACTTACACTAGGTAGACACTAAATTAAATTACTAACTATATATACAAATGAATCATATCGTTGATGCTGCCGTGCCGTGCTATGCGACCTGCGCTCCTGCAGCAGGACAGGCCATGATGTCCAAGACTGTCGACGGCTTCACCGCAGTGACACCGATGCGGAGCAACACAAGGTGCGCCCAAGCAGAGACACGTAGCGAGCCGAAACGATGAGTCATCCATCATAGTGCCTATGGTAGATGACGGGAGCGCCTAAAACCACAAGCCTTGGTCCAAAGCAACAGTACCTATCGAATAAGTGTGAAAGCCGAATGAATGTTAATTTTTAAAATTTTATATTTTCTCCTCAATGAACGTTGGAAAGGATTCGTCAAAAATTGGGGACACCCGGAGGTGAAGAGAATTTCTTCCAGTAATTTTGATATTTGGTGCTAATGTGTTAAATTTTGCTATGGTAGTCTGTCTGTCAGTGGTTGGGGAAGATAAATTTCACATTTTGGAAGGTCTAGGCCAATGGAACTGAATTTTTCTTATAAAAAAGTTAAATCGTTTAAGACTGTCTACATCACCTCCTAGGGTTTCGTCATCCAAATACCATACGTTGAATTCAGAATTTAGCTGTCGAATAATTGGATTTATTGCCTAACTAAAAATGACTGGCCCAAGAGGGTCACCCTGTTGACATCCAACGGCTGATCTTAAAAGGTTGTCTTTATAAAGTAATTTAGAGGGGTTCCTGTAACATTGATAGAGAACACTGTAAATTTTGGGTATTTCTTTTTGAACTTCTGTCAACAAGGTGTCCCTGTTAACGGAGTTAAAGAGAGCAGAGCTGTGTGTCTCTGGAGAGTACAGCGCAACCACATCGCTGCAAAAGATGATCCTAGCTGCACCTCTGATATCACCCTCGGCTAGTTTAGATTCCACATGGTGCAATAAACCTCTTTGGGGGAGGTGCGCTGTAAATTAAGGGTCGAAACTTTGGGCCGAAATGTTACAGTTATCCTTGATTTGTGCTTTTAACGATTTTTTGTTTGCCAAATTTTTAAAAATAATTAGTTTCTGAACTTACAATACCAGAGTTTGTTAATTTTTGGAATCGGTGTCATCCATGAAATTTACCCCGGAAATTGAAAGTTATAACGATAGTGTGGTACTTAATTTATTATAATGTTTTCTCAGACACATCCTATTATTTTTACGCTTACCTCACCAGTTCATCAGATGACTCTTTATTTTGTAGTTAGGTGCCAACAACTGGTACATTTAACTTATAAACAGAAAAAGATTTTCCAGTGTACCTATTTGTTCAAATATCGTAAATAGGCATAAGTGACAACTAGGTACTTTTAATAACTAGGTATAATAAGTAGGTAGGAAGATTATACTTACGAAGCCACAGTATTCTCTTTATCATCAAAATTTTGATTATTCAAATTTATTTTGCATTGAAATATCATCAACTGGTACATTTACCCTATAAATAGAAAAAAATAATACAGAAAGATTCAAATCATAGTAGATTTAATTTAGTGAATTTTAAACTGTTTAGATTATGTATCTCGGATCGACAACATATTTTCCAAATTTCGAAATTAATAGAAATAATTACGAAATTCACAAGACGAAGATCGGAAGACGGTCATCGAACCTTGATACTGAGCACTTACCGAGTCTTCAGTATGAATTTTGCTGCATGAATTAGTGTCACCAGATACTAGAAAGTAGGTAGGTACTCTACCTCGTACTTACAAAGCAACAGGAGTATTATCTTTGTCATCCTTGTCTTAGTTATATTATGTAAAAGTATTTTCAGACATAAGGAATGGAAGGATATCACTGCTTGCTCTGTTGATCGCTTATGTGAGGTAGCATGTGCAGAGGTGTTTATAGACCACCGGCATCAAACTTGTCATCATTTTTAATAATTATGGAAGAAATACTAGGCAAACTTTTTAAAGATAATAGTTCGTTTTTGTGTGTGGTGACCTATTGATCTATTAGTTAATTCAGTGGATAAAATAGTGGCTTATATCATTGTTTAAATCATTCAATTTAAAGTGTATATTTAAAGAAGCAACTAGAATAACAGCAACCTCAGCTTCGTGCATAGACAATGTATATACTAATTGTAAAATAAAAGACTCTTCCTTAATTAGTGGCGTCAGGTCTGACCATACTGGTCAACTTGTATCATTTGACCTAGATAAAAAGTTACACATAGATAAAACCATTCAGTTAAGACACCTCACTAAAAATAAATTGAAAATGTTTAATAATAATGTTCTTAGTAATCTTACAACAGCTAGTTTTGATTCACAAGACCCCAATATAAACTATGGTACATTATTTTCTTCAGTTTGCCAAGAATTCAATAAAGCCTGTCCTGTGAAAAAAGTCGCAATCAATACTAAACCAAAATTTAATGAATGGGCCACTGCTGGCATTAGAAAAAGCAGAGATATTTTATATAATTTGTACTACGAGAAATCATTGACTTCTGATCAAGCCCTTCATAATTGTGTCAGAAATTATTCTAAGATATTCAAAAGAGTCTGCGCTCAAGCTAAATCTAAATTAATAAGTAACAAAATTAGTATGTCTAACAATAAAATAAAAGCTGTGTGGCAGGTAATCAACAAAGAAACTGGAAACACAAAACAGCGAGATCAAAATGAATTGTCTTTAAAAATTAATAATGAAACCATTACAGATAAGTTAAAAGTTGCTGAGACACTAGAAAATTTCTTTACCGACATCCCAATAGAGGTTACGAAATCTCTTCCCTCATCACCTATTTTAGCTGAATCTCTTCTCAATCAACACTTCTCTAAGGACATTCCAAGTTTTGAATTCAAGCCCATTTCTATTGTCACTATTAAGAGGGCATTCAAAAGTCTTAACATAAAGAAAACTGAAGACTTATGGGGATTTCCGTTAAGGTTCTTGGAGATATCATTGACACAATAGCCCCTGTCCTAACAGGTATATTTAATCAATGTTTAGACAGCGGTACGTTTCCTGATTTAATGAAACATAGTAAAGTAGTACCAATTTTCAAATCGGGTAGTAAAAGTGATCCCTCTAATTATAGACCTATATCTGTGCTACCAGCATTGAGTAAAATATATGAAAAAATCATGCTAGACCAGATGCTGTAAATTTCAATTCTAATGGGATTTTACATAGTCGCCAGTTTGGTTTCACGAAAGGTAGGTCGACGACTGACGCAGGAGTAAAACTCATCAATCACATTTTGGAATCCTGGGAGAAATCCCAGGATGCCATTGGCATTTTCTGTGACCTCTCAAAAGCGTTTGACTGCGTTGACCACAATACACTGACCTGTAAATTACACCACTACGGAATTCGTGGACAAGCTGCTGATCTTGTTCTGTCCTATCTATCAAACAGGCAGCAAAAAGTAAACGTTAACGGGGCGACGTCCTCGGGGTCTCTAGTAAAGATGGGCGTGCCCCAAGGTTCAATTCTTGGCCCTTTCCTATTTCTAGTTTATATTTATGATCTTCCTTACATGATGGCAAACTTATCGGATATAATTCTATTCGCTGACGATACTTCTCTCATTTTTAAAATAGATAGAAAAAATCTGGATGTCTTACACGTCAACGATAGTCTGGATATTCTTTCGAAATGGTTCGCAGCTAATAATCTCTTACTTAATGCGAACAAAACAAAATGTTTAAGTTCTCACTACCAAATGTACCCCAAGTGGCTCTAAATTTAAAACTTGATGGCAAGAGACTAGATGCTATTACAGAAACTATATTTCTAGGAATTACTTTCTAGTATATTATTCTATCGAGCCAACTTTATCAAATCGTGTTTCCATCGTGTATGCCTAGTATATATGCCCAATAATACCAATTTATTATCTCAGATTTTAATTTAATTGTTTACTACTTCAAACAACCGTTATAAAAACGCGTTTTTGTGTATAAAAAGCTCGGTGCCCCGTTAAGTTGCGCGTAGGCGAAACAAAGTCGCTTTTAATGCTCTAGTGCATTCAGTGCATATTTTTTTTTTCTAAGACTTAGATAATCAGGCCCAACAGCCCACACGCACAATAAAAACTCGCAGTTTAAAGTCGTTATTTTATTTCATTAGCTTTCATGTATATCACTTCCGTATTTTCTATCGTTAATTTAATAAAACCAGATTAAATAGTTGGCATTTATTATATTATTTAAAAACGCAACGAAATGTTGTACCAAAGTCGAGTCAAGTGACACATATTGAAAATAAAACTTTTTAAAGTTTCGTGGCGGGAATTAGCTTTGTATTCTGTTCTTCAATTTTGCAACATTTAGAACAGTGAAAAATGATTAAAACTAAAATAATGGAATACTGTTAATGAATGGAATACTTTATGTCTGTTTAATTTCAGTACTCGGACATAAATGAGCCATTTTACCCCTTGACTTTTACTATCTACTATACAGGGTGTCCAAGAACCTGGCGTCCAACTGGATTCCCACGATGCCCCAAGTTCTAACAGTACTCAGAAAAATATTTTAAAAAATCCACCCCATGTACTTACAGAATTATACTGATTTCAAAAAAAAAGGGGAAATGAGCACCCTGTGACATACTTTTGAATGCTGTGACTGCTAATGCTGATAATTTCGATATTTCTTGGAGGTTTTGTAATCTAGGGTATTGCTGTGTCTAAATAGAATGTAAAAATAATGTACTTATTGTACCATTTTAAAATAAAATATTATTTTAACTAAAGGTGATATGGAAAACTATTGAATTTCGCAACTTTGACCGACTGTAGTGTAAAAAAAATGTACCAAAATAGTATGGCAAGTGACGTCAAATTTTGACGCGTTTATTCCTCTTTTTAAAAAGGTATAATACTTACACATTAATTTGAAAAAAAAAATTTTGATAATATTTTTACTCAACAACCCAATTTTTACGAAGTGCCTACCTACTAACGGTAACTGTCGGACCCTTTCTTATCTTAGAAACTGTTATGTTACTACTATTATTTACTTCGGTTCCAAGAGTGAGCAAGAAGGAAATACACACAGGTAGATGGGTTCCCAGTAGAATAAAAGCAAAGAATGTTAGTTTAAAGATATTTTATTACAATAAATGTTCAAAATGTTGACCACCCGCGGCAATACAAGCTCTCACTCTCCTTAAAAAGGACCGCTTTATGTTTCGCGAGTAACTTTTTTGACGTATCACCTGCACTGCTTGTGTTATCTTCTCACGAAGGTCAGCGATGTCATTAATGGGCTTCGCATAAACGAGCTCCTTCATAGTTCCCCAGAAAAAAAAATCCAGCGGATTTAAGTCAGGTGAGCGGGCTGGCCACGGGATTGTTCCTGATCGCCCAATCCACCTGTTCGGGTATTGCTCGTCCAAAAACTCTCTAACGGATACGCGAAAATGTGCTGGACAGCCGTCGTGTTGGAACCACATATCTGGTGGGGTCTCTTCTAGTAAGTTTGGCAAATCATTTTGAAGAAAATTTAAATATGATTCGCCAGTCAAATTCTTGGGCATCTCAAATGGACCAATAATATTCCCACAGAGAATACCGGTCCACATGTTCACTTTGAACCGGTACTGGGATCTATCTTCTCGCATCAAGTGCGGATTTTCCACATGCCATTCGTGCAAGTTGTGTAGGTTCATGTAGCCATCCTTCTTAAATGTTGATTCATCTGACCACAAAATTTTGTCGATAAAGTTTTCGTCTTCTCGATGTTTTTGCAGGATTGTTTCACAAAACGCGACTCGGCTCGGATAGTCTCGAGGTAAAAGACTTTGCACTCGCTGTACGTGGTACGGATGATATTCTTCTTTTTGGAGAATACTGTGTGCTGTGCTCTTCGGTATCCCCGTATCAGCTTCTATTCCTCGCACAGAGATGCTTGGATTTGCCGACACCGCCTCTAAAACTTCATCGCGTATGAAGTCATTTACGGGTCGTCCTTCACCAGCTACTTGATTGGGGAACCGCCCGTCACATAGTGATCTGTGCACATTAATGAAAACTCGATGGTCGGGATATCGCGTAGCCCTCGGATACCTTTCTCTGTAAAGTCTCGCTGCAGCTCGTCCATTACCTCTACATTCTCCATAAATGTAGTGCATATTTGCGTATTCTTGCGGAGTGTAGGTCGCCATGGTAGCACACACAAAACACAAACTGTCCAAACACAGGCAAAGGTCGTCGTAAAGAGTTCGTTTCAAAGTCCAGAGCACAAAGAGTAATCGAGTCCAATAAACAAAGCTTTAAATCGTAGTACGTGATCAATGGTAACAATAAGAGAGAGGTGCGTAGTAACGGCAGGAGGCAGTGACGCGTACTGACCGTACTGTTATCCTAAATAGCACGATCCCAGATAGCGTCACTATCTATCTCACTCGCACCTCTAACCTTTTTCTCCCTCACTCTTACCTGAATAATGGGGTACCATAAAGAAGAACCAGCAAATCGCAAAGATAGTTTCTGTCTTGCTCCCTCCTGTTGTAATAACGAATCACTATGGTGAGATGCATGCACATACCGTCCCTTACGGTCTAACCTGTTTTTTGAGAGGCCTGTTGTTATTTTTATGAGCATACAATAGTAATTCTTTAGAGGTTAGATTCAATTCGTCGTAAATTTTTCTTTCTAAGAATTCTGTAAGACATCGTAAAAATTGGGTTGTTGAGTAAAAATATTATCAAAAATTTTTTTTTTCAAATTAATGTGTAAGTATTATACCTTTTTAAAAAGAGGAATAAACGCGTCAAAATTTGACGTCACTTGCCATACTATTTTGGTACATTTTTTTTACACTACAGTCGGTCAAAGTTGCGAAATTCAATAGTTTTCCATATCACCTTTAGTTAAAATAATATTTTATTTTAAAATGGTACAATAAGTACTTTATTTTTACATTCTATTTAGACACAGCAATACCCTAGATTACAAAACCTCCAAGAAATATCGAAATTATCAGCATTAGCAGTCACAGCATTCAAAAGTATGTCACAGGGTGCTCATTTCCCCTTTTTTTTTTGAAATCAGTATAATTCTGTAAGTACATGGGGTGGATTTTTTAAAATATTTTTCTGAGTACTGTTAGAACTTGGGGCATCGTGGGAATCCAGTTGGACGCCAGGTTCTTGGACACCCTGTATAAACGTCTCGGGATAATATGGCTTCTTTTATGCACTAGTTGTAGTAGATCGTAATCTACTATTATTATGTTAGATGTGTTAGGCCCAGTAGTTGGCCACGCCAATCGCGGAATCAGTGGTGGTTTTTGGGGCCTCAGAAGTGCTGGTGTATGGACACTCCAACATAATCACTGCTTTAACTTGACGAGTTTATAAGGTGTTATGATTTTGGTTTTAATTTTCAGTAATAGCTTGCAAGCCCACATTCCCAGCATATTTACCTTGTCTGCTACCAACAGACCAAGTATTTGATTTTGACGAGCTGGAGTACCACTTCCAAGTTGCCAATAGAACTGAAGATATGCCGGCAGATAAAAAAGGTAATTCTAATATTCTAAATGAGTAATTGTTTATACACAACAATATGTATAAGCAATAGGTTGATATGGCCCAACCCAGCTCAACAATAGTAGGTTGGTAAACAGCACAAAAAGCCCTTTTGAATAGATTTATTACAGAAAAATATTGAAAATCTTTATTGCCCTGCGGCAAACCCTGGGCAAACCATAGTGAAAAGTAGTTTTAGGTTCAAAGAATATTTCGTACTCCTTAAAAATCACACTTTTTTTTCGAGTAGGTACTGTTTCCTGTTGATGCTATGTTTCCTGTTATAAATACTCTGAATATCTGTTACAGAGCCATCAGACAATGAAGGTGACAACATGGGCGATGTCGAAAACCCAAATAGTACACAAATGGACAACCAGGACACGAGTATGGCATCTAGCCCAGACCGAAGCAAGGCTGGAGGATAAATAAATTATGAACATATTATTTTTAGGATAAGCAAAGATTTAGTATTTAAATAAAAATACAATTTAAGGCTATTTGGTTTTTAATTTATTAGCTATTGATTGCTCCATATGTTTGACTGGGTAAATCATGGGTTCCCCAAAGGTGGGGGCGTATAGTGACCGAGGAAGAAGGCGCGGCGGCTCCAAAAATAAACTATACAGGTGTAAAAAAACTCATGACAGCCGATATCGCGTTCTGTTCATCATACTGATAACTTCGAGCAAGAATGATTGCTAGGAAAACATTGTGCTTTTGGGTACAAAATCCAGGAAATGAATCGCTTTTAGAGGAATTGCTTAATGTGGCCGTTGTAAGCCCCCTGGAGTAAACGATAGTGGGGATATTAATGTTGATAACGTTTAAAACTTGTTTTCTATTCAAAGGTCGCGTGTAAGGAGAGGCACCAGGCCTGACGCGTCATTTTGATCATACGAACTTGCGTAAGCGTTGATTTGAAACGTAACATTGCTTACGGGTGGGCAATAATCAGAAGCGAGACCATTACAGCATTTACAAGCCTTGTGTTGTTTGTGTTTGTGCATGTAAGGGTATTTTTCCTATAATGCAGATCTGTATCTGCGTCCGTCTCTGGGGGTCTACTCCTTAAGCACGAAGTCCATAGTTACGAGCATTTCCTACTCCGTATCACTTACGGATATCTGATATTATTTCGGGGCCCGAACTA
Source organism: Atethmia centrago (assembly GCA_905333075.3). Classification (NCBI taxonomy): domain Eukaryota; kingdom Metazoa; phylum Arthropoda; class Insecta; order Lepidoptera; family Noctuidae; genus Atethmia; species Atethmia centrago. The sequence goes on along the minus strand of HG995381.1, from coordinate 13,968,598 downwards.
AGAATGAATGACAACACAATTTGACAGTTGTCCATACACCCGATATGTATTTGCCTGTCCTAAAAATGGAATTTGGTAATTGTTTTGAGGAATCAACAGACCCCCTGGCCCGTATCCTGTCGTTTCGTGCTAGTTTTGTAGGTGCATCGCACGCGCTAAGGTCACATATGCGGGTGAGCCACACACGCGGAAGCAAACCCGTGTGACAGGAAAATGACCCTTACGCCGCGGGTACTGACGGAAGTGACATATCCCTTGGCTTGTTACATGTTAAATTATTAACCTAATTCTGGACAAAGAAAACAATTATGATGAAAATATTACTTTATTATGAAAATTACTTCAACAGTTCTGAGTTGATAACAGGCAGTACTCTGATGCCCTCCCTATTGACAACAGTCACTTGGAAGTTGGGCAGGCTCACAAACAATCTCCTATGGACCTCCTTCACACACATCTTCAGTATCTCATAAGCTTCCTCTTCAGTGGCATCTGGAAAGTAATGTATGGTTTTGAAATGACTATCTTATTATTTAGATGAAGTGAAAAAAAAAAACCTTCAAACAATAGTCAAGACTGTGAAAGATCACAAGTGCAGTGAGGGGAGAAAGGAATACACAATGTAACATAATTAAGCTGACTGCTCTTCTAGAAAACAAGATTATAATGGTCATGTGGACAACATTTATTCACCTTTCTTGTGGTAGCGGTCCATGATACTCAAACTGAGGTAACCACCAAACCCATGACAAGCAAAAGGTACTTTTACACTGGATGCCAGGTAATCCATAAAGTATAGCTCAGGACCATTCTCCTTGTCATAACCAGCCATCAACACATTCACGAAGTAAGGTGTCTGAAACATTCAATATTAATATTTAAAAAAAAAAATTCACCCATGTCAACCTGTGAAAGGTAAGATTTCACATTAAATTTTTCATCTAGTTTTGTTTTGGTTACTTAAGTTTAATTGGTCAAGGACAGCTAATGAGACAAATTTGAATTTAATGAGAATTCATTTTCTATTGTTTGACTCCGAATCGGAGTTGCACGGGGCTTAACAGGTTAATGATGGTTGATGAGAAATTGTCTAGTTTAATACAGTTTCTGCAGGCACTTCCTCACTGGAGCATACACCTGTAATGTAACAATCCAAGATTCAATAAGATTTATGTCAAAAATTGTATTATGGTTGCTCCCATTCACTACTGTTACATTACAAACAAACGGTCCCGGTGAATGTAATGTTACAGATTGCGGACTGTAATGCTCGGTTCTCCTCACTCACAGATGTAATGCTCGAATCTGAACTGTTACATTACAGGCGAATGCTCCTGGTGAGGGAGTGCCTTAACACTTTTAGTGCCAAGCACCCGGCTGCCGGGTAGAATGATAATTTGTTTGTGTACCCACAACTCGCCCTTACCCTAGTACCACGTTTTGATTTGCTAGGTGGGTGCTGGGCATGGTCATATGCTACCTACAGCTATTTATATATATAGGTATACGACGCGGGAGGCGAGTTGTGGGCACACAAACGACTTATCGTGGCACTAAAAGTGTTAATAGGATATAGTTTGGATTTATACATACGCTGCTTCTCAGATACTCGGCGAGATTCCTGCGTGTGAAATTGGCGGCGGCGGTGGGTCCTAGCTCGTATCCGTTACGCATTTTGTACAGCTGAATATTCTTGGCAATGTATTCAGCAAACTGGGTAGAGTCACCCTGATCGCCAATCACACCCATTATCAGTTTTTCAGATATTTTGTGGATCTTATTTTCATCTAGAAACGATTAGAATTATATTAGAGCAGGTACATGGCAAAATATTACTCAGTTCCATGATCAAAAACCGCTAACTCACCGTCTTTCATCACCATAATACTGTGGCTAGTGCTCTGATCGGCTGCTATCATTACGAAATCATTACACTGTATTCCTAACAGACATTGCATATTAATGTTCGACATTTTGGTGAATAAATATACCCAAAAATTCTTAAATACCGCAAGAATAACCTACGTTACAGTGCAAGCAAACTTCACTCAACAAACAATCTTGTCAAATCACTGAGTTGCGTGTTACAGATTAAGAAATCTATTAGATTTTATATTAGAATAATTGGGCTGGCAACCTCACTATTTATCACAGAACAAGAGCTTTTGGCTTTTTAAACAGTCGCAGTCGTTGCCAGTACTCTTAGGCCAGAAACACGCAGCGGCTTTGATGTCAGAATCCACTTCCACACACAGTTTTGACATCGCTAGCAACAATTGTTTGTCGAAATCTGTGTGCGGACGTGAGATTTTGAAATCGTTAAGCCAGTCCCTGCGTGTGTTCCTAGCTTAAAAAATTAAATTAAAATTGAAATTAATTTATTTTCAGACACTCGGTTGTTTTGTAATACTAACACAATAGGGATCACTCCATATTATGTTAGTATTACAAAACAACCTATATACTAGCGTTAGAAAGTGGTACTGATATAAAATAATGCACACGCCAGGCAGAGGACGACCACACAAGAAACATATATCCTACCTGAGCAACCTCCGCTTTAAATGTCTGATATTCGGAGTATAGCTCTCCGTCACAGCTCTTAGGATATAGATGCGACTACCTCACACTCTGCTCAGCAGCGACGCGGTTTTTTTGCGAATTATGGCGTGAAAGTCATCTGTGTGGGTCTCAAAAAACATTTCCGAGACGCTGCAGAAACGGGGCAGTCACAACAACATCCTGAAAGCATTATTATATTGTACTAGCAGGGCATCCAGCGATCTCTTGGTGTAGTTGACCCATTGATAGACTCGTGTGAAAGCTCTGACAGTAAGCCTTGAAAAGGGTAATTTTTACTTAGTCAGAGCACCGAGCAAATCTACAGAGGGCTTTAGCTCTACGCTCCCTCTCATATCATATCATATCTTTAACATCCAGCCAATACTTAAATATTTTCCTGATCCCTGTCGGATTGGTTCATAGACATATAAATATACCTAGCTCGATGGATTGGTCGTATACGGTCTTCATAAGATAGACAAGACAACAATCGTAATTGCCCCTGACTGGAGGCTTTGAATCCGCTTATGGCAACCGTAGGATAGCCCGGTTGAGTAGTCATCATGACCTCAAGGTCAACTACGGGATGCCATACAAACAAAAAAAAAAACAATCGTAAATGTCATTGTCATTACGGGACAATAACATTGGGGACATAGACATTTGGGGGTAGTGATGGGTAACTCATCAATTTTATTTGAGGATGAGGGAGCACCTCATTTTGCCTCGTGAGGTCCTCACGAGGTACCCCTCATTTGAGGTGAGGATTTGAGGAATCCTCAACGGCGTATTCACCTCACGAGTCGTGAGCCCGAGCCGAACTCAGCCGAACGTGCGAGGGAGCGAGGCGGGCGGGCGCGACGACTTTCACGAGTACTCACGACTCTCCGTCCGATTAAGCAAATCTCTCTCACCTCTCACACATATCATTTTCTTTCGCTCATAAATTTTAGACCGCCAAAATAAACGAATCAATGACACTTGATTATCAATCTAATGCTGATGCTTTTAGAGTTCATAATAATTAATCATAGCTGAAATAAAAATATTTTCTTTAAAATTCGTTTTGACTAATAATGTTACATACTAATTTTAACAGTTTACGTAATGTTGACCTTGGAGGTGCACGTGATTTTCTTGTAACAATTACGTAGACTTTTGTTTTGTTTGTGTTCGTACTTTAATCTAAATAATTAATATCCTACCAAACATCAGTATCACACTCAACACACACACATGACATAACTAACATCATTACATACTTAGGTACATTATTTCATTAGGTACATACCAAAATCATAATGTTAATGTTTATTATGCTGCCAAAATTTCGAGACCAGACCTCACCTCACACATTCTATAATTCTATACAATTTTTTAAATCGGTTCATTCGCTCACTCGTTGAGGAGCTCATCACTCAACCACTCAATACTCACTCGCGAGTCACGCCTCACGCCTCACCTCGCTCGCCTCACCCCTCGCCACAATTTCATATTGTCAATGTCAATTTTTGAGGACGCGTGAACGAATGAGGTGAGGTGAGGTAATGAGGTGGTTCATTGTTGAAAATCGAGTAACTCTTTCAATTTGCGATCACGAGGACCTCAAACGAGGGACCTCATGAGTGAGGGACTCATCACTATTTGGGGGGTTCAGAGTTCAGAATACTTCAGAGGTTTCAGTCTGAGTTGGTCTGAGTCCTTTTACTTACCTAAATGTGTGCTTTTACTATTTCTTTTCAGGCAGGTTGCAGAAAATGTAACGTATAGGGTATGAAGACTGTTAAAATAAACATCAATTATGTTTAAAAAAGTTGCATTGGGTATCTCAGGAGGCGTTGATAGTGCCGTGGCTGCACTTCTTCTCAAACGAGCTGGTAATTTCAAACAGCCATGTAAAATTTTGCGTCGAATGCTTGTCGTCCAAATTACCAGCATTTAAGACTATAATGATAATACTTACAGGGTACCAAGTAGAAGGCGTGTTTATGAGAAATTGGGATAACAACTATGAAGCCGGATTTTGTTCAGATGAAAGGGATTTTGAAGACGCAACATACGTGTGTCGTAAGCTCGATATTCCCTTGCATAGAGTTTACTTTATAAAAGAATATTGGAACGATGTATTCACTGTAATACTTAAGGAGTATGAGACAGGTCTAACACCAAACCCAGACATATTGTGCAATAGATATATTAAATTTGATAGCTTTTTCCAACATTGCAGGAACAATTTAGGAATTGATGCTATTGCTACTGGCCACTATGCAAACACATCATTTGGCCGATTTTTGGAAAACTATAATGAAAATGAAGGTATATTTTGTGCACTACAATGTACTAATCAATGTAAATTTATACACACCACAATTAAAAAGTTAATTTTTACTACTGATTTTCAGGAGTTAGGTTGCTACAGCCCACAGATAAGCACAAAGATCAAACATTTTTCCTGTCACAAGTGAAGCAGTTTTCGCTCAGGAAATGCATGTTTCCCATAGCTGGGTTACTGAAGAAGGAAGTCAGAGAGATAGCTAAAACTGAAGGCCTGCTGAATGTAGCCAACAAAAAAGATAGTACAGGAATATGCTTTATTGGCAAAAATAAGTTCCAGAATTTTATTGAAGAAGTAAGTACTGATGCAGCCTCTTTGCAGGACAAAAGTAGATAGGAAATATGGGTTGGTGTCTGCAACTCCATGTCAATGTGCATATTTGGCATAGGTACAGTCAAAATCATTATAAGTCCTGTTAAAAATATTTCAATTATTGTTGGGAACTTTAAAATATGATTATCATAAATAGTTATCTCCATCAGACGGTTTTAATTCTTGATGTAAATGTCTGAAGTAGAAGCTGAAGTAGAAGCTTTATTTGTATTTTACAGTACATTGAAACAAAAAAAGGAAAATTTGTAGACATAGACACAGGACAAGTGGTGGGCGAACATGGAGGGCTTCATAAATGGACAGTGGGCCAGAGATGCTGTGTGCCTAGCTATAAAGAAGCATACTTCGTATTCAAGAAAGATTTGGAGACAAACAATATTTATGTGGTATGTCATGTGGACATTTTCATTAAACTCTGTCTTACATCATCTTCCTGCCCTTGTTCCATGTTACCTGGGGTCCGTGCAACATGTTTTCTACTTCCATTCTCCCCTGTCAACCGTCATGCTATCATTGACTACCTATTTCTGACAAAGATTTAAAAAACTGAGACCAAACCATTTTACCACTACACTAGGCCTCCCCAAAATTCTTTCAGCTTTTTTTTTCCTTTTTAGGGTTACCCAAAGGAAAAACGGGACCCTATTACTAAGACTCCGCTGTCTGTCTGTCCGTCTGTCACCAGGGTCTATCTCATGAACCGTGATAGTTAGACAGTTGAAATTTTCACAGATGATGTATTTATGTTGCAGCTTTAACAACGAATACTAAAGTACAGAATAAAATAAATATTTAAGGGTTTTATAGATAATGGTACAGAACCCTTCGTGCGCGAGTCCGACTCGCACTTGGCTTGTTTTTCTTTTCATATATATTTTTGTTTCAGGTGTCTGGCACCAAGCATCCTGCACTGTGGAATAACATCTGCTTTACGGGCCCTCCTCATTGGATTCACAGTGAACCATTAGAACTAGTCAAAAATAATGTATTAAATTGCCACTTCAGATTTCAACACACCAAACCTCTCACGCCCTGTAGAGTGGTCATTAATACTGAAGGACTTTCTATAATATTAGAAAATAAATTAAGGGCACTGACAGAAGGACAATTTGGAGTTCTTTATAAGGATGGCGAATGCCTTGGGAGTGCCAAGTTAAGGGATATTTGTCATAATTTTGTTTAGCCTTAGTTCATGAAGCATTTTCTGTTGAATAAAGTTGTTATTGTAATTACAAAACTTGTTTTATTTTAGTTCTTTTTACACAACTGCCCAAAAAAAGGAGTGTTATGTTTTCAGGGTTCATGTATGTTTGTGAGTTTCTTTATTCCACCATAACTTTTAAATGGCTTAACCAATATTAATGTATGTGGTATCGTTAGAAGCGTTGCGTTATCCCGGGCTACCATATAGGCTGATGAACATTTAAAAAAATATAATAGGGGAGCCATGCCCTGCCATGGTTCATGAAAATTTTATTAATAAAAAATTGACTACATATACTATTATCGTCTAACAAAAATATATAACAGGCAAGAACTAAATCTCTGAGATCTACCACAATCTACACGGTTGTAAACAATCAAGGTCACCTCTGTCGGGAGTCCCGACAGAGGTGACCATCAAGGTGGTTATCAATCGCGTCCCGACTCGGGACGCGATTGATGACCGTGTAGCATTCATGTGCGTGTGTACCTAATCATTTTACGAATTCGCGTACCAACCCATGTCTACCACTTACGACGAGCTTGTGTGCGTTACCCCAGCAAAATAATGTCGAAAATAGTCATTTAAATCTTATAGATAATTAGTTGCCCAGCTTCTGTAATTGTTGCGCACATTTTTAAATTTGTTGCACTTATAGTTTTTTAGTTATTTCACAAAAACATTTCCTGCTGGGGTAACGTTTATATCGTTGCCGCAGCGACATTTTTTTTTTTTTTTTAATGGGAATATTGAAACAAATATTAGCTGAAGTACTGAAAAAAAAAAGCGCGGGAAACATAACTTTGTGGACGTGTCCTTTTTTACTTAAATTAAAAATTATTAATTAACTTGTATTATAGGATCAGTAGTAGTAGTTTTAGTGTTTTATCTTCTTTCACTTATATTTTAATTTTAGTTTTGTATATTTTCTTCAGTAGGGTAAGTTTTTTTTACTAATATTTTATAGCGCGGGAAAATGAAAGACCCGCCTGACCCGGGGGACTTTGTTCCCCCGGCAGGCAATTTTGTCACTATAATGTCCAACGAATCGGGCATGGATACCGATGGGTCGTCGTCGACTCGCCATCTTAAAAGAAGCCGCGTGCATGTGTGCAAAAATTGCAATAAACGCCGTCGTACCCGAAAAAACCTAGGTTCCGAGTCTTTGGGTTGTGGTTGCTTGGACTCTACTCCTCCCTCTCTAACTCCATCGGAGCCTAAAAGCTCTAAAAAAAATATTGTAAGTAAAGATATTCCGGATATTTTTGCTCCGCCTTCAGTTATACTCAGATTGGTCGAAAAACTTATGATAAAACTGACAGCGCGCCATACGTTGTTCACGTACAAAAAATATTAGTATCACCAGATGATGGAACGTCATTGCAAGCTATTACATTTGGCAAGTTCCTAAAACACAACGCTTTCCAAAATATTATAAACGGTAGCGTCAAAAAAATTGGACGTAGGTAATAAAATATCTATTTCTTTTTCCAATTTCCTGGACGCAAATTCTTTTATTACACATAATAGCCTTGAAACATATAATTAAGTATAAAGCTTTTATACCTACTTTTAATGTCACTAGAATGGGTTTAGTGCGTAGTGCGTAGTGCCTGCGGAATGGTCTCCGGAGGAAGTTATTGATAATATAAAGGTACCAATTGGTTGCGGTCCAATTTTAAAAGTCAGACGTCTCAATTTTAACACTGTTGTTGATGGTACAACCATTTGGAAACCATCCCAATCTATAGTTATTACTTTTGATGGGCAGATTCTGTCTAAAAGAATTTTTATGTGTTATAATGCATTACCTGTAGATTTATATATTTTCCCTACTGTACAGTGTTTCAGTTGCTGTCGTTTTGGTCACACAAAAATTCAGTGCAGGTCCAAACCACGTTGTTATAAATGTGGCCAAGGACATACGGGGGACAGTTGTGAAAGAGAACAAGAAAGTGCATCTTGCTGCCTTTGCTCCGGTTTTCACTATGCTACTAATAAATCTTGCCCAGAAATGTCTAGGCAAAAATTAATTAAAACATACATGGCACAAAGTTCAGTATCTTATGCTGAAGCGGCAAAAATGTATCCACCAGTTACTAAATCGTATGCCGATACACTTTTATCTTCTCCTTCCAAAAACTTTGCAGATACTCCATCTTTCCCTTCAACTAATAGAGTACCTGTTTCAAGTAGCTATAAAAAAACTGTCTTCCTTAAACCACGCTCACCACCCAAACCTGTACAAGGATATAATAAAGAGGCTCACAATGCCATTATTAAAGATTTCAACATTCCCCAACCATCAAATGGTTGTGCTTTTTCTAATCACAATAATGGACAAATTGAAGCAAGTTTTTCCATAAACGATTTTCTTTCTGCATTACACAATCTTCTGTCTCAGTTCAACATTTCACCGTCCAACGTTGCCCCATCTTTCAATGTATCTCAATCCATTCATAATGGACAACACATCCAAAATAATCCAGTGGAACTGCCGCAGTCTAGTAAACAAAAAGAGTGATGTTATATATCTTATAAATAAATATGAGCCATTTGCCTTTGCTTTAGCAGAGACTTGGCTCAAATCTAATCATAGTTTTAAAATTAATGGTTATTTAACCATTAGAGAGGATAGATCTGATGGGTATGGTGGAGTAGCTATACTTATCATGAATTCTATCTCTTTCTCCACCATTACATTACCTGCTCATAGTGAGGAAATTTCTATTGTAGCTATTAAGAGCTTCATTTTGGACACCGTAATGATGTAGTTTACGCAAGAGCGTGTCATGTTTCACGCAATCAAAAGCTTTGGAGAGATCACAGAAAACTCCAATAGCATTTTGCGAGTTCTCCCATGCGTTAAATACGTGTTTCAGGAGTGCAACACCTGCATCTGTAGTCGAACGACCTTTTGTAAAGCCATATTGTTCATTATGAAGGAGGCTGTTTAAATTAAAATGTATCGATGTTAACATCCGGCTCGGGAAACAGCAGCGCATGCACCTCGCGTCGACGCGGGCCACCATGCCGCTCCGGTGATGTCACTCTTAACTTTGTCAAGAGAGCGCGGCAATCGCCAACATATTATATCTTTAATTTATTAAATTATGGGAATTTCAATTATATAACCTAAATTGTGAGCAACCTGACACGTCAAGTTTGTTACCGTATTTTTTCCATGAATTACTAAAAATTTGGTATATTTTGTTTATCTAATAGCAAAATCAGCTTTAAGTCATCCAACATTTTGTATCGTCAGTTTTGCCCATAACACTGTGTAAAGTGCACGTGCGCAGTAGCACTCATAACTTGGTGGAAAACTTTCTGTCAAGATAACTTACCAAAATATTGTATAATTTAGTATGTAAACAACATGATTGTGGTAGTTTTTGAAAGCTTTAACATCTAGCTGAATAAATAAATAGTTAAAGACGCCTCACTGCAATTATTGTACCTATTTACGTTTAATATAAATCGCGCAAAGGTAAGGTAACGTTACGTCAGTTTTAAGTACAATCTCACATACAAAATTAAGTTGAAATTACATCTTACTTCTTTGTTTTTTGCTGTGTGTTTGTGTCGTTAAATAAAATCCCAAGAGCTGTGCAAAAGGTAAGGTGGACTAAGCCTATGAGCGCTCCTGATCTCAGGCGAGCAATCCAGTGCATACAAAGGAAGACCCCGTCCAAGCTAATCTGGTGAGATCTTTCCATATATTTTAGGGATCTGCTTAAAGACATAACTTTTTGTGAAAATGCCCAGTTACGAGAAATTTCCAGCAAAAATAGGGCGGTAAAATTTAGAAGGTATTTCTACGCACGGACTGTAACCAAACCATGCATTCAATTGATTCTGACCTGACCAAAAGATGGCGTACAATAAAGTTTTTCGAAAAAATGCTAGTTATGAGGTATCAAAAGTTCACGGACGAAATGACAAAAACCGTAAGAAAATTTAATTTCGCGGGCTACCTTAGCGCATCCACGGTCAATAGTTCCTCGAGATATAAAGAAAAAAATTAAACTTATTTTTGCGTTCCGTAAAATCACATATTATATGCTTATATGCCTAAATACACTGTGTATCTGTAAATATTCATCCCAACTACGAAACTCTTAAGTGTGTCCGGTCCGACCATTGACATATAATTAAATGGACTGGAAATACCTACAAAAAAAAGGTGCGTACCTACAACTCAATATTGGCGCATAAAATGGCTGCCTTTGCTAGGGTTGTGTCAATCTAGGAACATGGGTGTTACTATAACTAGTAACGATACTAGTCTTACTAGATCTCACGTTTGGATCACAATTACATACTTATAGTCCGTTGTAACAGAAAAACATGAGTAGGTTAACTTACGTTCTGTTATCTGAGAATAAAATTTATGTCATGTTGTTTTCTGCACATAAATAAAAAACGCTTTTTAATTGCATCACGTTTACGTATTTAAGTGAACAGCAGGAAGAGATAGACTCGTTGGAAGGCCATAGCCCAGTAGCTTCTGTTAGGTATGCGGAGCCTAATGAAAACAAGAAAATCTAGTGATTATCTTGTTTTTCATTACGCTTCGCGGCTTTCATTATTCACCTACATACATTATTCTTTCTGGTGGGAGAAGATAATGTTTATATTATGTGTTAATGAGTAGTGGATTAAAATACTAAATAAGTATTATTTTTATACCTTTGTTTATTGGTGTGGTAATGATTATAGTATAACGTTTGATTAGAAAAGTAGGCTTACACTAGTACGTTATGATACAAGTGTATAATGATCAATACAAGGTAATGATCAATGCAAGGAAATGTGAAATTGCACCGTGACCACAATTCGATGGGGTACTGCAATAGAGGCATTACAGTAGATGTACCAGAAATTTTTAATATTGCTTGTTTCACACAAAACATATGACTCTTGATATTGTATTTTGGCGGGCACCTGAAAAAATTTGGTACCTACTAATATTATGATAGTCACATTTATTTATTTCAGGCCAAAGGGCCGGGCTATTATTAATCAATAATTTTAATACACACTTACCGAAAATACAGTAGGAACAGAGTTATTATGTAATCTCATTACACTAGGTGTTCTATTGAAACAGCTTTCTTCAAAGTGAAGTGAACACAGGTAGGTACCATCCATTCTGAATTTATGTGTCCGTAGATGTGTCTGTGGCATCACAGTGGGCCCTATCAGAATACAGTCCTACCAACTTATCTGTGAACTGAAAGAGGACGGCACCGACGATTCAGTGTTGCTAATTAATATAAGGTGCCCAAAATTGAGTAAGTTTTCAAGAAGGAAATTTCACATTAGACATAATCGTTTCATTCGCTAACAGTTTAGTTTCTCAGGAATAAACAATAGCTTTATCTAAAAAGTAATCCAATGAAGTGGAAATTCAGCAGATAAAATGTTCCAGGCCCCCCCCGTGGAATGCAACACAAAATACAACTTTCATTTAATGCGAAGTTAAGTAGGTACCTACCCTGCAAGAGGTACCTTTTTTTTTTTTGGGTGGGAAATCATCAAATATCTTCTCCCGCTCTGGGCGGAGGGGAGGGTGTGTCAGACTCTTACTGACTAAAACCCACCCGTATTCCTTCTTGTTGCCTGTGTTGCGGGGGCCTCGGTGACCCATAAGTACCTTCCCGCGACCCCGGCAGGTGCAAGAGGTACCTGCAGTGCTATAACCGTCTCACCGTGAAAACTTAAGTGAAGTAAACGTGGAGTGAACTGTCATCCCACCTGATACTAGGGATGGACCAAGGATTACATTTACAAACATAATCGAGATTTTAATAATATTTTATGCTTATTCTATTGATCATAATCAGTTAACTGATTAAATAAACGCAATCCCATGACCCAATCGCGATGTGTTTTAACTGATTAAATAAACGCAATCCCGTGACCCAACCGCGATGTGTTTTGGAGAAGCGATAGTGGATTGAGTCGACTAAAGACTGTGCGACGTTATTTAGAGTTGTTATTAACCCAAATCTATTCAATAAGAAGAGATAACCGAGTGTATCAAGTGATCGAGTGCTAAAAGTATGCCCGGCTGACGGACCATAGAATTTATCCCCTCACAAGCTATGTGGAAACCTAACTAAACGATGTGTGTCTGTGTACATGAGCCATTCGAATAAAAAACGTGCGGATTATTTAATAAGTACCTTTCTAATATTTTATTATAGGTAGGTAAATTTATACCGACCAACGCGTTGCCCATAATAAAATAATATTCATAAAATCACTGTCATCAATACTATAACAAAATTCAACTGTTCAACTGACACTCGCGCAGCGCGCGCACCGGCCGTCGGGCGGCTAGGCTCACTTCATCCAGCCCAAGTGAAGTGATGTTGCCATGGCAACGAGAATCGAGTGAAGTGATAAGATCACGACATTTGGGCGTCGCGCTTACCGACTCACTTCACCTAGCCGATTCACTTCGGCGCGGGTGGTTACTATGGTTACGAGAATCGGGTGAAGTGATAAGATCACGCCGCGCTTGCGCGTGAGGCGCTGTTATTAACATCAAGTTGAGTTTTTTTTTTAAATTTCCATTTTTTATTTTTAAATGCGCTACACACAAAAATTTGGTTTTACCACCTTTATATCAAAATCCAAAATGGCGAATGGTATTAGTCACTGGGCTGGGAGACATGTGCGTACAGACGTACATGTGCAAAATTAATTGTTTTTTTATTTGTGATGTCACTTTTATTTTAATTTATTTTTCACTAACAATAGGTTAAGGCAATACTAACACATTATGGATCCTGTAATCTGAATTAAAGAGTTATTATTATTATTATCTGTTTTGTCCTTACATATCTCGGAACCATGGGATCCCGGACCTTTGGCGTAAGGCGTCCGAGAGGCCGAAGCCAACTCGCAGAGGCCCCTTGGACAATTGTAATGGCATGAGGCACCGACCGACGATTATCGATTACGATGCAGGACTATTGCAGAACATGGGAACAAAACATATTGGGCTATGGGTTTGGGAGGCTATAGTGGATCGGTTTCCTAAGACTATAGAAAGGCTATGACCCCTACCTGACCAATGCTTAATATAAAATACACCGATAAAATGGCTGGGGTGACTGGCACACTCAATAATGGGCCCCCGAAAACGGCCGCTAGCACATAGTGACGTATTGACAAGGGGCAACACTTCCTGATGTGCTTGAGGAGTGGAGAGGTTTCCACGGCTATCAGGACAATCCCGGAAGTACGGTCAAGATCCCACCAGCATCTTACTGGACTACTTCCTTCCTCCGAGCACGTTTGCTCTTGCGAATCTCCACTCAAGCCGGCCAATAAAGGTAAGAATGAGGTGGGAGCTCTGTTCCTCGTCAGTGTTCACGCCAGCTGGCCAATAAAGGCAATCCAGAGATGAGGAACAAGACTTCTCCCAGGAGATAGGGTCCGTGGGGTCGCTACTGCCCAACAGCTCGCCACATGCTGCCCTGCGGGTTTCTGTATCTCTCTAGGTTTGGCTCCTTACCCTAGACCCGTTCCGGCAAAGTAAACTCTATCGGCACAGACCCAGAGTTCGGAGCGCGCAAGCCCCACCACGACGTCAACGTAGAGATACGGCGGTGGGGTTATTATTATTATTATTATTATTATTATTATCACTATCGCTTTCGGTTTCAGTGGACAATAAAAGGTTTATCTAAATACAAATCATGTTTTAATTATTCTCCTTCTAACCTGCGAACGTGTTTAAAATGCTGTGCCCACTCATGAACTGGAATAGCGTCAAAAGCTTCTCTAACTAGGCGGGGAACATCAGCAACTTTTCTTTTCATTATGCTCCATATGATTTCAATGGGATTGAGACCACAGTGATAAGGTGGTAATTATAAAAATTTGTGTCTATTGTCTTGTAAATATTTTTCAATCTCATATACAGGTTCAGTCTTGTTTCTCTTAATTTTTTCTAAAAGCTGAGGTTTAGTCAAATCCTCTCCGTAGTCAATTTTATTTTGAGTCAACCATAATTGCATATCTTTTTAAGGAATTCGTATTTAGGACTTTATTCACACAAATACGGTAATAAAGAGCATTATCCATCACTATTATAGATAGCTTTCGTAAGTTAGGCACAAGTTTTTCAATAACCCATTTTTTAAAGTTGGTACTATTTATCTCGTCATGATAATCACCACTTTTTGTTTTTGATTTAAACACAAGTAGTGCATTTGTAACAAATCCAGTATCTCCTCCCTCATGCACAATAATATATCTTTGCCCTTTCGATACAGGCTCCAATACTCCGTCTTCACCCTTTCCTTGCCAACATTTACCTAATGTATGCGAAGAGTGAATATAGGTCTCATCTAAATAAATTATGGGCTGGGGCTGGGGAGATTTTTTATTTTTATCCACTGCATGCAAGTACTTAGCTCTCCAAGCTGATATTTCACTACGCTCCATAAAAACCTTCCGATTGGATTGAGATTTTTTAAAACAAAATCCCACCTTGTGAAGCAGCTTTCGCAGACTCTCTCGCTGTCCTGTATAATTTATTTCTGTCTTTAAGACCTCAAGAAGCTTTTTAACAGTACCTCTTTTTTAGCAGAATAAAATTCATGTACTTTCCTCCGTATAACTCCCATGTCAAAATCATCAACATGCACAAATCCACTTTTACGTTTTCTCTCCTTGCCTGGTGTCCGAATTTTTGTACCAGTTTCTTCTGCTACGTGCCCTTCCTTAACTATTTTTGAAATTAGTCCTTGACTCACACCTGAAATATAAGATAGTAAAATAAATGTTAGTATAAATTTGAAATCTGGCAGGTTAGTTGGCTCACACACTTAGCAGGTTACCTAATAGATGTATGTTACAGTTACGCTAACCTGCAGCAAGAATAGAAACGAATATTTCGTGGACTTAAATAATTAGTTAAGTATCGGGTAGTTTATAACAAGAAAGTTGACAACACTAACCTGTCGCTGCCGAAATTCGTTTGTATATTTGATCAAATGGAATAATCGGAGACCCCACCCGAGCTTCTTCTTCAAAAAAGGTTTTAACCTTTAGAATAATGTTTCGAGCATCACTTTTAATAGCTTTCGGCATATTTAACTTTATAAATTCAGCGATATCACGACTAAACAACCAGAGAACCAGAATGTAGTAGACAGACAATCGAATGACATTTCAACATGACGGCCCTAGTTCCAATTTTCGCCATTTCACAGATAAGTTGGTAGGAGGTACAGTAGCCGGCACGTAACTTGGCAAGGATTTGGCATAGTGGGGGTAAGTTCGCGCATCGTACACTTAGTGGCATTCGGGAGCGAACGGGACGTAGACAAAATGCGAGGCGCAAGGATCTACTGATCAAGGAACATATTTAATCTAGGGAGAAGAATGACAACTACGAACAAATAAAATGATACGGTTTTTGACGCCTCCTGGTGGACGCCCCCGAAAACTCGCGAAAGCGGGATATTCAAAATCGCATTTCTTTGAGATACTTATTTATAAGCCTGTCCACGAAAGCAGAACTGGAAAACTGTAACCGATGTTAAATTATTGTGCAATTGCACAGGTTACAATTTTCCAGCTCCGCTTTGGTGGTCAAGCAGCCTTATTGATGAAATTAACATAAAAAGGTAAATACGAGAAAATGTATTCTTGCATAAAGAAAACTTTGAACAACAAAATCATAAGTTAGTGGTTGAATTTTAAAAGTCAAAGACTACTCAACGTCGTTAATGGTGAGGATAGCACTTTACCAGCGTTTCTGTTTAGGTGCCAGAGTTTCTCTGAGAGATTTTTTTAAAGATATTGGTATTCTCACGGTGGCATCACAGTTCATCTTCGCCAACATCTTATATATTAGGCAAAATATACACATAAACATTAAAAACAGTGACATTCACAATATTAACACCAGAAATAAGGACAAATTACGTGCTCCATTTCACCGGCTTCACAAGGTTCATAACTCGTTTCTTGGGTTTGGTATTACTTTTTATAACAAGTTACCCTCTTCTTTGCTAGATTTGCCTTTTAATGCGTTTAAAACTAAAGTAAAATCCAAACTTTGTTCAAGGGTATACTATTCTATCAACGACTACTTAAATGATAAGAATTGTTGGTCGCTGTGATTAACTCAAGACAATGTTTATGTTCTTTCTCCAGAATTAGCCTACCTAGTGACAGGTTATATGAGTTCATATAATTGTTTATTTTATTTGACTGTATAAGTCAATTTATTTTAAATTTTATTTTCGTTTATTATTGACATAATCTTCTCATTACAATGTTTTTTGTTGAGTTGTATTGCAATATGTGGTTAGCTAGCGACCTCGATAACTGATTATATTATTCTTACAACCGGCAGCAAGTTCGTCATGCTCCCTTAGTTGTCACTGCTTGCGGTAGCGTCGGGGGTCGGGTTACCTCCTTCCCTCTAATATGGCGAGGGGGGTAATGGCTGATTTTTGCGTTATGCTCGTGAACGGGTGCTGCTTGTGGTGACTGGTCGTCTTGCTGACCATTGTTTTGTTTTGTTATTAGTAATTAATTGTTTATTTATTTTACTTTGATGGTCCTAGTTCATCATTTGTGACTGTTACAGCTATAGCTATATGTAAGCGGGCACGCCTTTTATGCTTGGAGGCTTTTATTTGGGCATTAAGTTCTGTTTACGTTTTTATCTCTGCTTGAGAAGTAATAGTTTTCGGTGTTTTCCTTTTCTTTTTTTTTTTTGTTGGTATAGTGGTTTGCTAGCTAACATATGGCTAATAATATAATGTTTTATGTTGCACGTAATGTAAATTGTTTTGCATACTGTTGTATAGAATCCATTTTTTTTCCCTCTAACTGAACAGACAGCTGTGCTGCTGGGGAGTTTGTTGACCACTTCTTCTTCCCAGCTAAAGCACTAGGAAGTGGTGAAGGGTGGGCGTTTTTGGGGGACTGTCTTATGTAATTTTGACGTTCGAAAAGTGCTGATTCTCAGCCTAGTTTGAATAAATGACTTTGATTTTTTTTTTTTTTTTTTGATAACACTTAACGTTGCAAAAAGAGAATTCACAAGAAATAACATCTAAAGTAAATAATTACGTTCCTAGATTATCATGCGCTCACGCCGGCAGACATTTTTCTTGTGAACTGGAGCTGCCAGGTGTATATAACAAAATCTTACCCACTAAATTTTATTAAATTAATTTTAGAAAATAAGTAGCGTCCGCGCTCTGCCCGATGCGTTGCAGTAAATTGAATTAATTTTTTATTTCTGTATTGGCTTGATTGGATAACTGTTTTGTCTATTTATAAGTACAAACTTAGGCTATACGAGCGTATATTATCTATTATATTATACATACGTTATATTTTTATTTATCCAATTTTAATAATATTAACATTGATTACATTAACCGAAATAATAAATCGGCTAACTTGTTGGTTAACAAATAAAACAAAAATGTTGATAAAACTACCAAATGGTAGCTTTTTAACATTTATGAACCTTTTTAGTTTATGTTATGTTGCCATCCTTGAAAACATCATTATTGAAGACCGAAGTTTTTAGGTCTCACATAATAGAGGAGAACATGGCAACATAGGTCTAGCCCCCGTAGGGATTCCTAAGTTTACCCAATGAGACGACCCCGCCTGCTACTGATGCACCAATCGCGCGCTCGGCTCGGCGCTGCTTCACACCCCGCGTCCCGCGCGCGTACCAAAGGGACCTAAAATATGACTTCTGCGCATCTAACGACTCTTGCCAACTTACGCTGCAATATTTACTTTTTTAAACATCGCTGATCGCAGCATTATGCTGAGATAGGAGCCTTTTTGGTTCCGCGCAAGTCGTTTTAATTTATTTTCTTTGTTGTTTTTTGTTTTCGAACAAATAATTTTGGTTAGTTTGAAATGCTCCTTTATTTTACTTGTTGTATGTCTTGTGCGTGTCCCAAATAAAATATTTTTCTTTCTTTCTTTACATATATTTTAGAGAAATGTTTTGTTACTATCCAAGAAATGTGGTGCTGAAGCGTGCTGAAGAGATTTCAAGAAAAAATAAACCATTCTCTGAATGTCCGTGATTTGATCGATTGATCGAACTAGACATGCGCAAAATGTGTCAGTGAAAAGAAATGAATGAAGTATATCTTTTGACTCAATGAAGTAGTCCACTCATTTAGTTCAGTACTTCATTTAGTTCAGCATATCAGAACGAATCAATGAGACAACGAGCTCGCGTAGTGTGATACGATGAATGAAGCACTTCACTTAGTTCACTTTTATACGTATCTCGATTTTCCTTCATACTTTAAATAGGATTAGGACCGTCAACCAGGAAATATGAAACCGACTTAAAAAAAAAACTAAAAAAATATTAATTTAAAATTAACAGTTTCAGAAGTAAGCAAAAGTACATAAGTAATTATATTATTATTAAGTAGTATATTTTCTGTTTTTTTTACTGATAGTTAGATTCCTTTTTGTCTAGGTTGGCGTAAAAAATAGTCATGTGTGTGTAAGCTAGACAAGCGACACACACATAGTATAGGCGCCGTCGTCGCTCGTCAGCCCGACTTCAGCCGACCGGCCGGCGAAGTGACACGAACACGTACGAGTCATGCATGCGAGCGAAATGAAATAAATGAATGCTGAGTTGGTGCGAGCCAAAAGAAGGACTGAACTAAATGAAGGAGAGACACATTTGAATGACTACTGAAGGAAAGATAAGTTTATTTTGTGAAATGAAGTACTTCATTTCCTTCAATCGTTCGCGAACTACCCATGTCTAGATCGAACCAAAGACTACAACCAGATGATGGAAACGTAACATAGACGTCAAAGTCAACAAACAAAATTAGTTTTATTTTCTAGCTTTGAATCTCGTGTTCTCTTGTTTTCTTTCACATAGGCAAAATTGTATCAGCTTTCCTGCTTTTGATCGTATGTAATCGTAACCAAGCGTCCAAAACATGAAAACCGTAAATTCTGCTATCGACTGAACAACATGTATTGGGTTTAATGTAAATTTTTGTTAAAAATAAATATGAGAAGGACACGTTTGACTCAAACTAAGTTGTTAACTTTGCAACGAAAATGTCCATGCCACCAGTGAGCTACAGCGTTCCTCCGCCGCGGTTGGACATACCACCGCCAGTTCCAATACCGACGAGTGTGCCGCCTCCGCAGATATTTAGCCGTCCACCACCGTACGCGCCGCCGCCCCCCCTGCCAGCAATCGACAAGCCGCCGCCACCCTACGGGCCCATGACGACGTTACCCCCAATGAACGTACCTCCACCATCCGGACCTTATCCCGTGATGCCAATAGACGTACGCTCGGCCCCGCCACCCTTCTATGCAAAACCACCAAACTACTCCAGCGTGAACCACAGTAATAGTCATACAAGGCCATTAGCAAGTGCCTCTAAAGACTGGCAAAACCCTATTATCCCTGGAAAATCAGAATCATCAGGATCTCATAATGGAAGGGATGTTAGAATGGGAAGGGATTCAATTGACAGATACTCTCGTAGTTCTACATCAAAACGTAGTTATTCTCCTAGTCGTGACAAAAGTTATGATAGAAATCGTGAAAAAGAAAGAGAAATGAGATACCGTGAACGCAGACATAGTCGTAGTCCAAGTCGTCAGTCAGTCATCAGTCGTGGCAGTCACCTTAGTCGCAGTTCGTCACACATGAGTCACAGAGACAGGGAAAAGTCATATAGGCAAAGATTTGATGAAAGACAAGAGTATGAGAGAAAAAGATGTGAATATGAAAAACATCATAGCACATCTCGGAGCAGGGATTTAAGAAGCCACAGTAGAGACGAGTCTCGTGACTCGAAAAGGCTTAGGACTCCCAGCAGGCGAAGTGAGCGATCACCTGCCAGAGAGTCCCGAGACTCTCGTCTTCGCAGCCGGACAAGGGAGATGTCACATGTATCAAGACATTCACAACATGGATCTTCCTCAAAACCATTGTCTGACCGTGAGAAAATTTTAGAAGAATTCAGGTATATGATTTAAGTTCTAGTATACCACAACACTATAGACATAAACTTTACCTACAAATTGACAAGTTTGCAAGTCCACTTTTGGATTTTATGAAATGTCAACATTTATTTTTGCAAACACCCCAAATGCGTAACACTTCCTATCACAACCTGAAGGATTTTGAAGGAAATTGATTCATGAGTTTGAAAATTTTGGTCTGCATGTTTTACCTCAACCTACCTTACCTAGGTAAAACATGCAATTAATGTTGTTGAATTGCCAAATTGAATGGCATTGTCATTGTGTGTTACGCAATTACCTTACTGGCTTATGTGTATTTTTGTCTTGTATTCCATTGTTATTACAAAGCAATAACATTTTTTTCATTTACAGGAAAAACTACTGCAAAACTTCTGAGGACTTCATACAAAAAATGGAGCAGTGGTCAAAGGAACACAATTCTGATGATGAGGAGGTAATTCAGTGAAATTATGGGCTTACCCTTCTGGCTTTGTAAATATTGGTTTTATTGATAGGGTTCAAATTCAGTCTTTTTTTTTGGCTCATAGTTTATTTATTGTATTATGGATTGTCAATATTACAAACACTGCAATACTAATAATGGCCATAAGTCCTTTTATCCACCCTTTCCTGTCTTAATGGTCTCTCGGGAGGTATTGGAATGGGTTTCCAGCAAGAACAGACTGCTGACACCCTGAAGATAAGAAGCTTCAGGGGTGTCAGCAGTCTGTTTGTGCTGGAGACTGTTCATCGAGTTGGTGTGATCTCGCAGCTGGCGTGCCTCAAGGTGGTATATTATCACCTCTTTTGTTCTCCATTTTTATTAATCTTATCACCACCAAGCTTCGGACTGCGTGTCATCTTTATGAAGACAATTTGCAGCTTTACTGCCGCAGGTTTTGGCAACCTATCTGATGCGATTGAGGAGCTAAACCGGGATTTAGGTGTGTTTAAAAACTGGTCTGATCGATTTGGGGTGTCGATAACCTTACCAAGTGTCAGGCTATCATTGTAGGGAGCCCCCACAGTATGAGGAAGCTGAATGTCTCAACTGTGCCACCTGTGATGTTCGACAACTCAGTTATCCCGTTTAGCTCCGACGTTAAGGATCTTGGTCTGCGTGTCGACACTTGTCTTGATTGGCGAAAGCAGGTCAGGACTGTCAGTAAAGAAGTCACGGAAAGTTGCGGACGCTCTATCGGTTGAAAAACCTTCTCCCAATACACGTAAAGGCAATGCTTGAACAATCCTTATTCTTTCCCATAATTGGCTATTGTGATGTGTGTTACTATGACCTGAATGCAGATCTCCTCAATAAACTTTACCGCCTTCTAAATAACTGCATTCGATTCGTTTTCAATCTTCATAAGTAAGATCACGTGTCCGCGCACCGATCGGTTTTAAAATGGTTGCCCATTCGTCAGCGCAGAGAGTGGAGGGAGGGATCTTACATGTTTACTCGAGAAACACACTTGTCCTTCTTACAACACTTCCCATATTCAATACTTATGCTCTGCCCATAGTAAAAATCTTCGTTCCACCAACAATCGTCTTCTACAATGTCCTTATCACCGCTCTGGTTTTATTCACTCTTTTTTCTTTGTACAAGCGGTTTGCTTTGGAATGCGGTCCCTCTGAACATCAGGATGGCAACCAGTCTATTATCATTTAAAGTGTCGGCATAGGAATATATTCGTAAGAAGTTGGCATGTTGTATAATGTTGCATGTGAAAAATATACACACTAATCACTCTAAACAAATTATATTCCAATTTAATAATTTTAGGGGTCAAAAATGTGGTACAGAAGCTCCCCAGCAGAATTATACTACAAGCAAGCAGATGATGGGCGGGGTGTCCAACAAACTCCCAAGCTAGAGATGATCTGTGACACATTCTTCAAGCAACTGATTGCTAGGGGCCGAAAGGCTAGGCCTGAAGTGGACGAGCTGCCGCCTTTGAAGCCCTCTAAAGTTGCCATGTGCAAACATACATGTAAGTTTATATATTTAAAGGTAGTTTTTTTTTACAGTTTACAACATATTATTATCTGTTGATCAACTAAGCTTATTTCTCTTTTCGGTCTTTGCCAGGTTATGCTCTTTTTGCTAAAAAATAAAGTTAAAGTTCTACTTTTACCAAAATGCACCATTTTTCAAGAAAGAGCTGGCGTAAGACGCTTGTTAGTTTTGCTGAGGATTCATAGACAACAGAACAGCGCCACTCTTGCTTTGTCACAAGACTTATTTCTGCAATTATTGCGGTTTTTATTTTATTTTCTTAATTTACTTTAAGCTGAAGACGGAAGTTCGTCGTCAGAGAGTGAAGATGAATGCTTGGATGAAGCTGGTCTTCAAGGTTACACTGACAGAATTATGCTAGAGTTGCAGAGGAAGCAAAGCCATCCCAGGAGACTTCATCCTGAGATGTGGTGAGTAACAGAAACAGTTTAATTGCGCAAGGGTGTTGGAGATTCAGCAACAAACAGTATATATCGCTCTCACCTTGATGGTCGGTTAAGAAAATTTCGTTAGAGGCAATCTAGTCTGATTGAAAGGAAACAATCTGACGAATAGCAAAAAAGTTTTCATGATTTTTTCCCTCCTACTGATATCATGCTAAAACATTAATTTCGTGGTCTTATGTTCTTCCTGATAGCTTATCTTACTCTTCAAATAACTCTATACGCCCTACTCTAACTGAAGGTTCAACAACACTGGCGAAATGAACGGCGGCCCGCTATGCCGCTGCAGCGCACGTGCCAGACGTCAGGGCATGCGGCACGGAGTGTACGCAAGCGAAGAGGTGTTCCCCAAGTGTATACCGACGCAGAGTAATATCGACAAGCTGTACCATTACAGGTGAGCAATTTGTACTTTAGTCCAATTGAATCCTTGCTAAGTTATGATAGCTCGGGACTAAATTATTACGAGCAGTGGAGTGGACCGTTCCAATCTTCGATCGACAATATTTCATTTTCGTTTTTTTTTTGTCGCATCTGTTTGTACCAAATATAGATGAAGCAGTTTAAAAAAGAACGTTCAGTGCAGGTTTTTGTAAGAGCTTGTCTAGGAAAAATATTATTCATCGTTCTTGTCGCCAAACAGCATCGTCGTATTCTAGTGAAGTTTTTGATGCTTGTAAAATCATAGACGTTTGCATTTGATTTCTAATGTTACCAAAACATGGCAAACTTGCTTGCTTTGCTTGTGTTACTGGTATTAAAAGGGTCAGTAACAGTAAACCACTTTCGATCTAATGGGCCGTCGACCAACATGTCACGTAAATAACGGTCCGAGTTGAACTCGCACACGAAGGGTTCCGTACCACCGTACAATATTTACCAAAAAAAATGCCGAAAAAAAACACGTGTCTCTTGTATGAGCCCCTTTAATTTTATCGTTTATTTTATTTTTATTATTTATTGTTGTAGCGGCAATAGAAATACACAATCTGTGAGCATTTCATCTGTTTACCTATGCGTAATAATATTATTAATTCATGAGATAAATCCCGCTGACAGACAGACAGACGGACAGACAGCGGAGGTTTAGTAATATGATTCCGTATGGCACCAGTCGGGTATGGAACCCTAAAAAACTAAAAAATATCTCTCATTTCCAGAATAACAGTGTCTCCACCTACAAACTTCTTGATAAAATCACCTACTATAATAGGTCATGATGAGCACGAATTCCTATTCTCTGGCTTCTCGATGTTTTCTCACTATAAACTCGCTAAGTTGCCGACTTGTAAAGTGATACGGTTCAATATTGAGTACACCATCCTGTATGTGGAGGAACCACCGCCCCAGAACTTTACTGTGAAAGAACTGGATCTGTTTGGTAAGTGTTTTTATTAATTATGGTTATGTCAAAACTTCAATTAAAGGTGGTTTTAGACCAAACGAACATAGAACCAGAACAAGAGCTACAGCATTTCTTTGTTGATATTCTTGAAATTTCAGTAGGGTTAGGCCAATGAAGGAATTTTCTGTTTCTGTTTACACAAAAATAATTTGGTAGAGTGGAGATAGAATGTGCGCTTCACTTTTTTGGTCTAAACCTTAAGACCTTAAGGCGCTGACAAGACCCAATTGACCAAAATAGGCTTCACTTAAGAAAAAAAATTGAAAAATCTGTATAGTTTGTGGTAGCGAAAAAAATATATGTTAATTTTGAACATATTTCCCAGAACCTGGTTGTTACCAAAACACGTTTTGAAAACAAAATCTCGATACAAACTAACGTTAAACTAACCTCTTACTTTGAGTTCTAATCCAAAATATCTGTATCAAATATCAACATACGTTACGTATTTAATTAATAACAAGAACGTCTTATTTGAATGCAGAACTTGGTTGTTTTTTATTTTCGATTAATCAACTCAATTTTGAGTAAATAGATAATTACGAGGTGCATTCAATAAGTACCTAGCCTCATCGCCAGAGGGCGCTGTAGTTTCAAAAGAGTTTTACCACAGTGTAGCACATTCTTTTTTAATTCTTTTTTCAAATTTTCATTCCAATCCCTTCATTTGTTTTAATTTGACAACTTATGGAAGCGAACGTGTCGATCGGTTTTACAAAAATGGAAAAAGAGCAATATCGTTCGGTGATTCGATTCCTATTTTTGGAAGGGAAAACGCGCATCGAAATCAAAGAGCGCTTCGATGCTGTGTACGGTGACTCTTCTCCATCGATGGCCACCGTCAAGAATTGGTTCAACGAGTTTGCACGTGGCCGTACGTCGGTTTTTGATGAACCACGTCCAGGTGCACCGAAAACAGCTGCTACGGAGGAAAACATTAAAAAAATCCATGATTTCGTATTGGCAGATCGCCGATTGAAGGTTCGGGAGCTAGCTGAGACTGTAGGCATTTCAGAAGGAACAGTGCATCATATTCTTCACGAGGAACTCGGCATGGGAAAGCTGTCGGCGCGATGGGTGCCGCGTTTACTCACACCAGAAAACAAGCGCAACCGTGAGACCACATCGGAGACGTGTTTGGCGCTGTTTAAGCGGAATCCAGCGGAGTTTTTGCGTCGTTTTGTGACCGTCGATGAAACCTGGATCCACTGGTACACACCAGAGACCAAGGAGCAATCAAAACAATGGATCCAGACCGGGGAACGTGCTCCAAAGAAGGCGAAAACTGTAAAATCGGCCGGAAAAGTTATGGCCACCGTTTTCTGGGATTCACAAGGTGTGATCTACATCGATTACCTCGAGAAGGGTAAAACAATTACAGGGCTTTACTATGCCGATTTATTGGGCCGATTCGACGCCGAATTAAAGAAAAAACGACCCCATCTGGCGAAAAAAAAGTGCTGTTTCACCACGACAACGCACCGGTTCACACGTCTGCCGTTGCCATGGCCAAATTGGTCGAATTACGCTACGAATTGTTGCCCCATCCACCGTATTCTCCAGATTTGGCCCCTTGTGACTTCTTTCTGTTTCCTAATCTGAAAAAAACACTCGCCGGGAATAGATATGGATCGAATGAGGAGGTCATCGCCGCCACGGAGGCCTATTTTGCAGAGTTTGACAAAAACTATTTTTCGGACGGGTTAAAAAAGTTGGAGCATCGCTGGGCTAAGTGTATCGAACTAAAAGGAGACTTTGTTGAAAAATAAATTGCCACTTTTCCAAAATTTTCGTTTACTTTTTGTAGGCTAAGTATTTATTGAATGACCCTCGTACTTCATATTTTGCTATAAATTGCAAGCATTGTGTCATCGCGCTTCTCTTTCTTTTCTATGGAATTTAACAGTGACCACGGTTTAGGTGTTGTCAGCGTCTTAAGAATTAAATCGAGTAGTGTCCCAGTGTGTCGCCCTGACCCCATGGCGCTCTAATCCTGTTTATTCTGTAATAATGTCATTATAAAAGCCTGGTTGACGGTAAACCATAATATTATTAATATGATCGTACTCCACGGCTGGCTTTCCACCATGGCTGTGTGAGGTAGATGCGCTGAGCGAAGTATCGAAAATTCTGTTTTCCGATGTAGATAAGCAAGTAGATGCTAGCTTCGCCGTGCAAGATACAAACCTCGCTTCGTTTTATCGTCTCCCACTAGAGTAACTTCCTCGCATAGCTCTCCCTATTTGCGCCAGTCGCGTCTATCGCCGTCTACCATTTATTATTAAACGAACGCATTTATTATTTCTGTATGACCATAATATTTTTCAGAGGAATTCCTATTCTACGAATTGCTGGAGCTCGTCGATTTAGACTTGGGTAAAGGTACTGACACGACATGCTCACAGTTCCACTTCATGCCGAGATTCGTAAGATACCTACGAGAAGGCGGATGTGAGGTATAACTACTCATTTATTTTATTGTAAATGTCTCATAACGTCATTTATTTATTTCATAAAGTCATCAATTTCATTTTAAATAACTAAGTACTAACCGTTTTACTATCCTCTCCCTTGGTCCTAGGTGTGCGACATATTAAAAAAAGAATTTCTAATGGTTTATTTTTTGAAGTAACTAGCTGTATGTTAACTTAAAAGATATTCCTACTAACGGCAATGTGAATCTTCGCATGTGGCTTTGGTCCAGTGTAGTCGATCATCGAACTTAATGCCTATTCAGATATAAACGCTATCGCTGTCGCGCTCGGCAGCGTTACCGATTCGGTATCGCGTCGGATATCGCTGTCGGTAGTGATACTGGTCCGCTTTCTGGTTAGTCTGTTTTGTGCCGGCCATTAGTAAACACGAGTTCCTACACAGTAATTGTGAGTTCGCCACAATCTCAAACGAACTCGAAGTTATATCTGAACAGGCCTTTAGGTATACGCAGCGTAGATGCGACGTAGGTGAGGCGACAACGAAACGTAGCTTCGATACAATCTTGACAGCGCGAAGCTGGCTATGCCGCGTATGCGTTTACGCGGTGTTAATGTCTACGCTGGACATACGGTCATCAGTGACGGATTTAGACTACTTGATGCCCTAAGCAATCCACGCCTGTGCCCCCCCCTAGCCGTATGTCAACTAGAATCGGTCTTTAAACCTTTACCGCCTAAAAACATTAGTTTTTTGTAAAATAAGATGATAAGATGTAACGTACCTTAGAAGTGGAGTAGGTGCGACAACAATAAAAACCAAAGCATAATTTATTTATTTATTGAAATGCGCCTTGCGGCTTTTCCGGGCATTGAATTCACGCAAAATAGTATTAACGTCTCACGTTCTTAACACATCGGACTCAATGTACATACAGAGTTGATATGAGAGAGGGGCATTAAATTACACTACGTATACTATACGTGTTTAGTATTAATTCAATACGGTACAAAAATAAGAAGCACCAAAAATGAGGATTTGTTTTTCTAACCAAACTAAATAGCTTACAAATCGGAGTAAAACGCAAACACCCTTTATAAATAAATTTAACTGACCTTAGATACCTAGGTAACAAATTGGCAACGACGCACGCGCGCGAGCGCGGCGCGGCGTGTGTTCTCTCGTGTGAAAGCGGTCGGCCGGCGCGCGGCGGCGCCTGTGATGCGGGCGGCGCCCTACGCCTCCGCGAGCGCTGGCTTTTATGTTAGTTTTTGAAATACGCGCACAACAACAAAAACACTTAAATTTTTAAATTCTCGATGTGTCCTCCATTAACATTAATGCACAAATTATACCGACGGAGAATATTGTTATTTATTTTTCTAATTAAATCACTGTCCATCGCTAAGCACTTTATTTTTGATTGATGCTAAAATAATCCTATTTTTTAGTTCATCAATTGTATTTACCTCTGAGGCATACACTTCACCCTTAATGTACCCCCTTAGTGTACAAAAAGAAATCCATGGGAGTGAGATCTGGAGATCGTGGTGGCCACCGAACAGGTCCGAATCGACCGATCCATTGCTGCCCAAACATTTCTGTGAGCCGCTCCCTGGAAGCCATCACAGAATGTGGAGGCGCTCCGTCCAGCTGGTACCACAACTTGCGATGAACTGCTAAAGGCAGTTGGTCAGTGTACTCGGCCACAGGACCACTTAACAGTTCTAAAAATTTCGCCGCTGTAAGGGTGCCGTAAATAAAAACTGGTCCGATAATATTATTATTATGGATACCAGCCCACACATTGAGAGAAAATCTGTACTGGTGTTCAGATTCTCGAAACACGTGTGGATTTTCCAAACTCCAGTATCGGAGGTTTTGCCGATTCCAGATGCCGTTCCGAGTAAAAGTACTTTCATCAGTCCATATTAAATTGGATAAAAAATCACCGTCTTCGGTTGTTTTATTTAGAAACCATTGGCAGTAACTGTTCCTGACCGGCAAGTCTCTCGATAACAAAGCTTGCACCTTCCGATATTTATAAGGTTTGCGTTTGTTACGTTTTAGAACCTTGTGGATGGTTCTATGACAAACCCTAAACTGCCGGGCCGCTCGGTGGAGACTCGTTGTCGGATTGCGGGAAAAATGGTCTAAAATTCGTTCTTCCCAAGCAGCAGGTATTTGCCGCGGTGGCACTCCCTCTTGTTGTGGCACTATACTTTTATTGTCCCGTATTCTTTGTACTGCTAATTGTATGGTGCGGGCGTTTCTAGGGCAATTGCGTCTGTCACCATACCTCTCTCGGTATGTTCGCAGAGCTTCAGCTGCGTTTCCACGGCATTCGCCGTAAATTAAAATCATGTCTGTGTATTCTGACGCCGAGTAAGTTACACGAGGCATTGTGGAACACTTTAATTACACACACACAACCAAAGTTTAACAAAACAATCACAAAAAAAAAAACACTACCTAACACTAAATAATAATAATTCCAAGTTACGTGTCCTATCACAATAAAAAAAAGAAGTACTGTCTGTCTTAAACTTATTTACTGTCCTATCACAAAAACAAAATTACAATTGTCAGCGCACGAGTTCGACAAAACAAAATCAGCGCAAGAGGTTCCGTCACCAAAGGGTAGCGGCGGCGAACTGAAAAAACGAGTTTTTTAGGCGCCCCACTTACCGATCGCTAGGATTTAAGACGCAAAACAGTGACCTATTTCTATTTTCTGTTTTGCTATGATTGTCACTGTCGCAGTGAAAGTGCACGTGTGTGTATTTATTTTGCTTCCTTGTTTGCATTGCCATCTTTTAGCGAAAATATTTGGTTGCACTTGTGACTTGCGTCAGAGCGGCAACAACGCATCGTAGGTATACTCAAAATCGTTTTAAGGTGCATGACCTATGCGTATAGACATAATCAGCTGTTAGAAAAGATACATCGTGTTCAAACGGGGCAAAAACTTAAAAAATCATTTGCGACTAAACTACTGCTCCTATTTAATTGATTTTTGGTACAGAGCTTGAAAATGGTACCTAGTTTATGCTGTTTAAAGGAAAGCCTCTCTGTCGTATCAACTTTGTATAATATCGATAAATTATCGAGCCTTTCTTGTATCATCTTTTTCCTTTTTTTAAATATTTTTTATTTTGAAAAAGTACGTCCCGCTGGTGTGTGGATGACATTTGGGGAGCCCGGTTGTTGTGTGGGGGGAGCACACAACAACCGGGCTCCCCAAATGTCATCCTCACCTGCGCGCGGTACACCCTGCCACTGACGGACGAGGCGCTGGCGACCGACCGACGGCGGTATAACCATCCAACAAGCCAATCTAAATTCTTCGGAGCGATGACGGGCAGCAGCGTCATCGTTGCGAAAGGATTGGCACTGCGGTCACCAACCCGCTTGCCCAGGGTGGTGACTACGGGCATTAAAACCTCCTTATGAAAAAGTGGCAAAACAACGGCCCCCAGTTCCCGGTGGTCCCGCTATTCCTGGTCAAGGTAGCGGTTACGGCGGGACGGGAGGTGCGAAGAATCGCCGGGCTACGGCAGGCTACCAACGACGACTACATTTGGCCACGTACAATGGACGTTCGATGAGGCTGGATCATCACCTTGCCGAACTCGAGTTAGAGTTAGGTCGCATTAACTGGCATATACTGGGGTTATCTGAAGTCCGAAGACAGGGGGAGGACATGATAACCCTGGAGTCAGGTCAGCTATTCTACTTTCGCGAAGGTGATCAGCCCTCCCAAGCCGGTGTCGGCTTCCTTGTTAACAAGGAACTCACAAGCAGCGTGTATGACGTTCACAATATGACGGATAAGAGGCTCATATTTAGAGATGTCTCTGTGATCAGCAGGTTTAATAGCGGAAGCGATCACAGGCTTGTCCGATGCACTCTAAATATCAATTTTCGTGCTGAGAGAATCCGCATGATGAGGCCTACTGTCCGACCTACGCAGCTTCAAGCCGCTCTAGGATCCGAAAAGTTCCAACTGGAACTTCAAAATCGATTCGCCCTACTGGAAA
Source organism: Atethmia centrago (assembly GCA_905333075.3). NCBI lineage: Eukaryota > Metazoa > Arthropoda > Insecta > Lepidoptera > Noctuidae > Atethmia > Atethmia centrago. Next base: position 13,937,789 of record HG995381.1, on the reverse strand, counting down.
CCACAGGCACTGTCGATGAGAAGGCCGACGAGGTGGTCAAAGCACTACGCATCGTGTCCCGCAGATTTTTCCCGTCGCAACGAAAAAGTAAGGTGTCTAAACTTTCCTCGGAGACTCTCGGACTTATGAGGGAAAGACGAGAGTTGCCATCCACGCCGTCGTCTTCGTCAGATGAGAGGGCTTTAAACCTAAAATTAGAAAGTTGACGCGACGTGACCTTCGGTGCTCTAACACTCGTGACATTATGATCGCGATTGAGCAGAACCGAGGGTCGAAAGTGTTCGCTCAGGAATTAGGGAGGTCCCATCTGACGAAACTAAGAACTGCGGATGGTAGGATCGTGACTTCAAAGTCCGAGATACTTGAGGAAGTCGAGGATTTCTACGGGCACTTGTACTCAACGCGGACGGCGAAACCAGCGGGGCATAGTGAAGATGGCCATCGAGCCGAACTAACGCGCCAATACACGGAAGTCATCCCAGATGTCGACCAGTGCGAGATTAGGGCGGTTCTAACAACAAGACACCTGGTGACCTGGTGATGACGGAATAACGACAGAGCTCTTTAAAGCGGGCGGGGCTCCAGTCCTGAGAGAGCTAGCGAGTCTCTTCAACTCCGTTATCCAAGAGGGTATAACGCCGGAGGCGTGGAGCAGAGGAGCGGTGGTTCTGTTCTTCAAAAAAGGCGATCTCACTTCTTTACAAGCTGTTCTCGAGGGTCGTCGCGAACCGTCTCACCAGGAGACTTGACGAGTTCCAGCCACCAGAACAAGCCGGTTTTCGAAAAGGCTGCAGTACCGTGGACCACATCCATACTGTTCGGTAGATTGTATAGAAGACCGAAGAGTACAACCAGCCGCTGTGTATGGCATTTGTGGACTACGAGAAAACCTTCGACTCCATCGAAATATGGGCAGTTCTGGCCTCTCTGCAACGATGTCGAATTGACTGGCGTTATATCGAAGTGTTGAGGTGTTTGTATGACGCTGCAACGATGAATGTCCAGATCCACGATAAAAAAAACCAGGCCTAACTGGGGGGTGAGACAAGGGGATGTGATATCCCCGAAACTTTTTACTAATGCGTTGGAGGACGTTTTTAAGACGCTGGACTTGACAGGGTATCAACGTAAACGGCGAGTACATCTCACACCTTCGTTTTGCCGATGACATCGTCATAATGGCAGAGGCACTGGAACAATTAGACCAGATGCTGCACAGCCTAAATGGAGTCTCTCGGCGGGTTGGCCTCGACAAGAATTTGGACAAGACGAAAGTCATGTACAATACGCACGTCTTGCCGAGTCCAATCCGCTTTGAAGGGTCGCTTCTCGAAGTTGTGAAGGAGTACGTTTACCTAGGACAAGTTATCCAACTCGATAGACACAACTTTGAGAAAGAAGCCGACAGGAGGATCCGATTGGAAAACTTCGTTAAGTCTTCTCGTCACCAATCCCGCAGTGTTTGAAAACTAAGGTCTTCAAGCAGTGCGTCCTGCCCGTTATGATATACGGTGCCGAAACATGGACACGAGCTATGCTCGGAGTTTCTTTGAAGGATAAGATCAGAAATGAAGTTATCCGGAAGAGAACCGGAGTTACCGACATAGCCTGCAGAGTAAGCAAGCTGAAGTGGCAGTGGGCTGGCCATATTTGTCGAAGGACCGATGGCCGGTGGAGCAGACGAGTCCTGGAGTGGAGACCGCATATCGGCAAGCGTAGTGTGGGACGCCCCCCAGCTAGATGGACCGACGACCTTAAAAAGGTGGCTGGGACAGACTGGATGCGGAAGGCTGAGGACGAGGTGTTGTGGCGCAGCCTGGGAGAGGCCTATGTCCAGCAGTGGACTGTTATAGGCTGAGTTGATTGATTGATGTTCCGCTGAGCAATTTGTAATCATAAGCGATAAAAATATACGCAGGGCTGTTTCCACACATTAGGGAAAGCTGATTCAATTGTATCATCATGTATTACTTTATACAATTGTGTGTGTTTGATGTAAACTTGTGCGAGCCGAATCACTGGGTCTGAAACTTATTTTATCAAAACAAAACAAAACAAAATAAAACTTTACGTACCTAAGCGAACACAATATTATGAACAGAACTTGAATAAAAATTAAATATATATATTGAATAATTGATTCATTATCGACAAACACACACACTAATTTCTGCTGTGTGACGCACACAGCACCGTAGATTTTTAGTTTACTGAAACTATTGACTTACTTATTAATTATCAAGCATTCTATGCATACGTAATACAATACAACACAACACACACCGACGCCGGCCGACAGAATTACTCAAAAACAAAACATTTGATTGACACAGATTTGCGGGGGTGCCAGGCGGGGGGCCCGCGGGGAAGGGGTGGTATGTGATTGGCTGATCGCAATTCCGGTGCATTCGAATTGCAGAATGCACTAGCGGGCAGCGAGTGTGCAAGCGGGAGCGGGGTTATGACTCTAGGTCGGACTCTATGTCAACTTAAAACGCGCGAATTTTAAAATTAGTCCTCAAAACTTTTTTTTGGTGTGGTTTTTGGTGACGTGAGAGTGAGACGTGATGCCCTAACGATGGATTTTTTTGTGCTTCTTCTGGTGCCCCCCCAGACGTGATGCCCTAGGCAATTGCTTAATTTGATTTAGGGTTAATCCGTCACTGACGGTCATACGTGCTAAACATTTTTGTGGTTGGCATTAATCGGCACAGCCGGGCGCCAAGATCGAATATTATGTACCTAGTAATTGCTTCGGGTCGGCATTGTTGTCCAACACATCGATTGTGATTTGATTCGTCTGACACATTTGTTCGGGTCGGCCGAACAAATGTGTAACACGTCTGACGTAATGGTGCCGATGCACTTGTTCACAAACTAAACTAAATTTAAGTTCAGTGCATCTTTTGCTTTCTATTTCAATAAGAAGAGGACAGAAGATAAATTTTAGTTTAGTCCTGTCAAATTAATCAGCGCCTGTCACTACTCCAAACAAGTTTATTAAAAACTTGCCTACTAAAATTACGTCAATTTACGTCAAGCGCTGATTAATTTGACAGGACTAAACTAAAATTTATCTTCTGTCCTTTTCTTAATGAAATAGAAAGAAAAAGATGCACTGAACTTAAATTTAGTTTAGTTTGTGAACAAGGGAATCGGCACCAATGTTAGGTCCTTTTTCATGTCCCATCTTTTTGCGTGCTTAAAGTCGCTGTAGCTACTAAGGATATCAGCTAATATTTGATAATTTGTCATTGTAGGAACCTTTGTCGCTCACACAGGACGTAGGGTTACTTCTTTTGCTTCTTCCACATTTATAATTATTTTTACACATGCTCACTGGTCGTGTTTGGTCAGGCGTCTAAGGTCAGTGTGTATGTTATTATGGCTATCCTTATTTAGTTAATTACGCCCTTTAATTTCCTTTTTATTATATAAAATGTAAATCACGCCCGTTTAAATGTTTTTCTGTAGACTTTAGAAAACAATTATCTTTTAATTATTCTAAGTTTTTCATTACATAAACGAAAGATATATTATTTTCTAACTTATAAGTATAATTAGTTGAATGTATGTATTTTTTACTCCAGGTTTTATCAATGTGCGAAGTGCTGAAGTACTTGATAGAGGAAAGTGAATTACTGATAGCACCGGGGACATTGGAACATGTTCATAAAATGGACCATTATACTTGGCAGAAGTTCGTTGACAGGATTAAAGGTTAATTTATTTCTAATTAATCATTTGGCTTCATTTAAATCGTTAACTAAGAGGTTCTATAAAAATACAACTTCGGAATACATTCGGGATTATAATATCCCTGGCAGAGGTGATGTAAGGAACCTAAATTGCCTGTTTATATGGAAATTGTTGTTTGTGCAATTTGCACCTTAATGAGTCGCATCAAAGTTGAATTTCAATAAGCACTCGATTTATAGTCTAACAAAGATTCTGTATTCCAGGAATGATAGTAACATACCCAGGCAAGAAGCCGTGTTCCGTGCGAGTGGACCAGTTGGACCGCAGTCCGCCCACCTCGTCATACGACGATCCTGGAAGTTCTACAGATCTAAAGACGTACTTCCCAGAGATCGTACACTTTGGCATACGCCCACCGCAACTCAGTTATGCTGGGAACCCTGAGTAAGTAAATGAAGTTTTTTAAAAGAAAGGTGATAAGCAGATATCGGATATTCGGATGCATATTTACCTAAAGTTAAATTTTCGCTGAGAAAGTATGGAAGCGTTTTCATAAAATATTTTTATTTGTAAAAAAAAATCACGGGATGCCAGGAACACCGGGAATGCATAGCTAGTCGGGTGTATAATAAAGAAGCGACTTCTAAAATATGTATATGTAGGGTGTAAGAGGAGGGGTGGTGTGTGTTATATAAACAAAAAAAAAACCCGAACGCATGGGAAGCACAGCGACGAATGCAATTATTGTAATTAAATAAACTAAGAGAACTATTTGTCGGAGTAGCTACTTGCGCATAAGCAGGTATAATTTGCCGTCCCACTCACAAACTCGCAAAATGCCTATCGTCGTTTTCTATTAATATAATGGTGCTAACATATACTGTTTTTTTCGCTAAGTATGTGGAGAGGAAAGGAATTTAACAGAATTTCACTAAGCAAACTATTTGTTTCAATAGGTAGCTACATCATTTATTCTAAATATATGTAGTCCGTTATATTAACGTTATTTGTAATGGCAGTTTGGTATTTACCTATCTACTTTACAATATTAGGTAGGTTGATATGCATCCGCTTACATAGTCAGAAAAAACACAAAATTTGTCGATTCCGGAATCGCGGGTTTTTTTTACTATAGTGCATTCCATATAAGCCAACATTTGAAAGTAAGTTATATGTAGTACTGATTATAATACTAATCTGATTCAATAATCAGAAACCTTGTCGATCCGCGGATCCTTGTTGTGGAACCGCGGGATTTTTTCGATACAAAAGCGCATTCCACATTCGCCAACATCTCAACTTTAGGTGAATATGCATCCGAATATCCGATCTCTAGTGATAAGATAGACTTTAGGCTGTAAAAAATAATTTTATTGTAACAATAATTATCTGCTCGACTGCCTCGTTGGTGTAGTGGTCGCAAGCGCTACTGCTGAGCACAAGGTCCTGGGTTCGATTCCCGGGTCGGGCAAAGTGTTAATGCTATCTGGAATTTCTCAGTAGCAGCCCGGAGTCTGGATTTGTGCCCGGTTGATGGCAATAGGCTCGCCCCCTATTACATGGGACTTAAACATAACTAGCGAAATGTGGGTGTACTTACAGGTTTACCTCTGCACAACTCTTCGGGGAAACAAGGCGTGTCTGTAATTATCTGCTGTCTCAAAAAAAAATGTGACTCGTTGTTTTTTGTCAAAGTTAATGAAGCTGGACTGCTTAAAAACCTGAGTCTTCAGTCATGTACTAATTTCGAGTATCGTTATCGATTTGCTGTGGAATAATAAAAACACGATTATAAACTTGTTGTTTGACGGCATCATTATTATCTTTACATTCATTCAAAAATGGGAAGTATGCAATTGTCTGCTAGATCATTTTGCCTGAGCCGGTACTTGTCTGGAGATGGTAAAGCAGATCCTTTTCGAATATGAACCAAATCTTGTCATAAAATTGCAGATACCAAAAAGCCTGGCGTTATTACGTAAAGTACAGGTACTTAATCGCCAACATGGCCAAGCCATCATTCAAGGAACGTCAGAAGCTGGCCGCCAAAGAGGCCAAATTGCAAGAGATGAGGTCTCAAAGTAAGATGAAGAGAGGCGTCACGGTCGCTATCTCTTCGGAAGGGTTTCATACTACGGGTCTTATGTGTGATGTTGTGCAGGTTAGTTGGAATGTTTTGGGACGCTTTTAGGGTATTTTGAAATGAAATGAAATGAAATTGTTTATTCTGTAAATAGGATATCAGAATCTCTTTTACACGTCAAATAAAAAAAAAAATATAAGTTAGATGGAAGAAATGGCGAAACAAACTCAAGGGTCAAAGTCTCTTTTAAAGTCCAGACATAATCTGTTAGGAAATCGCATGAAATATATATTTTTGTAAACCCCAAATTCCACTGCATTTATAATCTTGGTCAGATCATGTGAGGACCATGTAGATCCATTTCTGAAATGGTATTTTGAGGAAAGAACCATACCAAATTGAGTGAACCTGAAAAATAGTTGATATCAAAGAACGTTGGAGTACTTGATTGAGTATCTTTCCCTCATTCTACTATTCCGGTGTAATTCAAAGTGATAGGAAGTTAAGAGACCTCGATACTGTTTATTGTATTACACAAAATAAAGCGCCTGCTTGGATTCGAAATCACTTATACAGCAAGCCTTCCAAAAAACTTGATGATTCAAATTAGCGGCATGTATTCACAAAGTTAACACAGAGCGAGTCCAAAAACACAACCAAAACATCTAAGGTGGTTTAAAATAATCCTTATGATAATACTTTAATTTTCAGCACGCCATGTTAATCCCAGTTCTAGTCAGACACCTCCGTTTCCACAAATCCCTGGACAGTCTCGAGAGGAAGATAGGCTACGTGTTTAAACAACGGGCACTGTTACAAACTGCCCTAACCCACCCATCATACAGGGAGAACTTTGGAACAAACCCTGATCATGCTAGGAACAGTCTTACTAACTGTGGGATACGGCAGCCTGAGTATGGGGATAGGAGGGTACATTATACTAGGAAGAAAGGTGAGTTGTGTTAAATCCTAACTTATATTATAAATGCGAAAGTAAGTTTGTTACGCTTTCACGCTAAAACGGCTGAACGGATTTGGATGAAATTTGGTTGACCTGATTTAGGACATAGCATACTTTTATCCTGGTAATAGGTTCCCGTGGTATAATTTCCCACCGCCACGCGGGCGAGGCCGCGAGCAAAAGCTAGATTTTTTTTTTAAATAAAAAATTCTGTTAAAAAAATATACGTAACTGAAAATAATAATTAACATAAAAGTGATCTTGCAAACTTACAAACTTGATCGAAGTTGCAAGCATGTAGAAAGAAAAAGTTGAATATGTTGAGCAACATTGTTGCAGCAACGTGTTTCATGACGTGTAGTGCAGTGATGTTTGCATCAGCAAGTCTTTCCACAGACTGCTTGTGTGAACCATTAACGTCCATAAGTATTTTAAGAGTATAAAGTTGAGGAACTGTTGCTAAATATTTTTTTAAATAACGGAACATTATTCCTTTTTAGGGTTCCGTAGTAAACAACCCCTTACAGTTTCGCCATGTCCGTCTGTCTGTTCCCACTTTAAACACAAATATTGCGGATCTGTGAACACCGTTTCGATTCAAGGATCCGTTTGCGTAATATTAAGCTTTAAAGTGCTTATTTTTGTTAGAGTCAAGTGTCCCCCCTCTGCCAGCGCTAAATGGTTATTTATGGAGATGTAAAAAAAATCATGGCAGTAGTACATATAATAAAATTAAAAGGAAAACTATCACAGCTAAAATAGGCTTTACAAGTTAAATAATAGTCGACCAACTTACATTTGCAGTTGAGAATAGACTGTGACTGTAACAATGTATGGGAGAAAATGTTTTTCAACTATAATTCTAAGTTTGTTTTTAGGATAAATTCATCCCAACATTCCCAACTACGGAACCGTGCGTGGTCCAACACGTACTTTGCCGGTTTTCTTCATTTGTTTCTGTGCTTATTTGGGAACTAAGGTATTAGAACCTTATTTATTATAAGTTTTGTTTATACACTCACTAAATGATTGAATAATAAATGAAACTACTTCTTAATGAATGCTGTTAACTCTTTCCCAGGTATCGTAACCCTAATAAACATAATGTCCCGCTTCGGCAAGCACAGCGAGACAGAATCCGACATAAAGCACAACGAGCGCCTGGAGTTCCTCGGCGACGCGGTGGTGGAGTTCCTGTCTTCCATCCACCTGTTCCGAATGTTCCCCGGACTGGCTGAAGGAGGCCTGGCCACGTACAGGGCTTCTATTGTACAGAACCAGCATTTGGCGCAGCTGGCTAAGGTGAGTTTGTGGAAAAATGGAAGATGAGTTTATTGTTTACAATTACTATAGGAAACTGTAAAGACTGCTTCGGCCTGGCGCAAACTACCGGGTAACCTAACAATCTATCAAGATTAAACGTCCTAAAATGACATCAGACAGGTTCCCTTCCTATAAAGATATTTTTTGTTATCATTGTTTATATGGTTGACTGTCGAAATTCAAGACAGTACAGGTATTTTCGAAACTTGTCCCGGTTTCAACAGAAATTGTTTCCAAGTATTTTGTAGATTTAAGTTATGTTTACAACAATGCATTGTTAACACTTACTATGTATCGACACAAGCTGTAACGGATGACAACAACATTTTACAAAAAAAAAACAAGTTCGTGTTTTTTTGGAACATGGTTGTTTTTTTTTTTGTAAAATGTTTTTATTTTCACTTTTCTTCTTCAGTTGTTGTCAGATCTTCTCCTTAAGGTGCATAGTCGAAAAACATCTGGCAAAGCAAAAGAAAGTCTACTGTGCTTTCGTTGACTTGGAGAAGGCCTATGACAGTGTGTGGAGAGAAGAACTGTGGTCGACACTATCCATGTATGGTGTGGACTGGCGCTTGGTACGGGCACTGAAATCTTTATACAAGGATTCCAGTGCTTGTCTTAGGATAAATGGGGCATACACAGACTGGTTCTGCATCTCAAGGGGTGCAAAAAAAAAACAAGTTCGTGTTTTTTTGGAACATGGTTGTTTTTTTTTTTGTAAAATGTTTTTATTTTCACTTTTCTTCTTCAGTTGTTGTCAGATCTTCTCCTTAAGGTGCATAGCCGAAAAACATCTGGCAAAGCAAAAGAAAGTCTACTGTGCTTTCGTTGACTTGGAGAAGGCCTATGACAGTGTGTGGAGAGAAGAACTGTGGTCGACACTATCCATGTATGGTGTGGACTGGCGCTTGGTACGGGCACTGAAATCTTTATACAAGGATTCCAGTGCTTGTCTTAGGATAAATGGGGCATACACAGACTGGTTCTGCATCTCAAGGGGTGTTAGACAGGGTTGTGTAGCGTCACCGTGGCTGTTTAACTTGTACATGGATAGCTGTCTGATAGATTTGAAAGATGGTGAGTGCGGATTGAGAATGAATGAGTTGCCTGTCAAATGTCTTCTGTACGCAGATGATCAAGTTCTACTTGCATCGTCAGCAGAAATGGTGACTGTGATGGATGAAGCATATAAGATGAAAGGGATGAACATAAATGTAAATAGGACGAAGGTCATGTGTGTTTGAAAGAGTAGAGGATATATTGGTGTGTAATGTGAAAATAAATGATAAGAGTCTAGAGCAAGTAAGTGAATTTGTATATTTGGGGAGTCTGTTTACAAGGGATGGAAAGATTGATGAAGATATGGAAAGGTGAGGAAATGCGGGAAATAAAATGAATGGTGCTATACATACGATGGTGACCAACCAGTCGATGCCCAAAGAGGCTCGACTGGCTGTTCATAATGGTGTGCTGGTGCCTACACTTATGTATGGAAGTGAATGTTGGGTGTGGCAAAAGAAGCATGAAAGTAGAGTAGTGGTCTGGTCATGTTGAGAGGATAAATGAAAGGCGACTAACAAAAGGTATTTACAAGGCAGATGCGAGTGGAAATGCCGGGAGGGGGGACGCCCCAGAAAGGCATATAGTGACTTCATTAATGATGTTCTTGAAAAGGGTCAGGTAGTACTCGCAACCGGCGTGCGTGTATGACCAGATGTATGAACGTAAACTAAGCAAAAGGAGTATGTAAGGAGCGTAGCAGATGGCGTTCTATAGTTTCTGCCTACCCCAATGGGAAGAAGGCGTGAGTTTATGTTCTTCAGTTGTGGTACCTTACCCCGAACAAATTCGAATACCACTATGTGCTATGTAAATAACTTCTAGTTAGTTTAGTCTTAAAGTGGGAAAAATACGCATAATTGAAGCTCTCACAAACTACTGAAGAAGAGTTACTAAAATTTATATAGGACCACTGCGCAAGCTTCCTCTACGAAATGAAAAATTAAAAAAAAAGAATTTCCAAAATCGGTCCACAATTGACGAAAATATCGCTAAACATAAAAACAAAATGCATACAGACGGACATAGAACCTCCTGCTTTTTGGAGGTCGGTTAAAAAGGTATATCGTGGTCAAAAGGTTACCTGGTTAGCCAGGTTGCCTGGTAGGCTAACTGCCACTGTCATTTCCCTCTGGTGAACTCTCGTTACCAACAACAAAAGCCTAACACAAAATTAACCGAATCTAATTTGTTACAGAACATAGAATTGGAGCAGTACATGTTATACGCTCACGGTTCGGATCTATGTCGCGAGGTGGTGATGCGACACGCTATGGCCAACTGTTTCGAAGCTCTCATGGGATCCCTGTTCTTGGACGCTGGGATTGATGTGAGTGAAGAATGATAGATGAAGTTACCCTTTTGGTGTTTTTAGGGTTCCGTGGTAAACAAGGAACCCTTATAGTTTCGCCATGTCCGTCTGTCTGTCTGTCTGTATGTCCCCGCCGTAGCTCAGAGATGCTTAGTACTAGAAAGTTGTAATTTGGCATAGGTATACATATTAATCACGCCGACAAAGTGCTAAAATAAAATCTTGAAAACCATTTTTTTAGGGTACCTCCCTTGCACGTAATGTGGGGATGATTTTTTTTTCTCGTCTACCCCATGGTGTGAGGTATCGTTGGATAGGTCTGTGAACACAACTTTTCGATTCAAGGATCCGCTTGCGTAATATTAAGCATTAAAGTGCAAATTTTTGTTAAAAGTCAAGTGTTGTCATCGTTCGCCAGCTAAATGGTTGTTTATGGAGATGTGAAAAAAATCATGGCAGTAGTACATATAATGAAATTAAAAGGAAAACTATCACAGCTAAGTGGGCTTTACAAGTTAACAAGTAATAGTCGATCCACTTAAATTTACAGTTGGAGAATTCACCGTGGCATATATCGATGTATGGCAGAACATGTTTTTCAATTTTGGGATAAATTCATACCAACTTCCCGACTACGGAACCCTTCATTGTTCGTGGTCCGACACGCACTTGGCCGGTTTTTTTTTATGTAATGCTAATACGCTTTTTTCTTTCTGTCTTGTCTTTGGTGAAAATTGAGGGATTGGCAGATGATACGAGGGCTGCCATAAAAGTATCGGTAATGGAATATTTCCACTGTTCCTGTCATATTAAAATCTTTTTAATTGAAAACTCCTAGGTTTTAAAAATCGAATACCATTTATTTAATTAAAAAAAGATTCTCGGTCTTGTCACAAGGTTTTTTCAAACTTGTTTAGTCGTTGAGAAAATGGAATTGACTCGAGAAACTTCAAGAGCGATGATTTATTATGACTTTCGAAGTGGTTTAACACAAAAACAGTGTGTTGACCGGATGATTTCTGCATTTGGTGATGAAGCCCCATCCAAAATCACAATTTATCGCTGGTTTGCTGAATTTCAACGTGGACGTGTCAAGCTCAGTGATGATCCCCGTCAAGGTCGTCCAAAAACTGCAGTCACCCAAGAAAACGTTGATGCTGTGCGTAAGCTGATTGAGGAAGATCGACATGTGACATACCGCGAAATTCAGGCAACTTTAGACATTGGCATGAGTCAAATACAAATAATCTTGCATGAACAATTTGGTGTAAAAAAGTTGTTTTCCCGATGGATACCGCATTCGCTCTGTGAAGAGCAAAAAGCGGCTCGCGCTACTTGGTGCGTCAGAACTCTCGAAAGATTCCACGCAGGATCCTCAAATGCTGTATACAACATCGTATCAGGTGACGAATCCTGGATATACGCGTACGAACCCGAAACAAAAAACCAGTCACAAGTTTGGGTGTTCGAAAATGAGTTTTAAAGCCAACAACAAATTGTTCGTTCACGGAGTGTTGCAAAAAAAATTGTGGCCACGTTTGTCTCCAAAACCGGCCATGTTACGACTATTCCTCTTGAGGGACAAAGAACGGTTAATGCAGAATGGTATGCTAGCATTTGTTTACCACAGGTCGTTTCTGAACTCCGTAAATAGAACTGCAACCGCCGCATCATCCTCCATCACGACAATGCGAGTTCTCACACCGCGCACAGAACAAAAGAGTTTTTAGAGCAAGAAAACATAGAATTATTAGACCATCCGCCGTACAGCCGCGACCTAAGCCCTAATGATTTCTATACTTTCCCTAAAATAAAGAATAAATTGCGTGGACAGAGATTTTCATCACCTGAAGAAGCTGTGGACGCCTACAAAACGGCCATTTTGGATATTCTAACTTCCGAATGGAATGGTTGCTTCAATGATTGGTTCCATCGTATGGAAAAATGTGTCAAATTTCGCGGAGAATACTTCGAAAAGCAATAAATACATTTTTAAATAGTAATGTTGTGTCACTTCCTTGATTCCCGAAATTTTCAGTGCCGCCCTCGTATTCGATGGGACAAAAATGTTTAGACAACGGAACTTTTCGATACATTATACTCGTAATCATGATCAAAACTTTAGAATTTGCGCGTCCAATGGGGTCAGTCTCAAAATAATTCTTGAGAAGTTCCATATGAAACCAACACGTAGACTTTCGGAGAGTAGAGACCTGTTGTTGTTTTTTTTTTGCATTTGTCTTGCATCGAATTCAAAAGAAAACTATTGGATCTCAGAAAAATAAAACTGGAAACTTTTTGGTACCTTTTAAATATGTTAGTTTAGTATAATGCTTTTCTGCTACCACCTGCTATTATTGAATTTCTCTCTCTAGGTCGCAGACCGCGTATTCGCTCTTGCATTATGGCACAACCAGCCAGACTTGCTCGAAGTATGGGTGAAAGACAGAGCGCATCCGCTGCAAGAACAAGAGCCGCTCGGCGACAGGAAATATGTCAAGGACTTCGAGTTTCTTCAGCGGCTCATACATTTCGAAAACTCTATCGGTATGCTGTCATTTTATCAAAATAAAAGATTCAAAACTTACAGATTCGTAAAGAAACTTTCTTCTAGAAAAAAAAAATCTTATGTACGGTTGCGGCTATAAGTGCAGGCCTACCTTACGGGACTTTTTTTCTTTAATCGCTTTACACAAACACTTTTACACGTCAATAATATTTTTTATCTACACCCATGCTATAAATCCTCTATAAAACTTTCTGAAACAGTTCCGAGGTGCATTCAATAAGTACCTAGCCTCATCGCCAGAGGGCGCTGTAGTTTCAAAAGAGTTTTACCACAGTGTAGCACATTCTTTTTTAATTCTTTTTTCAAATTTTCATTCCAATCCCTTCATTTGTTTTAATTTGACAACTTATGGAAGCGAACGTGTCGATCGGTTTTACAAAAATGGAAAAAGAGCAATATCGTTCGGTGATTCGATTCCTATTTTTGGAAGGGAAAACGCGCATCGAAATCAAAGAGCGCTTGGATGCTGTGTACGGTGACTCTTCTCCATCGATGGCCACCGTCAAGAATTGGTTCAACGAGTTTGCACGTGGCCGTACGTCGGTTTTTGATGAACCACGTCCAGGTGCACCGAAAACAGCTGCTACGGAGGAAAACATTAAAAAAATCCATGATTTCGTATTGGCAGATCGCCGATTGAAGGTTCGGGAGCTAGCTGAGACTGTAGGCATTTCAGAAGGAACAGTGCATCATATTCTTCACGAGGAACTCGGCATGAGAAAGCTGTCGGCGCGATGGGTGCCGCGTTTACTCACACCAGAAAACAAGCGCAACCGTGAGACCACATCGGAGACGTGTTTGGCGCTGTTTAAGCGGAATCCAGCGGAGTTTTTGCGTCGTTTTGTGACCGTCGATGAAACCTGGATCCACTGGTACACACCAGAGACCAAGGAGCAATCAAAACAATGGATCCAGACCGGGGAACGTGCTCCAAAGAAGGCGAAAACTGTAAAATCGGCCGGAAAAGTTATGGCCACCGTTTTCTGGGATTCACAAGGTGTGATCTACATCGATTACCTCGAGAAGGGTAAAACAATTACAGGGCTTTACTATGCCGATTTATTGGGCCGATTCGACGCCGAATTAAAGAAAAAACGACCCCATCTGGCGAAAAAAAAGTGCTGTTTCACCACGACAACGCACCGGTTCACACGTCTGCCGTTGCCATGGCCAAATTGGTCGAATTACGCTACGAATTGTTGCCCCATCCACCGTATTCTCCAGATTTGGCCCCTTGTGACTTCTTTCTGTTTCCTAATCTGAAAAAATCACTCGCCGGGAATAGATATGGATCGAATGAGGAGGTCATCGCCGCCACGGAGGCCTATTTTGCAGAGTTTGACAAAAACTATTTTTCGGACGGGTTAAAAAAGTTGGAGCATCGCTGGGCTAAGTGTATCGAACTAAAAGGAGACTTTGTTGAAAAATAAATTGCCACTTTTCCAAAATTTTCGTTTACTTTTTGTAGGCTAAGTATTTATTGAATGACCCTCGTATGAGTGCTACAAAGGTATTCAAAAATGCTCGATTCGCTAACAAATTCGATTGTTAAGATGGTTTAGCTACAAAATGGTAAGTTTTATGGTCGAAAATGTTTAAATTATACAAATATTATTACGAAACACCTAAGTATTTCGCAAACTAATTTAAATGCTACTTTTGTAGTAGCACATTGAGTAGGTACATACATTCGAGTGATTAATTAAAAAAGGAAACCAGTGGTAATTTTATAAAAGAACTAGCTTCTGCCCGCAACTTCTATCGTGAAATTTCAGCAGGCATTTTTAGCACGCTATTGAGAACCGAACTAGTTAGACGAGGTAGAAATTTTATTTTGCGTAAAATGAATAAATGTAATAATAAATGAATTCCAACTGAAATATTTGACTACTTACATAAAAATTGGTAAAAGTACTAATTGGTAAACAAGTTATTTTTTAAACGTTCACTTGCATTAGGTTTGCGTTACAATTATTTGTGAATAGATTATTTGCTAAGTAATAATTTGGCAAATGAAATTATGCGGAAAATTGTTTGGGAAGTGATAATTTGGCAATTTCTTTTCGATGAAACAAGAGAGACCCTATAGTTTCTATTTCGAATAGACTTGAGAATCGAATTCGATAGCGAATCGAGCGGTTGTGAATAGCTATGCTGAGCTTAAGCGTGTAACTGATTTTCTATAAGAAATATTTATCATAAATTCTGATAAATACAACAAAATCTTCAGACTCCATTGACGAGACATTTGTATGACTCTATTAATAGCAAACACGGTTACAGTTCAAGGCAGTCTGAATTCTTTTCCCAAGTAACCGACGTAGCTTATTGCCAACATTCAAACAACCAGTGTTATAATGTTGTTGCTAAATTTCATTATGCAACTCCTTTTCAAAAAAAGAACATTGTCATGCACGCGCGTTTCACTACCACAGCGCCGTAATAATAAAAAAAAACATAGGTTATTCGAATTCGAGTCGTATCCCGCCATTATTGTTCGATATTAATATTGCAAACATTTAATACTTTGTTGTTTACAAAAATGAGTGATACAAGCTTTGATAACACACCACCAAATATTTCTAATGGAGCAAAGGACATATACATAGTTTGTTTTTATTCGATACTCAGCAATTAAACTTTCCATGAATTTACATAGTTCTTACAACATTGTACAAAAAGGTTCTGAAACTATAGGATGTTCCTATGGTTTCAGAACCTTTTGTAGAGGATTCAAATCATGTGTGTAGATAAAGACTTGTATGCAACTGTACATAATTAGGTATTAAAACACTCATGTGATTCTATTATTACCTCGTGTGATAAACCCACATTCGTATTTTAATACCCCATAATATACAACAGTTGCATAAATAACTATTCAACTTTGACTTACACATGAGAGGTTATCTGTAAACCAACTTCACCACATTGGATTATTATTTAGAACTAGGTTTGCACTTATGAACGCGGCTGTACATATTTTCGTTAATAAAGTTACTTGTGAACTTTCAATTTTACATTGTGAAGTCCTTAAGAGACGCGTATGTTTTTCGTTAGGTGTCCAGTTCAAACACATTCGTCTTCTGGCTCGCGCATTCACCGACCGTTCCGTGGGCTTCACACACTTGACACTCGGCTCCAACCAACGTCTGGAGTTCCTCGGCGACACGGTGCTACAGCTGGTCGTGTCCGACAGACTGTACCGACACTTCCCCGACCATCACGAGGGACATCTGTCTGTGAGTAACACCGTCTTTTAACTATACAGCAGATTTCCTTTACATAATCCTATGCTACCTTTTACAATAAGAGGTTAAAAAAGGGGGCTTTCGGTGGGAGCCTAACAAAGAAAGAGAAAAGGTTTGCCCCTTTTTTTTGGGTGGAGAGGATCAAATAACTTCTCCCGCTCTGTGTCAGGCTCTTACTGACTAAGACCCACCCATGTTCCTTCCATTGCCTGTGTGTTGCCAGGGCAACGGTATCCCTGTCGGACTTTCCCACACGGCGAGCTACCCATTGCTCACCGTCCGCAAGCCCGCGCCTACGGTGGCCGGGAAACGGCTTGGTATTCCCGACGCCCAGGGCGTCTTTTATGCGCTGCGGAGGCTAGGGGCGTGTGGGCGCGAACTTTGCCTCTCCTTCACCCGTTCCGTCACCTCCTTCGCGAGCATTACTGCTTCGCAAAAGGAGGTGACGGCTGCCCATGCCCTCTCGCTCCGTACCATGGCCTGGACGGAAGAAAGTCGTCCTATCTAGAGATTTAAAAAGTTATTAATCAGACAGAGGCAACGGGTCTGCTATCTACCGTATAGCATGTACTGGTCATCTATCTAAACTTTTATTTACCCATCTATTTAACGTTCCAGCTACTCCGGTCATCTCTAGTCAACAACCGCACTCAGTCGATGGTGTGCGACGACCTCGACATGTCTACGTACGCGATATACAACAACCCTAAAGCGAAGCCTACTACTAAGAAACATAAGGCTGATCTGCTTGAAGCGTTCCTTGGTGCGTTGTATATTGATAAAGTAAGTATTTACGACTTTCAACTTTATTAAAAAGCGTAAATTTAATGTACAGACCATCAAACTCAACAACTTTCTCCCGGGGACCAAACTCGCGATCGTGAAAAAAAAAAATCTGTCGTCCCATACATAATCAGCCGATAATGTTCCCACTACTGGGACACAGGCATCCTCTCTGTGAGAGGGGGTGAGCCGTAATCCACCACGCGTGCCCAGTGCGGTTTGTCGTCCCATACAAACCTTTAATATCTGACGACTGATAACTTTTCCGCACCGTATATCGACACGAAATTTTCACTATAAGGGCGTATTTCGTTAAAAGGTAGTTAACGGGTTACGCCCTTATTGTTTTCTATCGTCGATAATGTAAATTGCATTGGCGTTAGTGTTCTAATATTAAAATATTACGTTTTCTCACCTATATTGAGCGATGATTCTACACTGTAAGTCGGTTACTTGGGAAAAGAATTCAGACTGCCTTGAACTGTAACCGTGTTTGCTATTAATAGAGTCATACAAATGTCTCGTCAATGGAGTCTGAAGATTTTGTTGTATTTATCAGAATTTATGATAAATATTTCTTATAGAAAATCAGTTACACGCTTAAGCTCAGCATAGCTATTCACAACCGCTCGATTCGCTATCGAATTCGATTCTCAAGTCTATTCGAAATAGAAACTATAGGGTCTCTCTTGTTTCATCGAAAAGAAATTGCCAAATTATCACTTCCCAAACAATTTTCCGCATAATTTCATTTGCCAAATTATTACTTAGCAAATAATCTATTCACAAATAATTGTAACGCAAACCTAATGCAAGTGAACGTTTAAAAAATAACTTGTTTACCAATTAGTACTTTTACCAATTTTTATGTAAGTAGTCAAATATTTCAGTTGGAATTCATTTATTATTACATTTATTCATTTTACGCAAAATAAAATTTCTACCTCGTCTAACTAGTTCGGTTCTCAATAGCGTGCTAAAAATGCCTGCTGAAATTTCACGATAGAAGTTGCGGGCAGAAGCTAGTTCTTTTATAAAATTACCACTGGTTTCCTTTTTTAATTAATCACTCGAATGTATGTACCTACTCAATGTGCTACTACAAAAGTAGCATTTAAATTAGTTTGCGAAATACTTAGGTGTTTCGTAATAATATTTGTATAATTTAAACATTTTCGACCATAAAACTTACCATTTTGTAGCTAAACCATCTTAACAATCGAATTTGTTAGCGAATCGAGCATTTTTGAATACCTTTGTAGCACTCATACGAGGGTCATTCAATAAATACTTAGCCTACAAAAAGTAAACGAAAATTTTGGAAAAGTGGCAATTTATTTTTCAACAAAGTCTCCTTTTAGTTCGATACACTTAGCCCAGCGATGCTCCAACTTTTTTAACCCGTCCGAAAAATAGTTTTTGTCAAACTCTGCAAAATAGGCCTCCGTGGCGGCGATGACCTCCTCATTCGATCCATATCTATTCCCGGCGAGTGATTTTTTCAGATTAGGAAACAGAAAGAAGTCACAAGGGGCCAAATCTGGAGAATACGGTGGATGGGGCAACAATTCGTAGCGTAATTCGACCAATTTGGCCATGGCAACGGCAGACGTGTGAACCGGTGCGTTGTCGTGGTGAAACAGCACTTTTTTTTCGCCAGATGGGGTCGTTTTTTCTTTAATTCGGCGTCGAATCGGCCCAATAAATCGGCATAGTAAAGCCCTGTAATTGTTTTACCCTTCTCGAGGTAATCGATGTAGATCACACCTTGTGAATCCCAGAAAACGGTGGCCATAACTTTTCCGGCCGATTTTACAGTTTTCGCCTTCTTTGGAGCACGTTCCCCGGTCTGGATCCATTGTTTTGATTGCTCCTTGGTCTCTGGTGTGTACCAGTGGATCCAGGTTTCATCGACGGTCACAAAACGACGCAAAAACTCCGCTGGATTCCGCTTAAACAGCGCCAAACACGTCTCCGATGTGGTCTCACGGTTGCGCTTATTTTCTGGTGTGAGTAAACGCGGCACCCATCGCGCCGACAGCTTTCTCATGCCGAGTTCCTCGTGAAGAATATGATGCACTGTTCCTTCTGAAATGCCTACAGTCTCAGCTAGCTCCCGAACCTTCAATCGGCGATCTGCCAATACGAAATCATGGATTTTTTAAATGTTTTCCTCTGTAGCAGCTGTTTTCGGTGCACCTGGACGTGGTTCATCAAAAACCGACGTACGGCCACGTGCAAACTCGTTGAACCAATTCTTGACGGTGGCCATCGATGGAGAAGAGTCACCGTACACAGCATCCAAGCGCTCTTTGATTTCGATGCGCGTTTTCCCTTCCAAAAATAGGAATCGAATCACCGAACGATATTGCTCTTTTTCCATTTTTGTAAAACCGATCGACACGTTCGCTTCCATAAGTTGTCAAATTAAAACAAATGAAGGGATTGGAATGAAAATTTGAAAAAAGAATTAAAAAAGAATGTGCTACACTGTGGTAAAACTCTTTTGAAACTACAGCGCCCTCTGGCGATGAGGCTAGGTACTTATTGAATGCACCTCGTATCATTCGATTGTGGTAAACTTGTTTGACATTAGCGGTGCTGGCGGTACTGAGACCTTTTACTATACTCATTTCCGAAGTCGAATGCGATGGTCATCTGCACGTACGGCTTCAGTTCTTCCTGCCTCATAATGAAAACTTTTCCAGAACCTTGACTACTGCCAAGCGTTCTGCAACGCGTGCCTGTTCCCGCGGCTGCAGGAGTTCATCATGAACCAGGACTGGAACGACCCCAAGTCCAAACTACAGCAGTGCTGCCTCACACTCCGCTCTATGGAGGGAGGGGAACCCGATATACCGGTGTACAAGTATGTGTTATGTTTTAAAAGATCTGTTGGCGTAAATACGTTTTTGTCCTAAAAAAAAAGAATAGGACTAATATTTTAATGTTTTGGAAGTGTTTTCCTTTGCTTAGTAACTTTTTCAATGTTTTATCATAATGGTTCATGTTTTTGGAAACATTGTATATCAGGATTTAAAAAAAAATCCCTGTGACGGACAATATTGGTAAAATTCCGCACGGATCAAATAACGTGCTTCGTTTAAATAGACTATGACGAAGGTAGGCTTAACATTTACTGTGAATATTAGGCAACTAACACGAGCAATACATTACCCTATACCGCGTATGTTGACGATGCGGGCGACAGCGGGCTCTTGGAGACCTATCCTGGACTGAACATGTCTGCTGATGAATCGAAGACTTGTTAGAATGGTTGGGGTTCGTAGTAGGGTGAGAAGACAGTGATAGGATTAACCTATTGACCGCTACGTCAAGAAAGCAAAAACGTGCCTTCGGCGCCAAGCTACGAAATTTTCCTTAAAATCTGTCATGATGTCGTGACCGTGGCGTGCTGGGCACATTTTGGTCTGTCATCTATACATGACTGTGGCGGTCAAAAGATTAAATTAATTTAGTATTAACGGCTAATTTGCTGTACTAAATATAAGGTCGTCGCACTTCTGACGAAAGATGGGTTCGTGGTAACTATTTTACTTCCAGTTAGTACGCTCGACGCACTAACGCATCATCGGTTGAGTGTGTAAAATTGAATGTTTTATTATTTACTTATCAGTTCTGGCGTCACGCGACCGTTACGCGACGCATCGTCCGCCAGATGTGCGACTACCCATATAATAATAAATACATTCCAGGGTGATCGAGTGCCTGGGCCCCACGAACACGCGCGTGTACACGGTGGGCGTGTACTTCCGCGGACAGCGGCTGGCGGCGGCGCGCGGGCACTCCATACAGGAGGCTGAGATGAATGCCGCAGAGAAGGCGTTGAGCTGTGCGCACGGTACGTACCGCTGGACTTGTAGGGTAGTGCCCCTTGTATACAGCATTGGATTGATGATTTCAAATATTTATAATTCTGTTAATACATATTTCTTACTGTCGCTAATCCTATTTTGATCAACATACAGCCTGACACTGACCCGCAAATTGCTAAAAACGTAGTGAGGTTTAAATTTCGCAGTAGTCTTTGGCGATGTGAGAGAGTGCGTGTTCGTATATTAATATCTGCCCAATTTCTATACAAAACTAATATTCATCCAGTAGTTTAGTTGGCTCGCAAGCATAAAACTCATTCTGCTGAGAGCTTATATTAGAAAGTAACAGTTTGCAAGAGGGAGTTGCAAAACGTTCAAACTTCACAACACGGTCCTAGCTCAAGTACTTTCTTTTCAAACACCACCAGTAATGTAATGATGGCTAAAAATAGGTTTTTAATAAAATATTGGCAAAAATGCTGATATCAAAAAGATTCAAATCGGCCTATCGTAAAGACGTTTTGAGAACGAACATTTTCAATATTTATTTTCTTTATACAGAACTGTTCCCACAACTGGACCACCAGAAGAGAGTACTCGCAAAGAGCATGCGCAGAAAGAAGAAGCGCGCCGTCGGGCGTAGTAGTCCCTCACAAGACGCCGCGTCTTTGCGCAATCGCAAAAAAATCTACGACAAAGTACCCAAAGCGTACCGTCTCGACAAACAGTACGAGAGCTCAGAAGAATCCTGCCACGCATTATCAGACGTAGAAATCAATGCACCGAACCAATCTAACGACGATTCAGGTTTGGATAGCGATTCTTCAATACATAATGACAAATTGGATAAGGTTCAGGTAAGCAGCCTTCTAAGCGATATGCAGAAGATAAAGGAGGATTTGATTAGGCGCAATGAGTACGAGAAATTGAAGGAAAAGTGTCGACGATCTGATTCAGATGACTGTTAGTGATATTATGAGCTTAGGGGTGAAATTATACAAACGCGTGGATCAGCATTTTTCTGTATCTCTGTTCCTTTCTGACGCTTAACCATTTGACCGCCAGTCACGTAATAGTAGATGACAGACCAAAATGTGCCCAGCACGCCACGGTCACGACTACATGACAGATTTTAAGGAATAATTCGTAGTTTGGCGCCGAGGGCACGTTTTTGCTTTTTCGACGTGGCTTCGTCAATAGGTTAAGCCGATATCGGACGCTTCAGTTTTCGTTCAATTTTGCTTTTCATTCGGCACCTTTCACTCGAAGTGAAACGTCTGAACACAATGAATCAAAAGTAGAAAAAATAATTCGAAACGATGTTGTATTTCGCGGCATCTTACACTCGCCTACAGAATTATCGAAACATGAAATGAAAGGAGCGGATGTACCGTTTATTCTTATATAATTTTGTCGGTGTCATGTGAACGTGAAACAAAAATGAATGTCTAATATCAGCATTAGAGGAGTCATTCGCTAGAGCGACAAGTCCGCTCATAAGCATCCGCACTCATTCGCATTGAAGAAAAAGAATTCTCCTTCTAGCGAATTGCAATTCTGAGTGATAGAAAAGGTTGCAGATACAGGAAAGTGACAATCTGTGATTTCACCCTCAACGTACGGGTAAGTTATTTAGCGATGGGGCTCGTGACTAGTCGGCTCTCTTTAGAGCATACAGCTTCTTTATCACTTCGGTTCAAAACCCCATCGTTAGAATTGACCAGTAAGTAGAGAGTTTGACATGATGAAGCATCAAATGCTAATCGAGACTGGTTTAGTCATTGACTGAATGTGTAGTAAGTGTCATTAGTTCTAAGCATTATATTTAAATGTATAACACGCTTTGTCACCCAAGTAGTATGTTCAATACAATATTAATCAATTGCAAAGTATAAGTTAAGTATATTTTACTGGTCTTTTTACCTCTGAGTCACAGATTCGTACCCTTGGGAGGTATAGAGGCGAGAACAATTCAGAATAGGCATTACAACTACTGAAAAAGTCATAAATATGTTTCAAGTTGTAGCAGAAACTGAACTGTATATGTGGGTATTAAAGAAATTCAAATTATATCATAACACTTTTGTTTTTTTTTTTTTTGGGTGGGAAATCATCAAATAACTTCTCCCGCTCTGGCCGGAGCGGGAGGGTGTGTCAGACTCTTACTGACTAAAACCCACCCGTATTCCTTCCTGTTGCCTGTGTTGCGGGGGCCTCGGTGACCCATAAGTACCTTCCCGCGACCCCGGCAGGCATCGGCCCTAGTGGACCCCTACTTTTGTGCTGACGACATCTCTTTGAGGCGCGCGTGGAATACGACGCGCCGTCGACCCGGGCCTGGTCCTTACCGGACGGTGAGCTACCCATTGCTCACCGTCCGCAAGCCCGCGCCTACGGTAGCCGGGAATCCGCCGGGATTTCCGACGCCCAGGGCGTCTCCTGCGGCGGCTAGGGGCGTGAGGGCGCCTCTCCCTCACCCATTCCGCCTCCTTCGCGAGCATTATTGCTTCGCAGAAGAAGGTGACGGCTTTTCATGCCCTCTCGCTCCGTACCATGGCCTGGACCAGGGCCGGATGCGAGAGATCTCCACCGTTGATCGCCTCTACGAGGACACGGCGGTGCTAGCCCAAGCCGGGCAGACACGGTGGAGCGTGTCCTCCGGGCGATCCACACAGTGGTGACACCCCAGTGTTGGCATTAATCAATTAATTTTTAATCAATTCATTAATTTGATTAATTTTAATCAGATTACATTAATCATTAATCACTAATCATTAATTGATTAACTTGATTATAAACTGGTACATCCATCAATGTTATTAATTCTATGTAAAAGAAATGATGGAAAATAATGACATACATTTCTTAAAATATTTTTATTTATTATTCAAGGAACAAAAAATAATTTCTAACGTTCAAATACACAGAATTCTAATTTTGTAGAATATTTTTAATCAACTAACCTCCAATCTTTACATTTCTGATTTCTTGATGTTCAAGTTATATTTCATAACTACTTTTTTTCAAATTAGTCGTCAGATAATTTGTGTGACCTAGGTTTATTTAGCATAGTTGCAAAAGAAAACATTCTTTCTACCGAGACAGAGGACGGCATTCAATTCATGTTTGTTTTTATAATCATTAATTGAAACAATATCACAAAAATCTGAAATCTGTCAGCCAGATAGTGTTAAAAGTGACTAAAGTAGTGACATAAAGACGAGAGAGGGAGAGAAGCTAACGCGAAGTACCTCAGTCCCACCCCCTCCACGGTGTTTACGCAGTAAATAGGCCATAAAAGTATAGTCTGTGAAATTGGAATAAGGAATGTTTACATTTAGAATTAATGTTTTGCTCTTCCAATAAATTAAATAAATAAATAAGTATTTCAATGTTAATCGAATAATCAAATTTACGATTAAAGATTATGATTAATAATCTTAATCATTTTAAATTTGATTATGATTAATTAATCTTAATCAAATTTTTTGATTATGATTTTTAATCATTAATTTTTAATCGTTAATCAGATTAACTTTGGGCCAACACTGTGACACCCGGGCGTTTCCTCCCGCCTTAGCCGACGCAGGAACCTCCCGAAGCTGCCGTGACCGGTGAGAACCTGCGTCAGGCGGAAGGTGAGGACGCCGTGGCGCCGTTGGCCACTCCTCAAAGAGGAGACTTATTGCCACAATTGTAGCGTGCCCAGCACTGGGTTGCGACAATCGCACTCTCCATGTCGCCATGAGATCCCGCCGGAGCTCTGTCCGCTGTGCTACGATTTCTCGCGGCAGCGGAGTTACGCCCCTCGCGCCACTCCCATATGTTCATATTAAAACACTTGAACACCACCTACCAAGTAAAAAAGATTTTTTTTTTGACTTTGAAATAATTTTTGTATTTTGTTTAGTGCCCGCTTCTCTATAAAATCTATTAATAGTAAGTACTGCATGTCGATTCTGTAAAAATCTCACCGTGAAAACTCGCGTGGAGTGAGCTGTCAGTGTCATCCCACTGATGCTAGGGAGTGACCAAGCATTACATTTATAATCATAATCGAGATTTTAATAACATTTTTATGCTAATTTTATTGATAATTTTACATTATTTCAAAACTAGTATTTAAGTTGTAGGGACACAATGTAAACATGAAAGGCAGAACACTTGATAAGCAAAAGGTATACAAGCGAGAAGTATGAATGGCCGCCAGTGATACTACATTGGTCCGCGTAGAAGTTTGTTTTAAAGGGTTTTCAATGTAATAAATACAAACATTATTAACTTGACGAAAGACTTTAATTAATGGACCCGTAACCTTCTACAACCAGACGAGGCAGTCTTGTTTAGGGGCTTACACATCGCGAAACGAGAGAGACCCCTAAAAAGTGTTGAAGCGTTACTATTTAGGGTTTTTTTTTTAAATAGCAAAGGTTTGGTAATTTTCGCAGCCGCCATCTTGCTTTTTACCTTACTATCGGCTTTAATACCCCCGAAAACCATGAAAACGACACCCATGATGAAAAATTTGAACAATTTTGCAGCCGCCATCTTGCTTTTTAATTTTGACCTCGCTTTCGGATTTAACACCCCCGTCGAAAGCCATGAAAACGATACCAGTGATGAAAAATCTAAATATTTTCGCAGCCGCCATCTTGCTTTTTAATTTTGACCTCACTATCGCATTTGACACCCCCGAAAACCATGAAAACGATACCCATGATGAAAAATCTGAATACTTTTGAAGCCGCCATCTTGCTTTATAGATTTGACCTCACTATCGGCTTTAACACTCCCGAAAACCATGGAAACGACACCCATGATGAAAAATCTGAACATTTCCGCAGCAATCCATATTGCTTTTTAGATTTGACCTCAGTATCGGCTGTAACAGCTGTAACACCCCCGAAAACCATGAAAACGACACCCATGATGAAAAATGTTTGTAGCCGCCATTTTGGATTTTGTTAAAAAGGTGGTAAAACCAAATTTTTGTGTGTCGCGCATTTAAAAATAAAAAACGGCAAATTAAAAAAAAACGACTTGGTATTAATAACAGCGCCTCACGCGCAAGCGCGGCGTGATCTTATCACTTCATCCGATTCTCGTAACCATAGTAACCACCCGCGCCGAAGTGAATCGGCTAGGTGAAGTGAGTCGGTAAGCGCGACGCGCAAGTGTCGTGATCTTATCACTTCACTCGATTCTCGTTGCCATAGCAACATCACTTCACACATCAAGTGAGCCTAGCCGCCCGCCGGCCGGTGCGAATGTCAGTTGAACTGTTGAATTTTGTTATAGTATTGATGACTGTGATTTTACGAATATTATTTTATTATTGGCAACGCGTAGGTCGGTAAATTTACCTACCTAAAATAAAATATTAGAATGGTACTTATTTAATAATCCGCACTTTTTTTTATTCAAATGGCTCATGTACACAGACACACACATCGTTTAGTTAGGTTTCCACATAGTTTGTGAGGGGATAAATTCTATGGTCTGTCAGCCAGGCACACTTTTAGCACTCGATCACTTGACACACTCGGTTATCTCTTCTTATTGAATAGATTTGGATTAATAACAACGCTGAATAACGTCGCACAGTCTTTAGTCGACTCAATCCACTATCGCTTCTTCAAAACACATCGCGGTTGGGTCACGGGATTGCGTTTATTTAATCAGTTAAAACACATCGCGATTGGGTCATAGGATTGCGTTTATTTAATCAGTTAACTGATTATGATCAATAGAATTAGCACAAAAATATTATTAAAATCTCGATTATGATTGTAAATGTAATCGATGTCCATCCCTAGTATCAGGTGGGGGATGACATTGACAGTTCACTCCACGTTCACTTCACTTAAGTTTTCACGGTGAGAAGGTTAAAGAATAGCACTGCAGATTTTGTAATATCATCGAGCTGTGTATAAAAGTCGGATCGATGTTTTCCGTGTATTTTTCCGGGCCTGCTCCCATAAAGGAATTAAAAATATATAGTACTAATCGTAAAAAAAGATTGACCTAATAGCAAAAAAAAAATCTCTGGTGTGTAGTGACAAAACATTTAAGATCAATATTATCCATCTATTTAAACCTCGGTCAGTCGCGCATTTTTTGTAACGTCGTTCGCCGCGTGGGGTCTATGAAAACCTCTTAAATTAATTGCTTAAAAAATACATAATTTTATATATTAACCTACTTTATTGGGTATGTCGTATTTAATTCAATATAAATACAATGGCATCAAAAATCTTTTAATTATTTATATATTTATTGCTTCAATTTACGAACTAGCAATAGGAACAAAAATTTCTGGCTTTGAGATCACAAGACAATAAAATTAATATACAAAAAATATAATCAAAATTACAACTTATTATTAAATCTATAACTCAACTCAGAACTTAAGGAGCTCGACGATGCGACCAAAAATACCAAAGAAAGAACATTTGGGTAGGCCGCATAAATTAGTCAAACTGCCAGACCATGATTAATACTAAATGAAAAAAAAAACAGCAATGACCACATAGTCTTCACATTTACAATAATTGAAAAAATTATAATACTTTACAAGTAAATATTCATGTCATTATATATATAAAATTCATTAATGCCGATGTATATAGAAAACCATGTAGGTTGGCGTCTGCAATGGTCTTTTGAGGAAAGAACCACACCGATTTGAGTGGACCTGTCCAGTCAGTGCACGCATTTGTCAGTAATCGTGTAGCTCAACTCAGCGCGGAGCTCAACGACTCTTCGAACGATACCAAGCAAAGGACATTTGGGTAGGCCGCATCAAGTACTCAAACTGCCAGACTCTCATTAAAGCTAACTGAGAAAGACACAAAACAAAATATGACCCACATAGTCCTCACATTCACAATAATTTAAATAATAATATATTAAACTCCACAAAGTAAATATGTCACTGTGTTTAGAATAATCATTAAATGTCAAAGTGTACGAGGGCTGTAATAAAAGTATCGGGAATGGAATATTTCCACTGTTCCTGTCATATTAAAATCTTTTTAATTGAAAACTCCTTGGTTTTAAAAATCGAATACAATTTATTTATTTAAAAAAAGATTCTCGGTCTTGTCACAAGGTTTTGTCAAACTTGTTTAGTCGTTGAGAAAATGGAATTGACTCGAGAAAATTCAAGAGCGATGATTTATTATGACTCGAAGTTGTTTAATTAACACAAAAACAGTGTGTTGACCGGATGATTTCTACATTTGGTGATGAAGCCCCATCCAAAACCACAATTTATCGCTGGTTTGCTGAACTTCAACGTGGACGTGTCAAGCTCAGTGATGATCCTCGTCAAGGTCGTCCAAAAACTGCAGTCACCCAAGAAAACGTTGATGCTGTGCGTAAGCTGATTGAGGAAGATCGACATGTGACATACCGCGAAATTCAGGCAACTTTAAACATTGGCATGAGTCAAATACAAATATGGATACCGCATTCGCTCTGTGAAGAGCAAAAAGCGGCTCGCGCTACTTGATGCGTCAGAACTCTCGAAAGATTCCACGCAGGATCCTCAAATGCTGTATACAACATCGTATCAGGTGACGAATCCTGGATATACGCGTACGAACCCGAAACAAAAACCAGTCACGAGTTTGGGTGTTCGAAAATGAGTTAAAGCCAACAAAAGTTGTTCGTTCACGGAGTGTTGCAAAAAAAATGGTGGCCACGTTTGTCTCCAAAACCGGCCATGTTACGACTATTCCTCTTGAGGGACAAAGAACGGTTAATGCAGAATGGTATGCTAGCATTTGTTTGCCACAGGTCGTTTCTGAACTCCGTAAAGAGAACTGTAACCGCCGCATCATCCTCCATCACGACAATGCGAGTTCTCACACCGCGCACAGAACAAAAGAGTTTTTAGAGCAAGAAAACATATAATTATTAGACCATCCGCCGTACAGCCCCGACCTAAGCCCTAATGATTTCTATACTTTCCCTAAAATAAAGAATAAATTGCGTGGACAGAGATTTTCATCACCTGAAGAAGCTGTGGACGCCTACAAAACAGCCATTTTGGAGACCCCAACTTCCGAATGGAATGGTTGCTTCAATGATTGGTTCCATCGTATGAGAAAATGTGTCAAATTTCGCGGAGAATACTTCGAAAAGCAATAAATACATTTTTAAATAGTACCTAATGTTGTGTCACTTCCTTGATTCCCGAAATTTTCAGTGCCGCCCTCGTATGTACCATCGGCCATCCAAATATCATCAACCGTAGTATGAGACGATATATGAATCCCAATCAAATACTTAATACCAATCAAAGCATTCAATTCAATTAAGTTAGAATCTCTGCTCTCTCATAATTTGCCTGCGTAGATGTTATCTTTATGTTTGTGCAATCCACAACATATTGCAACGAGATTGTGTCCCAAAACAGGAGCCAAGACTCGAACGGATTATTCAGCTCACACGCTGCACCTTGCGGATCTGGTGGCTCCGTAACTATATAATGATTTCAGGTTCTAACACTTTGTGGACAAGGTGTCTTGCTCCATTTGCAATTTTTTGACAATGTAGAAGTTATTCGACGAAATATTTATCAATGGTTCTTCATCCACCACTGTACGTAGATTCATCGACTTGATCTTTCTTTGATCTGGGTATAAACAGCATTCATTCTCCTCGTCATCACTACCACCTTGTTCTAGTCAGCTCAATATACTTCTTTGTTGGTTTACGTCCATTTTAGTTCAAATGCAATATCAAAAGTGATCTACGAAAAAGAAAACTGAAAATTTCGGGAATCAAGGAAGTGACACAACATTACTATTTAAAAATGTATTTATTGCTTTTCGAAGTATTCTCCGCGAAATTTGACACATTTTTCATATTTTTTTATACTTTTTATACTTTTTTCATATTTTTTTGTACTTCTCACTACACACTACTTCTTACTACCTCCTATTATTTACAGGTAGGTATTGAGTTCACGCTATTATCTATAAGTACAATATTATGCACAAAACGAAAGAATGCAAGTAGGTACTGTATAACGAATACGTAAACCAAAATCTCACTATCACTTGCCAAAACGTACTGAACGAACACAAAAAGACGCGCGCCGCGCGCGTACCACGCAAATATATTATTAAACAATCACGCATTCATTCAACCAATACACGACTCTAAGTACGAGCAAATCAAAGACAATAAGGTAATAATTTCTAAACATCATTCTTCGCACCATCCATAATTTAAATACATTAAACAAACACAAGCATTCATTCAATATACAACCTTAAGTACGCACAAATCAAAGATAATAAGATAACAATTGCTTAACCCATTATTCGTAAGTTCGCAACGGACAAGGTCACTGTCACGTGAAACCGATATATTTAGTATTCCCGACTTCCCGTGGGTGCGACGGAGAGCGCACGCTACCGCTGCGTGCGCCGACGCTCTGACGAGTCTGACGTATGATAGTCATTAAATTAAAAAATTACGAAAATAGAAATTAATTTTCGTAATTTCACAGAATTTCGCAACTATATATAATTTGCTAAATGCTAAATGAGCTTTTGCAAGCTAACAATGAATGCTAATGCTAATAAATCCATCACTACCAAATATAACTCGAGAAGGTACCTAAGGTGCCGAATCACTAGGATGATTTTTAGCCTGCATTTTTTTATTTTTCTTTAACCTGCTTTCAAAGATCCCATGCGACGGATCGGGGGTTAAACAAAGTGTCAAAATTAAATAAAATGAAATAGATTGCAATTATTCATTTAAGTAAAGTGTAGAATCATTCGGTAATAAGTTCATCTCAATATTAAATTAAGGAAAAATAATAAATGACATTGAATGTTGTAATATATATATTTTATTTATATTTTCTACCTACATCAACTTAATACTATGCAACATAGTGTAAAAGCAATTGGTCCTCTCATTTTCTTGGCGCGTAAAGTTAGCCACTGCTTCTGATTGGGAACATACATCTCGGCAGGCATTAGTTGTTCCGGAGTATCGTTTTCTGTTACTGGAAAGAGGAAAATAAACTTTATGCTAAAAGCATGAAGGCCTAATAAAGAATAAGGTTCCGTTTTATTCTCTAGGAAGGTGGTGAATAGGAATAAGTAAAAAACAAGTAATGATTTATCTTTATACACGGAAAATCGCATTCCTATAGATGCAAATTAGATGGATCCGTCTCCAAGGGACATCTCTGAAAAAAAAACTGCAATCACGTCATAAAGTTACGTTAAGATTCGCTAAAGCAATAGTTCTTATTGGCAGTACATCTAATACGTACATATATTTGAATTCAGAATCTCAGATAATTATCAAGCTTTGGGAATGCGAACTCCATGTTATCTTTAAAGACATAATATTCTTCTGTTCGTCTTTATGGCACTGAATTCGTCCTAAATGGCTGGACCGAAATTTATAAAAAACTAAAAATCTAACTAACTTAAAAACTACTGAACTTCGGTAGAACATTTGGTGGCTTAATCTGTTTCATTTTAACTTTACTATTACTTCCTGCAAGGAATACGTCGAATTACAGATATCGCCTCTTTGCAAGAATACTGTGATATTTCAGAAAAATCGATTTTTTTTTTATTCCATAATCAAAACCGCCGTATTGAACTTTATTTTCGATAAAAACGAGGTATTTTTTCGACAATAACGGTGCGTCTATGAGCGAAAGAGACAAGACAACTGCAATATTTTGTGTTGTCGCGCTGTCTCTTTCTGCCTCGTGATTTGTTTCGACAACGTGTCCCATCAGTCGGCGCGTGCCATTTGGAGGGAAGGGCGCTCTCGTATTTGTGCAAAAACGTGACATCACGAAGATACCACATTACGATTGCTAAGGTAAGTTTGAACTCTTTGATATTTTTTTATTAAGTAATGTGATATGTTGAATTGACACAGTTTTGTTGAAAATAGTATGCAATTTTAACTTGTTATTACTTTTGATATCACGTTTTCGTTGAAAAGATATCGTTTTTGTTTTGTAACATCATAAGATGACGCGTTGTTGACAATGAAATATTTTACAAACCATAAAATGGATTCGGAGTATTTTGTAATGTCACTTTTTTCTAGATAAATTATAAGTTTTTTTGTAAATTAAATCGTTATGTCACGTTGTAAATACTAAAACAAATGAATTATAAATATTTATTTTTTCAGATGGGATCGCGGTCCAGAAAATTAGTACAATTAGCAACTATGCAAAACGTAGTTGATAGTAACGTAAATGATAGTTCCAGTATCCAAGCCGAGGAAGTTGATGACTCTAATATAAACGCAATGATTCCAGAAGGTAAGACTTAATAATTTTGTTTTTTAAAGAATATTTTTGTAAAGACTAAATGCCACCTATGTTCGGTCCCATGTAACAAGGGGCGAGCCTGTTGTCATGTAGTTATTTAAAATGAGTACCTATTAATACGAAACGAACTTAGGTGCTTACATTTTCATAGATTTTAAACAAATTGGATTTCCAATATTGGAAATCCATACATGAGGCCTATGCCCAGCAGTGGACGTCCATCGGCTGAGAAGAAGAAACAAATTGAGCAACATTATAAGGAGTCTTAGTGTGTTTTCTACAGATAATTATGTAAACACCTCGATTTTAGTTTAAATTTTTGTTTTAAATTAAGAATTTAAAACAAAAATTTAAACTATTAGGTACTTATGTTTCATAAAGATTTTCTATTGTTTAAGTTATTATTATTTATATTTCTTTTAGACAAAAGTAACGATGACTCAAAACATCGTCGACGTGAGTCAACTAGTAGTACCGGTAGCTCTTCAAGTAGCTCTTCGAGTTCTTCTTCGAGTTCCTCCTCAAGCAGTGGACCATCTTTTTATGAAGGTAGTAAGTTTTTATATAAATGCATTTATTATATTTCTTAATACATACATACATTATTATTGTCACGCCTTTTTCCCATTGGGGTAGGCAGAGACTACTATTTCTTAATAAATGCACTTATTCAATTTATGTAATAATTTGTGTTCAATTCTGTGCATTTCGGATGCCGAACGTTTGCAACGTAATTATTTGGGACTAATTTTCTTTTAACTTTTCCCCAGATAGAGATGATTCCGTAAAGGATCCCAATTATCAAGAGGAGAAGTCAAAAAGTAATAATATACATACTTCAGACTCTGAAGAAGAAGGTGCCAGCACTAACTACAACTTCTCAAAAGACCAAGACTTGTTTAATTTAAATAATAATATTGCTTCAGTTGACACCATAGAGCAAGTTGACATGTTATTGGTAAGTAATTCAGCAGAAAATCGAGACATAATAGTTAACCATACAAATCAGATAGATCTGGTCGCAACAGAGAATAATTCGCTTGTAGTTGGGAATGATACCACTATGCCAATAGAGCCAACCACTTCCAACATCACCCCAACTAAAGTAGGAAAAAAAAGACCAAGGCAAGAGTTAAATTGGAAGAAGAACATCGCTAAGCGATTAAGAAATAGTGGACTATCATATATTTCAACAAAAACTAATAAGCCCTTTCCAAAACGCCAGCTTAAACCACCTTGCAGAGAAAATTGTAAATTTAAATGTAGCTCTAACTTCTCAGAGCTTGAACGTGAGAAAATTTTAAACGAATATTGGGGTTTAGGACAAATTGAGAAACAATGGACGTTTATAGCTAATAATGTCGATTTAGTTATTCCAAAACAGCGATATGTGAAAGTGGACTCAGACGGAAATATTGCTGCAAAGCGTGAAAACAACAACGCTTTCTTTTTGACTATTTCTGGTGCAAAGATCAGAGTATGTAAATTGTTTTTCAAAAACACTTTGGCTATCAATAACCGCCCTATAGAGACCGCGTTGAAAAAGAAAAATAATGACACTAATATCTCGTCAATGAAAGATTACCGTGGCACTCATCTAAATCACAGTAAAGTTGATGAAAACATTAAAGAAAGCATAAGAAAATTTATAGAAGCGATACCAAAAATAGAATCGCACTATATTCGAGCAAACTCGAAAAGACATTACATTGACGGCAGCAAAGCAATTACAGACCTGCATAGAGACTACGTTGAACAATGTAAATCTAAAAATATACCCTATGCAAGTTATTTAATGTTTTATCGTATATTTACACAAGAATTTAATATATCGTTTTTTGTGCCGAAGAAAGATTTGTGCGATACATGCGAAGTTTATAAAAATAGTACGCCCGAAGAAAAAGAATTGAAAAAAGAAGACTACGAAAAACATATCAGAGAAAAAGAATTATCACGCATTGAAAAGACAAATGACAAGAACAATAAAAATATTTTAGTTGCTGTTTACGATCTCCAAGCTGTATTCCAGTGCCCTAAGGGCGATATTTCTGTATTTTACTACAAATGCAAACTTAATGTTCTTAATCTAACAATTTATAATATTCAGAATAATGTTGTTGAAAGTTACGTATGGGACGAGTCACATGCAAATAGAGGCATAAATGAAATAGGTACTTGTGTATTTAATTACCTTACCAAAATGTCAAATTCAGCTGAAGATTTAGAGGTTGTCTTCTATTCAGACAACTGCGCAGGGCAAAATAAAAACAAATTCATGATTGCCCTGTATTTATATGCCGTACAGACCTTGCCTAACCTGAAATCCATAACACACAAATATCTTGTAAAAGGCCATACCCAGAACGAAGGCGACTCTGCCCATTCCCAGATTGAGAGACAAGTAAAGAGGCTATTAAGATCCGGTCCTATATACACTCCCGACGGATTTATCGGTGCTATAAAAACAGCCAGGAAAAAGAGTGAGCCAATACACGTCAATGAAATGTGTTTCGAAGATTTTTATGATTGGAAAAGTGTGTGTAATCAAATTAATTTTAACTTAACAAAAGATGAAGATAACCATGTAGTTAAACTATCAGAAGTAAGAGTAATAAGAGTTAGTAAAGATGATACAAATGCTATATTTTATAAAAATTCTTATGCTGAAACGGACTTTAAAAAAGCCGTCGTTTTGAGAAAAAAGAGAAACAACAATATAGAAATAAAAAATGTCTATAATAATAAACCCGGGATAGCTGAACGAAAAAAATCGGACCTAATGGATTTGATTAATAAGAAATTAATTCCCGGAGTTCATAGGAGCTTTTACGAATCGCTCTAAGAATGTTTTTATTTTATTTTTTATACTATTTTTGTAATTTTTATAACAATTATTTTTTATTACTTTATATGAGATAAGTGAAACGTCGGTTCCTTTAAGTACAATACCTATGTGATATTTTATAATGAAAAGTTCCTAAGTCGTAATTTTATAGTACTTAATGATAAATACTCAAGTTTTTAATACATTTTGCAAGTATATAATACTTATAATTTTAGATACTTATTTTTAAAACCTATCTCAATATGAATAAAAATATTTTTAGTATGTATTATTATTCTTATTGAGATGGTTTTGTTTTAGTTAAAATATAGATTATGGTCCACCTAAAGTAGGTTTAGAATAAACCTAGTGATTATTTACAAAGACTAATGTTACGAAGAGACTGATTGGTTAGCTAGATCTAAAATAATAATAACAAATTTAGTAATAACAGTATACTTTTAATTAAGAACTGATAGCTATAGTTTCATTTTGTTAACTTTGTTGATTGTTAACTGTTGAATTACTGTATTTAAGTAGGTAACTGTATATCCTACCTACGTTATAATGACTAATGTTTATGCTTGATTTTCTTTTCCTACAAATTTTTCATTGATTTAATAAACATTTTTATTTCTAAAATGTGTTTTTATCATATAACCTAACACAACACAAAAAAATATATTATCAACAATGTGACAAGTTCATATGTCACATCGATCCTTGAAAACTTTTTCAGTAATAGTGTGACAAAATATCCCTTTTTTTTTAATCCTGTTAATTTATACCGAAAAATAGCCAATAGCGCAACAATTACTATAGTTTTAGATGAATTAATAGTTAAATTATAAATCACTAGAAGGTTTTGTTGCTTTAGCTCTATTATTTTAGATTTTATAACATTTCGAAAGTTTAAAATACGCGTCCTGTAAAATTGCCTTTTTTGAGATGTTACAGTATTCTCGCAAAGAGGCGATATTCTATTTCACGAAGTCCGTTCGGCTTTGATTGTAGTAGTGACGTATCCCGACAAGCGCGCTTGTGTGTGTAAAAGTAGGTAACGTTAGCAAAAAAATCTGATATATATTCAAGTCGAGATTTAATAATCTAAATAAAATTTTGGTTTTATAAGTATATACATTTTGTAAATAAATTAGATTAGGTTGCAATAAATACAAAAATATTAACAATATGTAGGCATTTAATTAAGCATTGGTGTTTCAGAATGGAAACGAAACAAGTAGGACTATTCAGTATTTTCAATCACTATCAGATAAATTTTCGATTTCCGATTCCGTTTTGCTGTCGTCAGAATCATCTTGTACATTGATTATAAATTCAATATCGAGATCAAAATATTTCAAGTAGTCTTTTTCAATTTTTTCAACATGAGCACAAGTTTTTTGCCACGTTTCACTGCTAACTTGGCCCAAACTTTCATTGATCAGTCTTTCCGTATTCGCCATGTTTTGCTCGATATTTTTAGATGCGACATAATTTTTAACGATCCCCCAAATATTTTCAATCGCATTTAATTCTGGGTGATAAGGGGAAGGCGTAAGACATCAAAACCCTTGCTTTTTATAAAATCGTCAATCTTGTAGATTACGTGTTGGGCTTTGTACTTCTTTATTGTATCGTACAATTCCAATTAAAACCTTATCCCTGAGCCATTGCTGAATATCGGCTTTCTTTGTAGATTGCGTCGGTAGTCGTTCAGCCCGTGTGTTGTGATAAGATGCATTGTCTAAGACAATGACAGAGCGCGGAAGTAAATTGGGTAGCAACTTTTCATTTAGCCATTTTACATAGTTATCATAGCTCATATTTGAATGATAATCATCAGCTGTTGAGTTGGCCTTATAAACCAAGGAAGCATTTTCAATAAAACCATCCTTGGTTCCCGCGTGCACTAAAATAAAGCGAGTGCCTGTGCAATTTTTTTTTAAAAACGGAGTTCTTTCATTTTTTTTTGCCCAGGTGTTGTTTCGCACGAGTGTCGAAAGGACGTAGCTCTCATCGGTGTAGACAATGGGCCGACTTTGAGAGCGGTACTCTGTTATTTTTTTTTAATATTTTAAACGCCACATTTGTATATCATGACGCTCCGTCAAGACTTTACGGTTGTTCTCTGTTTTGCGCCACTTGTAACCTAATTTCAACAGTAACTTGCGAACAGTTTCTAAACAACCTTCGAATCCGATTTTTTCATTCAATGCTGTTCTTAACTTAGCTAATGTTGGAATTTCTTTATGGACAATATGGAAATCTTGTACAGTACTGCGAACCACATCGGCTGTAAAATTATCTATATCCACTTTATTATCTCGCTTTCTCCTTTTCTTCATAGGTGAAGTGAATTTTGATGAAGTGGATGGCAATTCCTTCTCTTCTTTTAATATTCTTTGAACTGTTTTTTGGCTCACACCCGTAGCTTCAGCTGTACGGCGTGTAATGTCTCGTAAATGAGACAAATCACAGTTGAGTTCCATTAATGATTTTGTAAATTCATATTCTTCTCGCAGAAAATGATAAACACTAGCTATCATGTTTCGACCCTAAAACAAAATGTAATCAAAATAATTAAGTAATATAAACATTTTATAACACAAAAAAAACATTCATTTTATAAATACTTCTATTGCTATATTAAGTATCTTTGTATAACATTTTAATTGAAACCGTATAAATAAATATTACCTCACTATGGACAACTCTTCTTCGTTTTGTTGCCATGCTGACCTTACTCCGTGAAACAATTTGGCGCGAACTAAAAACCACTACTGATCCGGACCGTGTCCCGATCGACACTGAGCGCTCTCGAGGTTACGCACACAAAAACAATGTGCATGTGCACGCTTGACAACATTCATAGCCAAACGGACTTCGTGACATAGAACATCTGTATCAGTAACCCTGTATATTTTGTAAAGCCGAATTCCGTTTACTTTAATAGGTTCCTGGATGTTTAAGATTCACAATAAGACCGGTAGGTGGCGTTGTTCGGGCAGGACAACGTCCGCCAGGTCCGCTAAGTATATGATATAAATCAAATTCCATTGCCACCGAAATTTATTGTAAGTACCTTTTTTATCACAAACGGTCAATAAAAAGCTAAATGGCTGACATGTAAATGATCAATTTTATCACTAAAGATTGGGTATTCAAAGTAAAGTTGAAATTATTACCCTCTTTCCGAACTTGCTGGGCAGACTGCATAGTGGAGTCTTGCATCGATATCAGATCTCCAGGAGCATGCAGTAGCAATCGACCCACGCCTTCACACCTTCTGAATACATTAAACGTAAATTATTTTTATATGAACCTTAATTTAAAAGGCATAAGGTCCATAAATATTGTGTTAATAAATGTGTCATCGCACAAGAATAATTATTTACCTACCTACCACCTTTGTATTACCGCATCTATAGTAAACTAGCTTCTGCCCGCGACTTCGTCCGCCTGAAATTTCTTGTTCCTCCACCCACTGCGTCACATTACATCGCCCCCTGAGCTCGTTTTCACTTAGCGTTCATTCAGACTTTGTCTTTTTGCTCAGCTCCTAAGTGTAGTAGCGTGATGTTACATACCCTATAACCTTCCCCATGAATTGGACTCAAATGCAAAGAATTTTTCAAATCCGACTGGTAGTTCCACAGATTACCCGGGGACATACAAACTTACAAACAAACAAACAAACAAATTTTACCTCTTTATAATATTAGTACCTATAGATGACTTTGACTTTGTTGTTTACCTGAGGACTTCGTTTTGTAGAATTTGTTTCCTCGATGCGGTGGCAAGATGTTTGCATTCGCTCAGCCAGTTCCTTACTTCGTTAAAATCATGCAAAAGTTGCATTGCTGCATCTTTGCTATGAAAAAAAAAAAATATTTATTGGGAATTTTCATAGTTATTCAAATCGTTTTGAATAGACTTTTCATCTCGTTATGCGTCAAAAACAATGTTTTTTGGAATGGCCTTTAAATACTTACGTGAACTTAACTTTAGCAACGTATATATGGTGTAGCCACGACTCGCACATTAGTCTGAGCACCATGTTCAAAGTCGTTATGTCTTGTGTTGCCATTATTACTGGCAACAACATTTTATCTGGAACAGTGGAAATAAATCGTGAAAAATAAAAATGCCTGTTTGATACATTAAGTAGGGCACGAGAGGATGCATCTTTAAAATATGCAAGATAATATTGATCAGGTATCGGGCCAGTCTACGAGCATGCAATTTTTATGCGAGTGCTATGATAAAAAATATTACAAATAGGGAGTCAAAAAAATCGAAAGAATTACAGATTCTCACTTGCTGTATTAGTTTATCTTCAGCCTATATCATCCTTAAGTAACGCGTTTATGGTAGAACTTGTATTAATAAGTAGATTACATTCATCCGGACACCTGAATCGAGCCACCCTGCATATTTTGTTTAAAGGGCTCTCTATCTTTTTAAACAATAAACAAAGAAAAAAATATATGTGGTTTTGAAACCAGTCACTCACTATCATTCCCATTTGTCATTGTTCCAAATTTGAAATCGGATTAATAAAAATAAAAAATTGGTTGTCTGTAAAGTCGGTTTATGGACGACAGTTTTACGTGATAACGAGAGAGAGAGATGCGTCACAAGCCGAACGCTTAGGCCGATCGTGCCTCTCTATCACTACTTCCGCGCCCTCGCTTGCACGCTCGTCTCACATGACACTTTCGTGCGTGCAGCCAGCATTCATCGATTTATAAGACGTTATCACGTCAAAAACAGTTGAATTAGCGTGGAATTTTAGAAGAAAACTAATGTTTTTACATAGAGAACACGTTTATTTAGTAACTTGTTTTACCTCTAAGAGTGTTTACGACCGCTCATGCGGTTAGGCATGGAAGTAATTAATGCCACTATGACGTGCTGTGGAATGTTCTCCCATGCTTTCAAGGTGGCAGTTTCAGCTCCTGCAAAGTCTCTCGAGCTGGTTGGTAAGTTTGAACACGCGCCTTTTCAGTTCATACCATAAGTGCTCTATTGGATTCAAATCAGGGCTTCTCGCTGGCCATTACATTACTGCGGGTGGTACCGTCACCACGCAGGTATTCTCGAACAATTTTTGCAGTGTGAGCCCTTGCATTATCATGCAAGATTAAATCCTGGCTCACAAGCTCAGCATATGGCATCACATGAGCCTCTAGGCATTGACGAATATATTGGTCGCTGTTTTGCGGTGGCAACCGTTGTCCCGTCACAACCTCAAGGCCAGTTTTTCATTCGGTATAAATTCCGCCCCAAACTGTCCATGACCCACCGCCATAACTCACTAATGTTCTCTCTGTCTCGGTAGACCCTCCTCCTATGCTGTATGACAATGATGGACTCATTGCCACACAGCATAATCTTGGTTTTATTCGTAATAGCCACGCATAATGGTCCACCCGAAGGACTAAGTGCGGCAACCAAACCCTCTAACATAGAACATAGTACCTGGCTCCGTTGACGTTGAGTCCAATGCAAACGTTTGCGTGCAAACTGTAGGCGCGCCATTCTGTGAGCTTGTGTCAGTTTGGGGTCATTGGCTGGCTTATGAGGTTTCAGGCCACGTTCTTCGAGTCTCTTTCTAACAATTCGAGCGCAAACAGTCACTCCATGAAAGTCTGGAAGCTGCTTTTGAACCTGTACTGATGTCAGATGACGAATACGCAGGTTGGTGGTAAAGAACTGATCTTGTCGTGCTGTAGTGACCCGGTTTCGTGGTCCACTAGATAGCGAAGCCGCCGCCAGTCTCAAGGTATCGATGGTAAAATTTTTGCACGGCAGAACGACTTGCGTGAAGTTGTGCTCTTACGTTTCGCTGACTATGCCAAGACTGAAGAACCCACAGCCTGCACGGCTACTTCCGGTGCAGTATCCATAATTTGAACGTTAGAATGGATAAAAAAATAAGGAAAGCAATTTCGATACTCTTTTTATGCAAAACAAAACAAATAACGAAATAACTATTCCTATCAAAGCTTATTGCTTCTTTAAGAGCGACCAAACTCCT
The DNA here is from genome assembly GCA_905333075.3 of Atethmia centrago. Lineage (NCBI taxonomy): Eukaryota > Metazoa > Arthropoda > Insecta > Lepidoptera > Noctuidae > Atethmia > Atethmia centrago. The sequence goes on along the minus strand of HG995381.1, from coordinate 13,896,714 downwards.
ACTATCTTATTTTTTTTCAAATTCGTGAATTCAAATTTGGAATAACGGTGATACTGAAATGATGGCGAGTATATCAGCTTTAAAACTGCATAAAAACTTTTCTCTGAATAATCATTATTTTGCTTATAAACATAAAAATGCACGGTGGCTCGATTTAGGGAGTCCGGGAGTGTAGTTTGTATAAGTCTGCGAGGCTGAAATCGGACACTTATAGGATGCATCGGGACAGATGGGCCAGCTTCGTCACACAGTCCGACTGTGTGACGAAGCTGAAGACGGGCGTCGTCTCGTTCTTGCCCGATAGGCCGGAGAAGACAAAAGATGAAGAGAGTTGTAAGAGTACCCAGCAGTGGGAACAAATAGGTTCATTTAAAAAAAAAAAAACGAGTGCGCCTTACAGTAGTCGAATATGATGTGAAACATCTGACATCTCACCTTCGTAATAAGCGACTGAGCAGCAACAGAAATTAACCTCAGAATTTAAAAAGCCAAATATCTAAATATTTATTCGAATAGTTATGAATTACTAGTGTTCGCCCATTGGGCGAAATTCGACCATCTATATAGTACTTACTTATTCCATGCTCAAGCTGTCACTTTGTCTACACACTTCCGTCCCTTTTCACAAATCTCTCCTACAGAAAGCGAGAGGAAAGATCTTACACATCAAAAAAATTGTTAAACTTACTTAAGAATTCGTGTACGTAAATTGAGTTGATAGTTTGTGGGGGTCTAGTAACAAGCCGCCATTCAGCGTTGCTCGGGAATATCATGGTCAAGTGTGCCAAACTCGTAGTTGCACATACTGAGGATAGCACTTGAATTATCTCCTCTGTTGCTTCCTGAAAGGATGGACTCTATTAAATTGATGAATAATGTTTTAATCGTTTGTCTAAGGTACCTACTCCTAAACAAGACATTTCTTATGGTTTAGACGAGAGCGTTATGCAATTTAAGCGTCAATACTAAGTCAGCCCGAGTTTTCCCTAGTTTTGCTCTTTTGTATTTTTTTTTTAATTTACCTTAAGTTTTTGTATATTGACTTTAACTTCGGATACTAATTTCTCTCTCATTTTGGCGCACACATTCTCGTGAACTCCAATTTTCCCTGCAACCGAAAGTTTTCATTAGATTTCCAATTGAAGTTCTAGCTTTAAAAAAAAAACCTACTTTACCTGATTCGATAGTGACCGTATGATCAGCAAATCTCAAGTTGATGAGTTGCTCCATACACGCTTGCATATCATTGTGGGCGATTCGGAAGAAATCTCTCATCTCCCATAAGTTTGCTAGTCGTCGCGTCTCCGCTAGACACCAAAGTCTGTATGTGTGGATAGAATGATCTGAAATAACACAAACGGGTTAAACCCAACCTAACCTCATAGTTCTGGACAAAAGTCTCCGAGACTCTGGGCTCGGAGTTCGTCCAAACGGCCCGGATTCTGGAAAGCCCTGACCCTATTTTTAATGGATATTTACAGACTGCACATTGACTTTGGTAAGTAAGCGTTTGATATGAATGTAAACCTTATTATTATGCTTGTAATGTTCATATTCGTTTATGTGAAAGTGAGCAAGCATTTCACACGAATGTGAATATTAATTTTATATGAATAATGTTTAAAGAGCGGTCTGTCAATCTTGCCCTAAGTCATAAAGCTAACTTTTTCTCTCTGTAGCACAGACATTGACATTATTTCACTTAAAGCTTAACAATCTCTTACCTAGTCGATGTAGGATAGGTATTTGTTCCACAATGGGTAGGTCTTCTAATGGCGCTCCTAAAATGTAGTCCCAAGTAACTTCACATTGGTTGTTCAGCATCACTAATGCTTGTAACATCAACGCGAAACTTGCTCCAGATTCTGTGCTCTGTAAAAAGAGTAACATCAACAGTTTATACTGTTAAAAAACCTATGCTTTCACTCTTGAAAAACTTGCCTCAGTAATGTATAATGATATTTCAGGGTTGACTTTTAGCGTTGTTAACTGTAAATTGGTAGTCAGAGTTGCGCTGAAAAAGGTTTAACAAAACATTGTTTTATATAAGCTTGGATATTATGTAGATTTTTTACAATTTAATTGGGCTAGAATGCTTTACATACCCAAAATATTTATCCCAAGATGTTGATGTTACATGGCACCCTAAAGCATCTGCTAATATCCGCAACGATGATAGAATTAGTTCTGGGGTATCTGCAATAAAAGGAGGAAATGATACTCGTACAAACTAAAAAACAGACTGACAAATGGATTACGATATCCTACGCTTATTACAGAATTTACTTACTGTTAACATTGAATGTCGCAAATAACCACTCTCGTAGATTTTGACTAGTATTTGGTGACCTATAAGGAGTCAAAAATTTATAAAGGCAAAACATAACAACACGCCTGTTTTCCCTTGACGGGTTAGGCAGAGGTATACCTATAAAGTCAATAGTTTTACCTCATAGCCAAGGGATAATGAGACCACCATAGAACGATGTGTTCAAGAAAACTCCCGACGTCGCCCCAAAGTATGTTCTGGTAGTATTCAGTCACTTTGTGGGCAGCCTTCTTGCTCGCCTGAATGCGTCCTAAAAAACGAACTTATCATTATAAGATGTCCCTTTTAACCGACTTCAAAAAAGGACGGGGGTCTACGTCCGTTTTAATGTATTTTTTTATGTATCGTCATTAATATTTTCGTCAATTGTGGACCATTTTAGAAAGTCCCATATAAATTTTATTAACTTTGCTTGGGTAGTTTTTGAATTAGCTTTAATAATACTTATTTTCCCCACTTAGTCTATGAATGATGTTATAATAACTTGTGTTATTTACATAGTAGGTAATCCTACTTTGTGTGGGAAAGGTACCACAACTACAAACTTTGTTCAAAAAACAACCGACTTCTAAAAATAACTTTATTTTTGGAAGTCGGTGTCTTTGGTTTTGTATTTTCGTTTTTTGCCATCGACTTCCAATTTTTATTGACTTTGTAGTTTTTTTTTTTTTGAAGTCGTTTGTTTTCTTGCTACAAATATTGAACTACCTAAATATAAGGTTTTATGAGCATCGTACATTCAATAGGTGGCTCTACGCTGATTGGAAGTTCATAAAAAGTTGCTTACCACTTTTTAACTTCTTAACGCCATTTGGTCCTAATAGATTAGGTGACATATGTGCTACTGTATCTAAAAGTATTTCTATGTACATCTCTTCGCTTTGCAGTATACTGTTTATATTGTCTGAAATAAAAATGTTTTCATGTAGGTATTTTTATAGAATAGTGAGCCTTCAAAATCAACGAAAAGAAGACAAACTGACATACTTACCTTCGTTGCTAAAAATATGTTCTAAAGTGTACTCATTAGTCAAAAGTGACAAGTACGGAACTTCCGTATCCGAATTCTGCGTAGTCACCAATTCGTTTAGTCTTTTATTGTGTTCGTTTTTCAACTCGATTAGGCTCTGCGCTTGCTTCATTTTCAGTTTCTTATTTACTATGAAAGCGTCTCTTCGCTTATCAACAGTGTTTCGAGACATTGTCGATGTGGGTGGGGTGATGTGTTTCGTTAGGGTGCTGAAAATATTAATAAACTTTGTTAGTCTTCTTTTTCGTCGTATCAATGATTCCATTTCCATATTTTACCTAATTGGCCAAGGACAGCTAATGAGACAATTGATTTTCTATTGTTTGACTACGAATCGGTGTCGCGCGGGGCTTAACAGGTTAAATAAGTTTCGGCCACGTCGACAGCGTTGGCATCGCCATTGGCCTTCCATGGTGCAGGTGTTACTTTGTTAATGACCTTGTCTAAATTAAATGCAGATACCAGAACTTGATACTTTTATCGCGGGGAAGTCATGTCTAGCAGTTGACTGCTTAAGACTTAACCTTTTGACCGCCACAGTCATGTATAGATGACAAACCAAAAAGTGCCCAGCACGCCACGGTCACGACTACATGACAGACTTTTATACATAAATAAAGTGTATAAAACAACTTTGCTTTTTTTATTTCCTTTGCTAATTATGTTCCTTGACTCATCCTAATTTAGATTAGTTGAACTTCATTCTTTATATTTCATCAATATTAACATAAGATGACAAAAACTAATACCCATTAAAAAGTTGGAAAAACATAATACCCTCAGCGCCACAGTCCAATAAAAAGAATATCGACCTCGACGGTAACCTACGTTATATTTAATTTCTTTAATTTATTCTACAATAAATAGATACAACTTTTGATATTGTAGTTTTAATGATTGAGAAATTATGAAAATGTTATACTTAATACTGAACTCTCTGCTCATCAAAACAGTCTGTGTCAGTTGATTATCGATAAATTATAGTGACTGTAATGCCCATCTCCATTATACTGTCATATTGTTTGTGCCTGGAACGCCAGTCATAATCATGAAAATCCCATGACGTCACACGCGGAAATTTTTCAAATAGAGCTGTTCCTTTACTATCAAATATTAATAAAAAGGATGACAATAACATAAGTACTGAAGAGTTAATAAATATATTACAAGGAGTCGACAATGACACATGAGTCATGGATGATGGTGCGGTATTTCTAGCAGACGAGGATTTTGGGTTAAAGTTAATAATTTTATGCTTACTACGTAAATAAAAACCTAAAATACTTACAAATAATCACACTTCGTGTCATAGCGTGTAATTTAAAGTAAATAAGATTAAATTTGGTGTAAAATCTTGCAAAAGGTACATAGTGTGTTAATGAAGTCTTCTATTTTATTAAATAATAATTATACGTATGTATGTATGGTACTTACTAATGAACAATGCCATCGTTTTAGCTAAGATTAAATTCTCAGTCATTCAGTCTTTAAATGAAAAATACCTTGAGCGTCACCTTCTGAATTAGTTTGTGCAAGAATTTTTTTCGAGAGGGCTAGAATAATAGATATTTAGTCATGAACTTCCAAAAGTTCATGACTAAATATCTATTATTCTTCTAAAGTACTATGTTAACTTTTATATTCCAAATTGAGGAAGCAAAAGGGCAATATCGCATTAGTATTTTCCTTACCGAATTAATTCAGAATGAAATGTCTTGTCAAAATATTATACAAGGTAGGTAATCTCAGTCGTTATAAATACTCTTTGCCCTTACCTTAGATATACAATAGGTATCTACAACATGAGCATCACTATCAACCAATCAACAGTCGTCAATAACCAAGCTATTTTTTTAGGTTTTTTATGGTTGGGAAATCATAAAATAACGTCTCCCGCTCTGGGTGGAGCGGGAGGGTGTGTCGGACTCTTACTGACTAAAACCCACCCGTATTCCTTCCGTTGCCTGTGTTGCGGGGGCCTCGGTGACCCATTAGTACTTCCCGTGACCCCGGCAGGCATCGGCCCTAGTGGACCCCTACATTTGTGCTGACGACATCTCTTTGAGGCACGCGTGGAATACAACGCGCCGTCGACCCGGGCCTGGTCCTTACCGGACGATGAGCTACCCATTGCTCACCGTCCGCAAGCCCGCGCCTACGGTGGCCGGAAATCCGCCCGGGATTCCCGACGCCCAGGGCGTCTCCTGCGGCGGCTAGGGGCGAGAGGGCGCGAAATTTGCCTTTCCCTCAACCGTCCCGCCTCCTCCTTCGCGCGCATTACTGCTTCGCAGAAGGAGGAGACGGCTGCCCATGCCCTCTCGCTCCGTACCATGGCCTGAACCAGGGCCGGACGCGAGAAATCTCTGCCGCCGATCGCCTCCACGAGGACACGGCGGTGCTCTGCCCAAGCCGGGCAGACTTCCACCGTATACTCCACCGTGTCCTCCGGGCGATCCACATAGTGGTGACACCCGGGCGTTTCCTCCCGCCTTATCCGACACAGGAACCTCCCGAAGCTGCCGTGTCCGGTGAGGACCTGCGTCAGGCGGAAGGTAAGGCCGCCGTGGCGCCTCTCTAGCCACTCCTCAAAGAGGGGACTTATCGCCGCAATTGTGGCGTGCCCAAGCTATTTTTTTTAGACTTGGGTTACTAGTTTTTTTTTTCAGTCATTAATTGAAAGTAATTTATTTATTTTTACACCACAGTATTTTTACCTACCCAAGGAACACCTACACTTAGAAATAAACTGTATTGTTAATTCATTGTCTCCGTTTAATGGTAAAAGTACAAATTCATTTGATGATTTAAATTTGCTTTCGCATATTTTCGTCGTATTATTAAAGGTACGGTAGATACAGTATTTATTTCAGCAGAGATAGCATCGTGGCGGTACATTACTACTGGCATTATTACTGGTTGTTCTTTCAGAGAAACTTAAATTTTATTATTTGACAATGCTGATACCGTACTGTAGTCGCTAGGTAGTGGTTGGTGAGAAATAAGAACAAAACAAGAACTTTTTGGAAAAATCAGACCACCAGAACGGAATGCGCGGGCGCGCTTTTTTAACGCGTGGAGTGTTCGCGAGGTTTTTTGGCACTGATCCTCTGCCATTGCAATGGCGGCCGCAGCGGTAGGCGGGGTCTAGGAGTCGCGCATTATCCAATGAGAGGGCCCGTGTGCAGTCCGTTCTTGATGGCCTTCTATTTAATTATTAAAATAAAATACAAATGTAATATAAAACATACTTTTTACCCATTACTTAAAATATAACTAATATTTAAAAGACGGGCGGACCGCGACACCATCGTCAACATCCTGCCCCTTAGTTTCGTCATTACGACACTGAAAACTCATGAGTAAAGCAACACGTGTTGCAGGACGTTTCAAAATACTTGTTTTTGTTTTAATGTCTACAGTTCTTACCCGTCCGTCAGCTCCCGGATACACTTGATGAATGATTCCCTTAGGCCAGACATTCCGAGGGGAAGCGGGGTCCACTACAAGAACCAGGTCACCTACCTTTAGCTGTGCACCCTCGCGGTCCCATTTCTTGCGGGGCGCTAGTGTAGGCAATACTTCTCTAAGCCAACTGGACTAAAATAAATCAGCTAGGCGTTGTACAATACGCCATTGCTTTCTAAGGTATAAGTCACTGTCATCAAAGATTCCTATTTGTGGGAGATTGGATGAAGAACCTAGCAAAAAATGATTGGGTGTTAGAGGCTCTGGGTCGCGTGGGTCGACGGAAACATGAGTCAAGGGTCGCCCGTTTATCATGTTCTCAACTTCACACAAGAGAGTAAGCAAAGTTTCTTCTCTCGGAGCTCTTTCCTTTAGAACAACCTTTAGGGCCGTTTAAACGCTCCTAACAAGACGCTCCCACGCACCGCCCATATGTGGACTGGCCGGAGGAATGAATTTCCATTCAACTCCCTTGTTTAAAGCTTCAGTTGTTAATGCTTGTGGGTTATCGAGAAGTTCTTTATAAGCCCTTTTCATTTCCGTGTCAACCCCTCTCAAATTAGTACCGTTATCCGAAAACATGGTGCGTGGCCAACCCCTACGAGCGGCCATTCGACGAAGTGACATTATCATGGAATCAGTAGTAAGAGTCGGAACTACCTCAATATGGACAGCGCGCACCGTGAGGCGAGTGAATAGTACGCCGTACCTGCGCGCCCTCAGCCGACCGACCGTGACTTCCATAGGCCCGAATAAGTCTACTCCACACATCGGTGAATGGTCTATGGTGATGTGTAAGACGACATTCGGGTAGGTCACCTAGGCGTGGCGGCAAAGGCATAGTTCTTTTAAAACGGCAAATCAAACATTGTTTAGATATAGTGCGAACTGTAGGTCTTAATCGAATGAGCCAATATTTTTGACGCAACTCATTAACTACCATCTCGTTACTAGAGTGCGCGCCCTTTAAATGGTATTGAGTAACGATTAGTCGCGCGATATAGTCATTGGTGCCGATTCCCTTGTTCACAAACTAAACTAAATTTAAGTTCAGTGCATCTTTTTCTTTCTATTTCATTAAGAAAAGGACAGAAGATAAATTTTAGTTTAGTCCTGTCAAATTAATCAACGCCTGTCACTACTCCATACAAGTTTAGACGTGATTAAAAACTTGCCTACTAAAATTACGTCAAGCGCTGATTAATTTGACAGGACTAAACTAAAATTTATCTTCTGTCCTTTTCTTAATGTAATAGAAAGAAAAAGATGCACTGAACTTAAATTTAGATTAGTTTGTGAACAAGGGAATCGGCGCCATTGCCATCTAAAATTATTGGGTATTTAGTGAGCTGATCTACACTACACCCTTTACGTTTCCGATACGACTACCTATGCGTAACAAATTATTTTCATCCAATATCGGGGTGAGTGATCTCAAACGGCTAATTTACTTCTTTGTTTAATCTAAGCAAATTTATATCAATTTGAAAGGAACATTCTTGTGAGTAACGAAGTAACAATAGTTCCGCTTGATTCGTTAAGTTTTCGTTGATTACTTTAATTGAACTCTTTTTACATTTTTCAACAAACAATAGAACAGTTGCAGTACTGCGTAATAATCGCAGCCAACTAGAAAACCGACTTGGTTCGGGAACAGGTAAGTCACTAATTATATTATTATCTTGAACAACGTGTACTTTTTCTAATATATCATCACTAATTGTTTTTATTTCAGGTTGTTGCGGCCAGCAAGAACGCGGCTGGTGTAAGAACGACGGGCTCGAGAACCCGAACTCCGAATTACTTGTCAATACGTAATCATTATTTTTTGTCGCCAGGTCTGCGACGTTTACGCCAGTGGGTACATATCGCCACTCGTCGGACTTACTCAACTCGTCTATTTCTCCTAGCCTGTTCGCGATGAATACTTTATACGTTCTACAATTATTTTTAACCCAGTGTAAAACTGTAGTCGAATCTGTCCAGTAGAAAACGAAACTAGGTTGTAAACGATGTTCCTTTTTAACACTATTAGCTAACTTACATGCTAACACGGCTCCCTGCAACTCAAGTCTAGGCACCGAAATCGGTTTTAATGGAATAACTTTACATTTACTTGCGATAAACGATACGGTTACTTGTCCGTCGTTGCTTTCGCGACGCCAATATGCGGCAGCGGCGTACGCGCTCGGCGATGCATCACAAAATAAATGAAGTTCTAAACTAGCTAAACTATCACTCGTCTGATCACAGGAAAAATAACAACGCGGAATTCTGATATTATTTATCTCATTAGTTTGATTAATCCACTTACAGAATAAATCATATAAATTATCATTCAATTTTTCATCCCATTTGATATTAAGTTTCCATGTTTCGCGCATCAATATTTTCCCTTGATGGTAAACAGTCCCAAATAGCCGTAAATATCAAAAATAGACATAATAATACTCAGCATTTCGCGCTTAGTAGGTATTCGTTTCAAATTGCGGAATACGTTTAAATGATAAATCTAAAGCTAACAGATCGCTGCGCGGGAACCACAATATGCCTAATCTTGAAAAATTGAACTTTAAAATTGAACTTTATTGCTATGTCGTTAAAGACTGTCTTTTGGAATATCACTTAGCACGTTAGGTACATTACTGAGATAGTTACACATTTTAAATCCACCTTCATTATGGATATATGAAATTTCTTTTATTATTTTTCTAGCTACCTCCTCATCAGAAAAACTATCAATATAATCCATGTACTGATTGTTTGTTATAGCTTTCACAGCGTCTGGCATCTGTTTACTAAATCGAGAAGCATTTTTATTTTCATTAATAAATTGGGCAACAAACGGGGAACAATTCGCGCCGAAAATAAGTGACGTCATTACATACTTATTTACAACATCGCTGCCTTTCTCCTTCCACAAAAACCTAAATGCATTTTGATCGCTATTATGTATTTTAATACGTAAAAACATATCTTTTATGTCTCCTATTATTCCTATAGGGTTCTCTCTAAACCTAAACATTATACCATATAAAGAGTGTAATAAGTCAGGCCCTTGGAGTAGGAAGTCATTACGTGACTTATTGTCACTTTTGGCGGCGGCATCAAAGACCAATCGCAACTTTTTTTTGTTTGGGTTGTCCACACCAAAATGCGGCAAATACCAAACGTGGTCCGACTCGGAATCGAACCTGCACTCTGCCTCAGTCAGTTTTCGTGCGTAATTGTTTTTAAGTAAATGTTCAATACGTTCGCGGTATCTAATTTCATACTCTGGTTTAGATGACATTTTTCCTTCTACCGAGTGTAATCTTTTAAAAGCTACCCGTAGCTTTTAAAAGATTACACTCGAATTCAGAAAAAACATGGAATTAATACAAGAGTACGGATTGGACTGTGTGCTCAATGCATATACTCAGGAGTTACGGTCTATGGGTGAGACGGAGGAGGCCGCAATCGTTAATATTATACGAACTGCTTCAAAAAACGATAAAAAAAAAATTGTTATATACATAACTGAGAACCCTGAAGATGTTACACCTTTTTCAAAGGAAGAAGCACTACGGACATTTATTGACTTAGACCTTAACAAAGAACAGTATGGGAAACTTCAACTTTGTTTGGCGGACAAAAACTGCTCAGTGTTTCCTTCTTATCCAACTTTAGTCGAAGCGAAGAAGATGAGTTACCCACCAGGTTCGAGCATAACCATTACTAACATAAGTGCAAAAGTCAATCTGCAGGACTTGTTGGATCATACTGTGGCACGTATATTACTAATTGGTTCAGTTTACAAAAACGGTTTAAGAAAGTTGAAACTATTCTGTAAATGGGGTTGTGACGGGTCATCAGGGCAGAGTGAGTACAAGCAAGTTTTGCCCGAAGAAAGCGATTTTATATCAGATGCAAACCTTTTTATTGCTTCACTTGTACCCATTAGACTCCTAGATGAGACAACTAATACTGTTGTTTGGAAGAATGAAACTTGCTCATCTGTAAGATATTGCAGACCTACTCTTATATTGTTAGAATTTGCCAAAGAAACTCCTGAATCATTCTAGAAAGTGTTCAAGAGCGGCTACCAATGAAGACGTGTTCCATACCTTATTGTACACTTCTGATCCATATATATCAAGTTTGAGAAATACCTCAGAAACAATATCGAAAGAACTTTTAAATGAAGCCAAGGCCCTGCTTGCTATCAACGAAAATCTATAGGAACTTACTGAATTTTGTATTTTATTTTTCTCGTTTGTTTTAATTATTCCATTTTAAGTAAATTTACACAACTATTTTAAGTAAATTTAAAATTAAGACCATTTTTTTTTTTTTTTAAATGCATGTATTTTTTTTAAGTTATATTTTAAATTAATTAATGAACAGAAATTTCAAAATTAAAATTATTTACACTAAACTTTATACATCCAAGAATATGTGTGCAAAATTACAGCTCAATTAGTTTTGAAACAACTGAGATACGGAGTTTTGAGACGAAACATACGCGATTTTCCCATAGTGCGCCGACGCCGCCAATGCTGCCGATGTTGTTGACGTGTTCGGTGCGCTTACCAGTAACATCAGCTCGCCAAGCTCCGTGCACACACCATCCTAATAAAGTTTGCGTGATGTATGGTCCGCCCAGCTTATACCTTTTACAGAACATAGGTGCAATTAAATCATAATTGTCCTGACCAATTAATATTTTAGGTTTAACATTGCTGTCACATTATGGGGTTATTATTACTAGAAATGTTTTCACAATAGTTTACATTAGAGGTGAATAACTGTAAGGGCAAATTAAGTTCTTTAAGTTTACGAGCACGCAAGTCGATTTTTTTACCGTCACTGTTACTTATTTTACATTTAATTATCTGAGTCTCGCACAATAATTCGGAGTCCCATGCACCTGAAGCACGCATTGTGACCCTTTCCCCGTGCAGCCCAACCTTATCGGCAAGGTCGGCCGCGATGAGAGTCACTGTTGCGCCATCATCTAGAAGCGCATGCGTGGCCGGCACTATTTTAAGTACTACATTTGTCTTAGGTTTTATCACTGACACTTCTTGACACTGCGCGGCGCGGGTGCTGGCGTGTGAGACGAGCTCACTAGCGGCGGCGCTAGCGGAGTCGGGCGTCGCGGTATCGTTGGGTGCCGCGGGAGCGAAGCCAGAAGTAGCGCGCCGCGAAGGCGCGCTACTTCTGGCTTCGTCCAGTGCAGCATCCGGTAATAAGCCCCACCACAGGCCTCGATGTTGCAGTTTTCCGCTGTACACTCGTTCTTATCCGGGTGCCGAGCACAGAGACATTTGAAGCATAACTTGTTTGCTCGAACAAATCCCCATCTATCCTTTCTCATGGCTCGCTTGAATTGGCTGCAGTCTGGCAACGCATGCTTGTTCCTTTTGCAAAACTTGCACTTGCCGGCAGTGTCGGGGTCACTGTTCTCAACAGATGTTTGCACGGAATGATGATCATTAAGTTTTTTCTGGTGTTGTTTATTATTGTTAAATTCATTCTGGTATTGTATGTGGCTAACTCCCGACTCTGCAACCTTTTGCGCTTCTCCATATAGGAATTTAGACAGTAGTTTAGGCGTTTCAGTGTGAACTCGGTTTTCGTGTAGGTATTCTACCCATTTGTTAACGAGTCCTGTAGGCAATTTGGATATGACGATTGTTAACAACTCTGGACTTTTTAAGTAATCTATTTGTTTCAATGTAGTTACGGCGGTGACGTAATTTTTTATTTTTATGGCGAATTTCACAATGTTGGCGTGGTATGAGTGTGGTAGTGGTGATAAATTTTTCAGTTGTGATATAACTTGTCGCATGACGTTTTCTGGTCTGCCGAACCTCAGTTCGAGCGTTTCTATGATATCGTGGGGAGAGCTCGCTCCCATCAGCAATGCAGCGGTTGCATCTTTTGCGTCGCCGCGCAAATACTTCCGTAGACGCCACACATTTTCAGTATCACTGTACTTACATACCCGTGACGATTCATAAAACGCTTCCCGAAATTGTATCCATTCCAACGGATCCCCAAAGTACAAAGGCAGATCCTTTGATGTGGCCAGCCTAGACAACAGCACCTTATTGCCCGTGTTAGAATTAGATGAGTCAACAGCCTTCTTAATCGCGTTGGTCAGCTCTTCGATGGCGCGATGAGTACTTGTCGCGGTAGTAGGTGGGATAGCCATCTCGTTGCCGTCAATGTTGCGGTGGTGGCACTCACCGCCCCCGACAGTCGCTTTGTTGCGATCGTGCGACGTGCCGGGTTCAGCAACAGACTTTTCCAACCAATTCTCCACTTTACTTTTGTAGGAAGCTGATGAAGATTGATTTGAGCAGCGCGATTTCGATTCCAACTCGGCTAAGTCCATGGCCAATTTCTTGTCGACCAATCTTTTTTCAATACGAGCCTTTGTTTCAATTTTTTCATTTCGATTTTGGCTTTGACTTGCGCGGCTTCGTATTCCAGTTGCTGCCGCCGTATTGCTGACGACGGCGCGCGTGAGTTGCGAGAACTTTTGCACTCGCTGCCATCTTGTCGCTTCAAGCTCGAGTTAGCACGTGGGCGTACACTTATATCTGAATGCACTTTCCTGGCTTCTTTTACTGCATCCGTATTGCCGTGCAGCAGATCTGATTTGTCTTCAAGTTTATTTTCTTCTTCGTTAGTCAGTAGCTCCTTTTTTTTTTGTGCACCTGTTTTCACCACACGCGGCGTATGGAGCAACGACATCCCTGCTACACAGGTTTTGCTTCTCACTACCGATTAACAATGCGGCTCGATGGACCAACTTTGTAGTCGCTAGGTAGTGGTTGGTGAGAAATAAGAACAAAACAAGAACTTTTTGGAAAAATAAGACCACCAGAACGGAATGCGCGGGCGCGCTTTTTTAACGCGTACTTAGAGTGTTCGCGAGATTTTTTGACACTGATCCTCTGCTATTGCAATGGCGGCCGCAGCGGTAGGCGGGGTCAAGGAGTCGCGCATTATCCAATGAGAGGGCCCGTGTGCAGCCCGTTCTTGATGGCCTTCTATTTAATTATTAAAATAAAATACAAATGTAATATAAAACATACTTTTTACCCATTACTTAAAATATAACTAATATTTAAAAGACGGGCGGACCGCGACACCATCGTCAACACCGTACAGAACATACAAACCCATAAAAATAAAATGCCTATTATTATTTCGATATTATTAATAAATATCGGTTGCACACCTCTAGTCCAGAGGCGAACAAATTTTATAAAACCGTGCCAGCTACGCCACTGTCATCATATTATTTTGACAAAAAAGGACGTCATGATGGAACATAGTGCTATGATGGTAGAGACTTGATTTTATCGATTGTTGTTTTTAATTGTGGAATTAAATTATAAAGAACGCCGAAACTGTAACACATATCATTATCATTTCTGTCATAAAGGACACAGGTGCGATGAAATAAAACTCTTGTATTATAATATTTCCGGTATAGTATTTTTTTATTAAAAAGATACTATGTGTTAAAAAATAAATAGTTTTGTGCTTTATCGATATAATTCCGAACTCACTACTATTTTGTAGGTATTAAAGGATGAATTCGCAGCTTGGCGCTGAGGGCACGTTTTTGCTTTTTTGACGTGGCGGTCAAAAGGTTAATGAATTGATCGGGCATCAGGAGAGGAAGCCAAAATATTTTGCAAAAGAATCATTTCTTCTCCATAATCAACTTTCTTCTCCATCTTTTCTCAGTTCATAGCTAGACGTAGGACACCTAGTACATGGTTTACTTACTGATATATTTCTAAACTCTCGGCCGAACTAGAACTGGAATCATTGTCGGAGTTATGAGCAGGCTGATATACTTTTACCAAACAGTTTATCAGACGTTGACAGCTGATTTCAGCGCGGCTTTTGGATAGAACCTGTGAAAATAAATATTTGGTTTTCGGTTTAAAACGACATACAATTTTTGTGGTTGGCCGAAAAAAAAAAACGATAGGTCTCAATAATAATGCTTTTATTAGCTTTTAAAACCTCATTTCAGAACTAGTATCTACATAATATCTCTAACCCCTTCGTTATACCTAATATCCAATTGTTTTTTCAGAGCCCACGTATGAATAATGAAAATTTTATAAGTTAGAATGGATTTTGCTCACTGATCATAAAGTCATAGATTTATCGTCGAATATGTTTGTAGTGTCTACCTATTGTTCGTATTACTTATCTATGCCATCAGTTAGAGAGGTATTCAATGTCGGCATAAATTTACTTTAAGGGTAATCGTGTTTTCTAAACAATAGTATCGATTGATATCCAGGAAGGGTTGGTAAATTAGGAAGTAACTGCGCAGAACTTCCGATGGTACTGTGGCGGCATCTACAGCGCCACATACGAATTACGCATCACACTGACGTCACGCAAAATCCTGCATCGCGCAAGCAGAGTTTACCACGCAACTAGCATATATACAACATCCCGACATCAACCGTCGGGCAGTTGCCCACCAGACACGACACCCGTCTGGTCGGAGGATCCTCCCTTTTCTATGGAGGATGAGTGAACTTTACACCCTGTTCCTCATGCCTCTATACTGGTGACCCCGAATATGAACGTCAGCGCAGCCTTCGTGCAACTACATCAGCGTGACGTCATCATCAACACTTCCTCAAGCTCTAGAGCGGCGAGTCACACAGCCAGCCAGCACCCACGGCTTCAACGGGTATCCTGACCACCAGCATGCAGCAACCGCGCATACCTGGTCATCACCCTAAGCCTCATCAGCAACCTTGGCACAGCACACTGCACTTTCGGCCGGTCAACAAGCAGAGCTCTTCAACGCTCTCCTGGTCGACGCCAGCAGTCAGCCCTCAACCCGGCGCTGTACCACGTCCGACTCACTGGAGCATAACGCAGCGCCACCCCGACTCACTGGGGCATCACCGCAGACAGTTCCGACCCACCGCGAACTATGCGACAACCGGTTCCGACCCACTGGAACCCCACCTGGCACTGGCAAGCATCGCAAGATACACGTCTCAGCCCACTATCGACCTCCGGTCTCCGGAGGGGAGTGATGTGGCGGCATCTATAGCGCCACATACGAACTACGCATCACACTGACGTCACGCAAAATCCTGCATCGCGCAAGCAGAGTTTACCGCGCAACTAGCACATATACAGCATCCCGACATCAACCGTCGGGCAGTTGCCCACCAGACACGACACCCGTCTGGTCGGAGGATCCTCCCTTTTCTATGGAGGATGAGTGAACTTTACACCCTGTTCCTCATGCCTCTATAGTACCTAAGTTCAAGTTTATAAAAATGTATATGCATCCCAGACAGGCCAGCCATGACAATGATATCAGTAGAATCAATTCAAAGATTCCTGGTACCTTTGGTGTTGATTAGGTATAATATAATAAATTCGTTTATTTCAGGTAAATAACACCCATTGCCAAACATAAAATATAAAATAATAGACAACCATTAAATAAAACCAAATAAGATCAAAATCAAATAGAATAAATTCAAATGAAGTCGAATAAAATCAAATAAAGTCAAAAACAAAATCAAATCAAAAATAAAATTGAATTAAATGCAATCAAAATAAATAGAATCAATTCAAATGAAGTCGAATAAAATCAAAGTCAAAAACAAAATCAAATCAAAAATAAAATTGAATTAAATGAAATCAAAATAAATGGAATAAAATCAAATCAAATTAAAATAAATACTTCATCAAAAAACAATAAATTTAATACCTTCCCTCCGACACTGGTACGAGTACAGCAACATGTCTGCTGGAACAATGCCGGATGAAGTGGCAGTCTAGCCTCCCCGCAATCATCGCTAATACATACGATGTTGGAACTAACCCGCGTGAAAGCAGTCGGTGCGCGCCTCTGCGAACATACCCGAGGCGCTGCAGTATCGGGGTAGCCCCATCACCGCCCTGAACGCGTTAATGTACTGGACGCGGATGGCGCTGTAACTTCTATTAGTGTGTGTGTGCCCACAGACTGCATGAGTACAGCGATGTACAGTATGCTCTAAAGAGCGTAGCTTTAACCTCATTAGAGCACCGCGCAAATCTGCGGGCGATCATGTTCGCTCTAACAGACAACGCCCTCCGCCCCCGTTCCATGTCCCCGTGCCCCAAGTATGTAAACTGGTCAACTCTTTCCAGAGGAACCCCATTGAGTCTAACCGGAGGTATACTTCCCGGAGATTTCGCACTGGCGTTCTCGAAGATCATACACTGGCTGCTTTTCTTTACATTATACAATAAACCGTGACCACAAGCATATACCTCCCATACCTGTAACAGCTTAGCATAACTTAGACGGCACTTGTGTCATAAGATTATTGACACAAGTGCCGTCAATGTGACAGACGACATGCTGGCTGCTGAGCGTCACGATCAGCCCGTTAATGTACAAATTAAACAGGGTAGATGTTAAGCCACCCTGCCTGACTCCGCATTCGAGCTGATACGCATCTGACATTACCCCAGCCCACCTTAACACTATTAGACTGGTGGCGCATACCAGTACTGGAACATGCAGATGAGTTCCGGCGGCAAATCTATGCTTCTCAGCTTGTTCCATAGCAGGTCATATACTACAAGGTCGAAAGCCTTGGACAAATCAAGGAAGCACGCATACACAGGTGTTTTACGGTCCGTGTAGTATCTGACAGTATGCTTAAGAAACAGTATAGCACTTTCAGTGGACAGCCGGGGACGAAACCCGAACTGATTATCGTGCAGTGTTATCGATCTATTTAACTGTGCTTTTAGCAAACCGTCAAATACTTTAGCAGTTACAATGACAAGAGAAATAGGCCTGTAGTTACTCATATTAGTAAGGTCACCAGTTTTATTCTTTACTACAGGCACTACCACTGTTTTCATAGTCGGCTGGCAGGTAGGAATGGCTCACGCACAGCGAGTAAAACATAGCCAAAACCCTAGCAGTTTTGGTCCGGCGTGCTGTAAGTGCTCAGTGCTGAGTCCATCGTGACCCGGGGACTTACCTCTCGATATAAGCCTTATGGCTTTAGTTATATCCTTCGCATGGAAGGTAGTCTCCGCCCCCCGGATGTTTACGTCAGCATTGAGCACCTCCGTCGCCGTACCCAATGTAGACTTCACCGAAAAATGGCTCTTAAAAAGATTCGCAATCTCCTTCGGGTCATTCACACCATCGATGCTCACAGAAAGGCCGGGGCGTAAGTTTTCTCTTTTGGTGCCCTTCCAGAAACCGCGGAAATCAATCGGATTGCAATGTTTCACAGCTGGAGCGTCCATTCCTATTCGGTCCTGGTGACTTTGGCACCATTTTAATCGAGACTTGAACACTCTTCTGCTATCGCACATTTACTGGTATAATAATCCTGACTCAGGCTTACCACATAACACCCAATAGAGGAAATTAGATTTGGCCACCCTATTACTTACCTGCCTACAGCTCGCACAATGAAAGATGAGCAGAAAAAACAAAAACAAAAAGTGTTGGTACTTACTTGAACAATCTTCGTCAGCGTGAGATTTTTAGTTTCGCTGATGACGTTCGGGTAAGAATTGCTTCCGATATTAAATTTTGCTGCAAATTTCTTATAACTTAATCCGATCAAATCGTTGTATATTCCCACCAAACTAGAAAAATATAATTCCTAAAGTAAAACAATAACAAAGAAAAATTAAAGAAGTTTTAAAAAGTACAGTAATCAAAAAAATCTTACCTCAAACATGATTCAATCATTTTCCTCGAATCTTCTCGATGCAGACAAGTATTCAATATTGTGGTTATAAGCCCATGTATAGTTTGTAACATCACAAATCGTATGCTACACAATTTATCAAAAATATGATCATATTTACTCAAAAGAAGCCCATTATCCTTTTTCAATCGAGCCAACTTAGGATTTAATTTGTAAAATGATTTCACAAATTTCGTTAAATATTCTATTATTTGATCTAATACCTGAAATTCATAAATACAATTAAACAATACAACGTAGTAACGCGATGTATTATTATTAGCTCTTACAACGCTATCGATTAACGATTATTACTGGAGCTGAATGAATCAGCTGACGTTGTTTTGCTTTTTAACTGGTTAAGTACTTTTCTTTCATATCTTTCCCTTAATTCTTTCACTCCTTAATTTTAAAAGCTGGATAAGTAGCTATCTATTTTTTTTTACAAATGCACGTTTACTTAAATATGATTAAAAAAACAGGTACTTAAAGCTAAATAAACAAAAGATGCTCCTTAGCCTACTCACCTGTATATTCACTAATTCCATAATATAATTCCGATTGGACAACGAATGCGAATTTGTCTTCCCAAGTGCACCCTTCCATTTATTGTCAGAGTCTAATATCACTTTAGTAACTGCAAAACAAACCATTTCCATCTCTCGACAGTGAGAGAACAGCTCCTCCTCGTCCGGACTTTCCTCACTTATCCATTTCTTACTGGTCACTTTAGTTGATAACATTGTTAAAAAAATATTTTATAGCGAAAATAAAATAAAAAAGTTCTATGTGGCCCGTACTAGCTAGAGGGTATCATGGTAACGACTGAATCACTGCATAGTATTGCGTACAAAATCAATGTATAGCGACGTCGGTGCCAGCCACCCGAGGTGATTTCGGCGAAGCGTCTAAACCCTTGCTGGACAACTTGCGAACTGCGATCGTTAAACTTTTTATTAGTGATCAACCTTGAATTTATGACTAGGGAAATTATTGAAGACTTTCCTGTGTAAAGTTGTTAAAAGATTTCTATTTACTGAACAAATTAGCTATTTAAATTGGTTGTAAGGACAGGGATGTACCGAGAATATGGAATTTATTTAAGAACATGGTAAAATCTGTTATTTTCACAGTTGCGCTACCACGTGCATGGGTTGCACTTAGATAAACGAATACAGTCCATTTGAACTTTGCCGAACATCTACTCAGCCTCACCTAGGAACATCAGGAACTTGTTGAGGTTAACATCAGGTGAAATAATAGTCAAATGCATGCCTATAGGACATAATCAATAGTTTAAAGTTCGGCTTCAAAGGACAATGCGCACAAAAGCAGATCAGTATTCATAGTCAGCCTAAACATAATCAGCCTATAATGTTCCCACTGCTGGGACACAGGCATCCTCTCTGTGAGAGAAAGTGGGCCGTGCACCACGCCCAGTGCGGGTTGATAGATGTCACATGTCTTCGAACTTTTGGTTCTCAGACATGGCCGTTTCCACAATGTTTTCCTTCACCATTTTTAGAGCAGTGGTGATTAAATAATTTACACAAAGTAAAGCGCCTGCCTGGGTTCGAACCTATGACTTACGACGCGCGACGTCGCGGCCATTACCACTGGGCCACCACTGCTCCGCACATAGTCAGCTATAGCACATCTTAAATCGATGTTTCCTGGCAAAACAGGCTTTCATATAACGAGCCAAGGTAAGTTCAGAAGGGAACGAAATGCGTCCTTGGTAAACAACGGAAGTTTTGGAACTAGCCTACCGTTGGCTATCTTTATTGCGGGTAGTATCGCCGTATAAAAAGGGTAATTTTACTCCTTTGCAATTTTTGCCTCGCATGATCATAAGTCGTTTGCGTTCCATATAGAACCTGCGGATGTATGTTTGACTCATTATTTCATCGTGAATGTCATATCGAATATTTTATTCCATTTTGATCGCATCGTTCATAGGAATAAAGAACTGAGTTGAGCCACCATGGGATTTGATCTGAAATAGTTTAAAAAAGCACTGTACGGTATGCAGAGCGACATAAAAGTGGAAGGAGGGATTTATAAACAAAACACATTGGATATGTACAGTTGATAAGTATTTTTAATCATTTGCGAAACAATATAAACAAACATCATTATTATTATTAACAAAATATTCAGGTAATTGTTCGAACGATATTGCGTATTGCGACATCATAGGAAGAGAATATCACAGTAACATAATTTATAGATAGCCCTGTACGGTTTAAAGGATATTTTATTACTACGTTAGTACATGAATGTATGTATGATAAAATACTTTAGCTTTTTATTGACGCGGCAAGACATAATTTTTTTATATCTTCAGTAAATGGTTATTTTCTTTTCGTTTTGAAACATTTGGGTAAGTACAGTTGGCATAATTATTATTACTCTTGTCAGACATGCAAAGGTTATTTTATGTTAATTTCTTCATTTGTTTGACTAACTTTGCCTGACGGAAGGTACCTAAATCATATTCGCGACAAAGCGCGCTTTCGTTCTTGAGAACACAAACATTTACGTTGTTAAAAATAGTGTCAAAGAAGCATTCAGAACATTATTAGTCAATTCAACAACACAACACGAGGGTTACATTTAGAATTAATTTGTCGGTAGTACAAATTATGTCTATGGCAAAATCAGCTAAAATGTGGCCTTTAGTGAAAAGTCCGCACAAATAGTGTCACAGTAATAAATCATAGGCGGTGCGTGCACGTTCGCCTTTAGGGTGTCACTATCGCCACCCAGTTGAAATATGGTGGCACTTTTCTTGCTACATGGATGGCTTCTTATCACGTAACTTGTAAGGTATTATCGTTCACCTATTTTTGAGATGCGTGCGTAGTAATATAGAAGATTCCGGTATATACTATATAGTCTGCTTCATAAAAAAGAAAAGACAATGGGCAACAGTGGTCCAAATGTCCACCACTAACACATCTATTAGAAAAAAAAGGCCGTGCGTGTCGGACCTCATGTTCTCGGTCAATTCTTACAGTCAATTCTCCTACTGCAAATTTAACTTGGTCGACTATTACTCGTTAACTTGTAAAGCCTATTTAGCTGTGATAGTTTTCCTTTTAATTTAATTATGTGTACTACTGCCATGAATTTTTTCACATCTCCATAATTAACCATTTAGCTGGCAAGTGTGTCCCACCCCCCGGTGGGAAAGTCTTTACAAAGTCTTTGACCAGTGCGTGTTGCCAGTGATGACAGCGCTGAAACGTGGCCGCCCACAATGGGCCTTATAAGAAGGCTAAAAGTCACCCAAAGGGCAATGAAGAGGCCTATGCTTGAAGTTTCCCTACGTGATCGAATCAGAAATAAAGAGATCCCCAGGCGAACCAAAGTAACCGACATAGCCCGAAGATTTGCTAAACTTAAGTGGCAGTGGGCAGGGCCCGTTGCTCGCAGAACAGCTGGCCAATAGGGCCTAAAGGTTCTGGAGTGACGACCGCGTAGCGGAATACGTAGCGTTGGCGTTGGAAGGCCTCCCACAAGGTCAACCGATGACCTTGTGAAGGCCGCAGGAATCCGCTGGATGAAGCACAGAGCCGGTCGAAGTGGCGGTGCTAAGGGGAGGCCTGTCCAGCAGTGGACGTCTTTCGGCTGAAATTATGATGATGATGAATAGTAAACCGCTCCGGGTGCCAACTCATGGTCGTGACATGTATGTCGTCGTGAAAGTTCATTTCTAACATGTCTGACAAGATAGTGACCGAATAGCTAAATGGAAGTAGATACTACTATTATTTGAATTAATAATTAAAACTAATACATCGATACCCAATTTTGTTGGAAGTATTCACTTGCTTTAACAGCATATTCTAGAAAACAGTAAAAAAGAATTAAGAAGTCCCAGGATTTCTATAACCGACGATTTTTCTCTTGCATTACGAATAGGGACTTACGATACGTACATTTTAAAAGCTCGTAAGCTATATTTTCTTTTGCGCAAGGTTATAAAGAGTTTGTGTTCTTATACCTCAGGCTCATTGAAGTCTGGCAAGACTTTAAGACAGTTGCTCTTAGATCACGAAGGTGAACTCACACTTGATACTGAAATAATGCATCGATCTTAAAGTTAACATTAGGCCCACTTGCACCACAAATGACTAAATACGTGTAGCGCTAAACTCATTTAGTGATTTGTAGTGCAAGCCGTACGGGGTCAAAACATACTTCTATTTCAGTCAATCGTTTGAAGATGACAGAGACAGAACGATGTTTTAAAAACGTTTAGCGCTAACCGCATTTAGTGATTTGTGGTGTAACTGGGCCTTAGCCCACGTAAGCATGGCCCCTTTTTTATTTTCAACTCTCGTCGTTGAGTTGAGCGTTGAGAATCCAACAGCGTGCATCCCTTGCGCGTTAGAAAAGGATTGTTGGATTTTCAACTCTCTGCGCTAAGCCATTGAAAATGCAGTGCGCCGTAAAAAAACGTCGCATTATAAAAGCGCTCGTGTGTGGGCTTACTGAAGACCGTATACGACTTTTAAATAATGGAACACGACTTTTTATTAATATTCCTTAGATAGGAAGGCAACACCTTCCTATTTTTCAGAATTTTTCTTAAATTCTCTATTTAATTAACTAAGTACTAAGAAATACTCTACCGGGTCAAAGCCACGAATAAAGTCGATCATATTGTTTCGATGACAAAAAAAATGCTTTATTCAAACTTTAGGAAGATAGAAAGATCCTTTTTACTTACTTCTCATACTATACTTGTTCTCGCAAACGTAAGGGCTAGGTTAGGGCAAGTTTAACAATAATCTTAAACTAACTTCTTGTATTGTCAATGAGACAATTCGTCCGTATATAAACGTGTGCCAAGCGAACACGTTAACATTGTTAAGTATACTCTTATGCCCGTCAGTTAACAATATAATTATATTCTACGAATTTACCTAAGCACATGATTTGCAAAATAAATATTAATTCGTACGCCTAAGAGTGACTTTAGAATATGTTTGCTTCTAAAAATAATGGCAAAATATTTATTAAAACTTCGTTAGTATAGTAGAAATGTGACGAGAACCAACAATACTAGACACTACCCAGCAAGATTGCTTATTTTGATATGACTAACGATTATCACCATTACCTGCCTGCATTAGGTTTAATACTAAAGCCATTTCATTAAATAAGATATTAATTCATTCACAGGTACCTCCTATAAAAATACTTTTAAATTTTATCACTTCCAATATAATATGTTGCAAAATATTTTACTAACCAAATAATTCATTGATACATTCTGTATTGTCTATGTAAATTCTTATTCTATTACACCAAAAAAAAATAAAAAGGAGCATGAACAAAACAATGCTATTTAGTAATACAAAAACTTGGATGTGGGGGTAATTTAACGACACAAAACTTAATAAGGCCAGTTGAAATATAGCAACAAATAAAACTGTAAACATCAATGAATTAGCCTACATAGAAATAACTATAAAAAATAATGTACACAATGTAATATCTTTTTCTAATTTAACCTAAACACGGAACGTGTAGCTTAGCCCTATTATCAAACTTAACAATGTTTAATATTGCTTCATTGTAATATTTAGAAGCCCGATAGTTACAGAAGATATCATCTAACGAGTGAACACACGTTTCAGCACTTACCAAGCTATATAAACATCAATCTGGCATGTCTATACTCGTAATAGGCACTACTGGTTTCATGAATTCGTTTTTCTTTGAATTTTTCTGTGACTTTTTGTTTTCTTTGACTTTCTTCTGCGTTTCATCGTCTCGGTAAGGTTCGGGCGGGTCGCTCGGTACGACGTTGGCTCCTCGGTTGACGTTGTTGTTGTACGCAATGTTCGCGTACTCTTGTAACAGTGGGAATACTGATAGAAGGAACTGACAGAAGTCTTTCCTGATCCCGAACCACCCTGGAAATAATTAAATTTTACTATGCAATAATTCTCTTAGAACGAACAGCTGTGCTGCTGGAGAGTTTGTTGCGCCACTTCTTCCCAGCTAAAGCACTAGGAAAGTGGTTAAGGACGCGTTTGGGGGACTGTCTTATGTATTTTGAGGTTCAAAAAGTGCTGGGGGCCAACCATCACCTCTTAAAGCAGTATTAGTTTAATATTACTTCAGCGTGAAAAAGAGATGGAGCTATAAGTCCTATATAGCTCCATCATTTTCCCACTGTTCACAGTCTAGTTTAAATAAATGACTTTTGATTTTGATTAAATAATTTCAATTCTGACTATATTAGAAAATACATTTAGAACTCCTGGGATCATGATAGCACGCGAGTCTAGAAAATTATGCCCAGTCTGGCTATGAAATTTATTGTCATTACAGATACGCAAGGTATTGGAAACTGAAATAATTAAATCAATAGCGAATTGATGTATCTGTCAAGGTTTGTAAATTTATAGTTCTTTAACCCATAAAGTGGTTTCTACGAGAACTTATGACTAACATTTATTTAAGTTTACGCGACAATACAAACTTTGTGTATACGAACATAAAATACTTAATACAACGTTGACCATATTCCCGCGAGCGGCCTTAATTTCGTTATAAATCCATGTTCGTGATTATTGTAGACTCCATGAGCATCCGTCCACTGTCAGTGTCACTAAGCGGAATTATTTAGTCATTCACTTAGGTCATTCATGAATCATGAGGCATCACCGCCATTATGATCTCTAAAGTATGTGAATAGTGTGGGTGAATAGTGGTACAGATGTTCTATGTCACGAAGTCCGTTTGGCTATGAATGTTGTCAAGCGTGCGCACATTGTTTTTGTGTGCGTAACCTCGAGAGCGCTCAGTGTCGATCGGGACACGGTCCGGATCAGTAGTGGTTTTTAGTTCGCGCCAAATTGTTTCACGGAGTAAGGTCAGCATGGCAACAAAACGAAGGAGAGTTGTCCATAGTGAGGTAATATTTATTTATACGTTTTCAATTAAAATTTTATACAAAGATACTTAATATAGCAATAGAAGTATTTATAAAATGAATGTTTTTTTGTGTTATAAAATGTTTATATTACTTAATTTTGATTACATTTTGTTTTAGGGTCGAAACATGATAGCTAGTGTTTATCATTTTCTGCGAGAAGAATATGAATTTACAAAATCATTAATGGAACTCAACTGTGATTTGTCTCATTTACGAGACATTACACGCCGTACAGCTGAAGCTACGGGTGTGAGCCAAAAAACAGTTCAAAGAATATTAAAAGAAGAGAAGGAATTGCCTCCACTTCTTCAAAATTCACTTCACCTATGAAGAAAAGGAGAAAGCGAGATAATAAAGTGGATATAGATAATTTTACAGCCGATGTGGTTCGCAGTACTGTACAAGATTTCCATATTGTCCATAAAGAAATTCCAACATTAGCTAAGTTAAGAACAGCATTGAATGAAAAAATCGGATTCGAAGGTTGTTTAGAAACTGTTCGCAAGTTACTGTTGAAATTAGGTTACAAGTGGCGCAAAACAGAGAACAACCGTAAAGTCTTGACGGAGCGTCATGATATACAAATGTGGCGTTTAAAATATTTAAAAAAAATAACAGAGTACCGCTCTCAACGTCGGCCCATTGTCTACACCGATGAGAGCTACGTCCTTTCGACACACGTGCTAAACAACACCTGGGCAAAAAAAAAGGAAAGAACTCCGTTTTAAAAAAAAAATAGCACAGGCACTCGCTTTATTTTAGTGCACGCAGGAACCAAGGATGGTTTTATTGAAAATGCTTCCTTGGTTTATAAGGCCAACTCAACAGCTGGTGATTATCATTCAAATATGAGCTATGATAACTATGTAAAATGGCTAAATGAAAAGTTGCTACCCAATTTACTTCCGCGCTCTGTCATTGTCTTAGACAATGCATCTTATCACAACACACGGGCTGAACGACTACCGACGCAATCTACAAAGAAAGCCGATATGCAGCAATGGCTCAGGGATAAGGGTATAGCATTTGATGAATCTCTTCTTAAATTGGACTTGTACGATACAATAAAGAAGTACAAAGCCCAACACGTAATCTACAAGATTGACGATTTTATAAAAAGCAAGGGTTTTGATGTCTTACGCCTTCCCCCTTATCACCCAGAATTAAATGCGATTGAAAATATTTGGGGGATCGTTAAAAATTATGTCGCATCTAAAAATATCGAGCAAAACATGACGAATACGGAAAGACTATAATCAATGTACAAGATGATTCTGACGACAGCAAAACGGAATCGGAAATCGAAAATTTATCGGATAGTGATTGAAAATACTGAATAGTCCTACTTGTTTCGTTTCCATTCTGTAACACCAATGCTTAATTAAATGCCTACATATTCTTAATATTTTTGTATTTATTGCAACCTAATCTAATTTATTTACAAAATGTATATACTTTTAAAACCAAAATTTTATTTAGATTATTAAATCTCGACTTGAATATATATCAGATTTTTTTGCTAACGTTACCTACTTTTACACACACAAGCGCGCTTGTCGGGATACGTCACTACTACAATCAAAGCCGAACGGACTTCGTGAAATAGAATATCTGTATCACTAGTGCTTCCGTTTAGTGATAACACTATTTACCCACAATGTTTTTGAAAATAGCGATTCTAAGCCTAAACACAAATTAATTTATCAATCTGGATGACGAGTGAGGTTCGCACGGGCCATTTTTACGCGACGATTTTTTATCGCGCACTGGATTTCCAACTCTCGGTGTTGAGCCGAGCATTGAAAATCCAACAGAGCGCATCCCTGTGCATCAAAAAATACACTATATATATTGGATTTTCAACTCTCGGAGCTATACAGTGCGCGATAAGAACCAAAATTTATTTGTTTATAACAAAAATATGGAAACAAAAATCGGATAAATTATTCTCGAGTTATGGCGGACAGAGAAACATTGCATTATAATAAGAAAAGAAGGATGATACTTACATTTATTGCCACCTTTAGAGCTAAACGACATGATGATGAGGGTGGCGTAGCTGACGAACAGTGGACTGACAACCACCGTGTAGGACAGCGGGAGTCCATCGTCCAGCTTGTTTGTTAATAGCACCTGCGAGACGTACAACATTCAGAGTAAGAACTTTCTTAGCGTATTTTAGATGTAAACTGGACCAAAATATTTCCATGCCAGGTAAACGGCGAACAGGCAAAAAAAAAAAACGAAAAGTACTTTTTTATAGAAAACTTACCTGCCTTACTACTTCTGAATAATATATTATAATAATGGATACTTATTAAGATTTTTTTATGCGATTCATAAATATTGCTATTAGAAGAATACTTATTTTAATTCATTATAAAGTCTAAGATAATTTATATATATATTTTGAATTTTATTAAAATCTATCTGTTATTTCCTCCATGTATCACGGATATATTTCTTTCATATGACGAACTGCTTTGGCATATTGCCAGTCTTCCAACTGTGCAATATCATCAAAATAAGGCAAGGAATTATATTTGTTACAGACTGCCTTACATGAGCCATTATATGAGTATTTATCACTATTACAAAATGCAAGCGATCGCGTCGTGTGCCTTTTATGTCATTGAATTAAGGTTTAAACTACAATGAACCCGATTTGAACTCGCGCTCGTGAATTGCGACGACAAACTCACAAATGAATTCCTTTGATTTTGAAGTATACTTATTGCTAATCCATTGCTTCATATGTTATAAAAAATTGGATGCTCACCGTAGTATATAACGCAATGAATGTTGTTGAACTGTCAAAATGAAACCCATTGCTACTGATAGTGTGCTTACGCTATTACCCCGCTGGTTACTGTTACCAACAACCTTACGTTCTGTTATAGTAGTTACACTATATAGTGAGTACATAGTTTTAATGACTATTTCCTATGAATAAAAGTGTCATGATACGAACCTGAAACACTAATATAGGTATGACTGTGAACGTGTAAGCTAGCGCCGAGTTAAAGCTAGTCCGCCGCTGTTGTACGTTGACCTCGGGCGTTCGGAGCAAAATCCCAGCGAATATAATGCTGTATAGGACCCCTGGGAATTGAAGGCATGCTTTTAATGATTAATGTATTAGAATAAATAATCCTTAAATAAATAATGAGTATTACAAAAAGGTGGTTTTATGATTCCCTATATACGAGTATCTTGAGCTGATGATAAGTCGTGCGACCCCTTGAACTAAAATATAATCTATGAATAATGGTAAAGTAATAGCATTTAGATTGTATTAATACCATCAGATCATTTTTATCATCTTATGTACTACTAATTAGTTTAGCTTTATAGATAAAATATTTTACTTTAGAAGTTAGTGCAAAGAAAAAATATTATACTACCTACCCCATGTGTCATTGAAATCTCTTTCTCTTTATGTGTGTCGTGTGCCTTGCAAAATACGTGCTTGGACGTGGAGTTGCGGACACCACCCCGTATCACCTACACTACATCCTATGTATACCTTTGATATTCATCATGACTTAAGACTTATCTCTTTTTATCATGTTTTAAGTTACTGTAGTTAGTTCTAGTGTCCGACCGAAGGTTCGGTTTCGGCCAGTTTCGGCCAAAAAGCGGTGGAACCTTCGGCCCGACCGAAACTTTAGTTTGTGAGCGGTCGGTTTTAAAAGAATAGGAACGCCTCACAGATATATAGACGGCATAGACTAATAGGGTTCCGTATTCAACCTTTTTGTACAAAATCAAAAAAAAATAAGTCCTTAATCTAATTGAATTGAAGTAATTTAGGTGCTTAGCACTTAAGCTGCTTTTAGTATCAGTGAGTAGGGATTTATTCGCGTTCCGGAAGATTGATACAAGCTTTATGGGCATTCGCTTTCCGGAAGATTGATACAAGCTTTATGGGCAAAAGCAGACGTATCTTAGCGACTTTGTTACAAACCTACGAAAAACGGATCTTAGAGAATAGTGTCCATTTAGCTAACCTTTAACTAGAAGAGGAGCCAAATATTCGGTTAAGGTTTCAGTTTCGGTTGAAAATCGTGTTTCGGTCGGACAATAGTTCTAATACTAAAGTACCCTAAAAAGAATATGAATAAAGCCGTACATACACTCACCTACAAGACTGAGGCACATCAATATCCACAGAGGCACAAACACGACCTCCCACGACCAGCTTATGAACTCGTCCAACTTGAGCGCCAGAAATATGAACTGGAGTATATTTACAGCACAAAATAGTTCCAACTGTAACAAAAAGTTTTCAGTAGAAATGTTGATTTATTTATTTTTACTTTCGAACTTGAAAAATTGAAATTGAGGGATGGCCGTTTTGCGTGGATGTGATGCATATTTTCTCCCGACTTGTTCTTATGTGTTTGTGTTCTTTCTTTGCGTTATGTTTACCGCAAATAAACGTATATTCTTTCTTTCTTTTTCAAAAGGGGTAACCCTATTATGTGAAGGGGCAACCCTATAATGTGTAGTAGCACACCCACATAATTTGGCTTTGCTAGTTACAGGCACCAGTCGGTCTGGCATTACGGCATTATCATCGACATTTTATGGTTACTATTAACCAAGGCAGTTGGCGTGGCTTGTGCATTTTCGGGAAATTTATTCAAGACAATTTTAAACATCATTATCAACATTGGATAAAAAATATTATCACTATTATCTAATTGATGTTTTGAATTCATAGTCCAATTTTCAATTAATTAATATAACTAATAATAACACAAATTAAAAAAAAAACAAATAACCCGGTCGGAAAAACAAGCATTCATCTCAACACATCTATAGAATTTTAGTATCGCAGGCGGGAACGATCAAAAGTTACACGATATTTCAGGTTATTCGTTTGTCCCCCGCCTGCAAGACCAAAATTCTTTAGATTATAATGCAGTAGGGCTTTTTGTTATTTTAAATAATTTATTTTATTTCAAGCTTTTAGTTTTATTAATATACATATTTATATATTTGAAAATTACTAGCTTTTATTTGATAAGTAGCAATATTGTGGCACTTTATTTAAAAAAAACCTTTCCCTCGTTTTTGTATTTACATGCAATATAAAAATATTATATAGCCTATGTCACTTCCACAATTAAGAAGAATCTAAGACACCTCATATGTTAAAATCCATCAAGGTATTTAGGCTACAGAGCGTGCCAAAGAAATAGACATACATACATACATACTCTCAAAAAACATTACCCTCCTTCTGGGGCGGTCGAGTAAAAATAAACATTGATTGGACTTTGATGCATGCACTATTTACCAACTAATATTGTTTGATAAGTAGGTCACGAGTTCAAATATTATTGCAAAATAACTATTTAATCTTTATATTCATTTAGCTTATCTATATTATACCTACTTATAATAAAAAAGTAACGAAGTCAAAACTGTACATGGAATATTTTTTTAAATAAGTAAGTAATTGCTAAGAGGTGTGGGAATGAATCTGATACCGAAAATATAGTTTTTAGAATTTTTGTCTGTTTTGTCTGGATGTATGTTCCGGATTGGCGCAAAAACGGCTGAATGGATTTAGATGAATTTGGGCACACAGATAGTTTATAACCTGGATTAACACATAGGATACTTTTAATCCGAGTAGTATGTTCCCGTGGGATATTTTCCGACATCCTCCCGAGCGAAACCGCAGGCGTAAGCTCGTCTATACATACAATAAAGGTGAACGGCAGATTTCGTACCGCTTACTTTTTTTGTTGTTTTGTTATAGAATTTGTACCACATATTAAGGCAACTAAGCCATTTATTTCCATGTAAGTGTAAATTTTTAGAAGTTCGGATTAATTAATATAAAAAAAAAGATTTTAATAACTACACGTAATTTAGTCGTAAAGTAAACGCAGTTATTTTGGTATTTAAGCTATACTCGCTACTTGCCTTCTTAGATGAAGTAATATTAAGAATTAATTAATTATAAATAAAATAAATGTACCTAAAAAAAACTATTAACTGTATTGTTTTATTTACCTACACTCAAAACCCCATCAGGACTTCATCATTATCAAACTGTTGCAGTCAGCTGATCGACATAGGTATCTCCTAATGCAATCCGCTGAGTAGGTACAATCCTCATCACAATTTACCTACTTGATAGTAAGTATAACACTACAAAAATAGCGACAAGCAATCTAGAACATATACTTTATTAACGAAACAATGTTTAAGTGCCTTTGTGTAACAATCTGTATTGGTACACTAGTACATAACCTGAAAAATTAAAACTGGTTATAACTTTTACGTCCCAAGTTCTAAAAATCCAAGAATTTAAAAAGAGCTTGTCTATCATATTAACTACAAATTAAAACAAAAAATATCCCAAAACACGAAATTTTACTAGCGGTACGAAATTCCCATACAAGCCTGCCGTTGCCTTTATAAACGACGCGTTTCTGTACATTGAAAATATTGTCAAAAAAATGTTGGGGTGTTAAAGGATAACCATCATATCTGATGGTTATCATAAAATGCCGCTTAAACACGTTAATTGAAAAAGTACCCCTAATTCTACTGTATTTAAAGAGGATGAACGGATATTGGGATATTGTAGAAGTGTCTGAAGATTGGAAGAGCAGTGGTGGCCCAGTGGTTCCATTCACTACCCATTTCTATAATTTTTGGATTTTTTTGTCTGTTTGGATGTGAGAGCATTACAGCATCACGTAAAAAGTACAAAACCAATTTGATTAACTTTTATACTCAAAATTTGTGTGTAAGTCGGAGTTATATTTAGTTTTTGTTTCATTGCAATCGCTTCAATATATCAAATATAATTAGACATAGGCCTCTCCCAGGCTGCGCCACAACACCCTGTCCTCCGCCTTCCGCATCCAGTCTGTCTCAGCCACCTTTTTAAGGTCGTCGGTACATCTAGCTGGGGGGCATCCCACATTACGCTTGCCGATACGCGGTCTCCACTCCAGGACTCGTCTGCTCCACCAGCCATCGGTCCTTCGACAAATATGGCCAGCCCACTGCCACTTCAGCTTGCTTACTCTGCAGGCTAGGTCGGTAACTCCGGTTCTCTTCCGGATAACTTCATTTCTGATCTTATCCTTCAAAGAAGCTCCGAGCATAACCCGCTCCATGGCGCGCTGAGCGACCTTGAACTTGAGGACCAGTCCGACTGTCGGTGCCCACGTTTCGGCACCGTATGTCATAACGGGCAGGACGCACTGGTTGAAGACCTTAGTCTTCAAACACTGCGGGATTGGCGACGAGAAGACTTGACGAAGTTTTCCAAACGCTGCCCAACCCAATCGGATCCTCCTGTCGGCTTCTTTCTCAAAGATGTATCTACCGAGCTGGATTACTTGTCCTAGGTAGACGTACTTCTTCACAACTACGAAAAGCGTCCATTCTATGTGGATTGAACTCGGCAAGACGTGCGAATTGTACATGACTTTCGTCTTGCCCAATTTATGCCAAGGCCAACCCGCCGAGAGGCTCCATTTAGGCTGTGCAGCATCTGGTCTAAATGTTCCAGCGTCTCCAATCTATTATACAGGGTGTTTGGTAGATGGGTGCAAAGCCTGAAGGGGGTGATATCTTAGACCATTTAGAACGTATTAAGCTAAACTTGTCTTAGACGAAGTCTGTTCCTTGTATTTTTTTTTGAAACTCTAAGGTTTTTAACAATAAAACCCTTTTTTTTTCAATTAATTGTTAATAGTGTCCAGTAAAAGCTGTTATGTTATTATTTTTATTTATGTAATGTGTGATTACTCAAACAAAATAAATCCCAAGCATCTGTGTCATCAGAGAAACATTCTACGCCATATTTAAGTTTAAGAAACTTTTAAAAATCAAGAAAATGTTTCGTTTACAGCATAATAAAAAATAAAAAAAATTGCCTCAGTCGTTCAAACCTTTTTAAAGACATGCTTGGTTATTGCCCTTTCTTTTGAGGTACTACTTACGCAGATATCTCATTAGCTCTTGGAATTAGGATGTGTACAAAGCAAATTGAGTATGAAAATTGTTATTTCGAACAGATCAATAAAACAACATTTTTGCTAAAATAATTTATTGTTCATGTTCAAAATGTTAACCGCGGTTTCTTATACAAGCGCGTCTTCTCACCTCTGTAGTGGTGATTTTTAATTTCATCTCCTGCTTCATGGCTTGAAAAGCCGTTTGGATTCTTTCTATTAATTCTGCTCTAGTTGAAATTTTAACGTGCGTGTAGACGAGCTCCTTGGCCCGTCCCCAAACAAAAAAATCCACAGGAGTTAAATTGGGTGATCGAGGTGGCCAAGGGATGGGCCCGTCTCTGCCAATCCAGCTATCTGGGAAACAATTATTTAAATGTTCTCTCACGTTTAGGGTCCAGTGTGCTGGACAACCAAATCTTGTTGAAAAATCATTGGTCTTCTCATTGCCAATATTGGTATATCAGTCTCGTCCAGAAGCTCTGGGAGATAGTTTTGGAGGAATTCCAGGTAATTTTCTCCATTTAAATTATCTGGCAGGAAGTGGGGACCAATCAACGTTCGGCCGATTACTCCTGCCCACACGTTAACTGAAAATTTCCTTTGGAACGACACTTGCTTCTTCCAGTGTGGATTGTTGTCCTTGTCGGTCCATCGATGAAGATTATGAAAATTAGTAATTCCTTCTTTAGAAAATTTCGATTCATCGGTCCACAAGATGGATTTTAAAAACCATGCGTCTTCAATGTCACTATTTAATAAAAAGCGACAGAACTGAATCCTTCGTGGGGGATCTTCATTTTCCAAACCTTGTAGACCCGTGCCGTGGAAAGGATAATTGTTTTCTCGGTGCATCGTATTCCACACCTTCCATACCGAAATGTTGAGGTTTCGAGCTACTACTCTGACGCTCGTAGTAGGATCTGCATCAAAAGCTGCAATAATGTCTTCCTCGACACTTGGGTGATGTCTTCCCGGGTTGAGTCCAGATTCCGCGTGATGGATTCCAACTTCAGAAAGCCGACGAAATGTGTTGTAAAACACTCTGACATTAGGTAATCTGCGATTCGGATATCTCTCTTGGTACATTCGTCGCGCCAAAGATCCATTACCGTCAGCTCTGCCATACATGAAGACGATATCCGCATATTCTTCATTCGAAAAAGTAGCCATAGTCGATTGATCACACAAACAAGTCCAAAATCAGTGAAGGAGCTCACAGCTAAGGCTTAACACCTTAAACACTTCCAAAATCAACACGTGAAGGAACGCATAACCCATGCGGTGAATTGTGTAAACACGAATTTGTAATTAAAACGTCTTGTTACAAGCGCAGTCGTTACTTGACTAACTGTGGGTCCGAAGATGTGACGAGTCCACCCGACTACTCGGGTACTAGTACTAGTGTAAATAAATAACGACTTTATATCGTCAGCAACTAAGCTGATATTTCTATTGAATAATAACAATTCACTAGACGCTACCCGAGAGTCGTAAAAGCAAGTTTGTTCCCAGAATTTGATTGGTGTGCGTGCACCATAATTCTAAGAATGAATTAGTTATCAGTTCTAACAAAATACAATAGTGCATTAGCAAAAATGTTGCATTATTTTGGTCTGTTTTAAAATTAAATATTCGACCTCAATTTGCTTTGTACATCCTAATTCCAAGAGTTGATGAGACATCTGCGTAAATACTACCTCAAAAGTAAGGGCAATAACCAAGCATGTTTTTAAAAAGGTTTGAACAACTGAGGCTATTTTTTTAATTTTTTTATTATGACGTAAACAAAACATTTTCTTGATTTTTAAAAGTTTCTTAAGTTTGAATATGGCGTAGAATGTTTCTCTGATGACCAGTGATAGGAATAGGTAGTGCCTATTTGCCTAAACTTCGAAGAACAGAGACAAGAAACGGAGACTTCCTTAGGACTAACTTTTTTTCCTAGACATCTGTCCCGAAATTTCGAGACAACACATAAATACATTTAAAAAAAATGTTATATGGAATAAGTAATTCGTCTATATTTACCTAAAGCTTGCGACTAGATATATCATAATAAATAACATACACAGTCGTTACAACCATAAAATTTTCTGATTTTTTTTTTGGAGAACATTTTGTAAATGACTTGTTGATCGTAATACACAATGAATCACAATGTTTGAATAAGAAGCCGTACACGTTTCGAAGTAAATATCTTCTTTCTAGCTCACTCTCGGCTACGTTTAATGAGATTTCTAAAGTTCAAGTGTAAAAAAGGCATTATATGTAACACATAATATGATTTAAAAGAGTGTCCATGGAGTTTCTTGCACGTTCTTCTCCATAGAGACCTACTCTTTAGAACGTGCAATTTCGCTTCACTTTTCTTGGACTGACCGACATTTGACTATTCAAAAGTGCCCGTAAATGGTCTATTTGAAATAAATGCTTTGATTTTGATTTTATCGGTATTTAAAATAAATAAATAATTCATTTATTTGCCAGAATGTAGGTATACAAAGTGGTATGATCTTAATATTAATGAGGTCCCTTTACATTCTACCGTTATACATGATGTGCAAATATTTAGTTACAAATGAAAATACAAATACCTTTTTTTCATTCATCTTAATGAAATATATTTCTAAAGTATATTTAAAAATGTGCATGATATTAAAATAATTGCATAATAATGGTATCACATTATCACATTTTACGGCAGCGCGTTTCGTTATCTATTCTTAGAAATTACAAAAGGTAACCGCCATGGTCGCATACCTGTGCGGCGCGGGGAGGGTCTACATACCCCCTCCCCCCCTACTCCTTACCGCCCCGCGTGCGCGCAGGTTACCTTCACTTCAATCCTGTACTTCGGTTTGTTAAGTGCGCATCTTCCTGTATTGTTTTTGTGAATATTGTTTTTCACCCTCGCTCGTTTTTTGGTTCATTGGATCTTCTTAATACGACTACTTTGGCTTGAATTTATGGATGCTGCAATAACATTGTTCCTGTCTGTCTACATCAAATAATACGGTAAGTCAACATTTATTACTTTTTAATGTTTTGGCTAAAGTTATTTATTTTATTTCTTGTAGGGAAACAAACAGTAAGTTAGATATAAAGAAGAACATTAATGTATATATTATTTTATCTTAAACTAGCAATTTGACAGTCTAGATTGATATGCAATTGTATGAACTTGATAGTTTTTAGTGGAGTTTTTAAGATAATTATTGTGTATGAAACGTAGTTAAAGAAAAAAAACATACGCATTTAACTTTTGGTTCAAATATAAAAGTGAACTTCAATACTACCAAGCATAGTAATGTTATATCTTTGGTGTCATAAAGAATTGCTAAGGTGGACGAATTCTATCAAAATATATTATTTTTCTGGCCGGTTCTTTTAATATTTGAACCAAAAAGGAATATGTCTTTTGCGCATTGACTAAAATGCGAAAAAAAAATTTCAATAACAATGATGTTACGCGTGTTCATATTATCTAACCGTTTTTCTTTATCAGAGCGTAAAATTAAAGAATAAAATCTTTAAATCGATACAATCGATGCACTTAGCTGGAATGCGCGCACCTCTCCCGCTTTCCTTTCCACCTCCCTATATCTATAAAGGTTCGTTATTCCTTTTGAGGCATGGAAAACTTAAAATTTTATTTTATTGTACTTGCCATCGTACATCTTTTTGGAGACCAGTAAGATTGGAGATGGCGAACAAGCCTAAGAAAGCAACAGTACAAAGTTGGATTGGACTTCATCCTGAATTATATTCAAAATCAGCATTTTCAGTGGCATTGAGTAATGGACATCCATACAAACTATCACATTTATAGACAAACTTTAGATAAATATAGACGAATTACTTATTCCAAATAACACATTTTTTTAAATGTATTTAAGTGTTGTCTCGAAATTTCGAGACAGATGTGCCGGAAATAATTTAGTCCTAAGGAAGTCTCCGTTTCTTGTCTCTGTTCTTCGAAGTTTAGGCTAATAGGCACTACCTATTCCTATCACTGTTTATAAGAGACTGTGACCTCAGATTTTTTTTCGTTTTTTTTGACAGAGTAGTCTGATACGAAACGCCAACCACATCTAATCAAAAAAAATATGATTGACGTTTTTGTACAAACCTACTTACCGAAATAAAATCATTTACTAAGGATCAGGAAATTAATTAAATCCTTTACATATAAGGAATAATTTATACAAACCTCATAGCTCCGATCATGTTTTACAGACCATATACAGATGGCAATGGAAACTATGCTTATGAAGATAAGTGGTATAAAGACCAGTATCCACACATGGCGGCCGGTGGTCAACTGGTCGCAGACAAGCAACTCAAACATTAGCAGAATTAAGTGAATGGCAAGACTTATCAGCATAGCTTTGTAATGGATGTATGCTTCACCCTCCAACCTGAAATAAGATGTTTATAAAGATCACATGGGCTGATTTTTCAATAGTCAGATGACTTTTATCTGAGGAGTAAAATACGTATTGCAGTTTGACAACTTTTGTATCCTAACTAACATTATAAATGTGAAAGTTAGTTTATTTGTTTGTTATGCTTTCACGCTAAACAGATGAACGGATTTGGATGACATTTGGCACATGGGTAGACCATGACCATGATATGATGTAGGATACTTTTTATCCTGATATTCCCAAGGGATCGAGACTAATGCGGGTGAAACCGCTGGGTGCAGCTAATAGAAAATACGTCAATCTGTTATATTTATTCTTCAGATAAAATTTATCTGACTTTAGAAATATGAGTCCTAAAGATTAAATGGGAATTTGCAATCATTTGTGTGGACTACAGAAAGTTACATTGAACCCATTCTATTGAAATATTTTGTGATATTTTTTTACTTAGGATCTCCAACAAAGGATACACCTATAAAATATAAATCACAATGATAAAAAGGATATTCAATGTGTGCTCCTTCAATTACCGGAGACCACAGCATGTACATAAAACTAGGTTTAAACAGGATGAAAATAGAGAAAATTAATGACTCTTCTGATGTTGCTTTTACTGTTCCAAATAAACACAGTCTATCTTAAATCCTTTTAATTACCAAAATATTATTTATGCAGTGACATTGAATAACTAACAGCTTGTATGTATATATTCATACCACACTAATAATAACAAAAATATATTCAAGATTCAAGGTAAACAATCTTATACCTGGAAGGACCTTTCTTTTTTTATGTTCACTGTTTTTATTTTTGTACATGTTATTAGGTTACTAAAACTGGATTTAAGTCAAGCCTTTGATTAGTGTGGAAGCACTTACCTGAAATGAGGGTACTGCCACCAAACATATGTGCCAACTGTGGCACCAAAAACTACAAGAAATTTCCACACCCATATTGGCGTAAACACGGCCCAGTACGACCATGATATAGAGTTATCTAACTTTAAAGCTAATAATGCAGTGAATATCAGCAAACAGCTTTGAACCACGAATTTGCTGTGAAAAACAAAAACAATTTAAAACAACTTTACGAATCATCTACCAGTCATTTCAATACCACACAAATTAATCACATTACCTAGGATTAAAATCCTGAAATAAAGTTTGTAAATTCATTTCCATACACATTCGTAATGTATAATGTTTTTAACATCTCACTCATACAAATCAAGTCTTGATGACTGAATAATTAGATTTATTCGATATTATTCTCACAAATCACAACACAAGAGATTTCCATTTATCAGCTGCAGGTAGAAACCACAGACTACAAAATGTTATTGCAATTATCAATTATGTCAAAATGTGTTTGTTACTGACATAATATACTGATGTCGATAGAAATTCTTAATTTTGCTCATTGCTCTAAAGCGTATTATGATACCGCATTGCTCTCCCCCACTTTAGCATTTATACCGGCGCCGGCGCGGGCGTAGACAGTGATAAAACTAGCTCGATGGATAAAACCATGATAAGACAACAGTAAAATAAAGCAATGAATAAATGTTTCTTCGTTATCAACTGGCCAAAGATATGTGGATGGATTTTTATAAAATCACGTAATCGAATGGTCATAATTATTGTAATGGTCACAGTGAACAGTCATAACCATTTTATTACACAAAGTGACAGCCCACGTCAGATTACTCCAGTGGATTAATAATTCGACTTTACTTTTTGAAGCTTTTTTTTTGGTTGGGAAATCATCAAATAAGGAGGGTGTGTCAGACTTTTACTTACTAAAACCCACCCGTATTCCTTCCGTTGCCTGTGTTGCCAGGGGCCTCGGTAACCCTTTAGTACCTTCCCGCGAACATTTTGAAGCTTGGATGCAAAGTGCGAACCACTGGTTTTTTTTTATGTATGGCATCTCATAGTTGACCTTGAGAGGTCGTGACTACTTAACCGGACATCCTGTGGCTGCCTTAAGCGGACTCACAAGCCAGGGGCGAATTTCTTACGTTACTAAGCGACTGCACGCTAAGGGCACCCCCTGTGCGGTACGAACCTCGGCTTAGGGCGTCGCTGGGGGGAGGACAGCAAGGTGGGACAGGCTGGATCAGAACTGGATAATTATTATTATTCGGGGAATTTAAAGCTACGGGCTCAGCTACGGCGCGGGCTGGCATTTCGTCGAGCAAGGGTCGGGGGGACAATTACGTCGGGGTCTTCACGAGGGACCTTGGCGGCGAGGTCGGAAGGTCAGTCTGTGTGTTTTGTGCACTGTACTCGTGGCCCTACTGCTTTCCTGGAGGAGGGTAATGGGCTCATCGGGGTCGGTGAGCGTATGCCTTGGACGGCGAATAGAGCTAATAGAGGAGGGCCTATAACTGGCGGCCTTAACAACCAGAGGGTTGGGCGATCCCGTTGCCTTTCGGAGAAAACGGTTTTGGAGGCACTGCATCCTGTGGATGTGGTGGGGCCCAGCTTATGCGAAGACTGCACAGGCATATGTCATGATAGGACGGATGCATGCTGTCTATATACGCAATTTGCGCTTAATTAAGGGGCAATTTGCTGCGTGCATTTAAAACGGAATGGAGTCTACCGAGAGCAAAAGCGGCACGCGAGCGCACTGCTTTATGGGCTCCGAGAAGGAGAGATGGTGGTCGAGAGTCACGCCTAGGTATTTGGCTCACCTCTAGTCGTAGTTTTGAAAAAAGAACCGCCTGGCTCTTGTCGGGATTGACTTCGATTCTCCTCTTTCCAAACCATGCGCCAAGCTTGTTGACTTCGGTTTTGAGAGTGCGAGATATCTGTTCATGCCTTAAGCCGGTGTAGTAAATGGCCGTGTCTTCAGTGAACAGAGCCAACTGCGCCTTTTTACTTTTGGGGATATCGCTAGTGGAGAGAGTGAAAATGAGAGGGCTAGCACGGAGCCCTAAGGGACGCCTGCACGGATAGGATGGGGGGAAGATAGCGCTCCTTCGATGCGATAGTGGAAGGTGCGGTTTGACAAGAAGTATCATAGGATGAGCACGAGACGATCGGGCACACCGAGTTCGTAGAGTTTATTTAATAAGCCGTTGTGCCAGACCTTGTCGAACGTGTCGGGGATGAGGCCCTTTGACAGCAGCAACCGCATTTTATCATCATCATTGGCAGCGTTGTCCAACCCACCCACTGCTGAGTATAGGCCTTCTCTCTCTTGTGCCATGCCTCCCTGGTCTGTGCGAGTCTCTTCTCCTGATTGTATATCTGTACTTACTAATTCCATAATGATTTTTTTTTTTCTTTTTTGGCTACTGATCCGATGTCGACTATCTGCCAGATTGTGTTGTCTTATCTGTCAGTGTCAAGTAAGTAAATTGTCAATCTCTCTGAGCCGGATAGGTTTGCAGTTTGCATTTTTTCTTTTTTATTGTAACTAAACTTGAATAATTTGTGAAGAAGCTGTAGGCACTATACGTATTTGATAAAAGTGGTTTTAAACTTTTGAAATTGCTTAATTAATATGGCTTCGCCGTCACCGAAATCTCCGGAACAAAGTGAAAAGACAAAACAATACGACCGGCAACTTCGCTTATGGGGAGACCACGGCCAATCTGCACTTGAACATGGGCATATTTGTTTGATAAACGCCACGGCATTGGGTACTGAAGTATTAAAATCGATAGTCCTTCCTGGTGTTGGCGCAATCACTGTAGTTGATGATAAAACCGTAAGTGATGAAGATATTGGGAGTAACTTTTTCCTGGAGTGTTCTAGTAAAGGCATGAATAGGGGATCAGAGACCCTGCGGTTATTACTAGAATTAAATCCGGCCGTACAAGGTCATGCAGTTCAGGAACCACCAGACCAAATCCTCAAAGAAAACCCTGATTTTTTCAAGTCTTTCACTGTAGTGATAGCTACCACACTTGGAGAACAGACCATTCAAGATCTATCCCAACATCTGTGGGATATCAATGTTCCACTAATCCTGTGCAGATCTGTTGGGTTTTTAGGATCTTTCAGAATCCAGATGAGGGAACATGCAGTAATTGAAACTCACCCTGATAATGAACAAACTGATTTACGCTTAGATTATCCATTTCAAGCATTGTCTGACTTCTTAGATAGTTTTGATATAGACGCTGTTGATTTGAAAGACCATGGTCATATACCATGGATTGTAATTATATACAAAGCTGTCCAAAAATGGAAAGGCAGTAATCAAAATTGCTGGCCAATGAGCAGGAAGGAGAAGAATGAGATCAAAGCTATTATTGAAGACTTTGTTAGAAGAGATGAGAATGATATTCCAATCAATGAGGAAAATTTCGAAGAAGCTATAAGAGCAGTTAATACTGCTTTAATGCCCACATTTTTGCCTGTAAAGAGCCAAGAACTGTTATACTGCAGTGCTGCTACCAATTTAACAAAAGAAAGTACTCCTTTCTGGATCATGTGCTCTGCATTGAGAGGATTTGTTGAGGGTGAAGGAAAAGGCAAACTACCTGTGAAAGGTGTTTTGCCAGATATGACTGCTTCAACAGACCACTTCATCAAATTACAAAATTTGTATAGAACACAAGCTGCTATGGATACAGAAATATTATACAGAAAAGTGCAACAAATTGTTGCCCAATTACATTGTGACACCATCAGTGAAGCTGATGTGAAATTGTTCTGTAGACATGCACATGACTTGCATCTTATTAGTGGATCGAGCATAGCTTCAGAGTATCAGCTGACTAGTTCTGTGGCATCTTATATGGCCAGGTATTTAGAGGAACCTGATGTGATGATGGTCCATTATGTTTTATTAAGAGCAGCTGACATGTTTGAATCAGAACATTGTAGAGCTCCGGGTGAATCAGAACCTGAAGGTGACACTGCTAAGTTGAAGGCTTGTGTAACTAAGCTTCTTAGTGATGTATCATGCTCTCCTTTCCCAAAGGATGATCATGTTCATGAAATGTGTCGGTATGGAGGAGCAGAAATACATAGTGTGTCCGCGTATTTAGGTGGCTGTGTGGCTCATGAAGCTATCAAAATTGTTACCAAACAATATAAGCCAGTGAATAATACACTGATATATGATGCTGCTTCAACTAACACTGCTACATTTACATTTTGAATGAATACTCAATTGAAAATAAATTATTAAAAAACAAAATATGGGATTTTATTATGTATCGGACTCAGGGATAAAAATAAAATCTAATGAATGCTATTGTTCAAATACTTTACTATGAATTCAAGGATTTCATATATTTATTTATTTATTTAACAGTACATAAAAATCAAGTAGATACAAAATGTCTACTTTGTCAAGTTAGTACGACGAAAAAACGATATTGATTTGTGATAAAAATCAATATTGCAGGGTGACAAATATAAATAAACAGTGACTACAATATAATTCTTCAAAGTTGTGTATTTAGTTTGGATATAAACCACTTTAAAATCTTACAGTCAAAATATAAAAGAATTCGTGAAAATATTTCATTAACAATTTTTAACACATAAATTAGATAAACATATTATCACATGACTAAAACATAATTGAAACAAACTATACATTTGGCTAAATCTTCATGGATGGCAATAGAAGGTTACACCATCTGCTTTAAATATGCTTGAGACAGCATGGCCTCCAGAAGTATGTAACACAACGTTGAGAATTTCTCTTTAGATACCTACTTATTTCACCTAAGCCATAACTTCAATCTCAATGCATCTACACCATTAAGATAATATCGAAATAAGCGTTTGTCCCGCACAAAGCCGAGGTTCTCATATAGCTTTAGTGCTGGTTTATTTGTGATTTCAGTTTCTAAAACTACTTCATCTGCATTGTCATTTATCATCGCCTGAAACAAATGCATTTAGGGTTAATACCATCTAGGAAAAGGATGTCTATCAAAAAGCAATTAGAAACCAATTAGAATAGGGTACAATTTATTATTTGTAGTAATATAAAATATTTCCACCAGCCTAAATAGAACACTACTATTGACACCAAAAGGTGTTTCTTACATTACATACAGGCTCAATTTGATGTATGTATAGATTGTTCAGAAATTAACCTGTTAAGCCCCATGCAACACCAATTCAGAGTCAAACAATAGAAAATCAATTGTGTCTCATTAGCTGTCCTTGACCAATTAATATTATTTTAAACTATTTTATATAAACTATACATACCTGTATTGCTTTTCGAACCAGTCTCGAGCCAATCTTTCTCTTTCTATATTTTTCATCAACAGCTAACATAGCAATGTAGCCTCTTTTTACAACATTGCGATGCATATCTAACTTACAAACAATGGCACCAATGCACTTCCCTTCATGAGTTGCTAAGAAGCAAAGCTTAGGCCAGTTGTGTATAAAATATCTATAAGTATAGATGGAGTAGGGTTCTGACAAATCTTTTTGTATAAGTCTCATGATCTCTGGCATTTGTAGCTCAGATTCGTACGAAATAATTTCAATTTCATCTCGAGGTTCTTGCTCCTCATTGCTGATAGCACTTTCGAGGTTTTTTATAGCATCATCGAAAATACACCTGCCTGTTTGTTGAGCAGGTGTGTCTTTGCATTCTCGTTGACATGTTCCATCACTACACTGTACACTATTTACATCTTTTACGTTCTCGCTCGGGGCATCTTTTCGAGTTTCTGATTTATCCTTCAGAACTTCGGGACTACCGTTTGGATGATCACTAGTTCCATTAGTTAGGTTACTATTGATGCTATTAATATGAAGAGTATTAGCTAACGTATCGCTTAAATTCTCTTGATTAGATATACTTATTTCGTCCGGATTTTCAGAAGGATCTTTGGCCTTTTTACTTTTGTTTTTTATATTCGTGCTTTTTTGACTGCACTTCATATTCTGAACATTTTCTTCGGTAAGTTGATTCATATTGAC
This sequence comes from Atethmia centrago, assembly GCA_905333075.3. Classification (NCBI taxonomy): domain Eukaryota; kingdom Metazoa; phylum Arthropoda; class Insecta; order Lepidoptera; family Noctuidae; genus Atethmia; species Atethmia centrago. Next base: position 13,851,829 of record HG995381.1, on the reverse strand, counting down.
GTTATTCTAGCTATAATTATTTACACATTCAAACGATTCTAAGCTCATATAAATTTCACATAAGCTTTTATAACGATACATACATATTTTTCTTGTCAAAATTGTAGAAGAGTATCACCGACATCTTGGTAAGTATAAAAGCAACAGTTCCCATAAAAACTTGATCTGACTGTATCTATGTGCGTTCTTAGGTTAAAGTAGACATATATAAATAAAATAATCAGACAATAAATAAGAATTCTGAAAATACTTCTTGAAATTATACGAAATTTGTATTAAGTAAGACCAATGCCTTCCACAATCACATTGCAAAAAAATATCAGTCGCATTACAGTGCCATAAAACTGTAGATGAATATGTAGGCGTCGTTATTCATTTATTCATAGCGGAATATATAGGCAATCAGACAAAGAAAGAAAATTCAAAAAGCTTAAATTCTTGAACAGAATATTGACCCGAAACGCAATTCAGTGTTACCAAAAAGGACAAGGTGTTGCTAGAAAAAGAAACCTGCTGGTATCACCTTCCGACAGTGTGTACCTTGCTTTATCAGGAGTTTGACAACGCATCCATTGCTCTTTTTTTAAGGTTGCTTTACAATATTCTACCATAAAGTAACGATGAACGATGCATATTTTAAACTATAATATTATGAGGGAATTCCATGAAGATTACCCTAAAAAAAGCACCCATTTTATTGATATGAACCATTTTTTGAGTGAAATGAGAAAGTACAGATGCACACAGATGAACAGATGCCACAGTTTATTTATATTTAGGTATGCATTAGGTATATTATACATACCTAATGGTAAATATAAATAAACTGTGGCGCGTATATTCTTCATAGTCAAATAGGTATAATCTGATTTAAAAAAAAGTACAACTGATCATGTTCACAAAAAAACTCTCTAGTCTCCGTTAGTTAGAAAGCGGGTAGTTTTTAATGTAAACAGGAAGTTACGTGGATAGCATTGTTTAATTTGAATTGTTTACTGCCCTGAGTATTACTGCTCGATGAGAGGAGGCTTGTGTCCCAGCAGTGGGAACATTATAGGCTGATTAATAACAGAAAGGTAGTTCGCCTAGCCAGATAGTTCGCCAGCCTATAATGTTCCCACTGAACATTATAGGCTGATTATACACACTGCCCTGAGTATCTATGTGTGCTAAGTGTTGGTAAATTGGAGGATTACCTTCTTGGGTGTAGGAATAAAGCACTCCCACCTAGGTACACCTACAAAAATGTCTACATAGGTAGTTATCGAGTGGATGACAAATGGTGGTAGACAAATAACTTGCTTTGAAAATTCCGTTTGGAGGAATGTGAATACGATTTTGTGTAACCGATATAGAATTGTATGAGTACGTATGCTTTTAAACCATACATTAATAAAAGCATGCAGTCTATACGTATGTAGTTTGACTAAGCCCCGAACCACAGCCGAACGCCTTGTTGACGTCATGTAGAGAATCAACATGGCTGGTGGTAAGCGACTGAAAGCGCGCGCGTGTACCGCCGCGGTAAGACTAGGTGGTGTATTGGTTCTACGAGTACTCGACTCGATCGACTCGAGCTCGAGCCTCGAGTTCAGTACCCGGTTGACAGCCGGTGAGGCGGCGGCGTGACGTGGTGCTCCAAGCGTGATATACGCGCACGCCGCCTCTGCGCGATTTTCTATAAATTGTAAATAAATTTTGTATACAAAATATATAACGTGCTAATGAAAAACATTAACTATTTAGTGTGTGATTACCTAAGCTGTTATTAAAAACAATCTGATAAAGTGTTGTTTATTTATACGGAACACGTTATAATATAGTGTCTTTGATACGATTTGCTCTACTAGGGAGTAAGGAATCGCGTAATTCACAACCAAAACATGTGTTTATTTATTGGATGACGTATTTAAGGGATTACACGTTTATTCAATATTGTGTGCTGATAACTCGCTCTAATTTTAGTGTACGTTATTGACTGCAATCGATGGATATAAACATAAAAGTGTTACGGATGATTTTATATAAATCCTCCGAAGTGTTAAAAAATCCATTTGGAATTTGATGATTATAATATAATCAACAATGGCGGACCGTGAACGTCCTGCGAAAACCCCCATTAGGGTGGGTTTTTATGACATCGAGAGGACCATTGGCAAGGGAAATTTTGCCGTCGTTAAGTTAGCACGACATCGAATAACGAAGACTGAGGTAAGGGATAGCAAGCAATCGATAACTTCGACACCTAATGCACATGGGACATGCCTACATTACATGCTAAGTACATATTAACAAATGTTGGGTACCTAGTTACGAACTACCTTTCTAATTAGTTATATATCCTGGGTAGTTGAGTTGCTGAAATTAATACCAATATACCTAGGTACGCAATTCCCAGATTTAAAGATACCTAGTTTAAATCAGGATTTTCCAGTAGGTACCTATCGCAAAATTAAGAACTATGATTAGGATAATATAACATACCTCTTGGAGCATCAACTGGGAAGTCAAAATAAACTGCGGTAACTAGGTAGGTAATAAAAACATGTAGTAACGTAGCTACTTACCTTCATGTCATTACACTTGCTACAAATCTTTACAATAGGAAGTTAGGTACTATCGGCCAATCTTCCGCATGCTCACCTCTAAGGCGATAATCGTATAGCACGGCTCACGACTCGATCGCCCGATGCAAGCGTTTTGGCCAATGGGATGCATGAAGCGTATTTTAGCCGTGTTTGTATAAATGTAATTATGTATAGTGTGTGTGACAGTCACACTAGGCGCGTGCTATGCTCACTTGTTTGTAAGACATTTTTTTAATGGGCACGGCCAGCGAGAGCGCTTTATGAATTGTTATTGTTGACAAGAAGTAATTTCGTACTAATATCTTCCGTTTGGTTTAGAAAATGTATTATTGGTATTGCTATACGCGTACCCTAAAAAAACTTTATTTAGCATTTTTGTTTACCACTTTGCCAAATTACAGCTTTCTAGTAAGAGTCTGTGAGCTAAGCCGGGGACAGACAGACAGACAGACGGTCATGGCGAAACTATAAGAGTTCCTTGTTGACTACGGAACCCTAAAACGAAGCAAGTTACGTAGTTTTGTTAGAAATTGTCATTTGCTATCTCTTTCTTTTATTGCTGTTTTGATTAAAATAGCAAAATTACTTACAAAATTATTTGAACCATTACTTGGCGCAGTTTATACAATGTTATCAGATTTTTTTATTATTGCTGTCGCAACTTTTGCAACTGCAATAAAAATAAGTTCATTATCTAAGCACCATTGTTATTCAGTGGGAACGTCAGAACATCTGGTTAAACAATAGATCGGCTTTATAGAACGGCCATAAAATACGGTCGCAAAAAATTACGAAATATTTCTTCAACACACTTGCTTGTAAAGTGACTCAGAAATTCAGCTTATTATATAGAAGTATTTTTACTTTACATTTCTTTTTTCAATATACGCAGTTTTTGTCCAAAAACAATGAATATTTTTGAGAAAAAAAAATTCGTTACATCAGATAAATCAATCATCAAAATTATCATCATTTCATAAAATTATATATTTTTCACTACATATTAACCTTAATTTGCTTATTCAAAACATTATTTTGTTTATTATATTTTTTATATAGGCTGTTTAGCGGTTTTTTCCAGCGCCTTTATTTACACCTGCGGCGCGCGGGATAAACAAAACAAGCGCGGTATTTTCCAGAAATACTTGTTAACGTTTTCATTGTGTGGTTAATTATTATCAAAAATGTTGACTTCAATTAGGAAAGAAGAGCGAAGAGCAACGCGTAGATTTAACCCCCCGGAAATACTAATCTAGGCACGAAACGCTAGTGACAGCCTGTTGCCTGCAAAATCTAGAGAGAAATACCTAGCGGCGTACGAAACTAATAACAATACCAGTCTCTTTTTTTCCTCTCAAGTTGAAAACCGTCGTATGAAACGCGCACACACTCGACTCCCTTATCGCGCTCGCTCGCCCTCGGCTCGCGCGAATAAAGGCTCCTACATACTGGCGCGACTTGTCGCGCGACGCGTTGCGACACAAAGGCACCGCTTGTAGCGCTACACGCGGTGTCTTTGTGTCGCGTCGCGTCGCGCGACAAGTCGCGCCAGTATGTAGGAGCCTTAATACCGGCTCGTGCAGTGAGTAACCAACATACCACACATATTTATATTTTTTGTTACACGCCCTATACTCACACAAATTCATATTGTCTCTAATTGGACGAAACCAGGAAGGGGTGTGGTTTGTCACTAGCTGCGCTTGCCGCAGAAATATTTTCTAAAGTGAGCATGCTTAAGTTTTGCCAATAGTACATCGTGGTTTTTACGCCGCATGTTTATAATGAAACAGTAAAGGGATCAACTAATAACCGTGGGCATAAACATCGCATTTTGTTTCCAAATGTTTTTATTCCAGTCTAATCGTTAACCTGATAAGCCCCGCGCGACACCGATTCGGAGTCAAACAACATAAAATAAATTGTGTCTCATTAGCTGTCCTTTACCAATGGCATTGCAATTGTTCGGATTTTCATAATTGTAATCAGCGATTTAGATTTCTGCATAATTAATTCACGTTTTACGACAATTAAGACTTAAACGTTATTTCAATTTCCCAAAACACACAATGAAATGATTATCATTCCAATTACCAAACCCATATTTATGTTTATTGGGTCCAGTAGTAATAAGCTGTTATAAATTATAGCCACAGAATGGGACCTAGTCGCGTACAGCACGATTACACACTTAACTTAATAAATCATACGTAAACTGAAAATAACTTCGACTTGTAATCACCATCCTGTAAACAAGCGTAACAAGCGAAAGTAGAAAGTTAAGCGAACAGTTAATTAAAACAATTGGTAGGTACAACCACAATAGGAGACTGTGAGTGGAAGTAAAAAGTTTATCAACTTGAATGATGACAGACTTGTGGGAATGACGCAAAGGAAAAGCCTAGCTTTGGCAGGATTCGAAAATTGTAGCGCAAGATGTCTGAATCGAAAAATATTTTTGAGTATTGCGAGATCCAGCCTGTTCGTAACCCACAGGCCCTGAAGATATTGATGTAGGTACCTAAGTTTAGTGCAGTTTCTAAGGACTACCTTTATTGATACTGGTTTGACAAATTATATAATTTAGAACTTAGGTACGAGTATGTTTGTGGAGACGTCGTTTACCACTAAATGAAACAGCGAACCCAGAGAATCTGATGCAGATATTTGCTATATCTGCATCAGATTCTCTAATGCTGAATTGATGATATTATTAATAACCATGCCCAACAAAGATTGATCATTTAAAAAGAGGCCGTTCTTGGTATTGCTCGAAGAAACATCGAGAAAGCAGCCAGCCGATTGGGCTGAACAGTAATAATTGCCAGACCTCGAAAGTATTCTCGAACATCATTTGGAAGTTTGTATCGTTCTATGACTCTCAATGGAGAATATAACATATACGATGTTGAAACTCTCAGATGATATACTCCACCACAAAATTAGTCACTGCTAACGCAGACTGCTATTCTGGATGCTTCTTTATTGAAAAATATCTAGAATGGAAATACCCCATCAAAAAACTGTCTGGGATTCGACACTCTGGAGTATGGCCAACCCGACCGACCGTCACCAGCAAGAGGAGAAAAATGTTGTTTTGCAACTCGGGAGAGGCTTCCACAGGCTGATGTTATGCAATTTAATTATGTAAATATTCATTTACATTGCATAATCGGAATAAAGTAAACTAAATGCAATACAAACGTATACCAGCTATCCAAACATAGTGAGTCACGTTTCTAAGCCGTATGCCTCAACTTAGTTCAGATCGGGTACCTACATATAAGTTTTATTTAAGTTTACTAGTTGAATGTTTGCAAACCTTTGTTCAAATGTGTTGTTTTACTTTAGAAGACTTCGCTAACGAAACTTGAACTTAAGGTAGGTATTGATTGAGAAATATTCGTCGTAACACCGACGTTCCTTTTAAATTGACTGGAGCAACGAATGTATGCCAACGTCCTATCTCAGTGGCAAGTACATAGCACCCAGGCGGGATATAGAATGCACGATTGAGTGCTCCTAAGTGTCAGCGACCGTTCGTCTAGTTTCCAATTCATTGTTAAATTGCAGGAACTCAGATTTTCTCAGTACGTGCGCTCTAAAATGTTAGGTCCATGCTAAAGTCACGATTTCCGTCCTCAAAATAGTTCCGATAAGAAAAGTTCAGAATTGTTCACCTACATTTTTAAAGAAGCAATGGAACTCGAAAAGTAATTTTACTCAAGAGCGATAGGAGTAAAATGTCGCTGCAAAGGTCATTTTCTATTTGTAAACTTCAAACTGTAGTATGTTTGTAGCAGATACGGTAGATGCAGATTGCATTTTACGTAGTTACTTACTGTAAAGCTAAGAGCAATCTGATGATGATTTGAAATAACTTTTAGCACATAAAGAAACGATTGAAGAAGCCTTTACACGAGTATTGTATACTCTAAATGGTGAAGTATCTAGTAAAAAAAAAAAAAGAACGAGTCTTACTGTAGTCGCATATGATGTGTAACATCTGACATCTCACCTTGGTAATAAGCAACTGAGTAGCGACAGAAATTAACCTCTGAATTTAAAAAAACCTAAATACTGAAATACTTATTCGATATTCATCACTAGTGCTCACCCAAAGTCGCCGTCGAAATTCGACCCTCTCTACTTAAAATCTATATAGTACTTACTGATTCCATACGTTTAAAAAAGTTAAATTTAAAATTTAAAAAACCCCCGACACTAACAAAAACATCTAAAAAGTAACAAAATAATACGTATTTGGCCCTTTCAGTTTAATATACATTTAGGTAATATTTTGAGCCAAGCGTCGTCAAGTCGGGGGACGGCTAATGAAAATAGGAAGTTAACAGCGGCTATTCTTTCTACAATAGCATACATTCATTATTGCTAGGTATAAGCCTCGTCTGTTTGACATTTTCTTTAGCCGTCCCCCGACTAGACGACGCTTGGCTCAAAATATTACCTACTGAAGCCAATACGTATTATTTTGTTACTTTTTAGATGTTTTTGTTAGTGTCGGGGGTTTTTTAAATTTTAAATTACTTTTTAAACCTACTTTTTAAACTTTATATATTACTAGTAGGTCAGACACGGTGCCATCGATACGTGCCTTGCCGAAATCTGCGTACCTGTAGGTATTTTCCCAAAGTGAAGGTACTTACTAATTTACCCTCATTTCTCTTTCCTTCTCCATCATCAGACCCTGATCACCATCTAGCTATAACCTATTTATTGAGACCAGTACAATGAGCTTAAACACTATACCTGCGCTGTAAGTAGGTAAGCGAGTTAAATATCAACTAGAAAAGAGCTGATAATCTTCAAACGACTGAACTGATTTTCTTGAACCATAGCTAAGAATACTCGATTAAGTCACCTTTCAAACAAAAAAAACAATATCATAATCGGTCCATGCATTCGGGAGCTACGATGCCACACACACGTCACACACACAAGGACACACATACACACACACACACAGACAGACAGACACGTCAAATTTATAACACCCCGTCGTTTTTGCGTCGGGGGTTAAAAGTACTTACTTATTCCATGTTCAAGCTGTCACTTCCTGTCTACACACTTCCGTCCCAAATCACTCCAACAAAAAGCGAGAGGAAAGATGTTACACATCAAAAATTGTGATAAGATATCATACCTGATTTACAAAAAAGCTTATAAAATAGCGATCATTTAAACTTTTGCTCATAATAATTAGAAATTCCCATCTAAGGCTCGCATTGCAATTACTGGAGCCAAACGATGTTTCAATCCTAAACTGAAGAAATTACTATTTCAATAGCCATCAGGTATAAAAGGCTACTTACAGTTGTACGAGTCTATGGCACCGAAGTGGGTCATTGGCCGAACACTACATCGTCGTCGCCGTGAATGACTCACGGCGCACGGCCTGCGTTTATGAACGACTTTTTAACTGGCGATTACATCGATTTCAGGGTTTCTGCTACTATAAAGCAGATTATAAATAAAGACTTTTGTTTAGAATCAACGATGAAGATGACGCACTGCAGAAAGTGACTTACGAGGACGCGACGTTGAATGAACGCACCAAAATAACAGAACGGACGCCCTCGGCTTTCACTAGTGCTTTACTGTGCGTTTGATATGTAGATGGTTACCTTAAAACAAGTTTAGATACCGTAAATCCTGTTTAATGTTTACGAAATCTTAAGTAGGATTCTTGTGTTGCTTTGTTAGACAAAAATTATACGCGTGGTAGAGTTGTTACCAGAAACGTAAAAGTTTCTTTGAATTGAAAACCATAGGGTGCTGGCATTACTCAACGGCTGTTTAACAATTTAAACATATGAATTGAGAAGTAAATGCGTGAGCAGCTCTGAAAACCGGTGTAAATATAAGCAAACCGCCAAAAAAGTAATTTGAAAATCTTGGCGAAACATTTGGTTTTGAGGAACGCAGCTATCAATCAGTGATTCAGCGTAGTCGGTTGGATGAGGTCGAAACGAGCGCCGGCGGCGGCGGCGGGCTGCCGCGTCCAGAAATATCACGGCATCGACCTTGCCTCCGGTGCACGCATCGTGTTGTTTTTATTATTTTACTTTTTTCAGTGCGAGCCGTTAACACCAAGGTGACGGCCAGACATTCGGCGCTCCGAATGTGGAGTCACCGGTTTCATAGCTCAGATTGAGAAACATTTCATTCATGTTGTAACATAAGTGACCTATGTTCAGTTGCATTCTTGAATATCTAATCTTTGCTAATCATTATATGTCTATTATCTTTAACGTCTCTAAGTGTACGACAGGCAGTTAACGCAAACAATCCATCGTGGTGTAAAATTGATAAACGGTGTGTGCCTAGACAGTTTGAATTATTGCGTTGCGCTTGGTAAAATAAAGAAAGCGTGATCAGCCAGGAGATGCGTGATCGGCACAAGTCTGGCGAATATTTTGCCAGGAAATCATATAGTTATGGCACGCGTTCCATATACTCTGCGGCGCTGACAAGACCCAATTGACCAAAATAGGTTACTCTTAAGAAAAAAAATTGCCAAATCTGCATAGTTTATGGTAGCGGAAAAAATATATGTTAATTTTGAACATATTTCCCAGAACTTAGTTGTTATTAAAAAACGTTTTGAAAAAAAATATCGATATAAACTAATGTTAAACTAACCTCTTACCTTGAGTTCTAAACCAAAATATCTGTATTAAATATCAACATACGTTACGTTTTTAAGTAATAACAAGAACGTCTTATTTGAATGCAGAACTTGGTTGTTTTTTATTTTCGATTACTCAACTCAATTTTGAGTAAATATATAATTACTTCATATTTTGCAATAAATTACAAGCGTTGTGTCATCGCGCTTCTCTTTCTTTTCTATGGAATTTGACAGTGACCGCGGTTTAGGTGTTGTCAGCATCTTAAAAATGTGAGCTTGACGCAAATGTGTTATCTATTTTGGAGATATGCGTCAGTCGGTAGTTGTTTCTATACTTTGCAGTCTGGCGGTCACCCTCGGCGTCTTCTCCGTCTTAAGGCTCGTACAGACAGGCGCGACAGGCAGCAATATGCCTGTCGTGCCCGCGATATCGCGCCAGTCTGTACGAGCCTTTAGTTTCGGAACTTTTTTATTATATTTCGTGCATACATGACTTAGTACATTATGAACTATTAATAATTTATGTTGAAACTACACACTAGGATCCGTTTATCAACAGATAATTCAACATTGATAACGTGGAGACACGCGTGTTTGTTTGCTCTTGATAAGTAGTTATCTCCTGTCATGACGTCAATTGTTCATTTTGAATTGAAAATGGCTGTAATAAAATTGTATGTTAAGAACAGATCTCTTTAATTGGCGTACTTATGTGTGGTGACGTATTGCTGAAGTGTTTCAATTGTTACTGCGGCTCTTAGTATTACGATCCCGCCATATATTTAATCTTCATTAATTTTGCACTCATTAATAACGAATGCAAATTGCTATAATGAATAACAATGTAGAATGCACCTTGCATTGCTCACAGTTTTCCTTTTTAGGATTCCAAGGGTCCAAACGGACCCCTATTGCTGTCGCTCACGTGTCCGTCTGTCCGTCGTCTGTCACACAGGTTTTACAGACAAACGGTTAGAGCTAGTCTTCTAATTTTCTCTATAGAGGCATCTTGTTGACCAAAGCCATACAAATTGTCAAAAAATATTTGTTTTAAAGGGGTTCCCATACAGCTAAAGGGGGGCGCGAAAAAAAACATTTGGCCTACCCCATCTCGTTGAGTAAATAAATACTGTATTTTTTGTTTAAATAAATATTGGAAAACAAAGGAATGAGAAACCACCACAGTCAGCTTTTTTACAAAATTTTGTTCCGATTTTTTTAAAACTTTCCGTTGACATATGAACTAGAAATGTGGTAATAATGTTTACTATTACGTATATTTCACTAACAAATACCAATATATTGATAAATATGATTTTTTCTTTGAATTTCCCTCATACGAAAAAATATATCGTCGCCTTAGAGTGAAAACCTCGGGAATGTTATTTGGTCATTTTTATTTTATTACATTGTTGGAAAACAAAACCTCGCAACGCACGCCTAGTTTCCCACAAAAAAGTTTAGTCAGCTGTAGCGCCATCTATGGCGAGTTCGAAATTCTCGCAAAAGAACAGACGAGGTTTTCAATTTACCAACACTTAGAATTTAATAATTATTCTAGTAAAGTTGCCTTTTTCGCATATACGAGGTTTTCATGACGATATAACCAAGCTCAAAGATTCCTCATAAAAAGTGTTACTAATGTTACTCACCTTATGAATAATTCTGCCATTCGGACGGCTTACATAAACATTTGATACGGAACCCTAAAGACTCCCGCAGACTGGGGAGACATCGCGTTAGTCTGCACGAGCCTTAAATGTGCGTAGTTCGACACGCACTTGGCCGGTTTTCCGGTAATGTTACTCATGTTGCTTTTGTATGCACAGTGATGTAGAAAAGTAACAGGAAAGCAGACAAGAGCTCACAAATTGAATGCTCCGTGTGATATCTCCCGTTTTTATCCTTGAAAAAGTCGTCTGTAGTGGTCCGGACGACATGATGGAAGGGGGGCACTAGAATGGAGGGTACTATGCTTCCCCGACGTCGCTTCGTACTACATTTACTAGAAGTTGCCTACTCTTGCGTCCATTGTTTTGAAATGCGTAGGCAGAAGACTAATGGAACAACTTTCCATATTTGTCGGGTGTGAAAATATTTAAGTTACAGAATGATGTAGAAATTAGGCATAAAAAAAGTCGTCAATTGTCATATTAAAATCATTTGTAAATTGAGATTTAACAGACCTTTGGCTACCCTAATGGCATTCCATTGGTAAATTGAATAAACATTTTGCATTTGGAACCGAACTCCAGCCCCAGCTTATTTTGATTAAGCTCTACACGTTAATACTGTTCCATTTTACTCTAGATTGTAAAATCTTATCTTCTATTCACGTTTAACAAAAGACACCGAACAACATTTTGTGAATTTCCCCTACACCCTTGCAAAGGATTGTTAGTAGAGGAGAAAATGAATATTATTCTGTCTTCCTCCCACGTATGCTGTCTCGCTTTGGCAAGTATATTGATCGTCGTCTAGACTTGTTGATTGTGCTGAAGGGCTTAACGTCCCTGAATTCGGCCGAAGCTTGGACTCCTGCTTAGGAGCTAAATATGTGATTTCTTTTCGAAAACTTGTAATGAATCCAATCTTGGAAGAACTCCTTTGAAGAGCTCGATATTGTTTGAGTTCTACTGCAAGTTTTCAAGAAGGAAATGTTTTCCACGTTTTATTATTAGATGCTTTTTCCTTGTTTAATATCGTATTGTTACTTTTTTGCTAGTCTGATAGTATAATTATAATTCAATCCAAGTGCCTGTCAACCACTGTAATCACATGCACTCACGGATTTAATTTATGCTTTTCTGTCGTCGTTATCCTTGGTTAATAGTTTGTCATAACTTCTTAGTGTGCATGTACTCGTTTCACTAAAGGCGTCAATAACGACAGCAAGCTAATCAAACATCTCATCATTGTTAAAATTATCATAATAAGGCGATCAAAATTCGCCGATAATTACGATAAATTGTGACATGCATACATGATTAGATGAATAATAAATGCAAAGATTAACAGCTGGTATTGACGTAAAATGTATTGTATTGACGTTATGTTTTGATAACATTAAATTTCCTGCGATGTTTCTTCCTTTTCTGTTTCGACCATTACATAAAATTAAACAGTACTGGCAGTAAGTATTTTATGCTAATACTTCCTTCCTATGTCGTGCAATATTGTTTTTGTGTCGTTGCTGGATACACAATATCAGATGTATGCGACAGAATATTGAAGTTTCTGTAAGCATGGTTTTGCAACATCTAACGTGCTTTCAATTCATAACTTCAGCATTAGGTACTATTTATTTTCACCGGATCAATATACAGATAAATAAATAAATAAGTAGGTAAGCAGTTTAAACCTTTTTCATAAGAATAGCTAATTGAGTGGAAATCCGGAAAATCTTAACTAAAATTAAGATCATGTTCAATCTTTTTCGAAGTTAACAAAGCCAACATTAATTTGAATATCAAAGTATGATAATGAAAACTAAAAATTAAGCCCGGAAACAGTTTTTAGACCTGTGTAAGCTCACAAAAGAGAGGAATGATTAGTTAATTAATGTAAAATCTTACTAAGGATCAAAATCCTTCATAAATAATTCATGTAGCCTAATTAATTAAATACATTTCCATGGAACAAGTACACCGACATATTTGTATATTCCGAAGCTGCAAAATATTTCAGCGATATTTAAAACACATATTGACATGGGTGTTGTCACAGATCATAAAAACGACGATCTGTGAGTATTGTCTATTCAGGTAAATCCCCTTTGCGGCTTTCAATTCAAGAGTCGCGAGTTGCGAGTCATTGCCAAGATGTCCTGATTAGCAACAAGGTGTGAAACATACAAGAGTCGTTGTCACTGCGTTAGGATACTAATGCTAATTTATCACTGGCCTCCTAATTATAGTTATTAGGGTTTCGGGCTGTAGGAAACTAATAGCCAATGTGCGTCATACGCATTGTATGAGCGGTGACACTGTTATTAATAGCTGACCATACCTAGACAGGTAATTTGTAGTATGTTAGTCGTTTATTGTAGAAGAGGGGCTCGTGGCATGTAGCAGTTGCGTTGTTAAACTGCGTTTACTGGGGTTAGTTAATGTATAGGCTGATCACGCGGTCATTTTTCCTAGCTTTGGAGAGCAAGTTCAACCCGGTTGTCATTATGATGAAATGAAATTAAATGATTTTATTTTCTGTAAGTAGGTTTGTGCAAACACTTTTACACGTCAATCATATTTAGAAAGAAAAAAAAACTAGATGAGCTCGGCGTTTCCTATCTGATTACTCTGAGAAGAAAGGCCGAAACAAACTCAGAGGTCACAGTCTCTTTTAAAGTCCAGACATAATCTTGGTCAGATCATGTGAAGACCATGTAGATTGGTGTCTGAAATAGTCATTTGAGGAAAGAACCACACAGATTGAGTGGACCTATCCAGTCAGTGCACGCATTTGTCAGTAATCGTGCTGCTCAACTCAGAACTTAAGGAGCTCAACGATTCGACGAACAATACCAAAGAAAGGACATTTGGGTAGGCCGCTTAAATGACTCAAACTGCCAGACCAGGATTAAAACTAACTGTGAGATTAAGATCTAAGTATGACGGTTGTTATGTTGGTTAGAGTCGGATACATGAAAAGTCTGGGAACGGCATCCTAATTGCGTAATACACTATCAATCATAATTTGAATGATTTTGAAGTGTGTTGCTAATCCATTGCTTCATATGTTCGAAAAATTTGTCTGCTCAACAATGTAAATAAAGCAATGAATGTTGATGAACTGTCAAAATGAAACAAATTATTATTGATATTGGGTTACGCTATTACCCCGCTGGTCTATAAATGTAGATATTACGTACCTATCTAGACTGGAAGCTAAACCTAGGTTAGACGAATGAATATCGAGGATTGAACAAGTGACTGGTTCGGTAATCAGACTTCATGAATAACGTAAGTTCCATTGTTTCTATGAATCTTAATAAGTACGAGTATGTAACCCTACCTGTTACATACTCGTACTTATTGTATATTGTTTTCAAGAATAATAATTTTATTTCAGATTTTTATTTCTTGGAATAACAGGTCCAGAGTTGTCGTAACTACTTATATAGGTACCTGTGATCGTTAGTAAATGACACTGTTTTGTAATTAAAATCATAATCGTGGGTTGAACATTAACAAAACTTAGTGTAAACAAAAAGCTTGCACAAATTCAAAATTACAATAATTTTAAATACCTAAGTAACATTTTTCCTCCTGTATAAACCAGCAATAGGTACTTATATATCTATGCAACGGGAAACGAGTAAAACATAATTAATCCCTGAATAATAGAGTTATATATTTTATATAAAAATATGTCGGAGGCGTCACGTCATGATATTCTTATTTAAATAACATACCTAGGTACTTATTGATAGATTCTAACTGGTTAAAAAACGCTTTTTGTTCAACAAAAAGGAAAACCTGAAAAATACTCACATACATAATTCGCCTATCCCTATTAACATTGTCGGATGTGAAAATCAGCAACATTACAAGAGAGCGTCTCAAAGTTTGAATTGCAATTTTTTTTTCATATAGAAATTAGATTATCAAAAATCAACAGAATTTTAATAAATGATCTTGACTCCACTAAAACAAGGGACTTTTTAAGAGTGATTAATGAAATAAAAAGAAAATGGCAAAAAAACATATACGACAATGTTAATAGGGATAAGCGAATTAGTAAAGGTTCACATTAAGGCGCTGACAAGACCCAATTGAACAAAATAGGCTTCGCTTAGGAAAAAAAAATTGCCAAATCTGTATAGTTTGTGGTAGCGAAAAAAATACATATTAAGGCTTCTACATACTGGCGCGACTTGTCGCGCGACGCGATTCTGCGACATTATATCCGTAGAACAATCTCTATGAAAACGCGCGCGCCACTACACACAGGGGCGACCTGTCGCGCCGCGACACAGAAATTATGCCTATTATATGGCGTCGCGCTAGCTACGCGTTTGTCGCGGCGTTGTCGCGTCGCGGCCGCTACAGTCGCGTAGCGGGCGCGACGCGACAAGACAAGATAGTATAAATACCGGTGCAATCCAAGCTGGCCTCAGTAGTAGGCGTTCTTCGTCAGTGGATGAAGGCAGGTCTGTGCGTGTTTGCCGAGCGAGGTTAGGTTCGATTTCCCGGTCGGTCGACATAACCCAACCTAACTTATGTACCTTTTATCGATTTTCGAGTTTGAAATAAATTTTCAGTAATTATTATTTTTGTTGATTTTCTTATTTTTAACCCCCTACGCAAAAACGACGGGGTGTTATAAGTTTGACGTGTCTGTCTGTCTGTGTGTGTGTGTGTCTGTGGCATCGTAGCTCCCGAATGCATGGACCGATTTTGATTTTGTTTTTTTTTGTTTGAAAGGCGACATAATCGAGAGTGTTCTTAGCTATGATTCAAGAAAATCAGTTCAGTCATTTGAAGATTATCAGCTCTTTTCTAGTTGATATTAAACTCGCTCACCAACTTACAGCGCAGGTATCGTGTTTGGGCTCATTGTACTGGTCTCAATAAATAGGTTATAGCTAGATAGCGATCAGGGTCTGATGATGGAGAAGAAAAGATAAAATATGAGGGTAAACTAGTAAGTACTACTTTGGGAATTTACCTAAAGAAACAGGCAAACATATGATAAACGTATTGAAGTAAGTATCTACCGACCTATCTACTTACAGTATTAGTGATTACAAACATGTAGGTACGAGTAGATGGCATACGACACGTTTTGGTGCAGTGGCTAAGCGATTCGCTGCTGCGTTAGGAATCGCAGATGTTTCGGCTTATGTCGCTTAAATTAAAACTTAATTACACACACACCACCGCAAATATCTACATAAGTCACTTAGCGCGTCCGAATTCGTCAGTTTCGCCGTTCCCGCTCGTGTGGTCAAGTCTAGGTACATAAGTTAGGTTGGGTTATGTCGGCCGACCGGGAAATCGAACCTAACCTCACTCGGCAAACACGCACAGACCTGCCTTCATCCACTGACGAAGAACGCCTGCTACTGAGGCCAGTTTGGATTGGACCGCTATTTATACTATCTTGTCTTGTCGCGGCGTTGTCGCGTCGCGCCCGCTACGCGACTGTAGCGGCCGCGACGCGACAACGCCGCGACGCCAGCTGCCTGTCGCGCTAGTGTGAAAGGTATGGCGTGGCGATGTCGCGCCAGAATCGCCACGCGACTTGTCGCGCGACAAGTCGCGCCAGTATGTAGAAGCCTTTATGCCTATTTTATGGCGTCGCGCTAGCTACGCGTTTGTCGCGGCGTTGTCGCGTCGCGGCCGCTACAGTCGCGTAGCGGGCGCGACGCGACAACGCCGCGACAAGACAAGATAGTATAAATACCGGTGCAATCCAAGCTGGCCTCAGTAGTAGGCGTTCTTCGTCAGTGGATGAAGGCAGGTCTGTGCATGTTTGCCGAGTGAGGTTAGGTTCGATTTCCCGGTCGGTCGACATAACCCAACAAATCTTGCGGTGCGTTTACAAACACAAATCTTCATATTATGAAGATTTGTGTTTGTAAACGCACCGTCCACGATTCAAGAGAAATCCAGGCAACTTTTATAAAAGATAAAAAGTTAACAAGGTTTGTTTTTACAATATACAAAAAATAGGTACTTATCTATGTAGTACGTAATTGTTTTTTTTTAATAATGTTTTACTCCTGAATCGGAGACGATGCGATTACAAACACACATCTTCACATTCACAAACGGCCAGACCCAGCACAACTGTCTGTAGATCATAAAAATATTTGTTCCGTGCGGGAATCGAACCCGTGATTTGTAGTGTAGCAGCCAAGCGTTTAGAAAGTAAGTAATAAAAAAATATAAGTATGTTCGGTAAGTACCTACCTATACATATTAACTACAAGACACAAAACTGTAATTTATTTATCCGACTGAGTGCTACCTACATATGCCTTATGTAGGTAGGTGACAAAAGTTATGAACCTACTAACGTACCTTGGTCCCTAGTTTAGCTAAATCATTATATTGGTTCTTCCAGAAGACGTCGATTACACAGTACTGGGGGGTAACCATCTCCTCATAATAGCAGTATTATTTCAATATTACTTCAGCGTGAGAAAAAGATGGAGCTATAAGTCCTGTATAGCTCCATCACTTTCCCACTGTGAAGTAATATTATATTATAATAATACTGCTGTAAGAGGTGATGCTTACCCCCCAGAAGACGATGGTGATAAAGAGAATATTCCAGTAAATTTGTGAGTATCTTCTACCTACCTAAACCATGTAACTGATCTGTTATTTACACACGGCTACATAATATCAAGCTATATTTTTCAGTATAAGCTGATCTCACATTGTATAGGCATTCCGTACAATGACAGGTGAGCGACTGGAAAAGTATAGCTTGATATGTAGCCACGCGTACCTGCACCAAATTTGTATTTCCATAATAAACGTAGGTAAGTTATTTATTGTTATTCATGCGGCAAGTCTGCGTTTATGGACGATTTCTTCTTTTTTATATATTTTTAGGGTTCCATATCCAAATGATAAATAAAAATATGTAAGGTCTAGGTAGGTATTATTAACTTGCCACGTGTGATTGTTACAGGACCCAAATACATTCAAAAGATGTAGAAATAAATTCGGACAAATTAAATCTTCATAATTATAATACAACATTTGTAAGTATCATACGTGTTTGATCATCACGAAATTAGCTGTTCCCCCATGGCAGTAGTGCCACGGGAGAACAGCTAATTTCGTGCTAATTTCGCTTTATACTAATGCGTAACGGTACTATCACGAAATTGGCGAGTTCACGATAAAACTTCATAATGTTAGACTTTTTAGGGTTCCGTATTATTTATTCATGTTGTCAAAGTTATGCTTGTTTTTATTAATAATACTATTGATTTTATTAGTAATTAGTTTACTACTACTGTTGCCAGCGACTTCGTCTGCGATCCAGGATGAAAAGTAGCCTATGTCCTTTTCCAGGTCAAGGTTTACCACTGTGCAAATTTCATCCAAATCCGTTCAGCCGTTTTAGCGTGAAAGCGTAACAAACAAACAAACTCACTTTCGCATTTATAATATTAGTTAGGAAGTTAGGATTATAATTTCTTACTTCATATACCAAAACTACCTTTTTTTCAGATATTCACACAACCCTCCGCAGTACGAAACATCAGATGATGATAGTAATTGGTAATTGCTAGATTTCTATATAAGAAGGTTGTATGAAGTATGTATGCAGTTTTACAAGAATTCATCAAATATTTTTATTCTGGTCATTTCAGGTACGAAGTGAGTTTTAATAATCCTGTAGAAGGGAAAAGCTGTTTTTGTATAGAAGGAGGAAGAATAATTGACACTGAATATTTTTATAGAAGACTTCAAGAAATATGCAATCATAATAAGGCATTCGAATATAAATTGAGCAAACGTTCACTTTGTATCAGAAAAAACAGGAGAAAAGGCCTTGTGGTCTTTTCATAGATAAGAAGTTGCCTTTTCTAGGTGCAACTCCAGACGGAATAGTGGGAGAAGACACAATCATTGAAATCAAGTGTCCAATTACAGCATTTAAAACCTCTTTGGACGAAGCTATAGATAAGAAAAAAGTGAAGTTTTGGAAGAAAACTAAAAACGGACTTGTTATAAATAAAAAACATCCTTAGTATATACAGGTGCAGGGACAATTACATATCACCGGTAGGCAAAAATGTATTTTCGGAGTATGGTCTGGATGCGACAAAGACATCAAAGTTGAAATTATAGAGAGACATGACCATTATTGGGAAGAAATGGAACCAAAATTAGAACATTTTTATATAACATGCATGTTGCCTGAGCTATGCGATCCCAGACATGTTCGAAATAATATGCTAATTAGAGATTTAAGTGAATTAAAATAAATGTTGTATAATTTTGGCGATGTTTAATTACTTTCCAAAAACTTATGGTATATACAATACCTACCTACCTACCTACCTACCCACCCTACCCTAGCTACCTATCTACCTACCCTACCCTATCCTACCTATCTACCTACGTACCTACCTACCTACCTATGTACGTACCTATCTGCCTACTTACCCTACCTATCTTATATTTATACAAACCTTGTCCTGAGAATCACTAACACGACAAAAAAATAACTATCCAATTTGGTCCAGTCCTTCGGAAGTTATGCGTGTGCATACCTTTCGGCGATTCATTTTTATATAGGTATGTAGTTGCATAATAAGTAAGAAAGTAGTAATACAAGGCGAAAACTATATTATACGATTGTAAAATGGCAGTGTAAACTTACTACCAAGCCAAAGTACCTACAGAATCCTCAGCGCAATGGTGACTCGCACTTGACTAGTTTTTTGTAGCAGTTGAATTTATGCAGTGGTTTAGAATCGGTTTGCAAAATTTCTAACATAATTATAGGTATTTATGTATATGTAGGTACTTGCATAGTCCTACTAAAACATAATTACATACGCAAACGACTGTCACATTACATACCTACATACACGGCGAAAACTATAAAACACAAACTTACTACTAAACCAATGGGCGGAACCCTCAGCGCAAAGTTGGCTCGCACTTGACTACTATTTTGTAGCAGTAGGTAAAATAGTGCGCACGGCTGACTACACATCATGCTATAACTTTCCAGTATAAGCTGATCTCGCATTGTATAGGCTATCCGTACAAAAACACATAAAAATATATATATACGGTCGAATTGAGAAACCTCCTCCTTTTTTGAAGTCGGTTAAAAATGAAATAAAATTATAAGACATTCGTGTTTTGAGTCAAAATCCACGAATAATACTAGGTAAGTACTGTAGCCGTGGCAAGTGCGTCGTGCGGCGCAGTAGAGCAGCTGGCTTGCGGCAGATTCAAATAGGTACCTACTCCTTTGAGCATGCCGCGCGCCGCCAAAAACCATGAGTAAGTCATTGCAATGTAACTCTTATCTTATTGTTATAAGGTATAATTTAGGATAATTGACTTTTGCGAGGACTTATTTATTGAAATTGAGAAATTATTCATTTATTAGTTAATTTCGTCATACATCCTAATTTATACCTTATCACAATGGGATAAGACTCACATTGCGAAGACTTATTTTGCTTATGATTTAATTTACTTTGGAATAAAACCGAGTAAACTCAACTTTTGCAAGAGGGTTTAAAATGCTTCTGAGCATACACTGAAATAGTTTAATTGGTAAAACTTGCTTATGTCAAATTTGAAAACGCAATAGTCAATGAGACCCACTGGAATCTAATACAAAAAGTAGTAAATATATATTAGAATGAATAAAACTAACGGATGTAATGTTTAACATAAAAATATATTTCCAATATTAGATCACAAAAATAATAAGATAGGCACGCAACACTTGAACACACACATAGGTAGGTAAATTAATCTACTTCATTACTTCAATCTATGCATAGTATAGAACAAAGTCGCTTAAATTAAAACTTAATTACACACACACCACCGCAAATATCTACATAAGTCACTTAGCGCGTCCGAATTCGTCAGTTTCGCCGTTCCCGCTCGTGTGGTCAAGTCTAGGTACATAAGTTAGGTTGGGTTATGTCGGCCGACCGGGAAATCGAACCTAACCTCACTCGGCAAACACGCACAGACCTGCCTTCATCCACTGACGAAGAACGCCTGCTACTGAGGCCAGTTTGGATTGGACCGCTATTTATACTATCTTGTCTTGTCGCGGCGTTGTCGCGTCGCGCCCGCTACGCGACTGTAGCGGCCGCGACGCGACACCGCCGCGACGCCAGCTGCCTGTCGCGCTAGTGTGAAAGGTATGGCGTGGCGATGTCGCGCCAGAATCGCCACGCGACTTGTCGCGCGACAAGTCGCGCCAGTATGTAGAAGCCTTTATGCCTATTTTATGGCGTCGCGCTAGCTACGCGTTTGTCGCGGCGTTGTCGCGTCGCGGCCGCTACAGTCGCGTAGCGGGCGCGACGCGACAACGCCGCGACAAGACAAGATAGTATAAATACCGGTGCAATCCAAGCTGGCCTCAGTAGTAGGCGTTCTTCGTCAGTGGATGAAGGCAGGTCTGTGCATGTTTGCCGAGTGAGGTTAGGTTCGATTTCCCGGTCGGTCGACATAACCCAACAAATCTTGCGGTGCGTTTACAAACACAAATCTTCATATTATGAAGATTTGTGTTTGTAAACGCACCGTCCACGATTCAAGAGAAATCCAGGCAACTTTTATAAAAGATAAAAAGTTACCTAAAGGTTTGTTTTTACAATATACAAAAAATAGGTACCTACTTATCTATGTAGTACGTAATTGTTTTTTTTTTAATAATGTTTACCCACTCCTGAATCGTAGACGATGCGATTACAAACACACATCTTCACATTCACAAACGGCCAAACCCAGCACAACTATCTGTAGGTCATAAAAATATTTGTTCCGTGCGGGAATCGAACCCGTGAATCGTAGTGTAGCAGCCAAGCGTTTAGAAAGTAAGTAATAAAAAAATATAAGTATGTTCGGTAAGTACCTACCTGTACATATAACTACAAGATACAAAACTGTAATTTACTTATCCGACTGTAGTGCTACCTACATAGGCTCATAATTTTTATGTAGGTGACATAAAAGTTATGAACCTACTGACGTACCTTGGTACCTAGTTTAGCTAAATCATTATAATGTGTCTTCCAGAAGACGTAGATTACACAGTACTGGGGGGTAACCATCACCTCATAAAGCAGTATTATTTCAATATTACTTCAGCGTGAGAAAAGGATGGAGCTATAAGTCCTGTATAGCTCCATCACTTTCCCACTGTGAAGTAATATTATATTATAATAATACTGCTATAAGAGGTGATGATTACCCCCAGAAGACGATGGTGATAAAGAGAATATTCCGGTAAATTCGTGAGTATCTTCTACCTACCTAAACATGTAATCTGATCTGTTATTTACACACGGCTACATAATTATCAAGCTATATTTTTCAGTATAAGCTGATCTCACATTGTATAGGCATTCCGTACAATGACAGGTCAGCGACTGGAAAAGTATAGCTTGTTATGTAGCCACGCGTACCTGCACCAAATTTGTATTTCCATAATAAACGTAGGTAAGTTATTTATTGTTATTCATGCGGCAAGTCTGCGTTTATGGACGATTTCTTCTTTTTTATATATTTTTAGGGTTCCATATCCAAATGATAAATAAAAATATGTAAGGTCTAGGTAGGTATTATTAACTTGCCACGTGTGATTGTTACAGGACCGGACAGGACATTCAAAAGATGTAGAAATAAATTCGGACAAATTAAATCTTCATAATTATAATACAACATTTGTCATACGTGTTTGATCATCACGAAATTAGCTGTTCCCCCATGACACTACCGCTTTATACTAATGCGTAACGGTACTATCACGAAATTGGCGAGTTCACGATAAAACTTCATAATGTTAGACTTTTTAGGGGTCCGTATTATTTATTCATGTTGTCAAAGTTATGCTTGTTTTTATTAATAATACTATTGATTTTATTAGTAATCAGTTTACTACTACTGTTGCCAGCGACTTCGTCTGCGATCCAGGATGAAAAGTAGCCTATGTCTTTTTCCAGGTCAAGGTCTACCCCTGTGCAAATTTCATCCAAATCCGTTCAGCCGTTTTAGCGTGAAAGCGTAACAAACAAACAAACTCACTTTCGCATTTATAATACATATTAGTTAGGAAGTTAGGATTATAATTTCTTACTTCATATACCAAAACTACCTCGTTTTCAGATATTCACACAACCCTCCGCAGTACGAAACATCAGATGATGATGGTAATTGGTAATTGCTAGATTTCTATATAAGAAGGTTGTATGAAGTATGTATGCAGTTTTACAAGAATTCATCAAATATTTTTTATTCTGGTCATTTCAGGTACGAAGTGAGTTTTAATAATCCTGTAGAAGGGAAAAGCTGTTTTTGTATAGAAGGACGAAGAATAATTGACACTGAATATTTTTATAGAAAACTTCAAGAAATATGCAATCATAATAAGGCATTCGGATATACATTGAGCAACGTTCACTTTGTATCAGAAAAAAACAGGAGAAAAGGCTTTGTGGTCTTTTCATAGATAAGAAGTTGCCTTTTCTAGGTGCAACTCTAGACGGAATAGTGGGAGAAGACACAATCATTGAAATCAAGTGTCCAATTACAGCATTTAAAACCTCTTTGGACGAAGCTATAGATAAGAAAAAAGTGAAGTTTTGGAAGAAAACTAAAAACGGACTTGTCATAAATAAAAAACATCCTTAGTATATACAGGTGCAGGGAAAAATGTATTTTCGGAGTATGGTCTGAATGCGACAAAGACATCAAAGTTGAAATTATAGAGAGACATGACCATTATTGGGAAGAAATGGAACCAAAATTGGAACATTTTTATATAACAGGCATGTTGCCTGAGCTATGCGATCCCAGACATGTTCGAAATAATATGCTAATTAGAGATTTAAGTGAATTAAAATAAATGTTGTATAATTTTGACGATGTTTAATTACTTTCCAAAAACTTATGGTATATACCATACCTACCTACCTACGTACCCTACCCTAGCTACCTACCTACCTACCCTATCCTACCTATCTACCTACGTACCTACCTACCTATGTACGTACCTACCTGCCTACCTACCCTACCTATCTTACATCTATACAAACCTTGTCCTGAGAATCACAAACACGACAAAAAAATAATTATCCAATTTGGTTCAGTCCTTCGGAAGTTATGCGTGTGCATACCTTTCTGCGATTCATTTTTATATAGGTATGTAGTTGCATAATAAGTAAGAAAGTAGTAATACAAGGCGAAAACTATATTATACGATTGTAAAATGGCAAAGTGTAAACTTACTACCAAGCCAAAGTACCTACAGAACCCTCAGCGCAATGGTGACTCGCACTTGACTAGTTTTTTGTAGCAGTAGAATTTATGCAGTGGTTTAGAATCGGTTTGCAAAATTTCTAACAAAATTATAGGTATGTATGTATATGTAGGTACTTGCATAGTCCTACTAAAACATAATTACATACGCAAACGACTGTCACATTACATACCTACATACACGGCGAAAACTATAAAACACAAACTTACTACTAAACCAATGGGCGGAACCCTCAGCGCAAAGTTGGCTCGCACTTGACTACTATTTTGTAGCAGTAGGTAAAATAGTGCGCACGGCTGGCTACACATCATGCTATAACTTTCCAGTATAAGCTGATCTCGCATTGTATAGGCTATCCGTACAAAAACACATAAAAATATATATATACGGTCGGTCGAATTGAGAAACCTCCTCCTTTTTTGAAGTCGGTTAAAAATGAAATAAAATTATAAGACATTCGTGTTTTGAGTCAAAATCCGCGAATAATACTAGGTAAGTACTAATAGCCGTGGCAAGTGCGACGCGCGGCGCAGTAGAGCAGCTGGCTTGCGGCAAATTCAAAAAGTTACCTACTCCTTAGAGCATGCCGCGCGCCGCCAAAAACCATGAGTAAGTCATTGCAATGTAACTCTTATGTTATTGTTATAAGGTATAATTTAGGATAATTAACTTTTGCGAGGACTTATATATTGAAATTGAGAAATTATTCATTTATTAGTTAATTTCGTCATACATCCTAATTTATACCTTATCACAATGGGATAAAACTCACATTGCGAAGACTTACAATTTTGCTTATGACTTAATTTACTTTGGAATAAAACCGAGTAAACTCAACTTTTGCAAGAGGGTTTAGAATGCTTCTGAGCATACACTGAAATAGTTTAATTGGTAAAATTTGCTTATGTCAAATTTGAAAACGCAATAGTCAATGAGACCCACTGGAATCTAATACAAAAAGTAGTAAATATATATTAGAATGAATAAAACTAACGGATGTAATGTTTAACATAAAAATATATTTCCAATATTAGATCACAAAAATAATAAGATAGGCACACAACACTTGAACACACACATAGGTAGGTAAATTAATCTACTTCATTATGCATAGTATAGAACAAAGTCGCTTAAATTAAAACTTAATTACACACACACCACCATTACATCTACCTAAGTCACTTAGCGCGTCCGAATTCGTCAGTTTCGCCGTTAGCGCTCGTGTGGTCAAGTCTAGGTACATAAGTTAGGTTGGGTTATGTCGACCGACCGGGAAATCGAACCTAACCTCACTCGGCAAACACGCACAGACCTGCCTTCATCCACTGACGAAGAACGCCTGCTACTGAGGCCAGTTTGGATTGGACCGCTATTTATACTATCTTGTCTTGTCGCGG
Organism: Atethmia centrago; assembly: GCA_905333075.3. Taxonomy (NCBI): domain Eukaryota; kingdom Metazoa; phylum Arthropoda; class Insecta; order Lepidoptera; family Noctuidae; genus Atethmia; species Atethmia centrago. The sequence continues at coordinate 13,826,198 of HG995381.1, read as the reverse complement.
CGTTGTCGCGTCGCGCCCGCTACGCGACTGTAGCGGCCGCGACGCGACAACGCCGCGACGCCAGCTGCCTGTCGCGCTAGTGTGAAAGGTATGGCGTGGCGATGTCGCGCCAGAATCGCCACGCGACGCGTCGCGCGACAAGTCGCGCCAGTATGTAGAAGCCTTTAATTTTGAACACATTTCCCAGAACTTGGTTGTTACCAAAACGCGTTTTGAAAACAAAATCTCGATACAAACTAACGTTAAACTAACCTTTTACTTTGATTTCTAATCCAAAATATCTGTATTAAATATCAACATACGTTACTTATTTAATTAATAACAAGAACGTCTTATTTTAATGCAGAACTTGGTTGTTTTTTATTTTCGATTACTCAACTCAATTATGAGTAAATAGATAATTACTTCATATTTTGCAATAAATTACAAGCGTTGTGTTATCGCGCTTCTCTTTCTTTTCTATGGAATTTGACAGTGACCGCGGTTTAGGTGTTGTCAGCGTCTTAACACAATGCTCAGTTTCTTTACGTTCGGTTTGTCATATGGGAATATTTTTCTTGCAACACCCAATGTTTAAAGTTCCCAGAACTTAATTCTAAACAATGCGGTTAGCGGCCAATGACCTCAAGTTTCCCAACCATGGAGGTTATCGCATGGTGAACGGAGGTTTGAAGTGTATCCGTGATACTCCACATCCGGATAGGGAGCTTGGTACTGGCAGCGTCTTCGGTTCATTTCGTTAGAAAAGTTTTTCCGCGTTGTGCAATCGAGATTCCGCGCCGGGCAGTTACCTCTACCGACAACCAACCGTTGATACTACGGGGCGTATTGAATTCTTGTGGAAAATTATCCATCCGTATATCCGATGTTTTAATAATATCCAGCACGTAACATTGGGCCTCGGGTGACGATTGCTGTGGTATTACGTTATCTGCAGATAATATATTTGTATCGCGAACGCGATGATGAAATAATTTGGTACAACTACATTATTTACAATGAATCCTTACTTGCCTTGAAGGAAAATTCTACTCAGTAAAACATGACGCATACTTGAATAAGGTCGTTCTCTGGCCCGTTTGCAACTTACAAGCAATGTATTTTGAATTGATAAACTGCTGTTTCCTTTCGGGTCCTGCCTGATAAGATAATGCTATTGCGATTAAAAATATATAGTCTGAGCCAATTAAAGTCTAATTTTTCATTGGATTCTACAACTTGATTAAAAAAAGTTTTCTTTCTTCAATCCATCTTATTTTCTCTAAACGCTTTTTCTTGAATGGACTAACAATAGACCATTAAAACAGCTAGCTTGTTATCTGACACGTCACGTGGACAGTGAGTAATGTCGGTATTATACAATAATTAACACATTGCCACATAATTGGACCATTACATTTTCTTTTTCATTTGTCACGTTGCCGTCGCTCGCCTCGTGTCATTTTCTACGATTTATCGGACTAAAAATATAATTATTTATTTAGCACGGTATAGTGTTAGAAAATCTTTATAATTGAACGTTCCAGGATATGTTGCTAACAGTAGTTTAATGCAAATATCATTTCCGATGTCATTTAGTAATGCGCTAATGATACACGTGTTATATTAGCGACGGAAATCATCCCTGAACAAGCAAGACGATACGACAGACCGGGACGACGCGACACTAGTAGCACAATTTCTGTAAAAACTTCATGGAAAGTGTCGCGCTGCCTGTCGCGCCAGTCTGCACGAGCCTTTAAACAAAATACTAAATGTATTGAAATGAAGTACGTACATAAATACGTAATTACTTGGCGAAGGCTTTCCTTGATAGGGTACGTAAGTCCAAGTGTGTATCTGGAATAAAGGGGTGTTTCCAATTCAGTGACGTAAGAGAGTCGTGTGCGCAATGGCGCTATCTATCCAATGAGGTCAATGTCAGAGCAGCTGACCGGTAGTTCAGCTTCTATTACTGCAATTACAATCATAACTGTCCCTGTGTGCTGGTCTAATAATATTATGTCCAAGGAACCGTGTTTGTAGAATAAAAGATAATAAACACATTTGATACGAAGTCGAGTTACTTATGTATAGACGCCAGCTCATGAAGTTACCACAAATTGTCAATTTTTACCATTCGATTTTGAACTTAAGTATCAAAATTAAAAGGTTTAACATCATTTGGAGAAATTCGACAATTTGTTGGAACTTAATGTGGCGACTGTACAATATTTACTTTACTGATATTATTTCCAGTGCGCAGTGGATTTTCCATTCTTTAAGGATGCTACAGGACCTAAACGCAAATTTTGTAAGTTTTATAATGCCTAAAAGTATATGATCCACTGCAGTAAACAAAACCAGAAAAATATATGATTTTCTTCAGGATAAATGCTAGGTAGATAGTGTGTTGAAAACATAATACAACTAATTTGATACGATAGAAAAAAAATCACGAAGATATCGCAAAAAAAAATCTTTTAACGATTAAAAACCATATTATTATACATGCAATTATTCTGATTTTTTGTCTGACTATTCTACAAGCAACATATTAGCATAATAGTGTTTTAATTTTTTTATCCAATCAATAGATTTTTATTATAATCGGATACAGCTATCCGATAGGAATTGATATGTAAAGGATAATATCTACAAATTGGACCAAATAGATACATGTCACGCACGTATCACTATTCACTGCGCATTTAATTTACACTGTCTTTGAAGTAGATGTGGGTTGTTGCGGCACCTTCATCAAAATATTTTGCAAGATACTCGACTATCTTTTGCGGTGAGCCACATTTCGAAACGATTACAATGCATAGCTGGGTCTCAAGTCTGCTATTACAATAGTGTCAGAATGGTCTGTTCCGATCCTCATTAATGACGCCATTATATTAGTAGATTACCAAACTTGTCAAAATTAACAACTCTGCGGGCTTTATATCGACTGAAAAATTACCATCAAGTACCAAGACAATGCTTGTGCAGTCCTTAATTTTCCCTATCATCGATTTTGGTGATGTGTGCTACTATGACCTGAATGCAGACCTCCTCGACAAGCTAGACCGTCTTCTCAATAACTGCATTCGATTCGTTTTCAATCTGCGTAAATATGATCATGTCTCTGCGCAACGATCGCTTCTAAAGTGGTTGCCCATACGCCAGCGCAGAGAGCAAAGGGCGCTGACCACCTCGTTTTCATTTCTTGACTCTCCTTCTTCCCCTAGTTATCTCGCCCCCCACTTTCAGTACATTTGCGCGAACCATAGTAAAAATCTACGTTCATCACATAATCGTCTTCTTCAATGTCCCACTCACCGCACTGACTTTATTCACTCTTCCTTCTTCGTTCAGTCTATCTCCCTGTGGAATGCGCTCCCCCAGGAAATCAGGATGGCAACCAACCGATTATCCTTTAAAGTTAAAGTTCGCGAGCACATTCGTAAGAAGCTGGCAGTATCATCACAACGGTAATGTTTTCCCATTGTTTGTCTTACTGTTTAGTATATTCGTGTATTTATTTAGTCTTATATTTATGTATAATTAGGTATATCTATTATATATAATGTTTTAATAGGTATATGTATGTATATACTTATATTTTAATAAATATTTATTTCACAGTTTTCGTTATTGCACCTACCGCTGTCTGTCTCTGCATCACCCAAAGGTTGACTGGTAGAAAATGCCTATGGCATTAAGTCCGCCTCTGTACATTTGTGTGCGTAAAGTATTAAATAAATAAATAAATAATAAAATCAATGATAGACCATTCTAACACTATTGTAATAGCAGACTTGAGGCCCTGGTTAAATGGTTGCTACTTACCAATGTTTAATTATATGCTTACGGACTGTTTCCAATACTCCATTTTGCTCTCTAGAGAGTCTAAACTCTTAGGTCAAGCGCAGTAGGGCATATTATTAGTGGTTCCGACAGCATAAAGTCGCATATTGCTAGCACAAAAGCGAATGATGGTCATAAGCGTTGTCTGTGCATCCACCCATCCACCAAAACATATACGCATCTCGTCGTGGGGACCCAACAAGCGTAAATGATTATGAAAGATCGGAGTTCCACACGTTTTGTTATTTCAAATGCTTTCATTGCTCCAAAAACGTTAAACCTTCCCGAAGTTGAAATATGAAAGAAAAATGTAAACATTCGAAAACCATTGTGATATTCTTGTTCATCCATCCATCTTATAAGGACATCTTTTCATTTTTCCCGCGGAGAGCCGTTTTCTTTGCTTGCGGGAATTGCATTGTCCGTAAGATATAATATCTTCAACAGTAATGTAGAGCTTTCTTTTCCTGGGGTATTTTGCTGTCTCATAACTTAACCCAGCTGCGGTGGACGGATCCGTTGGCGCAATCACGTCAATTGCTTCAATCGTTGGGAATGACGCTCGTCTTGACGTCATCGCCCCTTTGTAAGCCTGGAAACTAGCCACTAACGGTATTGTTCCGTTACGTACGATCACTAAAAAAACTTTATTAGGCAGCCGTCTAGGCGCTCTGACACTAAGTGCGAATATCGCTTGGCAGACTGTTGTTACCAGTCACGATCAATTTATAAGATTTCGGGGAATACAAAGATTTAGGTATTATAGCAAGAGTAAGAAAATTAGTTTTTCTTGAGATTTTTTGTTTGTTATTTATTACCAAGATTTCACCTCTAACATTTCCAAGAGCACGGTGTTTAACTCGTACCTACACCACCTAAGTGATGATAATTCAATTATCAGTGTTACTAACGTTACTTGTAAATTAAGGTTATATTTTGTTTTTGTTGCAGGTAGCAATTAAGATAATAGATAAATCACAATTAGACGCCAGCAATCTTCAAAAAGTCTACAGAGAGGTGGACATCATGAAGAGGCTGGATCATCCTCATATAATTAAGCTTTACCAGGTGAGCTCTAAATTTAATACATTCATAACATATTCACTTAAAATTTTAACTTTGTTAGCTTTGTTGTTAACTTTATTGTGCATGCTGTGGACTTTAATAAGTGAAGGTGTACACCTACTTAATACCTGACGTTGTCCTTTATTAATGTCTAATGTATTGTGTACCTACGTCTTTTGGTGGAGATCCTAAATCAATAAATAAATCTGTGGCATGTTACACACAAGATATAAATGTGAGGATTAAGACTCTTACAAACAAGCGCGACACGCGACGCGACACAAAGGCACCGCTTGTAGTGCTACACGCGGTGTCTTTGTGTCGCGTCGCGTGTCGCGCCTGTTTGAAGGAGCCTTTAAGCCGATCGTCCACCGCCAACTAAACTAAGTTAGTTTAGCTTAGATCGCATAGTTGAGCCAGTTTTTCATAGATGTGCGTCCACCGCAAACTATGCCAGCCAAGCTACGTAAAATAGCCCAGCTAAGTCGAACTAAAATAGTTGTGTTGGCTGATGCGTAACTACGTGAGCTAAACTAAGCGCCTCTCACTCCCTTGCCTTATCCCTCTCGCGCCTGTCGCTAGTGTTGTTCGAACGTGTTTGTATAGTGAGCGATCGTGCGCAGGTAGTGAAACTTATTTTTTGGTGGACGGACAACTTTAGTTTAGTTTATTTCGCTGAGTTTAGTTTTCACCTATGTTTAGTTGGCGGCGGACGATCGGCTTTAATGTCCCACAATGGTGCCGATTCCCTTGTTCACAAACTAAACTAAATTTAATTTCAGTGTATCTTTTTCTTTCTATTTCATTAAGAAAAGGACAGAAGATACATTTTAGTTTAGTCCTGTCAAATTAATCGGCGCCTGTCACTACTTCATACAAGTTTAGACGTGATTAATAACTTGCCTACTAAAATTACGTCAATTTATGTCAAGCGCTGATTAATTTGACAGGACTTAGCTAAAATTCATCTTCTGTCCTTTTCTTAATGAAATAGAAAGAAAAAGATGCACGGAACTTAAATTTAATTTAGTTTGTGAACAAGGGAATCGGCGCCAATGACACAGGCGTGACGCTAAAGTCGAATTATAAATTCACTGGAGTAATCTGGCTGTCACTTTGTGTAATAAAATGGTCATATTTATTGTATTCTAGACTTTTTATTATACATTTTACACTTACATAAATCGCTAAAACTAAACGATCACCATTACAATAAATATGACCGTTTTCACACAAAATGACAGCTAGCACATGTCAGATTACTCCAGTCTTCAACCAGAATCGCGTCGCGCCTGTCTGCGGCACCCTTTACATTGCAACCACCAGTGGCGTGATAGGAGAATGACGACGATGATGATGTCATATAAGATTTATTGTTGGTCCTAACTAAACTATTGTAAAAACGGTTAACTTTACGGTTATTGGGTTCAACATAGATCAGCAGCGGTCGGAAAAGAGAAACTTCTGAGGCCGAGGTTAAGCATCGGAACAAATGTATATGAATTAGCAGACTTACCGGCCTGATGGAGCGAATACTATAATATGCCTATTACGTTGTGCACATGACTCGCTCCGAATAATGCGACAATAATGCCGACATAGCCGACAAAATGAGCCACTAGTACGACATGCCGTTAGCTGTTCTGACGCGTGACGTTACTATGTTGGCAGTTGAAGCTAGTGGAATGGGACGGCTTCGAACTCATAATATTACTTGTAAGGTCATGTTTTGCACATATGAATCACGTGGCAACGAGACCTACCCACATACATCGTTCTGCGCCATTTATGACAAGAAATGTCGGTCTTCTACTCATGTAACTATAACATAAACTTGCGCCGGTCCAATATAGGTATAAAGGCTCCCGCAACAGGCGCGACGCGACAGCGCGACGCGACAGCGCGACGCAACTCCAATAGAACAATTTTCATGAACATTATCAGAGAAACTGTTCTACTAAAATTGCGTCGCACTGTCGCGTCGCGCCTTTCTGCGGGAGCCTTAAGTATTTTTGTCTCACGAAGCGACGCGCGCTTTACTTGTGGGAACCGAGTGTACAAACACGCTATGAATGTGTGCGTGATGACGAGTAGCGTTAGCACACACACACATCCGACTTCGCAATTGTGGACCGGTACCGGGATCGTGCGTGTTTGTACAGCGTGTTTGTACATTTGGTAACCACAAGTAAAGCGCGCGTCGCTATACTTTGTTTTTCAAACGTTCTTTACGTCAGAAACTTAGTCAATGTGAATCGCTTTTACGTATGAGGCAATTTACGTCAGAAATCGCATGTTTGGCTCTCATATTTCACGTAGAAATTTGGCATACCTTTCTTTTTGGTGAGGATAAAAATAGGTTAACACGTAAGCTTCATATTATGGGTAACCTCAAATAGGATTAAGGACTCTTTTGGGAATGGTAGCATAATTTAGTGATTGAAACTCACCAAATTATAGTTGGAACATTTAAGACACTTTAGACAAAAAAATAATTTCTCGCCAGGTATATTATTTATGAAACAGTTACTTCTAAGCTGTACGTTACCAAGCCATTTAACTTTAGTAAAAGCTAACCTATTCCGCTCGGTCCTTGTTCGGTAAATACACGAGCGGGAAGCACTAACGACGCTGAAGGCGAAGACCTAGCCTCGTGCGGAACGCGACGTGCCTAATTGATTAGACGTGCATCACCCTCAAGTTACTGCTAACGAACACTCCGAGCCACTGAACGCCAAGTGACAAATCAATATTAATCAATATTTGTTTGGGATTATTGCTAGACTACAGATGAATAAAAGAGTTATTAATTGTTTTATTACTATACCATGATAAAGTTACTACAAACAGAAACGCTATCTCCTAATCACTATCAGAGATTCTGAAAATATGTCACGCAGCTAGGAAATGCAATCACGAGTCGAGATTGGCAAATCGAGATTTTGCGTGCTATGTCTGGTATCGAAATTGGCCATTCGTATTGGTCGAGATCTCGAACGAGTTTTCAAGAATGTGATAGTCTTTTATTTATTTAATTATGGCACTCTAACGACTTACTCACTAATACATTTTTTGGGGTACTGTAACAATTAACCTTAAAAAAAGAAAAGAATTAACTAAATCTATTTCGTTGCTCTAAAGAATAACACAGTCAATGACAACTAATAAATAAGTAAGTAATCATATTAATAATATACATAGATAGAGATATTAACTGTGGCCACTGTGGGTCAGTAACAATTGTTTGTCTTCCTACGAGATTCGTTTCTAAATAAAAAAGGCTCGAGATCTCCCGAGAACTAGATTGTATACCCAAGTTACTGACAAGTTGGGCACGCCACTATTGCGGCGATAGAGAGGCGCCACGGCGTCCTCACCTTCCGCCTGACGCAGGTCCTCACTAGACACGGCAGCTTCGGGAGGTTCCTGTGTCGGATAAGGCGGGAGGAAACGCCCGGGTGTCACCACTGTGTGGGTCGCCCGGAGGACACGGTGGAGCATACGGTGGAGGTCTGCCCAGCTTGGGCAGAGCACCGCCGTGTCCTCGTGGAGGCGATCGGCGGCAGAGATCTCTCGCGTCTGGCCCTGGTTCAGGCCATGGTACGGAGCGAGAGGGCATGGGCAGCCGTCACCTCCTTCTGCGAAGCAGTACTGCTCGCGAAGGAGGAGGCGGGTCGGTTGAGGGAAAGGCAGATTTCGCGTCCTCTCGCCCCTAGCCGCCGCAGGAGACGCCCAGAGCGTCGGGAATCCCAGGCGGATTTCCGGCCACCGTAGGCGCAGGCTTGCGGACGGTGAGCAATGGGTAGCTCACCGTCCGGTAAGGACCAGGCCCGGGTCGACGGCGCGTTGTATTCCACGCGCGCCTCAAAGAGATGTCGTCAGCACAAAGGTAGGGGTCCACTAGGGCCGATGCCTGCCGGGGTCGCGGGAAGGTACTTATGGGTCACCGAGGCCCCCGCAACACAGGCCACAGGAAGGAATACGGGTGGGTTTTAGTCAGTAAGAGTCTGACACACCCTCCCGCTCCGCCCAGAGCGGGAGAAGTTATTTGATGATTTCCCACCCAAAAAAAAAAAGTTACTGATAAGTAAAATAGGACAGTTTAAAAAGATTTCATTTTTATTGTAGGTGGTGTCTAATTGTTCCTTGGGTGACGGCTCCGATTGTGGAAATTGTGATTACATTTTTGTATTGGGTTCGAACCTGTAAAAACAAATGCGGTCATACTTGTAAATAAAGAAATTTTTGGATTTGAAGAAATTTTGACGGATTACACATTTCCTAGTTGTCCTTACAAGAACTGGGGTGAGCTTTCGGAATGAGATTACAGGACGGAAAAAATAGAGGAAACTGATCGATGGTAAAAACTGACCTTTCGTTTGCTAGAGAAACAAATACTAATGCTGAGTTATCCTTATCAGTTAACACCAGCCTAGAAGACCGGTGGTCATCCGGAAAACTTTTAAGATATAGTAAGCTGTATGATGAATCTGAAACGATAAAATCACTCAAATTATAGATACAGGTGTACCAAGAAATAAAGAAATCTGTAGGTATGTTTAGATATGCGTCATAAAATTTCATGTGGGATGAGGACTACGAGGTGGATAAGCTCATAGGACGTTATAAATGCACACGATACTTTCTATTGCTATATTATATGGATAAGAATAGAAAGCAGCACTTGATTAATAAGAAATGCCACCAGACAGACTGTAAAGAATGTTTTAATAACGTCGGAAACCATTATGAATGAATGAGAAGGCTCTGTAGACTTAATCATTTGAAATGATTGCATTTAATAAACATATTTCAACAGCAATTTCTCACAGCTGGAATTTACTTAAGAAACCGGCACTTAAATCAGTTGTAGTATATTATACACGAGGTAATCCCGCGTGCATACTGATCTCAACATAGTAACAGTCCTACGGATGAAACTAACCAGGCAAATAGGTTACAGCACAATACCAGTTCTTGTAATTGGAACAATGCAATGTTACGTAATCTGCCAATCTGGGTTCGTAACACGTGCCAAAGTATGAATGGATTTGATACTATTATTAAAAGCTTGAATGGCCCCAAGTTCCTTGTGTACAAACATTGTCAACGTGAATGGCACTTAGTGTGTATGCTTTGTCCTTAACCCACGGGAAGAGAACGTTTCCGCTTGTTGAGATGTTATCATTATACAATCAAACAACCATATCCGTTGTTTTCAGTTACAAAACAATCATGTTAGCCCACAATGTTTATTTATAGACAACGCATCACGCTTTTCATTCATTTCCATGGCGTAGTGATGACTTCTGTACAGCTGGAAGCCGTTTTTAGAAAGGCAGAACAGAAATACTGAGTCATGTTCGTATTTTTAGTGATAACTATGAATTTAAGGCCGAGGTCACGGGCGCGGTTAATCTGACTAATCTCGGAAACCTCTATTTTAATAGTGGATTAAAGTGCTCGGGGCCTAAGTGGTGTTTCCTTAATAGATTTACCGATAGATAAACTGTCTGAGCGTTGTATAGTTAGAATAGATTGACGTTATGAACATTTTGTTCTGACAAAATCAGCAGGTGCTAAGGACTAACAAAATTCTAGGACATCACTGCTATATGAAAATATATACCAAGGACCACAAGGACATGTTATCTTATTTCAATTAATCTGCCTAGCCTATTCCCAACATAGTTGATGTTGTCAGCTTCCAGTCAAAGTCAAATTATTTATTTCAAATAGGCACATAAAAGGCACTTTTGAACGTCAAAATTAACAAAAAAAAAATTAATTGATTCTAGTTGCCCCTTCCAAAAGGTAGATTCGTATGGAGAAGAATGGGCAAGAAACTCCACCGTTACTCTTTTAAAATGTTTTACAAAATTTTGTAGTACATTTTAAAATTATATGTGAAGACGATGCACCTAGAATAAAATTACTATACCAAAATAGGTAAAAAAAAACAATGAAAAATAAAGCAATGACAGATAAATGAATTATGTGATAGGTACATTTACAGTACATACAGTGTATATTTACAGTCTATCCGGATGCAGCTGAATACCAGTATTTTACATGGAGCAACTGCCGATCTGACCTCCACAACCCAGTCACTGCTGGGTAAAACGATAACCCTTGGTAAGACTGGTACCCGTAACGACTGTCAAAGATATGCGACTATGCGATGTCATAATCAGATGTGAAGAAAGAAGTCTAAAGTTGACCGAGTAATTGATCAGACTACATATTTCAATAAAAAGGGAATGAGAAAGTCAAACGCCAAACTTCTATTTAACAGAAATGTCTCAAAGTAATTTAAAGAAGGATTTGAAATTTTGAATCAAGCACTTTAATACGGGAAAGTTTAGCTGGATTTATAAAAGCCCTCATTGAATGCCGAGATAGGAACTTTTCCATCAAAATTATTAAGTGGCGTTAAGCGACGCGGACGAAAGGCAATTGAAGCAATTCAAATACAATCCTTAGAAATTCCTGTTGACTTGTCATTTTCCTCAGATATTCCATTTACAGACGTCTTTTCCTAACTAACCTTAGCTTTTGCAACTCGATGTAGTTACAACGTTTCTAGGTATTTTCTTCAATGTTCACGTTCTTATTCGTTTTAGGATGTTTTAAAGATGCTGGTTCAAATAGAATCTCTTTTGTTATACGGGACAGCAAAGACAGGTTTAGTTTTTCACGCGAATCTATGTAGGTATCTTTGTTAAATAATACGAACAGCTGTGTTTTTATGCGAATTATAATGATATTGTCTGTTGAATTAATAGGATGCATTCGCTATAAAACGAAACCAGTTATTATTTTAATTTTGCAAAGTTCATCACTATACCTAATAAGTTATGTGTGAAGATGAATTAATGAAATTAAGTTATACATATAATTATTATTTACATAAATATTTATATTAGTTCCGTCTGGGTTTCCCATGATAAATCATTTAAAGTTTTTTAACGTTCTCTTCGTAAGTTAATTAAGAACGTATGCAGGAAAAAATCTGACTTGAATATAGAATATCAGACCAATACTGTACAGAATGTAATACAGGCGTTTTCGGTACTAACTGTGTTTAAATGGACCTATCCTCATCCGTGTTTAGGTAAGAAACATGAAGTTTATTTTATTATTAAACAATATTCTATTTTCGGGAGTCCCTCCATGTTTGTAGAGCCAAATATTATGATGACAAGAGAGAAGCTAATGAAATCGTGATTGGTTTAATAGTGTAAGTATTTATAAATTATAATATAATTTATCAGGACAAGCACCAGTCTCAGATCAAATAAAAAACCAAGACGGAGCGCTGCGAACAATACTTACAGTGAAGTCATGTCAAAACTACACCTCGCTCTGTGCACACACGCTCACTCGCACACATTTACAACCTATTCCAACCAAACTACACCTCAAAACCGGCCTCACGTCACTGTTGACAGCGCTATGTCTTTGTTTTTATTTGGTTTGACGAGTCTGCTACATTGTAACGAGAATTAACAGGAATTTACCTTAAATTACTAACAAACTACTAATCAATTACCTAACTATGTAGGTTGTAATAAAGTAATTTCATAGTCATGTAACTCGAAGGTTTAAAAGCAGGGTAGGTACATACGTATTCTGCAAGTGTTTTTCCCAGATTGCGATTATAAAAGGAAAACTAGTTCACGAATATTACCTTTTTTTAACTTACCTACCCCAAGTGTTAGCAGAAATATTCTATTACGTCACTTTTTTTCTCTTACCTACAGTCAAATATTTTTTTTCAACTTCCCTACGTGGTGACTGTCTTCATTTCTATATTCATTTAATCGATTCAAACAACAAATATTTTGTCCCAAATTGAATAAAAATGTCGAGTAGTGTAAACAAAGTTCTAATCGTTTTTGCTACGTTTGTGGACCATTTATATTTTCAAACAAGTACGTGTCGGATACTCGGCCCATGCACAATTAACGGTTCCGTAGTTGGGATGAATTTATCGCCAGAACAAACTTAACTTTGTAGTTGCAAAAATGTTCCCCCATACACGGATATACGTCTCCAATTGCAAACGTAAGTTTGTAATCACAAAAAATCTTTTTAATGTGAAATTAAGACGTAGTACATTTTACGTACAGGTACATATCATATAACTCAATGCGATTTTCGGACTTTTTCCTTTGCTTAATTTGTGAGACCTTGCTTCATGATTTTATGATTCCAGGTCAACGAGAAGTACCCTATTTTAAGTATCTATAGAATAGGTTTTGATCTTTTTTGCGAGTATCAAAATTTATGTTGATAAATAGCCGTATTTTTGTATTGCGTTGACTTAGAAGCTTGATTTTTTAGAGCTCAAAGGGACCGTAGAACTACGTATTTAATATTAATTTTAACTTGATACTCGTACCTCCACGTGTTTCTGAGAAAAAGGGTCTTACAAGACAGACGGACGGACAACGAAGTGATTCATAAGTGTTCCGTCTTTTTCCTAAAATAACCATTGTAGATTCGTTAAAAAGTACATATCTTCATTATGTTGGATCAAAATAAAAAATGGGTGCCTCATGTGTTTTGGGAAAGCTCTTGAATCGTTTTACTTGAATCGTCATCCTAATTTTTTTTCTCTGAAAACTTAGAAAGTATGATTGATGGACAAGGGGAACGTTTTCACCAAGATTTAAAGATTTTTGAAGAACGACGTCAAGGATTTTGGGATGGAAACATGTTAGGGGATTACTGTTGGTCCATTGTAAGAGAAACCGGTCCAAAAAAACTATAAAAATAAGGCTAATATTAGCCATTTTTATTTTTTTAATATTCATGCTAAGATTTTTTTTTGCATTTTTAAGTAAATAAATATTTTTAAAACCAGACGTTATAGCTTTAATTTTTTGGATTGCTGTTAACTAACTAAATAAACAATAATTAACAACTTTCAGCTGGGGTTTAAACTGTGTAAACTAGTGTAATTGTTAAATAATAATTTATCTGTTATTATCATAATGTAATTAATCATTTATTTATTTAAACTTCTCGCAGTACAAAGGCGGACTTAATGCCTTAGGCATTCTCTACCAGTCAACCAAGGGTGGTGAAGTGATAAGATGGCAGGTGCTCTGAGAGGAAATAAAAATAACGAAAAATATTAAAGATAACACATAATAGATTATAAATAGAATAAGTACAGAAATACATAAATAGGTTACAAGCATAAAATACAAATACATACATATTTACTACAATATATACCTACATTATACATATATATATATATATATATATATATATATATATATATATATATACATACAAATTCAAGGAAAAGAGATACATAAATGAGATGACTCTACGCTATTTGTTTTGAAAATAACTCTGCAATTTCCGCTTTTAAAATGCATACCGTTACCGACTGGTGGCCGTCCAGATATCTATGTATTTATATAGGAGGCACAGTTATTGTTTAAGTGTCATCTAATCCGTTGGGCTGTTATTACTATGTAGAAGACTCTTACAAAGCCCTAATTTAATAAGCTTTAGCATTTAAGGGGACTACAGGACCTAAACGAAAATTTTGTAAGTTTTATAATGCCTAAAATTATATGATCCACTGCAGTAAACAAAATCAGAAAAATATATGATATTCTTCAGGATATATGCTAGGTAGATAGTGTGTTGAAAACATAATACAACTAATTTGATACGATAGAAACAAATCACGAAGATACCTCTAAAAATGTCTTTTAACGATTAAAAACCATACTAATATACATGCAATCATTGTGATTTTTTGTCAGATTATTCTACAGGCAACATATTAGCATAATAATGTTTTTTTTTTTTATACAATTTATAGCTTTTCTGTAAATCGATAATTGCTTCATAATTTGCAATAAATTACCAGCGTTGTGTCATCGCGCTTCTCTTTCTTTTCTATGCAGTCCGACAGTGACCGCGCTTTAGGTGTTGTCGGCCTCTTAATTAGCAAACCTTACGTTTTAACGACTCGGTTTCGTCCGCGTGTAGGTCGGATATTATACATCGGAAACGTACTACCGGGATTAATTTTATCATAACATAACATCACGCTTATACTCCCTGAGGGGTTAGGCAGAAGTGTGCCTGTAGTACACCCCCATTTCGCCAGTTATGTCCATGTAATAGGGGGCGAGCCTGTTGCCATCAACCGGGCACAAATCCAGACTCCGGGCTACTACTGAGAAATTCCTAATGGAAAAACACAATAACACTTTGCTCGACCTGGGATTCGAACCAAGGACCTCATGCTCAGCAGCAGCTCTTGCGACCAATAGACCAACGAGGCATTTATCCTATGTGTTAAACCAAGTTATTAACTATACATATATTATGTGTGCCATATTACATGCAAATCCGTTCAGCCGTTTTTTCTATCGTAGTAATATAATATAATAATAGCAGAGGAAAAGGTCAGTGACTCACGCGTCGCACAGTGGAACGAATGTATGGGAGCGGTTGGACGTAGACATGTCCGAAAAATAAGAGTAAAATTATGCCAAACTAATGATGCCATCTTATTCGATTACTTAATGCCTTCATAAATTGTGGTGATGAATTTCTTCATAACTCCCATATTTCGGGAGTAATTTGAGAAAATGTGAAATTTTACTATGAAAATGAGTGTATCGAGCTCTCTCCCTCCTGATTCCGGGCTTGTTTCAAGTAGCGGTCTCTAATATCGTAATGCTATTACTAAGAGCTATATTTAATACTAAGACACATAGTGCGCCAAATGTGCACTTTCTGGGATAAAAGGAAATGAAAATTTAAAAAAAAAAACGTTTTTTCCCCATTTGTATTTACTTTAAACCGCAGACAGACTTATTAAGAGGTCTATAAATATATTATATATATACAGAAATATATATTAACAAAAATATTCACAAGAACTGATGAGAGTATGACTTTTAAGTAAGTTGATAATAAATTACCTAGTTTCATTAAAAGTACAATAAATAATTAAGATGTAAGCTCTAATTTACTAAGTTACACATTTTAAAACAATAACATCATTTAATTATCTTCGTCATCATCATCATCATCAATTAATTCAAATTCAGAATCGATGTCCGCTAAATCATTTATGTTAACAAATTCGATATCACTTTTCTCAGAATCCGTAAGCTCATAAAATTCCTTAAAAGAAGATTTTTTTACAAACTTATTTCCTTTTGGACGGATACTTGTAACAAGTGGATCAGAAGACAGTAAAAGATTGTGCATAATATCTTCATTGCATGAGATACTGCTATGCTTTCGAGAATGCCCCTCTCTATATTTTCTAAAATCTTTATTTCTAGCCTCAGATGCCTCTTCGGATAGAAAACCAATGGGCACAATTGACATGTTCTGAACTATGTCTGGCCAATGCATTAAAATTTTATGAAGTGAAGAAGGCATATAATACCATGGGTATAACTCCACGTAAAGCTTAGCAGTATCAAAGCAGAACTCTCGGAATTTAGTTACGTTGATCTTCTCTCCTGATGAAATACACTGCAAGATCACACAGATTTTTCTTAAAAGCATAGCATCTATTCCGGTCAGTTCAGCAGATTTAGTGTAGTTTTCAAAAAATCTCCTTGCCGAGTTGCCATTGTTGGTGGATCCACTGCCTTGTTTCACAACATCGAGAAGTAAGCCCGTTTCTCTTCTTACAGCCTCTTGAACTCTTTTCTTCCTGTCATCAACTTGCCTTTTTGCTATATCACCCCTTACTTGCCATGATTTTATGTCTAATTTGTAGGAAATGTGTAATAAGCATTCCATTGAGCGAATCCAAGCGTGAAGGGTGCTTAAGCTATATTTATACATGTCCTCGTTTGCGTGTTTATCTTTGATTAACTCTAAATTATTCATTTCTTTAGGACAAGCCTTGCATATGTCACACACTGAAGCTGCTGTATTGGATATAATGGAATGAATTTTACCATCAATCATTGTCAACAGCAGTTGGTGTTTGACACTAATTCCATCAGTGATGGTGGATGGAGTTAAGGCTTCAATCTCTGCTTCGATTTCAGCCATCTCTCTCTGCACATTTTCTTTGGTTTCCTTTATAAACTTAAACAATATTGGCCGGCAAAATGAAGTGGAAGATGGTCGCTCGTTTTCCCAAATTGTTACACCTTTTGAGACGAGCCGCAGTGGTACAAGACTAATCATAAAATTACTTACAAGATCGATTTGCTCATCTTCACTCGTCCTTTGATGATAAATGCTTTGGCTAGATGATCCGTCAAAACCCCATTTGCTGGTCAATACGAGCTGTTGATTGGGATCAACAGGGGTTTCTAACGACCTAATAAGTCTTCTTGAGGTTAAATCCATCAAGGCTTGTAATTTGATTTTTGCAGAGCTCTCTGTAACTGTGAGATCTTCTTTGGCCGGATAGCACTTAATTTTTTCTTTAACCAACATGTAGTAACTCGGGTATTGAAGAGCTCCTTCTTGAGTGTTGAAATCCCGAAGAGTGTTATAGCGCCATTTCGATAAGTTCATCGATACATAAAGAGCCAATGCCTTCAAAGGGGATATTTCCCGTACCTGAATTGATTTACCTTCAATGAAGGCTTTGATTTTTGAGGCCTCTTCTGGATTCTCCGTCAAGTATTTCATAACATAAGCTGTATCGCTTTGTCCTGCCTTTTGAAGCGCCCTTTCGGCCGAAAACATAATTTCAGCGCTGCTACTGCTGCATGAAAGACTATCTTCAGTGCGTCTTCTTTTTTGCCGGTTACTAAGGTCCTCAAAAGATTTACGAGGACTAGGATGTGTACAAGTTGAAGCATCAGATTTAGCAGGAGAAATTATGGGCTCGATGACGTCACTTATATTTTCTGTAGAAGGTTCCATATTTTCATTCTGTAATTCCGGCCATTGAATTGCAGCCTGTAGCCAAATCTCATGTTTCTTCCGAAACTTATCTGTGCTTCTTCCAGACTGTGTCCATTTTGCATAAATGCGGTAGCAAAATCGACGACACCAGTCTTTTAAACTTGTTTCAGCACTTTCACATAACTGAACACAACTGTTATCTTTTAAAACACTGAACAAATAGTTAAAGTCGCGTAAATCTTTATGTGCGCGTGCGCATAAAGCAACGTGAATATCAAGATTTGTATTAAAATTTGGAAAATACATTGCGAGATTAGCTTGGATACAACGAGGTGTAAATCAACACTGATTTTAAAGTTACTAATAGTGACCTATTTATATAAAATCCAGGTATCCCAGGTATCCTTTGTTAAATATTGCAAGGTAATTAGTTATTGTGATAATTAGTAAATGATGCATGCTAAATTAGTGTATTAAGAGCCATTTAGTAATTAAATAATAGCAATGTTCTTATCAGTAGTCATTAGTGCATCAGTTTTATATGTAAACCTTAAGTCCCTAATTATATATCCTAATTAGCTTATATCTTCTCTAATTGGCTGCTCAGAAATGTTATTGTAATAAGGTAAACCTTTAGAAAAACGGTTTTAATCAACAAAATAAACAAAAAATAAAAAAATTGTGTTATAAAATAAACATCACTCTTTATCCCAGAAAGTGCACATTTGGCGCACTATGTGTCTTAGTATTAAATATAGCTCTTAGTATTAGCATTATGATATTAGAGACCTCTACTTGAAACAAGCCCGGAATCAGGAGGGAGAGAGCTCGATACACTCATTTTCATAGTAAAATTTCACATTTTCTCAAATTACTCCCGAAATATGGGAGTTATGAAGAAATTCATCACCACAAGTTATGAAGGCATTAAGTAATCGAATAAGATGGCATCATTAGTTTGGCATAATTTTACTCTTTTTTTTCGGACATGTCTACGTCCAACCGCTCCCATACATTCGTTCCACTGTGCGTCGTCGTCAACCATAATTATTTTGTTACTTACGCGTAATTTTTAATCTGTGATATTTTTAGTATTACCTAATTTAAATGAGATGATCTGTTTAAATTGTTTATGTCTTAAGTAAATGGGCAACATTGTAAAATTGTTCGTCTTGTGGATGACCCACAGTAACCATTTTTGATAAAAAAATATTGTTGTTCCCGCTTTTTTTTTTGAACTTTTTAAGATGTACAATCATGTAGAACAGGGATTCTCAAACTATTTTGGGCAAGGCCTTTTCCAAAATGAACTGATACCTCAGACCCCCATAGCAAATTTTTTCATCTTGTACGAACTTGTGCATGCTCATCGACTTGTTGAGTTTTTTAAAAGTACAACAAAGATACTTCCTACTAAAATATTTGTCATTTTTATAACAAGTTGTACTGCTCAACTTATACTGCTGTATAAGTTGATTTATGTGTGTTTATGTGTAAACTTTCAAGATACTTCTTGAAAGTTTTAAATAAGAACTTGTGTGAATTAATAGGGGTCGATTTCTAGACCTCGTCGTCGGCATGATTTTTTCCTACATATTCAACAATAATCGTCATATTTCAGCCAATTTACAAAAAACCTTAACCTTAACCTTAACCTCACTCCGTCCATTGCTGTATTGGTGAAAACCGTTTGAAAATCCGTTCGGTAGTTTTTGAGTTTAGCGCGTTCAGACAGACCGACAGACGCGGTGGAGAACTAAAACATGTTTTAACATTACATGTCATGTTTACTTACGATTGGCAATTTTGCTTTACGCACCCTCTTAATATTTTTTTTGTAATTGTTTCAGGTCATGGAGACGAAGAACATGATCTACATAGTTTCCGAATATGCAAGCAAAGGAGAAATATTTGGTAAGTGCAGTTCTTAAAAACAATTATTGTAACTTTTACTTATGTATTCATCCAAATCGATTCACTATGCAAACCTTGAAAATTTTGCTGAAAACACACAGACAGACTATTCGCATTCTTTATTTGTCATAAATTCATAACGATCTTGTTAGTTATCTATTTTTTCAGTCTGCATTAAGTATTTAACATGGGCAAGTTTCCAGAATACGGTCAGTGAGATCATCAATCTTTAGTCATTGTAATCCGCCATGTTCACATGATTTTATTTTACATACCTACATGAATTAAACATTTATAACCTGAGTATAATCGTTTTGAGAGAACTTTAGTAAATATATGGTAGGTACCGACTTTTATTATAATTTATAATATATAATAAAAACAGTGTTTTGGTAGGCTGAACTCCGAGGAACATTTCTAATTCTAACTCATTGAACTATAAGAATCTGTCAGCATATTCATATATTTCATTCACATATTCATATTATTTTATTCATCGAATAGGTTAACAGTTTCTCCTAAACGCAAACAAAAATAAAACGTAGTAAATAACCTCGAAATCGATTATGGGTATTCGTTTGGTAAGTTCGTGGCCGCTTTGTCTATGACGTAAGCAGGCCTGGCGTGACGTCACCGGCAGGGTGTCGCTGACGGTGGCAGGGGGAGTGGGTGGAAGAGGGAAGCAATTTCGCGCACAGCTGACTACGTTTTCCCAAAATTCAACTGCGATCTCCAAGGCTCGAATCCCAGTTCTTTTGCATGAATTTAATTAAATATGAACTCATCAGAGGTTATGCCAAAAGAGTTTTATGTTAAATGAGTGTTTCTGATTTGCAAGTAGCTTCATATTTAAATCATCTACCTGGTTATACAGAAGTTGCGAAGTTGTTTCACTCATTTTAAATGTGCTACACACTCGAATGAAGGTTTCGCTCTAACAGGCTTTGGTAATCATTACCATTCATCATTTTTAATGAGAGGGTAATGTCTTATTAATTGCAACAGTTATTAAAAGGCCCCTTTTAATTAAAATTAGCTAAAGCGGAAACCTTGTTAAGATTTCCTTTATTATCACTTACCAAGGATGGTAAGTACCTACACACGGTGTCTACATCTTTTTAGGGTTCCGTAGTCAACAAGCAATCCTTATAGTTTCGCCATGTGTATGTCTGTCTGTCCCCGGCTTATCTCAGAGACTAGTAACTTACCTTAATACTAGGAAGGTGTTTTTGGAATGGGTATATTATATTAATTGATGTGGTGCAGCCTGGGAGAGGCCTATGTCCAGCAGTGGA
Organism: Atethmia centrago; assembly: GCA_905333075.3. Taxonomy (NCBI): domain Eukaryota; kingdom Metazoa; phylum Arthropoda; class Insecta; order Lepidoptera; family Noctuidae; genus Atethmia; species Atethmia centrago. The sequence goes on along the minus strand of HG995381.1, from coordinate 13,805,220 downwards.
CTGCTATAGGCTGAGTTGATTTGATTCATTGATGCATTTTAATGACGCCAACAAAGTGGAAAAATAATTCTTAAAAAAAAACTATTATTTGTTAGAGTCAAGGCCCCCCCCCCCCCCCCCGCCTGCTTGATGGTTGTTTTTGGACATGTGAAAAAATGTATGGCAGTAGTATATATAACGAAAAAAAATATATTTAAAAAGCAAAAAACCCGACTATATAACACAACTGAAAAAGAAAACCAAGCTCTCAAGATTTACAGAATGTTGGTATCGCAAAAGCGAGGGAGGCACAAACAAAAGTTACACCATATTTCAGGTTATTGGTTTGCAATTTTGACCGCCTAGGGACCCCAGGATAAACAGATCGTTATCTATATCGAGACTGCAGGACCAGCAAGCGGATTAATTTTGCGACTCGCCGGATCCGCCTTGTTATTTCGTCCCCTGCACTTTGTCCCGTCTTCTTCTACACACAGATGTACTTACTACATAGTACACACACAGGTATAGGGAGGTAATTAATATGTGACTGCCAGTCGATGAGAACACAGCAACAATCTTCATTTGTTTCACTTTATCAACACCTGCATAACGTGTTTTCATTTCGAAGCGGACGAATTTACAATTCCTGATTTGCTGTGTTATTAAATAGGTACCCGGAGGCTGGACTCCGGCGTAACATAACATCACATGTGGTGGCGTGTGATCCTCCAGCAGGCTTTGCATTAGACTTTCTATCTCTACTCTACTGTAAAATAGCAATCGCTTGTATACATTTTTCGGTAGAAAACTGTCAATTGTCTACATGGAAATGTAATTTTGTTCTTCTCTTCCGTCGACAAAACCCTTCTCCATGGTTCTCGTGCTAAGCCTGTTGCAGGCTTAGCATGACGCTTTCTATTTCCACTCTACTGTAGAATAGAAATCGCTTGTCTACATTTTTCGGTAGAAAACTGTCAATTGTCTACATAGAAACGTATTTTTTTTCTTCTCTTCCGTTGACAAAACCCTTCTCCATGGTTCTCATGCTAAGTCTGTTGCAGGCTTAGCACGACGCTTTCTATTTCTACTCTACTGTAGAATAGAAATCGCTTGTCTACATTTCTCGGTAGGGAACTGTCAGTTGTCTACACGGAAACGTCATTTTTGTCTACTCTTACGTTGACAAAACGCTTTTCTACGGTTCTCCTGCCGAGTCGAGGAAGCCTGCTGACGACAGAATGTCTTACTTACTGTCATGAAGGTACCAATATCGTTGTGACGTTGTGACGGTAAGCCCTATAATATAGATCCTTGGGGACCAATCATACACACGACCTATTTACTACCTCCCTTGGGATAGGACGAGCCTTCTTTCTGGGTCAGATTGTAATTTCCTGGTAATTTTCATACAACGTTCGTTTTCTTACCGTTCTACTTACCGACCTGGGAATCGAACTCTGGACCTCAAGGTCCGCAGCTGTTCTTGTAAGTGGATCGACAGTTTGAGTGGGTGATAAACTCTGACCCACTTTAATAATAAACAGGTCGGGTTCCCTGTAGTGTTCAAATCGAGGCCCACGTTGTGCCGAAGAAATACTATCCTTATCGTCTTTACGTAAACATTTTGTACGCAGGCCTGTTCTTAGGTACCTACTTTTAATGAACTCCGCGCTAAAGTTATCTGTACTGTACGGCAACTTATTAATAAATAAAATAAGCGCTTTGTTCTTGCTTGCAACACAGTTAACTGCTGTTACGTAATCAAACTCAAACTCAAACTCAAAGCATTTATTTCAATTAAACCATTTACAGGCACTTTTGAATTGTCAAGGAGTCGGTCAGTTAGAAATATGAAGCTAGTTGCCCATTCCAAAGCGTAGTAGGTACCTATGGAGAAGAACGGGCAAGAAACTCCATGGACACTCTTTTAAATTAAATTGATACATAAAGATTAGTACAAAAATAATGTTGAAATTATAACTAAATGTGAGGACGATGTAAAATAAAAAAACGCGCCCATAGTAAAAAGAGAAACAAAAACAATTTCTAAATAAAATAATTACAAATAAGCCGAGGACGCTAAGAGGTGACCAGTCCCAACTAACGGCGCCCGTTCACGAGCATGACGCATGGATTAGCACCATTCAGCTCAACCATTTTGAAGGGAGCTAAATGATCCAACACACGCGCCACCATCAGCGAGACATCTGAGTGAGCATGACATACTCTCAGCCGCCAGGACCCATTCAAGTCAATTACATAACCGGCAAATGGTAGCTCTATTATACATAGTACTCACACCTGTGCAATGCAATTATACAATACAACGTAGGTTGAATTTATACAATGCAAAGATAGTCTTACAATGTTCAGCTGCTCCAACAGTATTTTCAAATGTTAATTATTCAATTGGTTGTGGTTGTGGAGCGGGACCAGCATTGAGCCAAGCATTTTTATCAGCGATGTAATCACCCAACTTATAATATGCCTGCCTGCATAGTGTGCGTTTGATACACGATTTGAATTTCATTTCATTCAGTTGAAGTATGTGGGGTGGAATTTTATTGTAACATTTTAAACAGTACCCCATGAAAGATGAGTCTACTTTAGCCAGTCTGAAACCTGGCTGAGATAATAGGTCCCTATTTCTAGTACTATAATTATGTCTTTCACCTCTTTTACTAAAATGATGTAAATTTTTTCTTACGTACATGATGTTTTCGTAGATATATTGACAAGGTACCGTCATGATGTTAATGTCCTTAAACCGGTCCCTTAGAGAATCGCGCCTGCGGAGATTATAAATGGCTCTGATAGCTATTTTCTGCAGAATAAAAATTGACTCGATGTCTGCAGCCCGTCCCCAAAGTAAAATACCGTAAGACATGATACTATGAAAGTAACTAAAATAGACTAGCCTCGCGGTATCTACATCAGTAAATTGACGGATTTTTCTGACAGCATATGCCGCTGAACTTAGCCGTCCTGCAAGAGATGTTAAATGAGGACCCCATTGTAGCCTTGAGTCGAGCGTGATCCCCAGGAAAACAGTTTTATCGACGAATTCTAGTTTCTCTTGATTCAATACTATCTCATAATCACCACTTTTGACATTTGGTAAAGAAAATCGAATGCACTTAGTTTTTTTCCCATTTAATACTAAATTATTGGCAGTGAACCAGTTCTGTACCTGCAATAGGGCGTTATTTACGTCGTCAACATTCGTAGCATGTCTATCTACCTTAAAAATTAAAGAAGTATCATCAGCAAATAACACCATTTGTGGTTGATTATTTAATAAATGGAGTAGATCGTTAATATACACTAAAAAGAGGAAAGGTCCCAATATCGAGCCTTGTGGAACACCCATTTTTACTTTTAAACCCAGTGAATTGATACCATTAATTTGTACTTGCTGTTGTCTTTTTTTTTTTTTTTTTTTTTTTTTTTTTTTTTTTTTGTTTTTTTTTTTTGTTTTTTTTTTTTTTTTGAGGGTGGGAAATCATCAAATAACTTCTCCCGCTCTGGGCGGAGCGGGAGGGTGTGTCAGACTCTTACTGACTAAAACCCACCCGTATTCCTTCCTGTTGCCTGTGTTGCGGGGGCCTCGGTGACCCATAAGTACCTTCCCGCGACCCCGGCAGGCATCGGCCCTAGTGGACCCCTACTTTGTGCTGACGACATCTCTTTGAGGCGCGCGTGGAATACGACGCGCCGTCGACCCGGGCCTGGTCCTTACCGGACGGTGAGCTACCCATTGCTCACCGTCCGCAAGCCCGCGCCTACGGTGGCTGGAAATCCGCCCGGGATTCCCGACGCCCTGGGCGTCTCCTGCGGCGGCTAGGGGCGAGAGGGCGCGAAACGTGCCTTTCCCTCAACCGTCCCGCCTCCTCCTTCGCGAGCATTACTGCTTCGCAGAAGGAGGTGACGGCTGCCCATGCCCTCTCGCTCCGTACCATGGCCTGAACCAGGGCCGGACGCGAGAGGTCTCTGCCGCCGATCGCCTCCACGAGGACGCGGCGGTGCTCTGCCCAAGCCGGGCAGACCTCCACCGTATGCTCCACCGTGTCCTCTGGGCGATCCACACAGTGGTGACACCCGGACGTTTCCTCCCGCCTTATCCGACACAGGAACCTCCCGAAGCTGCCGTGTCCGGTGAGGACCTGCGTCAGGCGGAAGGTGAGGACGCCGTGGCGCCTCTCCAGCCACTCCTCAAAGAGGGGACTTATCGCCGCAATCGTGGCGTGCCCAGCACTGGGTTGCGACAACCGTACTTTCCATGACGCCATGAGATCCCGCCGGAGCTCCGTCCGCTGTGCCGCGATTTCTCGCGGCAGCGGACTTACGCCCCGGCGTTTCGCCTCCTCGCGCCACTCCCATACGTGCGCGAGGGCTTTTGCCTCCAGATCCCATGGCGGCAATCCGGCAAGGAGGCTCGCTGCCTCACAGGAGACCGTGCGGTATCCCCGGACCATCCGGATGGCCATGACCCTTTGGGCCGCGCTCAACCGGCGGGCTGGCCGCAGCGCCAGAGAGCGCGCCCATACAGGAGCAAGCTGAAACGTTTTCCTTTACTAAATCAAAAGCGAGCGAGGGCGAGGAATTTAAGGTTTCAGTAGTTTTAAGCGGGACACTGGTAAAAAAATTTACAAATTCTTGAGCAACTTCTTTGCTATCGCAAATGAGACCACATGACGTCTCCAGTGTGTAATCAGAATCATGCTTTTTGTTCCTATTCGTTTCATTATTGATAATTTTCCAAACTGTCTTTATGTTATTGTCTGCTGATTTAACTTTGTTGCTAATGTACAAGGCTTTAGCTGCCTTACAAGTGTTCTTAAAAATTCTAGAGTAAGTAGCAACATACCTATTAAAAGTTTCAGTGTTTATGTAAGGCTTAAGGCCATACAGCTCGAAAAGTCTTTCCCTACTTTTCCTGAGTCCTCTAGTGGCCCAGTCACTAAATAAAAACCTAGGGCTGATAGTTTTAGTGTTCTTCTTAAAATAATTATTGAACTCGGTCTGGACTACCGAAAAAAAATCTTTGTACAAGATATTTACATTGTTCATTGTAAGATCCTGGTCGCTTAACTTACAAATTAAAGTGCTATTAAATTTATTTAAATTAACAGATGTTATTGGTCTGAATTGTATTTGCATTTTTCTATTGTGAGGTTGGACTCGAAAGTTACGGTTTGACCACTGTGGTCAGACGGGAGATAATTAACGATGGCTTTATCTAAATAGTCGCAACAACAATAGTTTATTAGTTATTACGTAACACCATTCACGATTCCCATTTGTTTTTTTTTTTCCATTTTGTATTTCTTTCTTTCTATCCTAATCCTAACTATATTATATATATATATATATATATATATATATATATATATATATATATATATATATATATTTTATATATATATATTTTATATATAATATTATAAATGCGAAAGTAAGTTTGTTTGTTACGCTTTCACGCTAAAACGGCTGAACGGATTTGGATGAAATTTGACACATGGAAAGATCATGACCTGGATTAGGACATAGGATTTACTTTTTGTAAATGTTACAGAAATAAATATTAAATTAAAATATTAGTAGTCTCCAAAAAAGAGGAGCGAAGGTGACTGATTAGGATTATATATAATAGCTAAAATATTAATTTAAGAGAAAGTCCATACTCGTATTATATTCAGTATTGATTTTTGCTATTGACCTGCAAATTAGTCAACCTTTACCAGCACTTTAATTGCGTCACACTATCACAATTTGAATGATTTCGAAGCATACTTACTTACTGTTCATTCCATTGCTTCATATGTTCGAAAAATTTGTCTGTACTACAACGAAAATAACGGAATGAATGTTGTTGAACTGTCAAACTGAAAGCCACTGCTACCTTATATTGCTACTGATAGCGTGCTACGCATTTACATCGCAGGTCCCAACTTAGGTAAAAATAACCGTTAGGTAAGTTAGTCGAACTTGTACTTTTATTTTTTTATTTATATGATATATTTATTTACATAACCAAATTACAAGATGATTATTAACATTAACTAAATTAAATTAAAACTAAGTTAAGCTTAAAAAAGGCCCTCGGGGCATTGTACCGAGGATGCTGGCGGCATTTCCTCGCTGAATTGCAATGCTGATAATTGCAATATTACAATAATTTATTATAAATATACTAGTGGTCGCCGACTAAATATTAGCTATGTATGAGATACTCTAGCGCCGCCATTGACCACGTATTATCTACATCTATGTATACAAATAAATATTCATGCAAGCCTAGTACTTTTTGTGCCAAATTTCATCCAAATCATAATATGAGTGATGATTGAAATATTCTTGAATAAGGTATTCAAGAATATTTGACTTAAAATCTAAAAATTCTTGTACTTACTTCGATATGTTCTTTTGTATAGCTTCCGCCGAATATCGCTTTGGTATTCAAATTATGCTACTTACTGTTCCTGAAAATAGAAAAAATGTCATATTGTCAGATAAGCAATCATTTTACTGAGTTCGCCTTTATTTAAATTGATAGGTAACATTCGTTCACGTTATAATCAGTTCTACCATCAATTTATGACGTAGTTTCAGCGTGCGACAACAGAAAATACGCACATACTTATCTCAGTTTTTTTTATTATTAATGTTCCTATTCGACGGTTAAAAGGTAATACGGCATAAGCGACATTTTGGTCGAAAATGAGTTATGAATGCCATCCTACTTAATCTCTTTTTTTAAGTAGGATGGCATTCATAACCCATTTTCGACCAAAACGTCGCTTATGCCGTATTACCTTTTAACCGTCGTATGTACTCTCGGTATCTAAGTTAATGTATGTGGGAGATGTTCTAGATAGATACCTTTGTATTCAGATGCATCATCAGTTTACCGGAAACTTCCGATAATAATAGTCGGTAGAACAATAACATAAGTGCTAAACGAGTGACGAGTTCTCATTTACGACAAATTGTTTGAATTATTATAGGTATGTAAAACGATGTATGTACAAAGGAATTGTAAAAATATGATTGACGTGTAAAAGTGTTTGTACAAACCTACTTACAGAAATAAAATCATTTATTATTTGTATGTAATGGTTTGTGGTCTTTCATTGTTGGCCACACACGGTTATTGTCAAACAGTCAATAAATTATGACATATTTTCCACGGAAAATCCGTCTTATATTATAAACGCGAAAGTTTGAGAAGATGGATGGATTTACTACGGAACCCAAAAAGGAAAAGGGACTTGGGAAAAGGCTAGGCAGATGATGAGTAAAACTTTCCAAAAAATCACTTCCTCTAAGCTGCGCGTGCGACTACATAACCATCTCAACTTCTCAAGAAATAACCATTATTTAATTCAGGGTTTTCATATTTTTATCGTCTCTCATTGTATAATGTTGATTAACATCACAGAGACAGAACGCATGTTTAGATTTCTGTGGTTAATATCAACATGTTGCTTGCAGACTACATCGCAAGGTTCGGTCGAATGGCGGAGCAGGCGGCGCGGCGCAAGTTCTGGCAAATTCTCTCCGCTGTGGAGTACTGTCATGAGAGGCGCATCGTTCACAGAGATCTCAAGGTATGTGGAGTCCTGCCGGGGTCGCGGGAAGGTACTTATGGGTCACCGAGGCCCCCGCAACTCAGGCAACAGGAAGGAATACGGGTGGGTTTTAGTCAGTAAGAGTCTGACACACCCTCCCGCTCCGCCCAGAGCGGGAGAAGTTATTTGATGATTTCCTCAAAAAAAAAAAAAAGGGTATGTGGAGTGGAAGAGAAAGAGAAAGGGTACGAACAAAGCTCTTGTGTTGGGGACAGTCACTCAGTGGACAGCAACCTTATTGCGTAACACATGTAGAATCCGAGGGTTTTAAAGGAAATTCCTAATACATTGCTTCATAGGTTTGAAAAATTCGTCTGCTCAACAAGGTAAATAGCGCAATGAATATTGTTGAATTGTGCTATTGTATAACACTGTGGTATGGATAATGTTTTTTGTTGCTGCGACTACTTAGATAAAGCCATTGTCAATTATAATCTTCCTTCTGATCACAGCGGTCAAATCGTTGCTTTCAAGTCCAACACACCATTACAAAAAATTCAGACACAATCTAGATAAATAACACTCAGCAATCTAAATAGATTCCATGATAACTTAATTATTAAGTTAAATGTACCGGGCCACATTAAAAACAATTTAAATTAATTATATGAGGAATTATTTTCGGTAGTCCCCACCGAGTTCAATTATACTTGAAAAAAGAAAACTAAAATTACTTGCCCAATTTTTTTGTACACTGACTGGGCAACTAAGGGTATTATGAAAAGTAGGGAAAAATTGTTTGGGCTGTATGGCCTTAAGCCTTAACTCTGAAACTTTTATTACATACGTTGCTACTTACTCTAAAACTTATAAAAATACCTAGGTTATACATACATTAGCAACAAGATCAGATTAGCCGATAATAAAATAAAGACGGTTTGGAAAATTATCAATGACGAAACTAACATTAATTAAATCATATTAATGATTTCACTCTAGAAACTTCACGTGGTCTCATAAGCATAAACAAAGAAGTTGCGCAAGAATTTGCAAATTTCTTTACCAGTATTCCAATTAAAGCTACTGAAATATTAAATTCTTCGCCCTCGCGTTCTATTGATTTATTAAGACTAATTCATCCTGCCCGATTGAATTTAAATTCAAGCATATAAACCCCATAAGAGTAATGAAAGCTTTTAAGCAACTCAAAATCAAATTAACAGAAAATCTATGGGGAATGTCTATCAAAGTTTGTACCTCCGTTATTGAGACTATAGCTACGGCGCTAAAATGAAATAATAAGGCTCGGTACGAACTTAGCCTTATTATTTAATTTGTGTGTTGATCAGGAAGTCTTCCCAGATGTAATGAAAATATAATGGTAATATCACTTTTCAAATCCTGGGATAGTCACAACACCAATAATTATAGAACCGTATCCGTGTTGCCGGTTTTCAGCAAGAATTTGAAAAGGTAATGCTTCATCAAATGCTCAATCATTTTAACGCCAATAAAATCTTACACGATCAACAGTACGGTTTCACCAAGGGACGTTGTACGACTGACACCGGTGTCACCTTATTAAAACACATATTTACGGCGTGGGAAAACGCCTAAGATGTCATAGGAATTTTTTGTGACCTCTCCAAGGCATTTGATTGCGACGACCACGAAACATTGCTTTGCTCTTGAAACTTGAGCATTACGGACTTGGAAAACTTGCTCTCAGCTTAGTAAAATCTTATTTAAATGATAGACAGCAGCAAGTTCAAATAAATGGCGTCAATTCACTCGGCTTAAAAATAAAAATGGATATACCAAAGGCTCGATATTGGGTCCTTTCCTCTTTTTAGTATGATATCCGTGTTTTAGTATGCTAATAATTTAGTATTGAATGGGAAACCTAAGTACATAAGATTCTTTACCAAATGTCAAAAGTAGTCATTTTGAGATAGTATTGAATCAAGATAAACTGGAATTCGTCGATAAAACTGTTTTACTGGGGATCACGTTCGACTCAAGGCTTCAATTATCCCTTGCGGAACGGCTGGGTTCGGCAGCATAAGCTGTGAGAAAAATTCGTCAATTCGATGTGGATACCGCGAGGGTAGTCTATTTTAGTTACTTTCATAGTATTATGTCGTACGGTATTATGGGGACATAATATACTATAGGAACGGGTTGCAGACATCGATAATCATGTACGTAAGGAAAAATCTACATCTTTTTAGTAAAAGAGGTGAAAGACTCAATTATATCACTAGAAATAGGGATCAATTAGTTCAACCAGGTTTCAGGCTGTCTTGAGTAGACTCGTCTTTCATGGGGTACTGTTTAAAATGTTACAATAAAATACCTCCCCACATACTTCAACTGAATGAAACAAAATTTAAATCTTTTATAAAACGCACACTATGCAGCCAAGCATATTATAAGTGGGGGATTATCTTGCTGATAAAAATGCTTGGTTCAACGCTGGTCCTGCTCCACAAGGGCGCAAAACTAATTGATTAGCATTTGAAAATACTGTTGGAGTTGCTGAAGATTTAAAAAACTCTTTTCATTGTATAAATTCAATCTCTTACTCGTAGTATTGGATAATTACATTGTTCAATTCAAAGTAAGTGTAATTTCTAAAAATATTAACACGAATGAATGAAATACTTGGCACTGGGGAAAAAATTACTTATTCAGTAATGTAACAAAAACAGTAATGTTCAAAATATGTGGCTAAAATAACTAACTTTCATTACCACCTATAATTTACTCAGGGTAATTTATTGCCGGTCAAGTTAAGCGCAAAGCCTTGAAATACTAACCCATTTAGATACCCAGTATTTATTACACCGACTGGCAGGGAACAGGTTAATTAAAAAATAAAAATATCATTTTAAGCTGAGGGGACCGGCATTATTCTTAATTACGTAAGGGACTTTAAGCCCCTATCTATCGTGAAAAATACATTCCTACATTTTCAACGTCCGTCGGACGGCTGAAATGTATCCTGTGGTTAGTATAACTGAGCATAGTTCGGAACTAGACTAAAATAACAGTTTGGCTAAGCATTTTGCATAAATCTATCAAACTTCACTTTAGTTAGTCGACGCCCGCGCCGAGTAGTTTTGCAAGCACGTTAAATGTAGTTACGAGAGCGTTTCAGTGTCTTTTCAACCGTCACTTTACTTCCCTACATCTACGTAAATCCACAACTTTCCAACTATAAATAAGTAAATTCCCCTCTTTGCTGTGGTTTTATAAAATTAGTTCCAAGTTTATTTTTAAGATTGAAGTTTAAATGTGTTTCCAAACTTTAATAGAACCAGTTGTACATATAGCGTGTCCCTGGATAAAGTACACAAACAAAAATGGGTAAAACTAGACCATTATTCATCGCCAAAAAAATTGGAAATTTAAAAATTAAAAAAGTAGTTGAAAATTAAAAAAAATAAAAAATTTTAGACAATAATTAAAAAAAAAAAACCAAAGAAACGTATTTTTTTACTTGCTGGCCGTATTTTAAGGGGTTTCTTTGTATGTATCAGCCAACATTATTGTTTTTATTTTAACGAAATTCCCTCAACTAATAAAAAGTTATTACATTTTCAATACAGGCGTTACAGACGCCTGTATTGAAAATGTAATAACTTTTTATTAGTTGAGGGAATTTTAGACAATATTTTCAAAAAAAAAACCAAAGAAACGTATTTTTTTACTTGATGGCCGTATTTTAAGGGGTTTCTTTGTATGTATCAGCCAACATTATTGTTTTTATTTTAACGAAATTCCCTCAACTAATAAAAAGTTATTACATTTTCAATACAGGCGTCTGTAATAGGCAATAAAAAAGTAAAAACATCGATAATAATTATTACGATTTTTTTTTTTTTCTGTCGATTAATTATGGTCTAGTTTTACCCATTTTCGTTTGTGCACTTTATCCAGGGACACACTGTATAAATAAAGCGAATAGGAAATTATTATAAGAAAGTTTACAGCTGTTTGGACTGAAAATAATCATGACAATGTTGCTTTTGTTGCTCGACGGAAATTGTAGAGACTGCGGGGAAAAACGGGTATTTGGGTATTTCTGTTAATTGTATAAAAAAAAAAACAAAAAAAAAGAAAACCGTTTATTTGTGGTAAAATCCTACGTTTACATTTTTTTATGTGTATATGATTCAATGTTTATTATTAACCTCTGTAATTCTGTACTATTCATAGTGATATTACCGAACTGTGTAGCATCTTGAAGTTACTCGCGACTTGCTATTATTCATGGTGCAAGGGAAAAGTGGCGACAGGATAGCCAAGTACAAAGTTTCCTCTTCCATGTATGAGGGCTATTCATAAAATTAATGCATAGATTTTTTTTAGGCTGGTATGTATTTCAAACAAAATTTTTAGGCCCTAGAATTTTACGTCATTCTAAAGAAAACTTTTACTTCTAGGCGGAAAACTTATTACTGGATGCCAACATGAACATCAAGATTGCAGATTTCGGGTTTAGTAACTACTACGCGACAGGCGAGCTCCTTGCGACGTGGTGTGGGTCTCCTCCCTATGCTGCCCCTGAAGTCTTCGAGGGCAAGAGATACACTGGCCCAGAAATTGACATATGGGTAAGCCTGTTGCCTCAAACATACAAAGATCTAAATATAAGATTTTTCTAATCGCCAATCTATTGGCATTTTTCAAATCTATTTTTATAAGCTAATTTGTTTTTCACAGCTGTGTGGAGTGTAGACGTAATTCAGCTTCTTATTTCGTCACAGTCGACCCATTAGAAACTGTTTCTTACATTATAACGTCATAACACTAATTTAGTTTTATTATTTACGACTCAATTATGTATAGATATCGTTTGGAAACATTAATATCGAAATTATTTGCAAATTTTGTGTTGAAAGTTGACTGGCAATTTAGATTCTGGGTTATTATTAATTTTATAAATATGAAATCCTAACTTATAAATGCGAAAGTTAGTGTTTGTTTATTTGTTACGCTTTCACGCTAAAACGGCTAAAAATTTGGATGACAAGCAATTGGCACAAGGGTAGACTATGACCTGGAGAAGGACATAAGCTACTTTTCGTCTGGATCGAAAACGAAGTTGCGGGCAACAGCTAGTTATGCAAAAAAGCCAAAAAATGAAGACATGTGACATCTACCAACCCGCACTGGGCCACGCGGACGCTCTCGAAGAGAGGAGGTCTGTGTCACAGCAGTGGGAACATTATAGGCTGATTATTCTATGCATAAAAGCTGGACTAACGAACTTAAAAATGTTTAATAACTATCAAGCTCAGGCAAACACTTCCAAGTTCTTCTGGATATATGTTAAAATACACTTTTCTTTCTCCTAGATAGGCAACGAAGCAAGTGTCTAAGACTAATGATGATGTACTTTCCTCAGAGTCTCGGCGTGGTGTTGTACGTGCTCGTGTGTGGGGCACTGCCTTTTGACGGCTCTACTCTTCAGTCATTAAGGGACAGAGTGCTCTCCGGCAGATTTAGGATACCATATTTTATGAGCGAAGGTAAGCGACAAGAACCTCATTATGTCTCAATTTGAAACTGATCAAAGTTTCAATGCTTTTCGTTATATCGATAAGTAACATGATATGCGTGAAACCGCCGTGACTTTTTCCAGCCGTTATACATTATGTATGTATCACTAGGTATCACTATTAATTTCTAATAGAAGATTTTGCTGCATAGAACTGTAAGGAAAAATATCCCTTTGTACGCTAAATAAATGATTTTATTTCTTTATGTACGTTTGTACCTACAAACACTTTTACACGTCAATCATATTTTAAAAACATTGACAAACACACACAAGATGAGGTCGGCGTTTCCTATCTGACTACTCTGAGAAGAAATGCCGAAACAAACTCAGAGGTCAGTCTTTTTTAAAGTCCAGACATAATCTTGGTCAGGTACGCTGAGCGAGTCTCAATATTGCTTTCTTCATCGAAGAGCACTCAAGGTTAGATCTACGTCACAGCATTGTCCGACTATCGTACCGAAACTGTAAACTAAATTACCCTGGACGCTCTACAAATGGATGACGTATGTGCTTATCGTTGGATCTGCTAATCGTTATGATTCAAACTAAACGTTTCGAGATCTCGCCTTTATTTAAGTTTCAAAGCACGTAGGTACTCGTTTAGAATACCTTCGCGGACTAACAATTTCGCTTTACTTTTAAAAGGCGATGCCGCGATGTATGCGTACACTCATTTGCTCAAAAAGGTAGACATGCAAGTAACAATGCCACTTTTCTCGCGTCGAGTTTGAAAAGAAGACCGTTTCTGTATGAACAAGTTTTCAAGTGCTACCGTTAGATTAAGTAGGGCTCAGACTGACTGATACATTTCAACTAACTTCGCCAATTTTCTTTCTAATTAAGAAGGTTCATCACGTCGAGTATCTTAATAGCTTTGAGATGTTACGCAGACTTTGATAAAAAATGGAGAGCTTTTATTTTTGTTCAATTAAGCTCCTGTTGTATAAGCTTTTGGGTACACTGTTTCTTATTAAATCTGATTTGTTTTTTAACCATTTTATACAACGAGCAAAGTATTTTTTCGTCTAAACTTATAAAGAGAACATATTTATTTTTTGGCATGTTTGTTTGGAATGGATAAAGTCAAAAAATCCCCAACCGATTTTAAAAGTTATTTCACCTATATATAGAAAGCTACATTACCTATCACCGAGTAGCGGTAAATGGGATGGATATTATAAAAAAAGGGATCCCTATGAAAATTGCAATAAACCAAGGTATCTAAAATTTGCCTATAAAAATAATTGTTTGACGTGCGCTACGAAAACTATTGATGATACCTAAAATAATGTACTATGTTTGTAGTACTCATCATTACCCACAAAAAGTCCGTGAGGCTATAAGTCTATTATACGGGGGTTCAAAAAAAACCTTTAAATAGTAGAGAGAAAGCGACTTAAATCTGGAAACCAATGAGTTTATCGATTTATTGTCTAATCTAACATTAAAACATAAATATGTCGATCGTTAGGATGCCACGAAATAAAACTACCCTAAATCCCTGGATAACGCCAGGACTTCTCAGAATTGCATTAAAAATAGGGACAATATGCATATTAAAACTACAAAAGAACAAAGTAATGAAATATTATGTGTAGCATATAAACGATATAGGAACTATTGCAACAATCATCTTAAAAAAATTAACTCTTAAAGGTAACTCCATATTATTATGGGACTTTATTAAAATTGTAACAAATTATAATAAAAATCGAATCTCCTGAAGAACTACTATGTAGTATGTACAGACCAAAGCCCTCAATCAATTATTGATAATGTCAATACCTTTTTTTGTACAATTGGAAAAGTACTAGCTCAATGCATACCCTCGAATGTTCCAGGTTTCAATAACACCTTTGTAATCGGGGACACATCCCCTAGCAACTCATTCGTACTACTCAAAGTGGATATTATGGAAGTTAAAACTGCTATCCTAAATTTAATGAGTGAATGCTCACCTGGGTGGGACACCATCTCATCTAGACTATTGCAAAATGTTGTGGATGTGGTAGCTCCGGTTATCACTGATCTCATAAATCGTTGCATTGATACAGGTGTCTTTTACAAAGAACAAAAAAATATATATAAAAGAAATAATTGTTATCCCCATACATAAGGCAGGGGATACAGGCTGTGTCAACAACTATAGGCACATCTCTATCCTTACTTCGCTATCGAAAGTGTTCGAGCGTACTATTAATTATAGACTTATACTTATACAAAAAAATTCGACAGATAACCGATGTAGATACGGCCAGAATTGTTTATTTTAGTTATTTTCATAGTCTTATGTCCTATGGGATTCTTCTCTGGGGAACCTGTGCGGACATTAATACCGTCTTTGTTTTACAAAAAAGGGCTGTTCGAGCCATTTACAACCTAGGTCCAAGAGATTCCCTTCGAGAAAAATTCAAAGAAATAGATATTCTGACTGTAGCCTCTCAATATATATTTGATAATCTTATGTATGTACACAAAAATATATCAAATTTTAAGAAAATGTCCGATATCCACAGTTTAAATACCAGGAATAAACATAATCTTGCTGTACTACACACTCGCCTCCACAGAGTAGGCAACTCGTTCATGGGTCAATGTATACGCTTTTACAACAAACTTCCTATTGCTATTCGAAATTTACCCATTAAACGATTTAAAAGCTGTATTAAAACCAAACTTTGTAAAAAGGGGTACTATAAAATTTCAGATTATTTAGAAGACAAAAAAGCTTGGGATTGAGCTGCTCGCTCTGATAAGCTTTGTGCTAAAACCATTAAATTTGATATTTAAATTATGCAAAATCATCATTATGTACAACTATATGTACATATTGACATTGATGAATATTATAAGCAAAATTAAGTGAATATTTATGTATGTACCTTGAAAAGTATTATATTACTTTAATTATTGTGAATGTGAGCACTATGTGGGTCATCTTTATTTATTTCGTTGTTTTTTTTTTTTTTTTTTTTTCTCTTAGTTTTAATTATGGTCTGGCATTTTGAGTTCTTTATGCGGCCAAACCAATTGTCCTTTCCTTGGTATTGTTCGTCGAGTCGTTGAGCTCCTTAAGTTTTGAGTTGAGCTACACGATTACTGACAAATGCTTGCACTGACTGGACAGGTCCACTCAAATTTGTGTGGTTCTTTCCTCAAAAGACCATTTCAGACATAGATCTACATGGTCCTCACATGATCTGACCAAGATTATGTCTGGACTTTAAAAGAGACTTTGACCCTTGAGTTTGTTTCGCCATTTCTTCTCAGGGGTAGTCAGATAGGAAATGTCGACTCCATCTAGCTTATTTTTTAATATGACGTGTAAAAGTGATTCTCATATCCTATTTACAGAATAAACAATTTCATTTCATTTCATTTCATTTCATAAAATTCTTAGAGTCAAATAAAATTCTTGCTGAAACACAATATGGATTTCAAGCACGCAATACACTGATGAGGCTGTTCACACTTTTTCTGATTTTGTGGTCAGAAACATAGACGAAAATAAGAAATGCCTAACCATCTTTCTCGATCTTGCAAGGCTTTTGACACAGTCTCTATCCCCACCCTAATTCGTAAATTAACTAATATGGGAATACGGGGTAATGAACTGATATTAATAGCTGATTATATATCCGTGGCCCAGTGGTAACGGCCGCGACTTACAAGTTGTAGGTCGTAGGATCGATCCCAGACAGGCGCTTTACTTTGTGTAAATTATTTGATCACCACTGCTCTCAAAACGGTAAAGGAAAACATCGTGAGGAAACTGGCATGTCCTAGAACCAAAAACTCGAAGAGATGTGACATCTATCAACCCGCACTGGGCCCGCGTGGTGGATTACGGCCCACTCCCTTTCACAGAGAGGAGGCCTGTATCCCAGCAGTGGGAACAATATAGGCTGATTATGTGTATGTGTAAGTATTTATCCGATCGTACGCAGCGTGTAAGGATCGGGGACCACTTGAGAGTTGAACTTCCTATCGAGCACGGAGTTCCTCAGGGAAGTATTCTTGACCCAACTTTGTTTCTATGTTATATAAATGAGCTATGTCAACTTGATCTTGAAAACTGCAACATAATATCTTACGCAGATGACACAACTCTTACTTTTAAGGGCGATTCTTGGGAAGAAGTATATTCCTTAGCTCAATCAGGTCTGAACACGTTCTGCACTGGCTCGCTGCAAACTCGCTGACTCCTAACGCAAACAAAATACATCCCTTTTGCAATCAGGAGCGAAGAAACATTCTTACAAGATAACCCTCCCATATTTGTTCATCAGTGTTCATTTGCTCCTTTGAATTAGTGAAGCTGCTCAACTATACAGCCGACACAAAGTATTCGTTATTTGGGTGAAACCATTGACAATAGGTTGTCCTTTGATGAGCACATTCACAACTTATGTAAAAGAAACGTACGGAAACTGACTGTTTAAACAGCTTCGACAGGTAGCAAATGGTGATACGCTTAAAATGGCATATTTTGCCCTTGTTCAAACTATACTGACATATTGTGTAACAACCTGTGGAGGTGCCGGTAAAACTAAAATGTTGGAAATAGAAAGAGCCCAAAGGTGATTCTAAAAGTTGGCCTTTCAAAACCACGACAATATCCCACTGACGCACTGTATCAGGAAGCTGAGGTGTTAACTGTTAGGAAAATTTACATCCTTTTTACTATTCTGCGGCAACATTCAGAATCTTTCGATCTTTCTAAATTAACAATGAGGAGGCAGTATGCAATGTGTAGCACCATCAAATCTAAAACAGGTTTTGCTCAAAAATGTTATACTTTCCGTGGACCTGAAACTCTACTGTAAGTTAAATACAGAATTGGGTATTTTTAATTACAATAAATCTAAATGTAAACTTATATTGGCTAACTGGCTACTAAAATTTAACTACACAAAAACAGAAGACCTACTAGTCATAAAAACGTAATAGGATCCATTCGTCTATTTGGACATGAACCCACTCACTACCCTCTCACCTTCTCAACACTACACACACACACACACACGCAGAGAAGCACAAAACACATCACACCCTCACCCACATCACATCCTACATGCACCTTGAACTCCACTACACTACATACAAATTTAAGATTTTATTATTATTTTTTTTTTCTTCTCTTTAACAAATAGTTAGACCTTTTAAAGCCCATAAAAATGTAACTTTCGTTAAGCACTGTCTATAATTAATAATAATGTTTTTGATGATATTTTTGCTTGTATACGGGGGAATGGGCAGCAGCGTTCTCTATGCATTTTAACACCATACTGCGATCGCCAACCCGCCTGCCAAGCGTGGCGATTATGGCAAACCCCCCCAATATTGGGGGAGGCCTATGTCCAGCAGTGGACGTCTTTCGGCTGGAATGATGATGATGATGATGATATGGGGGAATCCCTGTTGTTCTGAAATACAAGTCACGGCTTAGTTTAGGCACCAGTCTCCCACAAATGGACATTGTCCTACATCATAATAATATTTTTTCCATTGGTAAGTTTTAGTTAATAGGTGTTATTTGTGGAAGAAAAATACAATTTTTTTTTATTGTAAAGTCACAATAACCTTTTATTTGTTCAAATTAGTCAATCAAAACACGGGTAGATGATGGATGACATTCGTATCATAATATTAGTCCTTATCCAACTAAATAGTTTCATAATCAAGGTTGATCATTGATCATGCACCTATATGTAAATTCATCTTTAAATAATTCGAATCGGACCTTTCCTTTAAAAGTTACGACGGTTATAATATTGCTAAAAGTATGAAAAATGCCGAAAGAGCGAACAGCCCTACACTTAGTCTGTTAGTTAACCACACATTTTATTTTTTGTAAACTAGAAACAATTGAATTGTAAACTGTATGAAATAATAAAGTTTGTCATAATATAATAAATAAAAAGATCGCAACCATTCGTTTTCGGAAACTATCTTCTAAACGGGATGGAGAGTGTTGACCTTTGTAGACGAAGATACGCGCGGAAGCGGATACGAAATCCACGCGGACAAAGTCGAGGGCGAAATAGCATTATTACATTGCTACGTAATAATGCTATTTCAGAATCAAATTATATTAAATTAATTAATTATAATAAATTAAGCGATTATTTATTTTGTGAATAACTAATTACTACTTGCTTACCATGACAATGTGACTATTAATATATTATCAATAGTCGTATTTAAAGAATGAGATTTTATCTTGATTTCCGATACAAATAATGTAGGAATGTACAGTACATACGGCTACATTGATATGTAGCCGTGTGTACTGACTAGCTATACTTTTCCAGTCTAAGCTGACCTCTCATTCTACGGAAATCTTATACAATGCAAGATCAGCTGAAACTGGAAACGTATAGCTTGATATGTAGCCGTGTGTATAAGTGCAGGATTTTGAATAAAGCTAAGGAAAAGTAAAATATCTCAGTATACGATTAAGTAAATATTTCCCTTTCAAGTTATATTTAAAACATTGTTACATAAACCACATAATACTTAGACAATCGTAGGTAAGTAACTCCTCGATACTACGCATGGACCCACCACCCCTATAAAGTATTTAAAGTAGGGCAACTTTATGAATACAAGTATTTATAAACTTGCTCTACTTAAAATACGTTTCTGAGTCTCGTGAATGAAAACTTACATTCACGAGACTTAGAAACGTGATATAGAATCGTGTTTATTCAAGTTAAAAACAATTTGATGCCAAAAATAATGTAAAAGTTACCTTCCCAAAATATACCTTAACAATTCTTAATTTAACGAGGTTAAGGAAAAAAAAATCTCCTTAAATAAACATCTAAAGTCGGTGAAAAAGTCCTTGAGCTACATTACGGTAAAAACTTCCAACTTTGCTCTAAATAACAGATTTTCCTAAAAATATTTTCAAAACCAAAAATAGTAACACTTGTCGTACTGATAATATATATTAAACTGCTATGAGCCCATAGCAGTTATAGCAGCTCCAATCGTTTCAGGAAGTGCGTAGTAAAATAACTATCAAATGCTTTTAAATCCAAAAGGATTACCCGTAATTATTCGGTCTTAACGAAGCATTATTCTAGCCTGGAAACTATTGTGAACGTAGAAGATAAAAAATAATGAAATCGATAAGGGGCCGGCGGCATTTGCGTCATCGGCTTGTTCAATCATGCATCCCGAGGACTGGCCGCAAACGCAGACCAATAAATTATGACTGGCCAACACGTATTCTTGTGGAAATAACTCAAGTTTATCTGTATTTACAGATTTGTTGAAACAATATTTCAGACAATCCAACTCTGAAGTACGATTGACATGAAAACTGGCTCTTATTAAATTCATAGAACTTCCGAAGTGGCACGATTAACTTGTAAGACTTATAGTAACCAATAGAATGATGATTTGAATTTCCTAAAATGGGCCGCCGCCAAAAGCTATTAATTCAGATTCGATTACCAAGGAGCGTTGGATTTCTATTATGTTGAGCAATCCAGGCGAACGAATTACACTGATAAGAAAGTTAAAACGACTTTGTTTGAAGTCAAATCACTGTTCATGAGTGTGAAACTGTTATTGAGATTTATTTTATGGCCTTCAGCAAGATAATCACTTTTTGTAGTAGATTCTTAAATATCAAAGAACGGGCTCGACATGCAGTGAAGACCTAATTAATTATAAGAATGACGCAGGTGATACTTCATTCAAAAATTCTTATCCCGCAAGTGCCAAAAAATACGTTACAATAAAAATATGTGTATAAATTACAAGTCATTGCTTTGATTGCAAGTGAAAATTTAAGAATTTTCACGTGAGATATACGTGATGAATGGTCTTAAGTCTTAATACCCTTGTCATGAAAAATATTTATCTTATCAATATTACCTAGACTAGGTCATTTGTTGTTGTATTCAGGTACATAATAATATTAACTGTTGCTAATGACCAACTAAACAAAAGAAGATAAACAATTCTGACGTAGATAGAGGTACACGAG
Source organism: Atethmia centrago (assembly GCA_905333075.3). NCBI lineage: Eukaryota > Metazoa > Arthropoda > Insecta > Lepidoptera > Noctuidae > Atethmia > Atethmia centrago. Next base: position 13,784,096 of record HG995381.1, on the reverse strand, counting down.
ATTAGATTATTGGATTACAAGCTACAAGAACATCCATGTAAACGTTATTAAATTTAATTAAAGTTGTTTTCATAGTTGACGTGCGCAGGACATTGAACTAAAGCTAACAGCTATGAAATAAATGTTATTTTATAACCTCAGAGATGTTGTCTAGATGACGAATCAAAGTCACCCCAATAACGTACTTAAAAAGGGCAACGTCTTTCACAATGTGCATGTCCTTTTTAGTTGATTCAATGAGCACCTTGATGCCGATGACGGGCGTGATCCAGAAATAGTGGGTGCTGACGTTACTCCAGTACGTCGATACATTTCTCGCTGAAGGTTTGACGCAAGAAATGTTAATTAATGACTTTGTATAAACACGGAATAAATGAGAACTTATAAAAAAATGTCTGAGCTTTTTAAATTTTGCATTTACGAGCAGGATTTTTGAAACCGTTGGAAATCTTCAGTTAACTTAATTATTGCTGCAGGGTTATCTTTATTTGCTTATTTTTTATTTAGGTTTGTCAGTTTTAAGCCGAAGTAATTATTGGATCTTTAGGAGTTTTATTTTGAATACTAGAATATTAAGAAAAAGATGAAACTTTATTAGATCATCTCGTTATCCTTTTATCTCAATTACGACCGTCAAGATCGAGACCTACTCCCGATCAAACAAGGTCATTAGTCGTTTTAAATATCAAGTTTATGATGACTCAATACAGTTTTACAATAAATATGGTATGGATTTTTTAATACTTTCTGTCGGACGCAGTCTCACTCACAAAATTATATCTCAGCTCAATTTCTTTGCACACAACAAATTATTATTTATCTCGTTCCACTAGTAAAAAAAATAAATAATATTTTTCGAGATAAATAATATTTTTTTATTCGGGAATTGTTGATTGTTGTTGAATTGTTGACCTTCAGAGATTTGGTCCTGTTCAGGTAATAGGTGGTAGAGGATGTTAGGTGCCGTGACTACCAATGGATTGATTAAAAATATACGGGACCATATTGGCATTCATTTCATAAACACCTTATGCGTAAAATTGTAGTCGGCCGTATATTTTTAATCAATCCAGTTCGTCGAGTGCTTTCAGAGGACAAGTGCGGTTGGAAACGTCCTCTAGACCGTAGTAGTCAGTCGGCTGTGGCCCTTATTACGGGCGTTTTATGCCACTCGCCCACGGAGCACCTTGTCTGCGTCCTCATCTTGAACAGTGCTTGTAACTTCGCCGGCGGGGACGAACGTGCCCATTTCAAAATAAAAATAAAAAACCAGCCCATTCGTCTCCATGCTATAGCACTAACGAACGGATTATTTCCTTTTCCCTGGCACAAAGATTGAGGTCACCTATGGGATGTAATCTCTAGCTTTAATCGTCGGATTTAAGCTTTACATAAAAAATATGCTCATATATATTGAAAACAATCATCCAAAAATGAGAACGTATTATTATTTGGGTAACGGGGCAAGGCTATTTTATGAATTATTCAGATTCGTAATAGGAAGTTCGTGTCGTGGAAAATTTGGTCTTGTCTTCGGAAGTTTACGAGTTTCGATAATTCGAGAAAACCCTTCCTGAATTAAGTAGGAAACTAGTAATCCAAACAGTTGTAAATTCCGTTCGGAATGAATGTTTTTTGACTAAACGGATACCCAGACGTGAAACCAATTACGGAGGGAGCGAAGAATGAGAAGCCTTTGGAATTTTTATTCATTTGTTTTTCTTTCGCGTTTAGTTAGGGAACACTTCACACTGTTTTAAAAATTTCACCGTGTTTATTTTACCTGCTTATGAAATAAAAATAGATAGCACACTATCCACAACTTTTCCACGAAAACATGTTTATATTCAGGAAGCCATCGAAATCCCCAAAAACATTGCGTCGACTGCGCAGATGTGTTTAGACTGGGGTGATATCGCGGGTGCGACAGGCAGCAACATGCCTATATCGCGCTAGTCTGCACGAGCCTTTTTGCACGTGAGCTCGTAGTTCGAAGACGTAGGTGTATCAATTTTTTCTCATCTTTCTACTTATCATCGATTGGCAACCAATAATTTATACCTACTTTAGATTAAAAGGTTTCTCAATAACTATGTTTTTATGTCTATGTCAATGTTCGTTTTTGCTTTGGAAATCCGCAGATTTTTTGTCTACCTTAGTTGTGGTAACAAGCAAATCTTCAGAGGGCAAATCGTATTTTTTTTTTGTGGATTTTATTTGTAGATTATGCTGTTTGATGAATGGCCGTTGGTAATATTGGTTGGTTTGTTGGTGGTCGGTTGGTTGTTGGTAGTTGGTTGGGTAAAGCATTAACTGAGGTGCGGTAGCTTGAAATGAATAATTATTAGAACTTATATGCCGTGTATAGTATACGTCAGTCACCTCACCTAAATACGTTTTTATAAGCGGTCTGTATTACGATAAAGTAATAAAAGACATTTAATATCACATTCCGGATATGACAAGCGCATTCGGTTAGCGTTTCTCACGCGACTGGCAGCAAGCAGTAATGTCTCACTTCTTATAATACCTGCGTGTTGGTATTAACGCCTCAAACAAAGTATATTTGAGGTTCGTATAATTTACTTTTTCCCTACATGCTCATGTACGTTGACGATTTCCTTTCCGTTGCGAAATTAATTGGTATGGACGCTTGACGGTGCTAGCATGTTTGTAACGATACTTACTTATTAACCTAGTGTGCAACCTATGTATTGTGCTCATTAAGATTGCGGATAGAGATTATGAAACATCTAATCAACGTATATTACACCTAATTACTACACAAATAAAATGCTATTTCGATTTTAATGATGCGTTCATAAAATTCTGTTTGTAATTTTTAATTACACTTGGTTCTCTCCGAACTTATTGTCTGTATTATTTCTTATCTGCGACCACCTGCAACGTTTTTTGGCGGATAGCAAAGAATGCCGTATTTTATTAATATCACTAAAGCCACAGCAGATAGACATATTATTACCGGCCTGGATTTAAATATTATTTCCTTGTTAAAAGGTTAAACGAAAATATTGATTTAGACAATACCTAGTCGTACACCACGCGACGCTGAAAATAAAAAAATTAAGCTCGAACGTGTGTGCAGTGCCGAATTAGGCCCCATTACACGATGTAAGTTTCTTTCCTGTGGCATACAATAAAATTGAAGCAAAAAATTACTTGCATCGTCTAAACATTGTTTAGAGAGTGGAACTTTTATCGTGGCTTCAACTTATGGTATGCCTCAGGCAATTAAATAGCGCCTTGTAAATAAGCATTCAGGCAACCTGCTTTTATCCACACAGGTCCGTCGTCTGTTGTCGCTTCCCCATAATAACGGAAGACATTATGAAAAATGTATTTTCTTTCAGAGGCGATCTTGTTCTGCTCGCCTCTGACGTCAGCAACGTAGACCGACGAAATATAAGCGTTTCATGCAAATGCGATCAAAAACCAACTCGCTTCTGAAATTACATTTTCTGAAACAGAAATGTATAACATTTTATACATTTTTTTCAGATTTTTAGAACAAAAAATAAGTAGAAAATGCATCATGCTTCTTAGTTAATTTGAAATCGTGAAAACCACTTTGTTACGGACAGTAAATTAACAATCATGATTATTGCAAGCGTTGCAGCTGTTGCAATGTCAAGTACATTCTGACTGCTTTTTATCTTGAATCTCTTGAATTGAGTAATCTTTAATTGCGGGATTATAAAGTTAAATAAACATTATAAAAGTTAATTATCGGTTAGTACTTACATAATATTTACATTATTAACGTGTTTTTTTATTACAAGGCTGCCATTTTATTAGCTAGAGACGATGTCGTTGTTAGATAAATCTCGGTAATTCCGGTCTGACGTCAACCGACGAGTCTGTATTGCTTACTCTAGGTACCTTCTGTTGGAACAGGCTTACCAAATACTGTCAAGTCATATTCCTTTATAAAAACGACTCGCTAACCGCAATGGGACCTAACTATCGTAAAAGAAAATGTGGAAAACCCTAACTAACGTCTAAGGTTTGAAGAAAGTCCAGCTCAAAAATCATAAATATCATTAACAACAAGAGAAAACAAGACAGGAGTTTACAATGCATGCAATATTATGGCGCAAAGATGTCTGCATGAGTGCTGGAGCTCGGCGTGATTTTGTAATGTAATTTTATAATGTATGTAATTTTATTTTTATGTAATTTTGTAATGTAATGGAAATTGTAATAAGCAATATTGTTGGATGTACGTCAACTAAGCTATGGTTATGTTTACATGTGCTTTATGGCTTGTAAAATAATTGGCGGCATTAGCGGCGCGGGCCAATGCCAGCGCCGCGACGGACGCGCGGGCGAGCGTCAGCCGCGCCGGTGACGCGAGTGACGGCCAGCTCGTAAAGTCGCACAAGTTCATGGAACACCAGCGCCGCTGATGCCGCCGCCCACACGACTTTCCTCCGTTTCATTAAAAAAAACACCCGCACATTTTTCACCCGATTGCGTCAATGGTCAAGCCAAGCACGCGATATATGCGTCCGAACGATTATTAATAGATTCGCCTGGCAAAAAGTCGACCACTCATCGGCTTTATTTTAGAAAGCAGAAGGAAGGTAAATAAAATAGTATCTTCAGAATTACTCTCAGCGTGGTGTTTTGTTAGCGCGATTTTGGACGCGCGTTGGCTATTTTCAGCGCACAAGTGCGGTTAAAAACGAATATTTATAATCGTATTCGTCACTCAAATGCAAACTATGTTTTGTTAATGCCAAGTAAAGAGGGAGTACTGCGAATGAAATATTTACTCAAGATTATTTTCGGTATTGGATTTATTTATTTCTCAACGGGCGTCATTCTCTTTCGGCACATGAAAGCAATTATTAGTATTTTCGATGGAATGACGCATGACCTAAATGTTTTCGAAAGGACGACAATTTCTAAATAGGTATCTTGTCTTAAATCTATATCCGTTAATAGATTGGGGTAGGAACTGTAGATACGGCTTAGAATAGATGGAACTTTGTTAATAGTAAGGAGGTAAATCCCGTACCTAATATTTTCTATTCAAATACTTATTGTCTGAAATGCCTGCTTTTGCTTCTGCTGGGACACAGGCTTCCTTTCGGTTAGAGGGAGTTGGGCCGTAATCCAGCACGCGGGCCAAGTGGCGGTTGGTAGATGTCACATGTCTTAATTTTTTCTGGGACATGCCGGTTTTCTCACGATGTATTCCTTCACCGTTTTGAGAGCAGTGGTGATGAAATCATTTACACAAATTAAAGCGCCTGCCTGGGTTCGAACTCTCGACCTACAAACTCGTAAGTCGTGGCCGTTACCACTGACTCTGGCGAGGACTTGCCTTGATTTATTTACTACTACAAGCTAGCTATTACTACTAGCTGTCGTGGAGAGCTTGCCGGTTATTAAAATACGACAAAAGTTGCGAAGGTGGACCTAATCCATATTTTTCATTCATATGATGTATAAAATCCGGCCAAGTGCGCGTCTGACCATTGCACGCACAATAAAGAGTACCGTAGTTGGGATGAATTTATCCCAAGAACAAACTTAACATTGTAGTTGAAAAACATGTTCTCCCATAAATCGATATACGTCACGGTCAATTCTCCAACTGACTATTACTCCTTAACTTGTAAATCCTACTTAGCTGTGATAGTTTCCTTGTAATTTTGCTACATGTACTACTGCCATGTTTTTTTTTCAAATATCCAAAAACAACCATTTAGCTGGCAAGGGGGGAACCAGTTGACTAACAAAAAATGGTACTTTATTACGCAAACGGATCTCTGATTCGAAAAATAGTTTTTACAGACCCGCAATATTTTTGATCTGCCTTTCCAACGATATCCCACACACTGGGATAGAATGGTACTTTATTACTCAAACGGATCTCTGATTCGAAAAATAGTTTTCACAGACCCGCAATATTTTTTATCTGCCTTTCCAACGATATCCCACACACTTGGGATAGGCGAGAAAAAAAATATCATCCCCACTTTACGTGCAAGGAAGGTCCCTACAATTATTTTTCAAGATTTTATTTTACCAATTTGTCGGCGTGATTAATATGTATACCTATGCTAAATTCAGTTTTCTAGTACTAAGAGTTTCTGAGCTAAGACACGGACAGACAGACAGACAGACGGACATGGCGAAACTATAAGGGTTCCTTGTTGACTACGGACCCTAAAAAACCGGCAAAAGGCTAGTTTGAAACTGTTGTAGCTTGGACTAACAAGGTGTGGTGTAGCACTCGCAGAAAAAACGTAGAGGTAAAGCTTTTTAATCCTTAATATAATTTATTATTGTACCGTGAGTGCTAAGTCATCGGCTCACTGTGATCCGGCTTATGTACTTTGATCCCAGAGTTGATGTCATTACTCCATGTGACGCAAACCTAGCCTTTGTAGGTGAATTAGCGATATAGCTACATAGATTTAAGTACATAAAGGTAAATTACCTTAACAAGAGCCTTTCAATGGAATATAATAAGGTCACAAGTCTATTCCCAAAACCCGTAGGGGTCATTTGGCGGTTTATTTTTGTACACCCAAAGTTAATACTGTGTTATTTTTGGCCTCAATGTCTCACGTCAAAAATAAAAAAGACAAAATAACTGACTGAGACATATGGCAATGAGTTTTTAGAAGGATGCAGAGCATAATATTGTTATCTCGCGTCTCGTTCTACGCTGAATATTACCCTTGTGCTTAAAGAGCAGTACATAGGTGTTAGAGGTTCATACACTTGGTACATTTTGCAACGGATGTGACCGTCATTTGGCTCAACGACCGTATTTGCTCGGCTACAGAGGTCTGACGTCACGTTACCAAGTCACCCGGCCTGTGACCTTTTGGTGTTTTGCGAGCACCTTGCCGTGCTTATCTACTACTCCGTTTATGACGTCAGTCGAGAGGATTAACTGGAGGACTTTGATTAGATGTTATTGTATGGTACTTAAAGAGGTCTTTAAGTAGTCGTAATTCGGTCTGATAGACATAGGTCAATTGAAAGAAAATATTTTAGGAAAGACGTGTAGTTAATCAGATTATCCTTCATGAATAATTTAAGAAAAGGACCTTTGAAAAGGTAGATTGTATAGGTAGGTAAGCTCAAATTATAGAAACTTTATGAATTTTCAAACACTGCAGTGCAATATATTGTATTTTGTCTTCCTACACATTTAAGCGTAGATATAATATTATATACTTAATCATAATTATATCTAGCCGGTAAATGAAGATTCTTGATTAACAATAATGTTAATAGCAGTAAAGCAAACATCGAAACCTGTTTACGTATAGAAATCCTTATAAGACAAGTTAATCGTAGGTATTTTGTTATAATCACGCGTCGCATTACGTCTTTCGTCTTTCTGATTGGTGTTATTCAGGTTAATGACCGTTGCTGATAAAAACTTGAACTCTGCAGTACGTAATTGACAAAGAGCCAAACATTCTAAGCGTTTGTTACCTCTTAACGGGGACTGAACCGATTATGTGCTACGTCACTGAGCTATATGTGGCTATATCTTGTAGACTGAGCGCACGTCAATTGTTTTATGAGAAACACATTGCACTAATGGATGTACCTACGTAATTTAAAACAATGACCAGACTTGGATAACGTCAAAGGGTTTGAATATGAATTATCTTGTAACTTCAATCATCATCATTTCAGCCGAAAGACGTCCACTGTTGGACATAGGACTACCCCAAGCACCGCCAATACTTCAATAGTCCATACTTAACTTGTAGAAAAGCACATAAAGAGATGCTATGACTTCATTATTATACATCAAAGGCCGTTTGTTGAATATTATCCTGTATACTTTACACTGGGAAATTACCAGATGGTATCTTTCGGATTTTAGATCTTAGACGAATTTTAAGACCAACATGGTACATTCGAAGGTTTTCTCGCATACTAATGCACAATGCCTCTACCTTAATTTTGTAGATTGTCTTATACGCTTCTGTTTCGGTATCGTAACGTTACTGAAAGCATCAAGAAAGGCTTCAGGCAATAAAGTTTTAACATTATGCAATCTTCTTTTCAGATTGCGAGTCCCTGATTCGCAAGATGCTAGTCCTGGAGCCGATGAAGAGGTACACGATAGAACAGATCAAAAAGCATCGATGGATGGCAGCGGAGCCCTATGCAGTGCCGACAGTATCTGCCGACCCTGCACGGAGTCCAGCACACGCGCCAGCGCATACTGAGCCTAACGAGCAAGTGCTGAGGCTCATGCAGAGCTTAGGAATCGACCCTATTAAGACTAAAGAGGTAGGTAATTATTTTTTTTTGTTTGAAGTGGCTCTACTTGCGTTGAATTTAGTTATATTGGAAACTGACCCCAATATAATAGAACGAAGCCTAAGATGGCGATAACTTTGAACGGTTGCGATTAAAAGTTCAGGAGTAATCCAAATGGGGTCTTGGAGGACATATAATTCCAGGCCTCTTCTCATGCAGAGAAGGCAGGAGTATTGACCACCACACTTGCTCAAGATGGGTTGGCGATTTCAGACTTATATTAACCATAAGTCTAGGTTTCCTCACGACATTTTCTTAACTGATGTCAGTAATGTCCAAGATAAACCCAGAAAGTACATAATTATGAATTGAAAAACTCACATTGTTGGCCGGAACCCACAACCTCGTGCATGAGACCGAGCGAGGCCTTAACCACTGAGCCATCACGACACATGGAGGCCATAGGGGCATGTGTTATACTTTGCCTTTTGTATGTTTGTTGATTTTAATATTCTTGAACTTCCTATCCGCAGAGCCTGAGATCGAACAGCTACGATCACCACGCGGCGATATACCTCCTTCTACTAGAGAGGTTGCGGGCGCGAGCGGCGAGCGGGGCCAGTGGGTCGAATGTGGAAGCTCGCACCAGACCCTCACGCCGACCGTCCTCCGTGGCCGACCAGGCATTAGCCAAAGAAGCTCATGATGCGCGGCGGGAACACCACACTAGGTAAGCTATATCATGCTTTAACAAAAGTAAATAAACGACACGTATGCCCTTGACGGCGATGGGCTTGCGAGTTGCGACGATTATTAGAAATACACCGTTTTTTAAGATAAGATACCTACTTAAGCTACGAATCTATAATACTTTGTATATTTATTTCAGACTTCTTCATGCTGGCGATTCTCAATCCCGGGAGTACAACAGAGCCACACCGACAATATCCACTGCACCGGCGGACTCATCGTCTGCCGAAACGCAGCGACTACTGTCCCTCGCGGCGGTCAACATGACCGAACAACGACTGCTCCAGCGAAACTCCGACCCCTCGGATACGCACCGGAGCTTTCTAGTCGGCAACCTTGATAATATCTCCAGAAGTCATGAATCAGAATCCACTAGGCTACTTTCCATGAGAAATATTGATGTAACTCAATCAAACCAAAGGCTAGGTGCTAAAGTCAATGAGACCAATGTACCAACACATAGGCTCCTCACCTCAACTTATGAACAACAACAAAATATACTAAAACAATCGAGCGAAGACTGCCGACGGCTACTACAACAGTCGACGACGGTGGGACCTGAGACTAGCAAAAGTACTATCGATGGTACTAGGCTGCTTACTTCATCAAGTTTTGATTCGAAGTGTGCTATTGACGGTGGAAGAAGTTCTTCAGCGACTGATCATAACGCCATAGCAAATTTTCTACAAAATTCTGCTTCAGCGACTAATTTCAATGTTGAAACTGTGAAGTTACCTAATTCAACAACGTTCACTATGTGTTCTGAAGCAGCTAAACTTATGAATACTTTACAGCAGTCACCGCTTCCTTTAAAGGGAACTGTAAACTTGAGCACAAGCCCTATTCCATCACAGCTTGGAGAATCCAAACTGAGCAGTGTTTTAGAACAACCAAAGCCTCTTGAATCCACTAGACTTGTATCACAAGCACAACAACAAGATCTCAATCGTCTCCAAACTGGTACGCCACCATTTAAAGACTATATGAATCACCATCTTCCAGCATATGCGTATTTGCAAAATTCTGTCTTGCCACCAATGTCGAGTACAGCTGATGGAAATTTTTCTATGACTGCTACAGGCACCGGAGATTTATTTCCGACTGGTCTGTATAGACCAGATAGCAAATTTTCTCTTAATCGATATACAACCGGTCAAACATATTCCCAAAATCTTCAAGGTAATGGCAATACAGCAGAAGCGACAAAATTTCAACAACAGTATTCTTCGTCGACAGACGAAGGTTGTGAGACAGATATGGAGGACGTCGCGAACGCAACCAGCGGAGTTCAAAACAGGCTAAGCTCTTACGCAAGTTCCAGTTCTAGTAGCGGTGTTGTCACTTTTTTTAATAACAAAAGTCTCAGCCAAAATCTGAGTTGCGATTCGTCACAAAGTAATTTTTCTACATTCGAAAGCCTGGATTACCAATTGTCCGACTGTTCCAGTGAACTAGCTAGTAGTCTTCCTAGCTGTACCTCCAATGAAGAAAAATTGGCTTACGAGAACAATTCACTCGTGAACACAAGTCCAATGCATCCATGCGTTTATATATCTTCTTACAACAATAAAACCCCGGGCGTGGGATTTATTGCGCGACACAATCCATTGAACTATAAATCAGTCAATAATAAGAATTGTACTCGGGCAATCACGCGAAGTCCGGTTGACTTTCGGGAAGGTCGTCGAGCGAGCGATGGCCTCGTAGCACAACAAGCTGCACAGTCTAATGAATCACAAAAGAACAGTTTGGCTTTTAACAGCCAGCGGTTAAATGAAAATTGTAAGGCGAAAGGGGTTTTGGAACTACACCTAGTCCAGAAAGAGGCTCAAAAGTTAAAAACTCAGTACCAGTCAACGATACCTGCAGAGGAAATGACACAGAGACAAATACAACACAATCAGTTTGCGGCGAGTTTCAGTCCGCATTACTTAGATACAAAAAATCCCACACCTAAGCGTATCAGCCTTCCCGAAACCTTCACATACTCGAGCACGTCGCCACCGATGCCCGCCAGTCCCAAAATGGTGGCACAACTACAAGACCAGGCAGAGCTGCAACACGCTGCCTCACAAGTCAAACCTCCCTTACAGCAGCAGCTCATGCAACACAGACTGTTCCAACAAAAGCGACAGTTACTACAGAAACAAATGACTCCACCTAACATCCCTGCTCATGACATGGGTATTCACACTCTGCAAGTGGGCCTCAGCAGGCGGCAAATGCTGCGGCAGCAAAGCTACAAAATAGCTCAGCAACAACAAATCTTACCTCCCTTGCCACTAACGGAAACAGAAAATCGAGATTTACTCGCTTTCCAAGCTATAGTAGAGGGTCCGAACCGAACAGCGAAGCACAAGCCGGAAGAAAGCACGGAGGAGGCAAAATTCGCATATCAGGGCTCGATGGAGATCAGCATAATGAATAAGGAAAGGTTGGGCAATGAGACTTGGTCGAACTTGCCTTCGACCCTGCAGAGTGCTTGTCAGATATCGGAGCTGGCGGGGCGGCGGGACGCCCGGGAGCCGCGCGAGGCTGAAGGGGAGGCGGGCGCGCACGCCGCCGTGGACGCGCCGCTGTGGCCGGGACAGTGGAACGCTGCGCTATTCCAGCCTCAGCCCTGCTTCCAGGTATTCCAACAGATCAATTAGTAGAACTCCACGTAAAGAGTAGTCTTGTAGATTTTGTAGTGTGGATTACGTTAACACGGCTTGGAATCCGTTCTCTGCTAAGACCTGCGGTTTCCACGTCAGTCGCTATATGAAAGAATGGTCTCATTATGATTTATATTCGTACTGTGAGTATGTAAATGCGTAGAAAATTGTAATTTCACAGATATATTGCGTATATTTAGAGTGCATGACAATAAATAGTGCTTTAAAATTATATAGTACACCAGTAGATCAGTGGTTCACTGCAATATAATCCAAACTGCCGTTAAGTACCTTTATAATAAAAAATATAAACACCAATAAAATAGTCATGTATTCTTAGCATATTTTGCATTGTATCGATATAATAGATGCACTCAATTTTGATAATTATACCAAATAAATTTTAAATAAAAATATGCAACACCTTGTTACAAAGTATTCATTCCTGTTGTTCGTTACATTAAATAAAGCAAATACATCACTTAAATAGTAAGTATGTAAGTACGTCTAAGTATGTACTAAACCTAGCTATTCCATTTATACATTTTTACTTGCCAAGTATTGTATTAATTTATAGAAGTTGTATGTTTTGCATTTGCCCACTTGTGCTAAGGCTACTTCGTCACATGAGAATGTTCCTACATATTTGTTCTTTATTTTCTCCATCGTACATTACCTTTTTTAGACCTAAGTATCTATTTATTATAGATATTATAAGTTAAACGTTATGAGTCTGTACTTTTTCTTTGTGAAAGTCTGTATAGTTTTTGTTATTATTTGCTAATTATAAAATAATTTATGTAAGATGTGATAGCTTTACTTAGAGGCAAGTTTTATTTAAATATAAGTTATTGTAAATTTATAATAATAGTTTTATTTTCACACCTTATTATTTTTGGCAAATAGCTTTTTTGTAGTTGACACAGTTATTAGATGCATACTTATTTTTTATGCTTGAATGGTAAATACTATGTGTGTCATACGGTCATACCAAAAAGCTAATGGTTCAAAAGCTGATTCCTTCCCAATTTCCAAGTTTGACTTGTGCAGACATCGATTGTTTTAAATATAAAATATATATTTTTTTAAATGAAGGCTAAAAAAAAACCGGTCAAGTGCGTGTCGGACCATATTCAAAATTCATTTATTTACGGGCCGGGTCGGGCAGTTATAGGGTTTTTTTAACTGGAATTTCTCACTAGCAGCCCGGAGTCTGGATTTGTGCCCGGTTGATGGCAATAGGCTCGCTCCCTACCTATTACATGGGACTTAAGCATAACTGGCAAAATGTGGGTGTACTACAGGTACACCTCTGCCCAACCCTTCGGGGAAATAACGCGTGATGTTATGTTATTTATTTACATTACACGTCCATGTTTGGGTCATAGAAATTCATATGTATTACTTACCAAATTTCAATTTAATCGGTCCAGTAAATTCGGAGCAAATCGGCTGTGACAGACGGACAGACAGACAGACAGACACACGAGTGATCCTATAAGGGTTCCGTTTTTCTTTTTGAGATACGGAACCCTAAAAAGCAATAGCATCCAAAAAGCATGTTTTAAGCAATAGTATTGCGTCATCCATATTGCTATCCTAACCTGTTTTCAAACTATCAGCATAGGCAAATTAGTCCTGGATTTCCAACTGGCAAGGCAGAAACAGTATCGACACCCAGAACAAGAAAAAGTAAGTGGAGAAAAGAATAAAGCCACTACAGGTACTTATGTCAATATTGTTGCAACTAGCATGCAGATTTTCTTACCCGTTTTCCTTTGAAACGGATCTCTGGGACATAAAGCGTGGAATACGAAAGCAGAGAAGACGAAGAGCATGCTACTTTCGAGAACAGAGCACATCTATCACTATTATTAGTGATCGATGACAGAGCATGAGTATTTTACTGGCACAGAGAGCATGCTACCTAGTAGCAAACAAGCATGCTTATTAGTACCATGTGTATACCAGGCTTAAAGGCTTTAACAGAGCCTGTAGCTGGATATAATTAACATATGATTGGTCCCCTTAATATTGGTTCCAATTTTACTACTCTTACTTACTCTTTTCTATTTCTAATGTATTCTTGATCGAAGTTTAACTATTTGTTTCCAGACCAACTGGCAAGGCCACAGTCTACCTCCCACAACTGGCATGCTACCTCTCAGCGAGAGCCCTATTTTGGAGCTCACCGAACAAATGGAGTCCATTTAATTGTAATCTTGAATGACCGCATTTACCTTAAGAAAACTTTGTTGAAATTATGTTGGTGGTCGTATTGTGTCATTGATGAAAACAATGTTTCCAAAAGAAGAGTTTTGGCGAAGAAAAACGGGAGCAGTTGACATCATAATTATTCGGCACGTTCTGCCCGACAAAAAATCAGTTCATGGTCAGCTTCATTTTATTAACAAAGGATTTTCCATTCAGTTGGGGCATACCCCTGAATTAGAATTATTGTACAATAGACTGCACCGACAAAACCAATTGGGTTTGTCCTCATCAACGACACAATTCGGCTAATATCCGAAACGCTTGACAACACCACGATTATTTAGAAAACGCTATTGTTATAGGACGTCAGTAAACGTAAACATTTATAATATTGTTAGTATCTATGCACTATGTTAGTCAATAAGTTGACGAAAATCCCAATGAATATTAAATTAATTTAGTGATAAATAACGCGACAATATCCATAGGTTAAGTTGTTACATGGATGCGTTTTAATTTTCTGAACAACTGAAATCTCTTATGAATTTTATGGTACTCTTCTTGACTTCGTTACGATTGCTTGGACAATAAAATTTCAAATGAATGTAGGTATCAACCGATGCACTCTATTTTTCAAAAGAATTTACTTTTATATCTCATAGGTGAATGCATTCGAATTTAAACGTACTTAATACGTTGGCCGTGTCCATTACTGTAGTGAAATATTGGAAGCCAATCATAAGATTAGGATGATCAAATCTGCGATGGCCGGCTAACGTACCTATCTACTTGTCAAAAGGCTTGTAAGGGCCTAAACTTGCAAATAAATATATCTATTGCCTGGTTTTCATTACGACACTAATATTTACGTAGCAGTGGGTCCACCCATGTAGCCTGTGTATCCTTGGTCCTGTCCTATGGACATGGGGCCATGTCCGACATTTACTAGTCTAGTAACTTTCTGACTTGCATGTCTTAATCTTAGTGTATAGTTGTGTATGTCGTAGAAACTTAAACAAACAAGCTCCGGTTTTGATTGAATTGTAAAAATATATATAAATTATGTAGGTTTCCATAACTTAATAACTTATTGCTATAAACGAATATCTCCTATAGTTAGAGTGCTACGAGGATCTTCTGGCGCCTGGATGACATGGACAGGAGGGCGTTGTTGGTAAACTTTTTATGAAACTATCACAGAAACTGTATGTAACTACAGCGGGCACAGAAAGACGGACAGACGGACATGGCGAAACTATATGGGTTCCTTGTTTACTACGGAACCCTAAAAAAAGATGGTGGCGTTAGTTCCGATTTTGACCACGCGCCAAAAAATCGATGTACCTACTTATGGCACCAAAAAAAGGTTCAACATTTTAAAAGTAAGAGCCATGGATTCAGAGACACCTGTTTTACAGTAGAATAGCGTTAATAAATGAGTCAATAACTAGAAAATACAATCCATAGTGTGTTAGAAATACTTACTTGCATATTTGGCGTACTTAATTAATTATTGATAGTTTGAAATTGATTTGTTTATAATTTGTTCCGAATGACGATCTTGTATAAGATAACAATATTCCTTGTAAATAAACTACCTCTAATTAACTTCGAATACAAGACTGAATTCAGTGTCAATTCAGAACAATGTATTGGCACAAGATACCATCCGAAAGTCGAAGATATTTTTGTTAATTTTAAACACAGACAATTTAATTTTTAAGGTAACTTTGCAGAACAGTTTTTTATTAGCGAAGCGTGTTTGTGACGATTGAAGTTAGGACATATCACAGTTTGTTAGTAAACGTCACGTTTGTTAAATAAAAGAAACTGGATCTGCAGTATTCTAACATGAAATGACTAATTAAATCTTGTATTTTTTTAAAGTCTCGCTAGGTGAGCAAATTGTGGCTATTCGTAATAGTCTCGAATGTCCCAAATACACGTGCATTTTAGTGACGCATTAGTATATCGACGCATTTTATTGTTATCATCATTGTCCATTTATTATCTACTAAGTAGATAAAAAATAATTGAATCGCCATCAAAATTACCATTTATGATCAGTGCCACACTGAGCATTATGAAGCTTTACCGAACCGTAACAATAACTTACATGTAAGAATTATCTTACTATTACAATGGAACTAGTTTTCAATAAGTCATTACTAATGTAGAGGATCGTAGAATAGGTGTTTGGAGGCTTTTACACGATTAGAATATTGCCACTTGTATTATAATCTGACATATAATACGAGCAGACTTCATGTTATTCGCAATTAATAATTAATCTTAGGTCATTAGATAAGTAGACAATTTTATATAATGGAGGATGTAGAAGACGTAGGTGACAGCAATATGTTCATTGTACGAGTACCTATTACACGACAAGTTACGGCTTAACAGCTTCCTTTGAAGATTTTGTAGTGAAGTTACCTATATACGGTTTTTCGTTGATTGTACCTTTTGGGTTGTGATGAAGTATATGGCTGATTGTTAATCAATGTATAGAGCAGTCATAATACAATACCTAATTAATAAAACTGTGTTTTATTTTACCTTAACCACTTTTCCTCACCCTTTTATCTAATTCAGATGAATTGAAATCTAATAGAGTATCTCTCCAGCGGCAACTTCTAATTGTCTTCTAAGAGTTTGCAATAATATCACGATGATTTTCTAACAAAATAGGTAACCGCTCTCAACTCTCCAACATCGCAATATGATCGTAATGTTTGGCAAACATGTTCTGATATTATTTGACACATTCTGAATTATAATCCGAGAGTTTTGAAGGATATTGCTTCATAGGTTTTAAAAATTCGTCTGCTCAGCAACGTAAATGACACAATGGACGTGGGTGAATTGTTAAAATGAGACCCATTGCGATCAATTTTCATTTTAAGTGTGTATATTGCCCCCACAGGCGTAACGAGCGATATAGATTTCTTGATGTTATCAATACCTACCCAGATACCTAAATTACTGCACCTGTTATCAATCACGTAAACCTACTGGCGCAAAAATGTGTATTGCTTCCGTCTTATCGTACCTAAGCGGCGCAGACGCACCTATCGCATGAGGTCTCAAGTAGTCTCAACGGTCATTCACTTGTGCAGTGTGTTTGAGTAATGTGGTGTTAAGTTTTTTTATTTACGTACAGAGTTATTTACAAATAGGTCGTGACCTAAATGACGTAGACAATACGCAACCACAGAGATTATAGTCACAACTACAAATCGGTGACAGCTGAAGTCAAAGTTTTTTTGGAATAAAAACAAATCAACGCGACGCTTCACTCTATTTTTCCGGAGAAATTCTGTAATTTTCATAAAATGGAAGGACCAATGAAACTAACTGAACTGATTAAAAACAAAGGAAAGTTCAGCTACTCTTTTGAAGTGACTCCTGATGTTTCCGAAGAAGATATTGATAACTTAAAGGTGGATCCCGTTTTCTTCTCAGTGACTTGGCACGCAAAGACCCACAAATGTGCAAACCTGAGTATAGATCCTATACGAACTGCCAGTCTTTTGAGGAGAAAACGAAAGGAGGTATTACTGCACCTATCGTGTGATATGATGAAGGCTACTTTTTTGGAAAAACTGTTGACTCTACTTCAAGAAAATAATATTTGCAATTTATTCTTGGTTTTGGGAGGTAAGTTCCTATAGTAGAATCTAACACTAAATACAATGCAGCAGTAGGAATGTAGAATCAATGAGCTCTACTTAAGGTCTCATATTGGATCGTGTAAAATCGGACATAGGTCATTTTGACTTTGATATTTATATGTACCTAGGTACTTTTTGATTCTGCCATAGATAAACCAGACCAGTCGTTAGAAAACTTGACAGCAAAAAATCTGTCACAAGTTTTGCCCTACCACACTGCCCTAAGTGGCTTATCATTGAGAACAATTTTAACCCTTTGACCGGCACGTCAAAAATGCAAAAACGTGCCCTCGGCGCCAAGCTACGAATTATTCCATATAAATCTGTCATGTAGTCGTGACCGTGGCATGCTGGGCACATTTTGGTTTGTCATCATCATCTATACATGACTGTGGCGGTCAAAAGGTTAAAGGCTGACTTCCGCTGCTGGTATGTCGACATACCTCATACCTTTTAGTAACAGCTATATCTTTTTCAGAGGGATACGATCCTGAGACCTCGGATTTCAAAAACACTTCGGAAATGATAAAATTCATAAGGGAGAAGACAGACGAATATTTCTGTATTGGTATTGCGGGCTTCCCCGGCTGCTCTGATGAAAAACTGTTGCAAATTAGAGATAAAATTGACATTGGAGCCAACTTTATTTTGACACAAGCATTCTTTGATGTTGATGCGTTTAATCATTTTAAAAAACGTATTGATAAAATGAGCCTCGATGTACCAGTCATACCTGGAGTATTTCCCTTTGAATCACCCAAACAACTAGAGGGCTTTATAAAAATGTGTAGGATAAAGGTATCTGATGATTTGTTGGAAGCCGCCATTAATAAACAGAAGATGAATAAACCTTGCAACGAAATAGTTAAGCAGTTACTACAACAGCTAAATTCTAAATGTAACACGACACATTTTCATTTCTTTACAATAAATAAATTAGAAAATGTTCAAAAATTAATTGAAGAAATAAACTAATTCCGTTTATCCTCATTTTTTTTCCTCCTTTCTCTACTGAAAATAGAATAGAATACTTTTTATTATGTACTAAATTGCAGAAATAAATGTTGAAATTTTACATAGGGTGACACAATGGGCGGTCTTATCGCTAAAAGCGATCTTTTACAGACAACCTTTGGATGGATTAAACGAAGGAGAGAATACTGGAGGTAGTCGGTGGTGTACCATTCACATTCCTATACAATAAATATAAATACATAATTAGAGAGAGCATATAGGTACTTATCTATATAAACTTATATTATACAGGGAGGGACCTTGAATGTTGTAGATGGAAAATATTACTGAAAGAAGACATTATTTGAATTAAAAAAAAAAACAATTTAAACTGCATTTAGAGATATTTAAATAAGGGAACTAATTTTTTGAGCTGTCATTTAAATATTCGAGATGTTATTATGATCAGTTGAAAAACATATTGAGCAGTTATTTAATTTAATGGCGGTTGATTAATTATTGCGACAGTAAAACATGGACAGTAATAAAAAATCGGTTATTTTATCATACAATGTCAATTCTAAAAATAATTGAGCAGTCCAATAACTGAATGAGCGGTAAAAATGATGGAATGAGCGGCTCGATAAATAGTTCGGCAGATCATAGCGAGCGGTGACACCCGAACTCAAATTAGAGCTTATTAGCGCGGGTGGCGTAAGGTTAGGTTAGGTTAGAACAGTGACCATTAACGCGCGAAGGCGAGCGAGCGATGCGACTGATGCGAGCCTGTCGCGGCAGCGACTGCCGAGCGCCAGATCCCCTCTATTACTCTTAATTCAGGGTAATTTCGAACTGGCGTTTACCACCTCATTGTTTATAGAATTGCTTAGAATGAGATTTCTTACCGACAAATTCCGATTTAACCGCTCGTTCAATAATTTTTACCGCCCATTTAATTATTTCATCATTTTTTATTACTCATTTTTGTTTACTTTACTGCTTAGTTTTAACTGCTAACTAGTTATTAAACGTGCCATTTATAATTTTTAACTTAACCAAAACCGCTATTTACAACTGCCTCTTTAAATCAGTGCCTTTAAATAATTACATGGTTGAACCGGAAATCGAACCCGTTACACGAGAAAAATAATCACCCTTCATTGGCGTATTATTCTAAATATCCACCACAACAAGATCAAAAAATCGACAGGGAGCGAAATAATTAAAATAGTGCGACTTTGTATTCAACAAGAAGGGACTCATTTTGAGCATTTGATAAATTGATTAATTTTGTATTAAAAATGTCAAAATTCATGGTCTTCCTTTTATTTGTGACACTATGTTATTTAGCAAAAAATAATCCTTATGATGAAGCCTTTCGATCGGTATGATAAAGCTACAGGGTGACTATTTTTCTCGTGTAACGGGTTCGATTTCCGGTTCAACCATGTAATTATTTAAATACTTATATATGAATACAGTTTAAATTGTTTTTTTTTATTAAAATAATGTCTTCTTTCAGTAAAATGTTCCATCTACAATATTCCAGGTACTTTCCCTCTATGTGGCCATATCCGTGGGACGCCCTGTATATGAAACAAGAGCAAGGAACGATTATATCTAAGTAATGATGATGTTTTGAAGCAAATAAATGATTTCCATTTCTAAGGATAGAACGAGTGTTTGTGTTTGTGTGAGAAGCTTAGTACGCCGATTGAGCGCTACACTGCACTGGTTTGAGGCTTGTGAGCTTTGTTTTGCTACGATGGTACCTACCTATTGAATTTCATTGTATGGACTGATAACTAAGTCCACATTAATTAAATTCATATAATAAGCCCCCTGAGACTAAGGGTTTTTTGGGTAATCTATTTTGAGCCATGCGAGTTAGTAACTAAACGTTAAGTTCAGAGAACTGGCCTTTTTATAACTTTTCTGTTAGAAAATTATGGTACACGACGCATGCCACCGGCTTCATTTAAAAAGTGTAGCTAACACAATGCATGTGGTCTGATGTGGTCAAAGGAGATCATTCACCGTCCACACAAAATTGAGCTAAATGTAAAAGTACGGCTAAACAAAAAAAAAAAACCAGCTATATTCCGAAAGAATACGCTGTTCTCTTCAATTTTAGGGTTCCGTACCCAAAGGGTAAAACGGGACCCTATTACCAAGACTCCGCTGTCCGCTTGTCTGTCTGTCCGTCTGTCACCAGGCCGTATCTCATGAACCGTAATGTTTGTTACGCAATTCCAAATATGGCAAGCGATTGCGAAAGCTACATTTTGGGCTTGCGTTCTAAAAGAAAATGTGTCCAGTACAAAGAAATCACAGTGACGGGGAGTTTACGTGGCTTCGTTAAGCTTCTTTTTACATTTGTACCTAAAAGCTAGAATATAAATCACTAACTAGACCTGAAACCTATTTAAATCAGTTAATACGAAAATCTTGATTTCGCATATTGTAGCTATGTGGAGAATAACCTTAGAGCCTTAGTTTCCCAGTAAAAAAATATAACTGTAATGTTTACTGGCATAAAAAGCTATAACTATAATTAGATTAGTATTATTCTTTTAATTAAATCATACCAAAAACAGTATTTTTCAAACTCGTATAACAGCGCAGGGAATGGCCCTACAGATTTGGTCTTATCGTGAAAAATGAAGAGAATAATATGTTCTAACGAAATACAACTTTTTTTTTATGTATAACATCTTTCCTCTCGCTTGTGGGAGTTATTCGTGAAAAGGGACGGAAGTGTAGTGACAGCTTGAGTATGGAATAAGTAAGTAATTTTTAATAGCATGGAATCAGTAAGCACTTTATAATAACATGGAATTAGTGTACTCATGGAATTAGTCATTGCGAAATAGATTATGAGTAGAGGCGGTCGAATTTCGACCAGTGGGCAACCACTAATAATGAATAGTTATTTGAATATTTAGAAATTTAGCTTTTTAAATTCTGAGGTTAATTTCTGTCGCTGCTTAGTTGCTTATTACCAAGGTGAGATGTCAGATATTGCCACATCGTATGCGACTTAATGCGACTACTGTAAGGCTCGTTCGTTTTTTTTGTTTGGCCGGCACTTCCAGAATTTAGCCCAAAATCTCCTTAGTTGCTTGATGTAATAGTAGGGACTCAGAGTTAGTAGCTAGCTGGTTGTCGATATTGTTTTAGTACCTACAACGGAACGTAAGCTCGCTGTCACTGTCAGCTAAACTGTCAGTCAATAGTGATGGGTAACTCATCAATTTTATTTGAGGTTGAGGGAGCACCTCATTTTGCCTCGTGAGGTCCTCACGAGGTACCCCTCATTTGAGGTGAGGATTTGAGGAATCCTCAACGGCGTATTCACCTCACGAGTCGTGAGCCCGAGCCGAACTCAGCCGAACGTGCGAGGGAGCGAGGCGGGCGGGCGCGACGACATTCACGAGTACTCACGACTCTCCGTCCGATTAAACAAATCTCTCTCACCTCTCACACATATCATTTTCTTTCGCTCATAAATTTTAGACCGCCAAAATAAACGAATCAATGACACTTGATTATCAATCTAATGCTGATGCTTTTAGAGTTCATAATAATTAACCATAGCTGAAATAAAAATATTTTCTTTAAAATTCGTTTTGACTAATAATGTTACATACTAATTTTAACAGTTTACGTAATGTTGACCTTGGAGGTGCACGTGATTTTCTTGTAACAATTACGTAGACTTTTGTTTTGTTTGTTTTCGTACTTTAATCTAAATAATTAATATCCTACCAAACATCAGTATCACACTCACCACACACACATGACACAACTAACATCATTACATACTTAGGTACATTATTTCATTAGGTACATACCAAAATCATAATGTTAATGTTTATTATGCTGCCAAAATTTCGAGACCAGACCTCACCTCACTCATTCTTTAATTCTATACAATTTTTTAAATCGGTTCATTCGCTCACTCGTTGAGGAGCTCATCACTCAACCACTCAATACTCACTCGCGAGTCACGCCTCACGCCGCTCGCCTCACCCCTCGCCACAATTTCATATTGTCAATGTCAATTTTTGAGGACGCGTGAACGAATGAGGTGAGGTGAGGTAATGAGGTGGTTCATTGTTGAAAATCGAGTAACTCTTTCAATTTGCGATCACGAGGACCTCAAACGAGGGACCTCATGAGTGAGGGACTCATCACTATCAGTCAACAATATCCAAGATTTAGGTTAAGCGGGGCTGATGTAAAGAAAACGATCATCAAATAAAAATTGTGGTAAATAACAATTACTACAGATATTATTTCGAGTAATAATTTCTGGAGTGTTCGTGCGTGAGTTTCTTGCTTGTACAATTATCGATTATTACTAGCGGCACACATTAAAGAAATAAAAATTTACATTGTAGGTGCTCAAAAAACGGTGAAAAATGTCGTTTCCCGATAGACAGCAGCGGAAACTATGTTGGGACTCCAGAGATCGTTACTGGGAATGCCTAGATAAGGAAAATGTTAAAGAAAATTCAGAGAAACCTAAGGCATGCTTGGATTTAAGACAAATGTTTGAAAAGTCCTGCCCTACGCAATGGGTCTCACATTTCGATAGAAAAAGAGACTTTAACGTTTATAAAGAGAAAATCCAGAAAGAAGGATATGAACCCATTAAAGAGTCATAGTTATGTTATCCTTTGATTGTTATTGTAAATATAGTTTATGTAGTAAATAATTATGTTTCATGAATAGTTGTTGTCTTTTATTTTTAATTATATACATTATTAGTCTTTAGTCTCTATCAGACAAAAGCATAAAGTAGGTAAAGTTATTATTATTTGTAAATAGAATGTTTAGTGACTTACTTTAAACATTATAATATGATTTCCTTTTTCAGATAATTTAATATTACACAATGGAGAGATATGATAAAGTTTTAGCAGAGATTAACATTTCTATTTGTGAATTGAAGATAAAGTCTATACAGGTAATGCTTGTTTTATTTCTTGATCCTGCTTTTAATACTTTAGTTTAGTATCAATCAATAAAATGCACTACCTATTTTTAGTGTATTAACCATTTTTATTTCATAAAATTTTCAGGATGTGCTAAAATTATCCAAAGAAAACTCTAACACCAGTAAAGAATTTTGGAATCAAGTGTCTGAAATTTTATGGGCTCATTTACAAACAGGATTTAAAACAAGTGATGATCAATTGCTTTGTGCAACATGCTTTTATACAGTGATACCACTAACAGATAAACAAAATGTTTATTTAACTGAATTATTACAAATGATTGACAAAGAATTATTTATAAAGAAAAACAATGAAGGGAAGTCTGCCAAAACTTACAATGTGGTGTCTATGATGTATGGAATGTTTCAATCAACTTTTCTTACACAGAAAACTCACAATGATGTTGCAAAATCTGCACCTGTTTTAAAATCAATATTTGATTTACTCCTACTAATGGGATATGAATATTCTCAATTCACATTCATCTCATTCAAGACAATAAAATTATTCAAAAAGGTACAAGGCACAGATTTTCAAGACTGCATCTTCAGTAAAGAAAATCAGATTAAATTGCTTAACTTTGTAAACCATAATTGGGAAAATCCTGTAACTGGAATAAGGGATTTGAATAGGTGTATATTTCAGTCACTAATTTCAACAATAGATGATGAAATGTATGAGACAGTGGTGAAAGAAATCAACGGGTTTTATTGGAACAAAGCAAAGTATCTGATGCTCTCAGAAATTATTGAACACAGGAAAGGAAAATTATTCTCTTTAGTACATGATAACAAGTGGGTTGATGGCCTCTTATACAGCCTACATAAACCAGGACTGGTTTCTGCTGGAGCTGATATGTACTATGCACTGCTCAAACAAATCAACTTTGAGAGTGATTGGTGTAAATTATTCCAATGCAAAGTCATCAAAATTTTAAATGGAACAAGCAACAAAGCTATTGAGAATTTCAAAAACTTCTGGTGTTTGATCACCATGAAGAAATTTCCCACATTACCATATGTATTACTTGATGAATTAAAAGATCAGGATAACTCAGAACAAAATCTGTGCAGCCAATTGTGTATAATGAAACAAGCTAATAAACTAGGCATCATAGAAAAAAAATGGAGTTCCACTGACGATTTTGGTCATATTGAAAATACTATTTTGAATGGAATTGACCACTGCTACTATTACATTAGAATGTTAGCATTTGATATCGTCTGTGTGTCACAAAGGAAAGTAGTTCCAAGTAAACTGGAGTATGATTTAATATTGAACTTCTTATACAACAATGTAAATTCAGATTGTACTGTGTTGAGATTGAGCATGTTAAACAGCCTTAACTATTTCCTAACACAACTGCATTCCATATTTTTGATTGTGATGATCAAAGATGAAAGTACTAAAGACTTACAAGATTTACTAGAATTTTGTAAAAGATTGCAGAGCTTTGTGGTTAACTCAATTAACTTGAATGGCAATTATCAAAGGAAGATCACATGTGTGAAACTATGCAACACCATTGTTAGTTGTTTTAGTGAAATTCCTTGCAAGAAAAGAGGTCAGACAAGACATGCAAATATTGCACTGATAGAGTATGTGAAGGAAAAGGGATACTGGTTACTGTCCACTGAAGATTTTGTTGTAAAGCTGGTAAGCTTACTAAAAGACCCTACAGATGATATCAGAGAAAATGTGATAAAACTATTGCTAAAACACTACTCTGAGGAATTAAAAGAACCAAATATTATGCAACATCTAGTAAATTCTGCTCTGAAAAGCATGAAGAGCAAGTTCTTTTATGAGATCAGTTGTGGCCAGAGTATGTTTAAATTATTGACCAATTTAGTAATCAAAGATAAACATTCTGTAGCAGAATACAAAAGCGTAGAAGACGTCTTTTATTTTGCATATAATGAATTAATTACTGAACATAGAGCAAAAACAAATATAGTGAAGTCTATTGAAACAGGAAAACAGTTACATTCCTTCATGAACATTTTGCTAGTTGTATTGGAGACTTGTGTTTCAAGTTCCTACAAAATTGACATTCACAGAATTATGCCAGAATTTGTTGAGGTTTTGGAAGGAATATCCAACCAGTTTGCATGGGAGGAAGAAAGTTCAACAAGTTCAGATTTTTCTAAAATGAGTGACATGGTAGAAAGTATGATAGATCATTCTGGTCTTAGTATTGGTGATGAAGCTGATCAAACAAAAATATCTGGTTTGCACCAAATTGTATTGAACTCAATCTGGTTGAATGTTAAGGTAAATATTCTAATAATATTCGTAATATTCTTTTTCTTGTATATTTTATATTACATACATTGATGTATGTGATGCTTCTTCCCATTGGGGTAGGCATAGGCAGACACTACAGAACGCCAACTGCTACGATCCTTACGTACTCCGTTTGGTTCGTTGACGTTCATATATCTGGTCATACACGTACGCCGATTGCGAGTACTATGCACCTGACCTTTCTGAAGAACATCACCAATAACCTTATTGGTGCACTGTACTTGTACTTGTAGTGCGCCCCCTCCCGGCGTTCCCGCTCAGGTCTGCCTTGTAACCTTTTTTTATATTGTAATTAATTAATGATTTGATTATTATAGGCATCTTGTGATTTAGCATCCATTATGGTACAGCTGAATAAGGATGATGCCAGTACGTGTGAGAAGTGCCTGAACATAATTACTCATGTTTTGGAGACATCTCGTCATAAAGGAGCCATTGAAGCTGCAGGAGCTTCTTTGGGTAAATAGTTCAGAAGATTTTCATTTGATGCATTTTTGATGAGACACATCTAATGCCCATCGCATCAGACCGGCTAACAGTCGCTCCGCGCTCGAAACTCTGCGAATGTCTTCCGACTCGTGTCGGCGATCCCCCCCCTCTTCTCTCTCATCGTGCTGAGTTTATATACCCATAGCGTATTTTCTATACAAAATAGTTTCACATCAGCCAGGCGTCCCGTAACGGCACAATTTTGAGGGTATGGAATAGTGCAGCGCGGCTTTCTTTGCCAAACAAATATCAACTTTGCGTCTGAAGATAAATTCGAAAATAAATTAAGTACCCTAACAGCGTACCCCAGTACGCTTTGATGCTATCTTGGTCTATTATAAGTTAATTTATTTTTAACTTTATTTCAACTCTTGAAAGGTTGACATTTGGTTGCCAGTGATAATCGCGCTGGTCTGTGCTGGCCTTTCTAAAAGCTATAGATACTTATCAAGTTTCTCATTTTTAGGAAAAGGCATTCAATTTTTATCAGCTTTGCCAGATGAAAATAAAGCTTCAGAAGTGCCTAACACTTTACTCAGATGTAAACTGAACGATTTGATATCAGAAACCAATAAAATGGCGTCCATAACGAGAAGGGGTGCAGGTCTATCTATAATGGTACACAGAATAGTATCAAGTGATATGAAGAAGGGAAAAGTAAGATAATCTTGAATACAATACAAACTTAAGTATCTATACCTACAATCCTCTTTATTCTAAGCCACTTATATTTTTGATTTTCAAATAATATGATTTCAAAAAGATTTGTTTTGTTCTTTGTTTCAGCCTTTATTTCATTACTTCATAAATACTCTATTACAAATATGTGATACAACAAAAGACACTCCGAAGAAAAATGACGAAAATCAGATTGACTTGCCCAAGGCAATCTATATTCATTTTATGACAAGAGTAGTCACTGACAGCAGTTTGGCTTCAGATATGATGTTTTATTTTGCCAAATTGGCTGAACTTGCGTTCAGTAATCTAACAAGTCATCATTGGCAAATAAGGTAAATTAAAGTTTTCATGAAAATTCATGCGACCAGTTGGCGCCACTTTCACAAGATGTCTTCCATTTCGACAATTCTATATTCAATAGAATATGTGATAACTTTCAACATTCGTTCAGTCACGACTAAAGAAAATATAGACGCTTTGACACTTTTGACAGGTGCCTGGACCTGACGTCTCAGTGCTGCCACCTAGTGAACGTCTTTTCAGAAAACCTTCATTGTCATAGTTCTACCTACTACTACTATTTCTACAGTACAATTTCTTATAAAATTGACTTACCTCTATGTTGTTTATAAATATTTACAGGAATGCAGCTCTGCAGTTGTATGGAGCCTTAATACCAAAACAAATTGGTGAGAAGAAAGCTTCAGGCAGTGATGAGCAAACTATAGCGACCGTGGCGTGCGATGAGCTGCGAACACATTCACCAAAGCTATGGAAATATATCATGGAACAATTGGAAGATAGTAATGAAGCTGATATAGTACAGTCTCACTCAAACTTAGTACCAATTTTGAATTTATTGGCAAACAGTGCAAAGAGGTACAACTTTTCCTATGACATGGCAGAACAGAAAACTGTTAATGAGGAATTATTTGATCATTTGGTTTTGCTCCTTGATAGTCCCATACACACAGTCAGACGCTTGACAGCCAAATGCATATTTAACATTCATGAAATTGAGAATATCTCTGATAGTTTATGGTTTTTATTATATCATGTTTGTGTGTCAGAAAATTTTCTACATGGTAGTTTAATTTTGCTAAACCTATGCCATAAATATTATTCTTCAAATCAGGCTTACAAAAAGCACTTTGAAAAGTTCAAAGATAGATTCAAAACAAAGTTTTGTAATGAGAACCATTCCTATTTATGTATAAAGCTATTTGAAGATATCTATAGAAACAACTATACGTTAGAAGATATTAAAGGGACAATTTTGGAAATGAATAGTAATTTGTGCTGTCCTGGAGTTGATCTGTGGGCAGAAGCTCGTTTGAAAAAATATATTATAAATTTATGTCCATGGGATGAAATACCAGCTCTACTAAATATAATATTAAAGCAGAGTAATTACGAAAAATATTGCGATTTAATTTTCTTGAAAGTTAAAACACAGGAATGTGAAACAGTCGAAGTTCTATTGAAAGTGGTTGAAGTACTGCTAGCATTTGAAATGAAATATTCCAGCAGTATTATTTGGAACATAATTTATGAAATATCTCTAAACACTAATTTATCTGGCCATTTAGATACAGCAGAACTCCTGAAAAATTTACAGGAAAAAGAATCATTATACATAATAAGATACAGTATCCCTCTGTTAGCAAGAAATATTTCAAACATTCAAAATGATGATAAATTGAATTTGATGAAAATCATAAGAAATTTCTGTAATTTTGAAAATTCAGATGTGGATATGAGATGCATAGCAGCAATTGCTAACAATGAACTTGCAAATGAGTTTGGTAACTTACCTGATTCAATGAAAGTTACTTCAATCAAATGTGCAATAATACTGTTGCAAGATGAAGATGAAGATGTGAGACACTTAAGTGTGAACTTCTATCATAGAATAAGTAAACATGAAGCAGTAGTACAACCTTATGTTTGTTTAAATAATATTTTATGTAGGCAATTTTTGTGCACTGCATTTAATGGATCTCAGCATTTAATTAATGAACTTTTAAAAGAATTATCAGCAATATTACAGTCAAACCACAGTGCAGATGAGTACAATCCATTTGCAAATGATTCTAAAAATATTTACCTTGAACCAGATGTACTAAAACAATTGATTGAAAACTTGAATACTGTTTAAATATATAAATAAACTTCTAGACTTTTTATTTGATTAACTGTTTTATTTGTTCTTAAAAAATTAATTAGTATTAAGTATAAATATTATGTACAATATCAAACTAAGGAGGCTTATTAATAAGAAGGGGTATTTAATTACAAAACCAAGGACAATGGGGAGGAATCACTCATCATAACAGTACATTTGTGGTGGAGTAGTGTCATCCAACTGAATAGAAACAATATGGCGACCAGGTACCATAACAAGACCAAGTACTCTTGGCTCTTCTGTTTCACCATCACTGCCTTTTAGGTACTCTGAACAAGCTCCTAGAAAATAAAAACAATTTGTAAGAAATGATGTAGAGAATATTGTGATATGAGTAGTATATAAGTACTAAATATTTAAATAAATAATCTTAATTTTCATCTTAACACTTTCACCGCTAAGTACATAGAATACATACAAATTGGCATGCCATATAATGTTTATTGCAAATCTATAACAACCCGTCAGTCGTGGGCATGAACAGAAGTCATCTTTAGCTACATATAGCGACGACTCGGATGCGAGTTGTGGGCACACGAACGAATTATTTTTCGACCCATATGCTGGGTGCTTGGCATAGAAAGTGTTAAAGGTGCTTTAATTATTCTTCTTGTCCTATTTATATTATAACATAAAAGTTATTAAGTAATAAGAACCTATTTCCTTACCTAGAATAACATTGGCATCCCGATCCGTGCACAAAAACACTCCAATCAGAACCCTTCCATCTGTCATCTCTATTCTAAAGTTCATGTTCAGCCACTTCTTTAATTTAGCTTTTCCATCTTCAACATTCTGGAATGCATAAGAAAACCCTAGTTACTTAACAGTAAGATAACCAATTACATTTGATGTGTTATAGATGGGCTACAGAGGTTGTTGCCCTTTCCCTAATATCCCTTTGTAGTTTTCTTAACAAAAAACCATTTGTTGTTTATTCATGACTACCTGCGCTCCGCGGTTCCACCTGCATAAGTCTCGATCCTGTGAGAATATCGGGATAAAAAGTATTCTATGTCTTAACCCAGATTATGGTCTATCCATGTGCAAAATTTCATCCAAATCCATTCAGCTGTTTTAGCGTGGAAGTGTAACAAACAAACAAACTCACTTTCGCATTTATAATATTAGTTAGTATTATTTTCATTCATTATGTTGTCGAGCTTTATTCTTGTTTTAGTACTAGAACCTGCAAGGAAATGTAAGCAGTCAATGACCACTATTGCTATACTAAAATGAACTATATCAAGTAATTTTTTTTTGGCGTAGTAGGAGATAACGTGCCTTTAAAAAGAATTTTCTCAAGTAGAGTCACAATCAGCAAGAATATAAGATTTAAAGGATAACAAAGATGTAAAGGTACCGGTACCTAATATTATCTGTTATTATGGAGAAATGTTAGAAGTTCATTACCTTGACAGCATCTATTGGTTGCTCCGAAATTGTATTACTCATGTTGCTATTGAAAGTTGAATTAATGTCGAAAATATAGGTTCAAGTAAGTAATTTGTAGAAAAATCTTAGTAGCCACACACAAAACACCAATAGCAGTAATTTCACTGTATTTGACATAGTGTCATTTTGTCAATGTCAAATTGTCAAAAACTTTTGAGTTTGACACAATGTCAACTTGAGTTTTGTTTTAAACGATCAATAATTTAAAGATTCAGTTTAGTAGAGTTGATTTAGACTTAGGTAGATTCTTAGGTAGATATATAGGTAGATTCAAACTAGACTTACGAATCATGTTAATACCCTCATTGTGTTCGGTTCGTGTCACGCTTGCTTAGATGTTATGCTAGGTACACACGGCTACACATCAAGCTACGCATTTCCAGTATAAGCTGATCTCGCATTGTGTAGGATTTCCGTACAATGCGAGGTCAGTGTAGACTGGAAATGTATAGCTTGATGTGTAGCCGTGTGTACGAACGCAGCGACTTTTAGATTGTGGACTTTTGAAATCGCCGGTGATTAAAGTTTTTGGTCAGCCTCAAAAATACGTATACATCAACAAGAATTCATATAATGGGGATAAAATCTGCCACTTGCTCACTTCAGATGTCGCTACTATCCAGCGTCTTAGAATTTGACAGCTAGCTGTCACTATCCGTACATTTTTTGTAAATAAGCGACATATTTTACGCTTATTTAATTAATATGCCCCGTTGCGCAATGTTGACTGCAAAAATACGGGGACCCCTGTATTTGCCAAGGATGTTAAAAGACGAAAACTGTGGGAGAAAGCTCTCCGGAAAACAATTGGAAACCTGATATTTCGTCGAGACTATGTGCTATCCTTTTGAAACCAGAAGACTTATGGGCGTAATCCGTTTACCAGGTAATGCTCCCAAAAGAACTAAGCCTGTTTTCTTTATCTACAGGCACTTGTTATGTGATATTATGTAAATGATAGTACTGTGTGTATTTTTATTTTAACTATTAAAATTTGTATTATCCAGTTGCCTATTTTTTATAGAAAATGATGAACATGTAAAAACAGATTAGATATCACCGATTAGACATTAGATATTACGATTCGTAAGTCTGGTTTGAATCTACCTAAGTCTAAATCGACTCTACTAAAGCGAATCTTTAAATTATTGATCGTTTAAAAAAATAACTCAACACCAGTTGACATTGTGTCAAACTCAAAAGTTTTTGATATTAGATATTATATTATATATTGTTAGTGAAAATGAGATACATTATCAAGATCCTGTTAAAGTGCTGTTAAAGTTTATGTATTATGCACAGCAGTGATAATATAAAAACTTTGCCATTGACGCTCCGTTCGTCGGCGGATGTCGGCGTTATCAATTTATCAAACGCGCCCCTTTACGTCAAACTTTCTGTCAAACGGCGAAAACGTCAACAATGAAGTCAAAACACGACATGTGAAATTGCAAGTGTTTATTGTTTTTTTATGTATAATTGGAAATAATGGAAGAAAAACCGCATCTATCTTCTTTAGAAGATAAATTTATGAAAACGTTTAAATATTTTAAGTCAAAAACATCAAAGCCGTTGTTAGAAGACGTAATAAGAGTAGAAAAATGCTCTACTGAAAAGGTGTGAATATTTTCGCAGTTTTCTTTTAATCTTAATTATAGTTTTGTACTAATTAATGTGTGTAATTAATTTATAGGTCACCAATATTACTCTAGATACTGTCATTGAAGATACAAGAACAGGACTATTGGGATTGAAGAGTTTGAAAGAATGGGAAATATTTGCTTTGAAGAGGCACCCGGGACTACTATTTATCAGAAATCCGTTCACGGCTTTAGGGCAAAGATACTGGGTTAGAAGATGCCTAGAAGAATACCCAAGGAAGCCAAATAAGTTGAATATAGATATAGAAATTAATTTACAAGACTGGTGGGAAGAATGCTTTAGAAATGGACAATGTGAAAATTTACTTCAAAAGAAACTTCGGTGGACAACATTAGGATATCATCACAACTGGGATACAAAAGTAAAATGTTAATATTATCTTTTAGTATACTGAATTACTTTCTATTACTGCCTGTTTAAAATCTAATGCTGTCCTAGAAAAACTGTTTTTTTTTTTCATTTTAATTTACCCTGTACCCTACAAATTATTCTGATAAGTTGCCTTGAAATGCATATTAACATTTCAGGTTTATACAGAACAGAACAAGTCTCCATTTCCTGAGGACTTGGCAGAGCTGTCAGATGTGCTGGCTCACTACCTGGGCTATTCCAACTTCAGAGCTGAGGCAGCCATTGTGAACTATTACCACATGAGCTCCACATTGTCTGCTCATACTGACCATTCAGAGGTCAATTTGGAAGCACCTTTATTTTCGTTCAGGTATCATACCAGATTATTAAATGAAATTAAAATTTCAAAAAATGGCTATGAATTATGAGTCAAATGATTTAGAAGTAATGATCTAATCTACACAATACATACATACATACATACAAATAATGTGTCTGTTTGTAATGTCAAAATAGCAGCTTTGTACTAAATGCATACGAAAGTACGAGGGTCGTTCAATAAAAGGGGTGGTACGAGGGTCATTCAATAAATACTTAGCCTACAAAAAGTAAACGAAAATTTTGGAAAAGTGGCAATTTATTTTTCAACAAAGTCTCCTTTTAGTTCGATACACTTAGCCCAGCGATGCTCCAACTTTTTTAACCCGTCCGAAAAATAATTTTTGTCAAACTCTGCAAAATAGGCCTCCGTGGCGGCGATGACCTCCTCATTCGATCCATATCTATTCCCGGCGAGTGATTTTTTTCAGATTAGGAAACAGAAAGAAGTCACAAGGGGCCAAATCTGGAGAATACGGTGGATGGGGCAACAATTCATACCGTAATTCGACCAATTTGGCCATGGCAACGGCAGACGTGTGAACCGGTGCGTTGTCGTGGTGAAACAGCACTTTTTTCTTCGCCAGATGGGGTCGTTTTTTCTTTAATTCGGCGTCGAATCGGCCCAATAAATCGGCATAGTAAAGCCCTGTAATTGTTTTGATTGCTCCTTGGTCTCTGGTGTGTACCAGTGGATCCAGGTTTCATCGACGGTCACAAAACGACGCAAAAACTCCGCTGGATTCCGCTTAAACAGCGCCAAACACGTCTCCGATGTGGTCTCACGGTTGCGCTTGTTTTCTGGTGTGAGTAAACGCGGCACCCATCGCGCCGACAGCTTTCTCATGCCGAGTTCCTCGTGAAGAATATGATGTACTGTTCCTTCTGAAATGCCTACAGTCTCAGCTAGCACCCGAACCTTCAATCGGCGATCTGCCAATACGAAATCATGGATTTTTTTAATGTTTTCCTCCGTAGCAGCTGTTTTCGGTGCACCTGGACGTGGTTCATCAAAAACCGACGTACGGCCACGTGCAAACTCGTTGAACCAATTCTTGACGGTGGCCATCGATGGAGAAGAGTCACCGTACACAGCATCCAAGCGCTCCTTGATTTCGATGCGCGTTTTCCCTTCCAAAAATAGGAATCGAATCACCAAACGATATTGCTCCTTTTCCATTTTTGTAAAACCGATCGACACGTTCGCTTCCATAAGTTGTCAAATTAAAACAAATGAAGGGATTGGAATGAAAATTTGAAAAAAGAATTAAAAAAGAATGTGCTACACTGTGGTAAAACTCTTTTGAAACTACAGCGCCCTCTGGCGATGAGGCTAGGTACTTATTGAATGCACCTCGTACTTATGACAAAGACAGACAGATGAAAATGTTTAAAATGGTTTTTATTTTATACATTTTCATCTGTTTGTTTGTTCTGGCTAATCTCCCAAACGGCTGGACCGATGTTGACGAGAATTTCCCTGGCAGATAGCTGATGTTATAAGGAGTAACTAAGGCTACTTTTATTTTAGAAGAAGCCATGAGAAGCAGCTGGTGTTTTATAAAGTTGACTCTTGTAGTCTAATAAATGACGGCCTATTAGATTATACATGTATAATACAAAAGACATTTAATGCTGAAAGGAAGTTTGTTACTATGACTTAAACATATGTAATATATAGATTTTTCCTCCAAACAATAACTAACCAAGACAATTTGCCGTTTCAGTTTTGGCCAATCTGCAATATTCTTACTTGGAGGCAAAGATAAGTCAATAAAACCATCAGCAATACTTATAAACAGTGGAGACATAGTAGTTATGTCAAAGGAGGCTAGATTATGTTATCATGCTGTACCTAAAATTTTACCTGCCTCAGAATCCCCTTGGGATGAAGTAGATATTACAAATGTATCAAGAAAAAACTGTTGTTTTAAGTTTATATCACAATCAGAAGATATTATATCACTCATGAAGGAAAATGAAGACAATAAGAAATGGGAAATATTTGGAAATTACATCCAAGAGTCAAGAATCAATATGAATGTAAGACAAGTACTAAATGAAAAACAAATTAGTATAACACTGTAATTTTTATGAAACATGTAATTAATATATACAATTTTTAATTCTGTTCGGTTGTTGTATAATTTTTAGAGAAATAGACAGAGGTTGGTAGTACTTTAAGTTTTCACAGCAATATCATTAATTATTCTTACATTGTTGTATGGCAGCTCTTGAGGTCTTGGCTGATCTGTCACTACTGCAACAAAATGTTCGATGGTACTGTCTTATCTATAAATTAATATGGATTAAAAAACACAGAAGTAGTATATTTCTTCTTGCTTGAAGCCCTAAAATCCCAAGGAATGTCGAAGGTAGAAAGATGTCGATGTATAGCGTCTTTTTAGGAAAAAAAAAGAACCCCTTTTTTGGGTTGGAAATTATCAAATAACTTCTCCCGCTCTGGCCGGAGTGGGAGAGGAGGGTATGTCAGACTCTTACTGACTAAAACCCACCCGTATTCCTTCCGTTGCCTGTGTCCCCAGGGGCCTCGGTATCCTTTTTGAACTTCTACGCGACCCCGGCAGGCATCGGCCCTAGTGGACCCCTACACTTGTGCTGACATCTCTTTGAGGCGCGCGTGGAACACAACGCGCCGTCGACCCGGGCCTGGTCCTTATCGGACGGCGAGCTAGGCGGGCGCAACCTAGGAATGCAAGATGTGCCAGAAAATATCGATATATATCGTATCGATATAAAAAAAAAAATATTGATATCGATTTCGAAGAGTATATCGAAAAAAAACATCGATATATCGATATATCGGTGAAATATCAAAAAAAAAATATATATATTTTATGAAACTATTGTATTTGTGTTTTATTCATTTAAATGCCAAGTAAGGAACATACTTTCTGATGTACAATATCTACCTGCTCTTTACGGTTCTGAATTCCAGCGATTTTAGGTCAGTGGCGACAACGGTGTTGCTATTGGAAATATATCGTATTTGATACATTTCATATATCGATTGACACATCGATATTTTTTCTAAAATGCTAGCGCAACCGAATTGCACGGTGATTCACAGCATATCTCATTGCTGTTAGTTTTACCAACAAAAAATACAAGAAAATTTGGCGCTTGTATCAGTCTTGGCCCTGTTGTTCTTGTGAAGAGTGTATCGACATCTTAAAGTGATTTACGCTCTCGCTCTCGCTCTGGACCATAGAGAGAACCATGGCTGGCATGGAGAGTCATCATAAACCTAGGAACACAGGTAGAAATAGTACTGGAAATTAGGTTAGTTTACCTTTAATGTCTGGTGCGCGAATGATATCCTCGTTGCTTTTGTGTAGATCGCAAAGCCCCCAGAAACATTTGACATAACTTTCTGCATAGCATTCATACTCGTCCTTTGCTTGGAAAAGGGCTAGGCGCCGCGCAACCGGCTTGATGCATCCCTCGCACGTTAGACGCTGCTTTAACAACATGACTGAAAGGTGGTAAAAAAAATAAAATAAAAATAGTACTTCCTAATTTTATAAACCCATTTGTCATAATACTGTTTCTTTATTAGATCATTGATGTCAAACGTCAACATTTGGCAAGACTACGAAAATATGAAAAAGTCAAAAAGTCTCTCAAATTTAACTAAAAAGGTTCGCTTCTCCTGGTCGTTAATAGATCTCAAAATATAATGTCTATTATGAAACCTGCTTCGAACGGGTTTTACGACTCTACAAAACATCGAGATTTATATATTATAATTATGTTAGTTTAAAATAAATGTATTATACTTACACAACATTTTCAAGACCCCCAAAGCGTTTTGGTCGTACGTAAAATCAAAAAATCAAATCAATGCTTATACTTCCTTACTTAAATATAGAAATAGCACTTCAAGTATAGGAGAGGATATATGCAACATGTTTCGCGACTATTTCTATTCTAATTTTATCAGTTCTGCTAGTAGTATCCTGTTACGACTGTTCCGACGATCTCTCCAATGACCACGCGCAGTGTTCAAACATGCATTTGAGCGATATTGTTTCGGACATACATTCAGTCGAAGTCAATGAATTAGAAGTATTCAATCTACTTAAAGGAATTGACTTGTCTAAATCTGCAGGACCAGACAATATTCCACCAGTTTTTATACTCAACTCCTCTTTCACTTCTGCTCAGGCGGTTCCTAAATTTAGGTGAGGTACCTTCAATTTGGAAGTCTGCGTTAATCACTCCGATCCACAAAAAAGGGCCTAGAGACCTCGTGGAAAACTACGGGCCCATATCCAAACTATGCATTTTCGCTAAAATCCTGGAAGAAATAATATACAAGCACCTTTATGCTTGTCTTAAACTAAGCATCTGTGACCGCCAAAATAGTTACCTGCGAGGTCGGTCCACAACCACCAATCTCATTCTTTGTGATGACTACTTGACTGAATGTATGGCTCATCGCACACAAGTAGATGTAATTTACACAGATTACAGCAAATGTTTTGATCGCTTGGACCATGGTCCAAGCGCAGAAGTAGTTATAGCATGCTATACCTACTTCTGTGTAAGCTATTGGCTATAGGTATCAGTGGAAATCTCTTCAGGTGGTTCTCATCTTATGTGGCCAACAGATTGCAAACTGTTATTCTTAATGGATACACATCGAGAACAGTAACTATGATTAGCCCCTCAGGGATTCCACAGGGATCGCTTTTGGGACCCTTGTTATTCAACATCTTCATCAACAATGTCTCTTCATGTTTCTCTAACTCAACAGTTCTTTTGTTTGCGGAGGTTATAAAGATTCTAAGCGAAATCAGAACTTATGAAGATGCTGAACGTCTCCAGTTTGATCTGGACAGATCCCAAGAGTATTGTACGTCTAATCGCTTGGATTTAAATGTCTCGAAACCTTCACTCGTAACCCTAAACCTATTCTTTACGATTACCAACTAGCCAGCACTTCAATAGCCAGAGTTAATACGATTAGAGACTTAGGCGTCACTTTTGACACGCACATTGATAATATTGTTAAAAAAGCTTCTAAGGCACTAGGTTTCATCTTGAGGATATCGGCTGATTTCAAAAATATCAAAACACTCAAAATTCTTGATTGTGATTTTGTTATGTCATCTCGAATACTGTCATCAGTATGGAATCCTATTTATAATACTTAGGTACGTCAATCGCATCGAAGGAATTCAAAATAATTTTTTAAGGTACATTCAGTTTATTTTAGATTATATTTTAGATCCGAAACCTATTTGCCTAATTATTACAGCCGCTGCAGGAAGTTTCATATGTTAAGGGAGGTTTTTCTCTAATCCTTACTTTTTATAATATTTTTATTTTGCCTGTCACTCCTGTTATGTCAATATCACAGAGTACTTTTTTATATATGGGTCAATATGAATATGTTTAACTTGAAATACGTGTTATCTTTTCATCCATAAAATACCTCTCAACATGGCAGCAGAGCAAGACATGCATGGTTTGCATGGTATTGTATCAGCTACAACTATCTGTATCCTAGCTGTAAGTTTTCTTAAGAAATAAAATAAAATAAAGTTTACGGAATAAATTCTCTAAATGATGGCAAAAATCGCATCACAATTCGTTGCGTAATTTAGAAGAACAATGCGGTCACAGATAGACACGAAAAGCGACTTTAATGTACAATACGTAGGTATAGATATAGAAGAACTTTTTCGGAGCTGCTATGCAAGAACCAAATGAGAATTTCGTAGTTTGTACCACATTGACACTATTGCCTCGCTATTCGAGTAAGCTTCAATATTCCGATCAGTTCTTTGTATCGGATGTACGTAGGTACTCATTCGTCGCTGCGATCGGCAGTTATCTGCTCCATACGATATCGAATCCAGCCCTTTCAATCCGAAGCGAATGGCTGACGACAAAGCGGCACAGCTCTACCATTTGCTCAATGGAAATGCCATTTGGCGTTTCAATTCAAAAAGATGATTATTCTCAAGACTATTTTCAACGTCTGTTCGATTATTCTGTAGCAAATATATCTAAATGCATAACACGAAGTGCAGCTGCTTTAACAAACAAGAGTGGGTAGATACGTTGTTAAAAGATGTCGATAACAATTTTCAAGGCACAATCAGGTTGACATTCGATTTCGCATTGCCTGCCGCCCATTAGGTACTCCAATCCTTTATTATGCAGCAAGATAAAGTAAACCGGGTGTTGCACCCTCTAGCGAAGCGACTAAGTAGGTAGTGTTCACTACAATACACAAATTCACTTAGGAAGGTACAGTGTCGTAAACAAGTGGTTCAATTTGCGTGCGTGTCGACATGACTCCCTCGTCAAGCGATTAGACTTGAACAAGTACTGCCATACGCAACCGAGTTCTCAATCCATCATCGACCGTTTAATGGAACCCGAGTGATGCCTTGTATAGCTAGACATGCGTGTATGTACTATGTAAGTACCTAGACATAATTAAACGAGAAGGCGATAACAAACATGGGTGTGTTCGGGATGTAATTACAATACGCTTTGTATTAATGCGCAAATATTGACGTTATGTCTGGATGGTGTGATTACTGTAATGTGATTTACTGAGAGAATTGTTTTCCAATCATTCCAATCCAGCGAAATACGTACTTATAGAAACCTATGTAAATAACTCAAAACTACTACTATAACACCTACTTAGGCACCTAGGTACCTAACCTACATAGCTATGGGAAAAGGTAATGCGTTAAGGACCAGTGACTTAGGTGCTTTTTTAAATAAATCCTTGAATTAGCCTTGTAATCGAATGCAAGGAACTTCGCAACTCAGGCCGGCTTACCGAACTATATAATCATTGACACATCACCTTTGTATGTAAAATGAGCTCGGTGACATTTGGCGGGCCCGGCAAAAAGCGCGAGCTGGCGTAGCCTGGCGTCTTCTCTTTTATTGACATTAAATGGCCGATATAAATTCAGTTGGCGGATTACAAAATTTATTGGCTTCAAAATTAAAGGAGACCGATTTCAATGGCGATGGCTGACAGCGTTCGTTTATGGGTGAACGAAGTAGATGAAAAAAGCTTTTGCTAAATCCCTCATTGAAAAACTTATCGTTTTAATGGAGCGTTTTTGTGGACTAGGCCCCCTTGTGTAGCTGCGGAGTAGCGCTTTGCCTACTGATTAACTTTTGTTGTGGTGATGTGGAAGGCTTTGTAATGACCTTATATAGAGATACGTACTCTAAGAAATAAAGGCTTTATATTGTATTAGTTGGCAGTGACCATCCATGAGCTAGGTTTGTTTTTATGCGAGGTGTGGAGTTGGAGGCAGTGTGCACTGGTGTGCAAGTGCCTCATTTATCTCGCTTTATCTACATTTCTTTGGCCATTACGTAGCAAGGGCTTAGATAACCATTTAAATAGTTACCCAATATAATCTTATGGTCAAAAGTGTGAGCTTTCAAAAAAGGAGAAGGTCCCATCATATTAAATACTTTAAATTTGAGTTTGTCATTCATAACTGTTTTCGGTGCTTAGATATCTAATAATGTGGCATAATGACTTTATGCCGCACATACCTAGGCGGGTACTATATGTATTCTTTTGGTTCCACAGTCACTTTAAAAATCACTAAGGCTATAGATATATAAGATAACTTTATAAAATAAATATAATTCTAACATAGCACATTTATATCCACCAGATTGCTATGGTGCTGTGTGTGGTCTAGGGTGTAAACAGGATACATAAACAAAACCGATCAATTTCCCACTTTACGGCTTTGGAATAGCGAATGACTTTAAATTAACGAGGATTGAATACCGTTGTCACTTCCATTGACTTGCATGAAGTCGAATTTTTTGTCACATAACTATAAAAATAAAAGTGCGGGCCTTAATAAGGCGTAGGGTGGTGAGAGCCATGTCATTAATGGTCAGATTACAGAGCATTGTGTGATGGCAGTCAGAGACAAATATGGGAATGTCTGAAAAAGCCTGACATTGATTCCATCGGCCCATCGTTTCGATACGGTCTACATAATTAATTCGACCTTTTCTACTGCGAAGGGTTTCCTTATCATCCGAGTAGGTTCGTAGCCTTGTCTCTTATGTAGGCATGTTATGTTTACTTCTTTTGGAAAGTTTCGTATCACGGGGCTTAGCCGAATGCGGTATCGAAATCCTCGTATAATACCAAATTAACATCGGATTACAATTTGATAAAGCGGAACGGAAGTTGAAAGGAAATTGTTGGCATTTTCCATATCAGCAGACCGGATGGAAAGGAATTTATTGATATCAAAATAAAATAACTTTGATTAAACCCACGCACCTGTGTTATTTAAGTTATGGTCTTCATTCTTTCTGATTCTTAAAAAAAAAATGAAATCTTTAACCATACACAGTTTCGGGCATTGCAAATTTAGTGAGCATCATCATCATTATCATTCTCCTGCTCTTATCCCTATTTATTTGTGGTCGGCGCAACATGTCCCTTTCGTCCATACTTCTCTATTAGTGGTTTGTCACCACCTTTCTAGCCATATCATCTCTCACACAGTCCATCCATCGTTTCTTTGGTCTTTCCCTATTCTTATAGTCATCGATATTCACACCTAGTCAAGACTTTCCTTACGACCTTTTCCTCATTCCTCCGCATCAATTGCCCATACCATGACAACCGATTTCCGCACAACTTTTCAGACACCGGTGCCTCCTCCGGTACCTTCCTCTTATGTACTCATTTCTTATTCTATCCATTGGTTTCTCACCACACATCGCTCTTAGCAAAGTTAGTGAGCAGCATACATAATTTATAGCAGCAGAACAATAACAACTGAAATACAATAAATAATAACTTGATAGTATGCTATGCGGACAGCTATAAGCTATGGATGTAGGAGAACAGCGCTGTTTCGTGCACTGCACAATAACGAGTTAATTAAGAAAGTTTGGCCTGCCCGCACTCCGCGGTCTCTCAACCAATCAATTCTCCACTATTGCGCTCAAACATTATTACGTTTAATTACATTTAATGTATAAGAACCTACCTACTCCAGCGTTAGGATTTCGCGGTGATAACTTCTAGCTTGCTTTTTTTATTCTATTTTTTTTAAATAGTATTCAAATATGGTAGGTTTCCAAACAATGGTGTCAAAATTATGGGAACTGTCGTCGTCGAAAATCAATCACTGTTTGAGTTAATTTAGGAAATGTTCAATATGATATGAAGTAAAAATGTGAATTTAGTAAGTATATAGTGCTGTATTGATGTGCGGGTGAAATTTACCCATATAGCCGTTTCCAGTGTGGTTTACTTACATGCGAGATTTATTCACCCAATGGTATGTATTCCATACAACGGCCCGATACTCTTTCTTTCAACTGTTACAGGTATAAGACCAGTTAAAAAGGGCCAATTTTTGGTCCTACCTACCGGGGTACTAGCGTACCAACTAGGCCGATCTTACTGGGGCAATCCAGGCGATTTACGCCTGACGGTCTAGGTTCCGTACTGGGTGTCGTCCTCCGTTTGTCCAGGCACTGGGTGCAGTTCGTCAAGTAATTTTTATTGGTTATCGTAGTTATGAGTACTTGTTATATTACCTACTTTTAACGTCAATTCCGTCTTAATCTTAAAAGAAATCTGGTGATTTATATTGGAAAACTTAGGTTAATTTTATTTTAACCCTTTACGTAATTAGCGACGCGGACCAAACGGCCGATTGACATCGTTCCGCAGCTTCCCGAAGCTTAAAAAACCTTACGAAATTCCACCTATGGATGTACCGCTAGTTTTTCTTAATAAACTTTTCCAAATCCACACGACTAAACTTATTTTTCGACGACGAAGCTTATATTTTTACCCGACTGCCCCAGAAGGAGGGTAATGTTTTTCGAGAGTATGTATGTATGTATGTATGTATGTATGTATGTATGTATGTATTTATTTATGTATGTCTATTTCTTTGGCACGCTCTGTAGCCTAAACGGCTTGATGGATTATAACATAAGAGGTGTCGTTAGATTCGTCTTCATTGTGGGAGTGACATAGGCTATATACTATTTATGTGTTGCATCTGCAAATACAACAAAAAGGGAGGGAAACGTTTTTTTTTAATAAATTACAATAATATTGATATCAAATAAGAGCTAGTAATGAGTCAATTCCATATATAAACATATATTAATAAAACTAAAAAGCTTGAAATAAAACAAATTTATAAAAAACAAAAAACCCGACTGCAAAAACACATACATAAATGAAAAGAGAAAAACAAGCATTATAAGCTATAGAAATTTGGTATCGCAGGCGGGGATAAACCAATAAC
The DNA here is from genome assembly GCA_905333075.3 of Atethmia centrago. Lineage (NCBI taxonomy): Eukaryota > Metazoa > Arthropoda > Insecta > Lepidoptera > Noctuidae > Atethmia > Atethmia centrago. The sequence goes on along the minus strand of HG995381.1, from coordinate 13,740,749 downwards.
CTGAAATATGGCGTAACTTTTGTTTGTCTCCGCCTGTGATACCAAATTTCTATAGCTTATAATGCTTGTTTTTCTCTTTTCATTTATGTATGTGTTTTTGCAGTCGGGTTTTTTGTTTTTTATAAATTTGTTTTATTATTGCACCTTTTTTATATTTTGATACGATATTCCTGTTTTTGATAAAATAATAAACCAAATTAATATACCGCACCTTTAAACACCGCATCTTTACACAATGTACACAAAGGTAACGAATGGAAGTATATAGAGAAATGAAACAATTTCTTTGCTACAAAAACTCACGTATCGCACCTTTAAAGTCAAACCGTTACTAAACGAAATTTTTCATTAATTTAGTCACTAATGCCATATTTCTTGAAATTACGTTTTAAAAAAAATGGCATTAGTACCTAACTCAATTCATGAAAAATTTCGTTTAGTAACGGTTTGACTTTAAAGGTGCGATACGTGAGTTTTTGTAGTAAAGAAATTCTTTCATGTCTCTATATACTTCCATTCGTTACCTTTGTTTACATTGTGTGACTATTTTCGAATACAGTCAACAGCACTTGGTTACGCGAAACTGTCAAATTTCTCCAAATGATTTTGTGGCGACTGTACATTTGGGTTTATGATTCGTGATCAGTCACAAAGATGGCAAAAGGTGCTGAGAAAATATGAAAGCCCATGTGTTAAAACGGCACAACTGGATAGGTACTTATAGGTACTTATCCACTTGTGCCAAAGAAAATTTAAAACTCATGTTAAAGTACACTTTGTAAACAAGCATATTACAAATCAGAGGATTATATCCAAGATAAGAATGCTTGGAAACATGCTGGTCCAGCTCCATAGGACAATCTAGAGTCCAGACAAACTAAACTGGTTGCTATTTTAATAGGACTTATTATTTATTGATACAAATAATAAATCAATGTTGAATTTAAATTCTGTGATTACTTTAACTCACACACTGACCTATTACTTTATTTATTATTTTTAGGGAAACGTATACTTTTACAATGTTTGTAAATATGTGAGCATCATGTACCTATCACATAATTAATTTATCTGTAATTGCTTTATTTTTTATTCTTTTTTTACCTATTTTGGTATAGTAATTTTATTCTAGGTGCATCGTCTTTCGTTATAATTTTAAAATGTATACAACATTTTGTAAAACATTTTAAAAGAGTAACGGTGGAGTTTCTTGCCCATTCTTCTCCATACGAAACTACTTTTTGGAAGGGGCAACTACATAGAATCAATTATATTTTTTTGTAAATTTTGACGTTCAAAAGTGCCTTTTATGAGCCTATTTGAAATAAATAATTTGACTTTGACTTGAATTTGACTTTATCTATCTCTATTTCCAACGTTACTGAAATTCCTAACTAAATGGTAATTCCTAACCGCCATATTTTACAAATTTCTCTATAAGGCTCTATAATTATGGGAAAACAATATCTACTTAGGTATCAACCTATCAATCTCATCCATGACCACCGTCACAATATTATACAGTGTAGTGGGCGTCACATGAATTTAATCAGCTGTACCGAAGCGTGGTTACAAGCCTGTATTAATTGCAAAATTTCCAGACGCTGGATGGCACACAATGGTGCAATAATGGGACAGGCTTGTTTGCAAGCCAGCCACAAAGTACAAAGCGCGTTTGTAAACAGCCTTATTGGTCTCGAAGCAATATTAATGTATCTAGGTACGTGAACAGATCAAAGTGCTGGTAGAGCTGCTAATCCAAGCCTCGTATTGAGATCGATTACCCATCCTTACACCGAAGGTGCATGAATATTTCAGGGTCTAATTAATGCAATTAAGGTTTGGACGTTTTAAGGTTGGATTGAGGAAAACGTATACTTTATAGAAGGCAGTTTTGGTAGACAAAAATAAAAGCCAAAAAATAGCCAATAATACATACATAAACTGACGCTTTCTTTCCATGGGGGTAGGCAAAAATTATAGAACGCCACCTGCTCCGCTCCTTACATACTCATTTTGCTTCGCCTACGTTCATCGCCTAATCTAGTTTAAAATAAATATGTTTGACGTGTAAAAGTGTTTGTACAAACCTACTTACAGAATTAAAATCATTTATCATACATCTGGTCATACATGCACGCCGGTTGCAAGTACACGCACCTGCCCTTTCTGAAGAACATCACCAATATTACGTCCCTATAATTATGTCCTTCTAGGGTGTCCCCTCCTGGCGTTTCCACTCACCTCTGCTTTTGTCAGTCGCCTTTCATTCATCCTCTCAACGTGACCAAACCATCTAAGGCAATAATGCTGTTGAAAGTTACGATATCTCGTGACATATTATTATCATAGAAGCAAGAGTAGAAGCATCGCGGGATGCTAGGTGCAGGAAATTAATTGGGATGCCTTATTTAATTATTTGAATTACTTAATAACTTTTAATCATTATATATCTAAGCACTGCTGGCATCAATTGCCTTCAATTTCAAAATGTTTCCGCAGATTCTGATGAAGTTGCGACGTCAGATGGATGATCCCATCCTCTGTTCGTCCATTTCCCAACTCCCCGTAGAGCTCAGTTGAAAGACGTCGACTGTCCTAATTAGGGCGCGATTTCATAAATCATTATAATGATGGTTATTTGAATTCCGGACCTTAGGAGAGAATTAAGAAGCCCGCGAGTTTATTCATAAATTATGAAGTAAAAAGTTAAAATATTTTTTTATATTACATACTTCCAGTACCTACTACCTACCGAAAGTAGATAATGTTTCAGGAGGAGAATGTCGTGTTATTTATATTTTTTTATTAAGATCTCTGTGGCAGTCAGCACACAGTAACATACAATCAACAATATATTTACGCACGATAATAATGTTGTTTGTCGGATTATTTTCGTGTTTGTTGTCAGAATATCACGAAGCTCTGTTATTTTGTCAGATACTGAGATTGGAGTAAATAGAAGTACCGCATTAGGTAGGTATTTTCTTTTTCATTTTATTGAAAATAATGTACCACTGTACTTAGCTCTTTATTTGGCGGCCAGCCAACTCTTCTGCTGGGTATAAGACGCTACTATACTCAATCCCTATGAAGCATAACTAGCTATTTTAAAATGTCCTTTTCAAAGACCAGATTTTTTTTATTTTTGGGTGCGAAATCATCAAATCATTTCTCACGCTCTGGGCGGAGCGGGAGGGTGTGTCAGACTCTTACTTATAACCCACCCGTATTCCTTCCGTTGCATGTGTTGCCAGGGGCCTCGGTGACCCTTTAGTACCTACCCGCGAACGAGTTTTGGTTGTAATTTTGTTGTGGACTACAACAAAATTACAACCAAAACAACAACTACTTCTTGAAAAATAGGTCTTTCAAGAAGTAGGATTCCAACAAAATTACAATTAAACAACCTCTTTTTCTTTTCAGCGTGTCGATGGCAAAAAGTAAAAAAAAAATTGGGCAAAAATTTTACTGCGCGAACTCCGCTTTCGACGAAGTCATAGGATCATCAAGTGCACAGGTCGCATGCAGCGCAAGATGGGGGTGTTGCATACGCACTTGAGCTCTGAGCCGTCCCCATCAGTGGAGATTGTCTTTACTCCGGTCGACTTGGGCTCGAAGTCTATTTAGAAATTTCCAAGTCGGCCACGGCAGCGCGTGCCCTGGTGGAAGGCTCTCAGATGGTTTAATAATATTGTTACTCGACAATGTAAATTGATGTAAACCGAAGCAATAGTAGGGTCAACGTTCGCGAAGAGGTTCGCAAGCTAGGTTGGTTATGGCGATGTTTTCACCCGCGCCCGCCGGAGCGGGTACGCCACTCAAATCGTACGAATTTTAATTGGAACCAATTTTTGAGTGATCCATCTACGTTTCTGGTAAAAATATGTAGGAACTCATAGATTTTGTTGGTGGAATTCTAGATTGGTTTGGACTTAGTGATTCGTTTTTGGGTTGTTTAAATATTGGGTGACTTGACAAGCCCTTCTAGCCTTCGAGTGCAGCTGTGTCAGTGATGGCCGGAGAGATGTCTAAAAATACAGTTAGGTATGTCTAGCAAGTATGATGCGGTGAAGATAGTAAATATCAAACTATAAAGCAATTGATAATAACAAATACCACTTTGCAAGAGACCATCATCGCTGCTATGTTGTGCAACTATCACCAGTTCTTACCTACTTAACTCTCTTTTCATGTAATAAGTATGTAAACAATTCTTGAGGGTTTATCTTCTATTTCTTCCTTCCATTTTTTTTTCAGACACCATAAATTTACGTTTATTACATCTCATGGTGTATAGCTTAATACTGTTAGATGACTAGAGACTCACAGTTAAGAAAGTTATCGAAGCGAGGTAGTTACGACGCGACGTAGGCATAAGTGCACTATTAGAATAGTGATGAGAAAAAGAGAAAAGTTGACTGGAAGAAAAGTACTGCAATAACAGTTACGTACTGAAGAAATAAATATTCAATTATATGCTTAAGTAGTTATCAAAGCGTTGAAAAATTGCAAAATGATTTCTCTATTAACTAGAGATAAGTAATCGAATCGCAACCCGTGAAATACTTAGGTATTATTGAGTAGGTAGTTCCGGTGGCCATCTGTGGTCTTTATCATCAGTTTCACTTCATCAAGCGGTGTTTTCCGAGAGCAAATACATGATTTACTATAAAAAAATACCCAAATCGCTATAGGTGTGACTGCAATTTGTGTGTTTTCCTGTAATTACTTAGTATCTGTATTTCTGTATTTTTTCAAAATTTTAAGCTCAACAGTTTCGGAGATAAGGGAGGATGGTCAATTTTCTTTAATAAGTTTAAAACTTATTATTTTAAAATAATTCAAAAAATGTATTTGAGATCCTCATAAGAAGTCATTTCATTTGATATGTCTGATGATTTACGTTACATGTTCGTGTTTGAGTCACTAATTCATATGTGTACCAAATTTCAACTTAATCGGTCCAGTAGATTCGGAGGAAATCGGCTGTGGCAGACGGACAGACAGATACGAGTGATCCTATACGGGTTCCGTTTTTTTCCTTTGATGTACGGAACCCTAAAATATTAAGACGAACTGAGAACCTCCTTCTTTTTTTTGAAGTCGCTTATACAATATGTAACAAAAACCCTGTTGTTCCTTCTACCTACGTTTTAAGAATCGGTTTACTAAGCGATAAAGCAACTCATTTATAAAAAATTGTTCAATAAAAAAAAAAAAATTTAATTATTAATATTTGTAATGTTTAATCGATTTGTTACCTCTGCAATTCTGCATGAAGCGATGACGCGAAACCAGAAGTAGATAGAACGTTACCGCTCTCTCTTTGATCGGCGCCGCCGCGCCGCCGATTATCTACCTATTTTTCTACACAAGTTCGTGACCTTGTCAGCTGTTGTTTACATTTTAATGCATTAATTTATTATGATATCTACTTGACGGCCACGAAGTTGCTGTTCGATATGACCACCTTGTACCTCTACACTTCTTGGCTCATAGTCGGAGGGAAGTAGTGATTGGACACGACAATAGTGAAATGGGTGCTGCCCATCTTCTTTGAGTACTCTCTTAACGCGCATATGATTTACTCCGATTTCGTGTCCCACTGAGCGTGTACTTCGCGTTGGATCGTGCTCAAACAAGTCCATGACTTCTGTCTCGAGTCCTCGGTCTGCCTGCGTCAGCTCGATGTCAGGTCTCGCCCGTGCACATTGACGGTATTGTACGTACGTAAGTGCAAACGTTGGAATGCCATCGCCGACGGTAATGATCGCAAAACGTTCTTGGTAGAGTCTGCGTGCTTCTGCATAATTGCAGTCACATTTCCGAAGGCACATCAACATATTAAAATATTCTACGTTAGAATAAGACATTGTCAACGTTTACGTAAATAAAACACAATTCACTCACTACGTAGGTCAACAATAACATCCATCCTGAAGTAAAGTGCGCGGGAGACTAAAGGAAGTTATACGCAGCGAGACGGGTGGCGGGGCGGCGGTGTAGGTAGGCACGTGGTACCGACCCGCCGACATACGCGGCGGAACTTTTTGGCGGCACCTTTTGTCGCATTCAAAGAAAGCCGCCGGCAGCTAGTAGGCTATTTAGCGAAATAAAGATGTACTTGTAAAATCAGATACTGTAAACATTTTTTTGAATGTGTCGATTTTAATAGTTATTTGATTTTGACGTCTCGACTAGCCAATGCTTAATTTTTTAAATTATAATTTCATCAATGTTCTACTTATAGGTAAATGTATACGTTCCTAAAAGGAACAACAGGGTTTTTGTTACATAACGTATAACCGAAGTTCGGCCGAACTTTTTATTTTATCAGAATGTTCGGCCTAAGTTCGTATTCGGTTCAAACCACGTTCGGCACATCCCTACTATTTACATATACCACAACAATATATTTCAAGAAGATTTCCATAGACTCAATCGAAACCCTAGGGACATTTAAATACCTCAACGTACGCATGGTGTTTAGTTTCTTCGGATAGGTACAGTTCGTATATGAATATGGAGAGCTGCGGTTGTCTACAGCCCTTAATATGCATGAACTACAAACTTATTAATTCACTATACAACTATGTAGGCACGCCAATCCGCTTACTGTCGGAGTGTCGGCACTGTCGTAGAGCTGTGTAGACACTGCTGACACTAGAGACAAGGAGAACGAATGTGCCGAATGTTTATTGAGTTTGTAGTTGTTAGAATAGCTCTAGAAAATAGTGTGTCGTGTTGAGAATAATGGGATTGAGGGTAGTTTAAGAAACTATGTTAAAACATGTTGTTTCGAGCGAGTTTGATTCTGATGTTTAGTAAGTTGCTTTATTAGAAAGGATCGTCTGAAAAGCTTTGTCTGAACTTATTTCAGAATCAGTTCCATACTGAAACATCTTGAAGTCTTAACACTAGGCTTAATGAACCTCAACCTTATCAAAACCATAACGCACTACACAGACTAAAACTACTTTGAAATATAAATAAAAGAGATATTCCGCTAACAGCAAAATAGACTTCATAATCAAAGTCTTGGTAACCGCAAATAGGATAAAGTAGCCGCGTCAAGTTAGGTGTGCCGCGCTCTCGCGTACCTCGGTTCAGTCCGACTATGATAATATTTTTCTAAGAAGTTAACAATTGCAGAAAGAGCTGTCAGCGGCGGGTGCTGTCACGAAGTTTAAATGAAATCTCGTAGCTATGTCTTTGTAATTACAAACAAGTTGGCGTCGTAAGGCCGACGTCGACGCCGTCAACCGTGTAATGGACTTTTCAAGTATTCGTAACGTGAAAACTTTCACTTCAGCCGACTTAAACGCCTCCGACAATGTGCTTAACGATGTTTTTAACTACTTCACTCCATTCCTCGACTATTGCAGGTTAAATTAATTATTTGACTGTCATTCTATTCAGTTTGGAGTTTGATGACTTTTGGTGCAGCGTATAAATATGAACTTACATAGATTTCCCTCTTTCATATGCAACCACATAATACAGTAAAATAGAGAATGGAAGTTTGTCCTATTGCATAAGCGGGTTCTGGACACGTTTATTGCTTTTAACTAATTAACCTCTATTTCGCAAACAGTAGCCACGACAACTAGATAATATGCAAAACACTTCTTTATCGACCCATAAAGTTACACAAACCACTCATATATCACCCGATTTACTATCGATACTAGAGTAAAACTTATCGAATCGATATAATATAGGACATTGGCTAGCCGATAGCCGCTTGGGACATATTAGTATGCGTGAAGCAAGCATTTGTGCGGTTCCAGGCTGTTTGTGTTATCTTTGGCACCAAAACACACCAAATGTACGTTTAGAGCCATTTAACTGGGATTTTATGTTAGCAAAACTGGTATTTTATATTGATAGTGCTGTTTTACGGACTATTGGTAACGTATTTTTGTTCATATAGGTACCTATATTGATAATTTTGCACCGAAAAACCGACTAACTGTTGGTGGAACGATTAAAACAAAGTGCTGTGAGTGTATACAAATCAAACCTTCCGACGTTAAACAAACGAATGCTAATTCCATGCATATGCACGAGTATGTACAAAAGGTAACTCAAACAGTCCTTCCCTACCTAGGTACCGATTCGCTATCAGTAAAGCTGCTATTTCAGATTTCCAAACGTGCAAATGATGATCGCGATTGCAGACACGTTTTGGAGAGTCGACGACATCGTGTTATCACAATTACCCCCAGCGAAGAGTCCCCGGCACGTCGACGGCGAATAAAACGCGCTGATTGCACAAAGCTCCTTCCTCTCCCCTCTCATTCGTTATCGTTGCAATTGTCCTCTTTTGTATACATTTCTTAATAACAGAACATAGAAAATGATCAAATGCAATTCCCAGCGCATTGTAGTTCCCCACAAAGGCTCTACGACGAACATTTCATAATAAAAACTCCCTAATTAGGCTAATAATACTTTATTTTAACGTAAACCGCGCGTTTTTATTCAAATCCCGCGAGAATTTTCTTTAGACACGTTTCCTGTATTACATTTAGGCAGCCGACGCTGTTAAAATAAGTAATTATATTTTCTAAAAGGGTTTCTAATTAATATAGCTGTGTTTTAATTAGCAACGAACAGTTTATGCATTGCTGGAGTTAATTAAACGAAGTCATTATAGGCATTTGAAAATGTTGAGTTAATTTTTGGGGCTTCATGTGATATTGATTAGTTAATTACCTACCTAGCCGGGTAAACCAATATTTTGGTGAACTGGCGAATTTTTATTACTCCAAGATATTCATTTATTTAGGTTAGCTTACAATTGTTTACACAATGCATTTAAAATAATTTCCATAATAGTACTCGTACGTTTATAAAGGCTTCTGCAGATTGGGGCGACATCGCGGGTGCGGCAGGCAGCAATATGCCTGTCGCGCCGAAAAAGACAAATTGATAACATTATCAAATAAAAAAAAAAAAAATATCTCATAATTTAATACACATAAATCTTAAAATTAAAATCAATTAAAATAGTGCTCAATAATTATTTTATGTTTAATTATTATGTTAATATGTTGATTTACCCTCGGTATATGACAATCTTACATAGGTTTCAAGAAAGGGCAATTGTCTTTTACTGAGAGACATTCCAAATAACAGGACCATTTTGAACAGCTGCGGACCTTGAGGTCCAGAGTTCGATTCCCAGGTCGGTAAGTATCCGGCCACCGTAGACGCGGGCTTACGGACGGTGAGCAATGGGTAACTCACCGTCCGGTAAGGACCAGGCTCGGGTCGACGGCGCGTTGTATTCCACGTGCGCCTCAAAGAGATGTCGTCAGCACAAATGTAGGGGTCCACTAGGGCCTGCCGGGGTCGCGCGAAGGTACTAAAGGGTCACCGAGGCCTCTGGCAACACAGGCAACAGGAAGGAATACGGGTGGGTTTTAGTCAGTAAGAGTCTGACACACCCTCCCGCTCCGCCCAGAGCGGGAGAAGTTATTTGATGATTTCCCACCTAAAAAAATAAAAAAAATAACAGGACCTTACGCACAGTACCCGCTTAGTGTAATTTAATTCACAAAATTCAATTACACTAAGTGTGTAATCGAATTTTGTAAATTAAATTGAACCTCATAACTGTTTACCCATCGGAAAAAAACCCGCGTGTTAAAAATTTTTAGTAGGTAGTTTGTTTTTGTAAGAAAAAAATAGCTTGGAGGAGAATCTGCCCAAAGGAGTGTAAGTCCTGGTTAATATTAAAGGATGTTGACGAAAAAAGGAGATTTGGAATGAGCTTAATTTCCTGGTCATATCCGGCGCGTTTGTTACAAGGACCACAGTTTTATCAAAGTGACGTATTATTGCGATGTGATTTATATCTTAAGTTTTAGCGAGAATAATCTGCTCTATTTTGGGATGGTAGTTTTCGGGAACACAATTTTGTATTCCCATGTTGCTACGTCGAAGGATGTTACTTGTAGCTGTAAATCTAAACTAATAATAGTAATTCTACTATTATTAGTTTATGTCCTAGTTCTGGGCAGGTAGCTCTATGAATATTTTCAATTTATGATTATTATGCATCAACGGCCTGAAAACCCCGAATATCCTTTCCCTGAATTTGGTGCCCCCTGCTCTTGGACATACAAAGCTTAATTTGCAATAAACAGTAAAGCATTATTTAACTCTTTTATAGGTATTTAAATTTTATCTTTATGAATTGTTTTTAATTTTCCTCCCTTGATTATAATATATATTTTTGTATAGTTTTGTAGTTTTGAACTAAGGCTAACTAGTTTAACATACGCCAACTTCAACTTTTTTTTAAAAAAAACGAGCGTCCTTTACAGTAGTCGCTAATGATGTTTCACATCTGACATATCACCTTGGTAATAAGCAACATTAATATTATACCCTAAAACAAAAAAAAAACGAGTATTATTTGAAAAAAAAAATCGTAACGAAGAATAATTATTTTTAGGAACAATTAATTTAATTTAAATATTTAAGAAATTATTTATATCAAAGTAATTATCCGTGTAATTAACCAATTTGTTTTTTTAAACAAAATTAAAAATATCAATTGAGCAGCGACAGAAATTAACCTCAAAATTAAAAAAAAGCTAAATATTTATTTATTCGAATGATTATTCATTGCACGTGCATTTTTTTACAATGGTCTGCACTTTTTCAGATCCTTATTATCAACAGTAAATACATTTATTAATATAATTTACACTTAAAATAGTAGACTGTATGCCCGAATTATACACTCTGCTTTTCACTTCGATTGCAAGAAAATGAAACTGGCATAAAGTATATAACAGTATTTCATTGTTTTAGTTTAATCACTTTCCACTGTTCAAAAATGTTGCAAAACTGAAGAAGAGAATAGCTTTTCCCGCCACGAAACGTAATTTTTTTTTTAACATGTGTTATTCGACTTGGGTACTTCATACTGTCAAATCATAAAAACGTTTCTTGGCGATTTTAAATAACTATTTTATGTGGTTTTATTAAATTAACGGATAGAAAACACGGAAGTGATATAAATTAAAGCAAATTAAATAAAATAACGACTTTAATCTGCGACGTTTTATTGTGCATGCTGTTGGGCCTGATTATCTTGGTCTTAGAAAAAAGAAAACTTTATGCACTAGAGCATAAAAAGCGATTTTATGTCGCCTGCGCACAACATGAAGACGAACTTTTAGACCAAGAGAAGTGAACATTAGTTTATATAACAACACACTTTATAAACAACACTGTAGATTAAGCGCACAGCTGATGCATTCTCCTTCTCTATTTCTTTTTCTCTTCCTCGTCATACACACGCACACACTGTTGGCATGACGGTACCAACCTCTCGGAAAATGGGTTGGTGCCATTTGACGGCCAACTCTATCATCGCGCGCGCTCATAGGTCAAATCAAATAGCGCGCGTTTTTCCAGCTTCCTGTTACACTCTTCCGTCCCTTTTCTCGAAATACTAATAATAATAATAATAATAAGCTGGCAACACCAACGTCAACACGTCACAAAATACGTTCTCTAATATATTTTCAATAATATTTTTTTTCGACACAGTTTTTTTTTTGTTATTGTAAAACAGTTTATCAAGAATAAATTCAAGTCAATCACCATATTTAATAAAGTGCAAAATGAACCACAATATTCGAGACTTCCATCAAAAACTGCCGAACCGGAGGTGACATCTGTCATGTCACCTTCGATAGAACAAATACATATAAGAACGATTATGAAATGTTGACGAGATCAGATGCACGTGCACGCCCACCACCTCCGGACTCTTCGCTCAGCTCCGCCTCGCCGCCGCCGGTACCCAGCCCCACCGTGAGTGCTGTGACGACACCGGCTGCGGTAGTTGCGTCGAGCTCGAGCGACGAGTATTTTTCCCCACCGACGTCGCCAACACCTGTACGTCGGCAGGGGAGAGGCCGGCCACCGAAGAGCTTGGGACTTAGGGGCCAACTAGCCCCGAGCCGGGTCCCCGCTGCCGGTGGTTGTGTGCAGCGCATGAGATGGACTCAGTCTATGAACGAGAACGTCATGCGCGCATATTACGGGTCTACAGAGGGGGGAACTAACCTCACTGCGTACCGTGTTAGGATGCTGTCTCTGTTCCACGAACTAGAGCCAACCGTCAACGTCTCGGCCCAACGACTATCGGATCAAGAGCGGGTCATCCAACGCAATCACAGGTTGGATGATGCCGCACTTGATAGGCTGCGCTCAGAAGTACTGAGCAACCATATCGTCTCAACTCCGGCACAAACCGCGACACATGCGCCAATCATTGATGCTATCCCGCCGCGGTCCAATCACGATGTTGAAGAGGAGGATGATAGGGTTGCCACAGTAAGTAGCCAGTGCAACGTCCGATTGAGGAGCGCACTGGAAGATGCGTTTCGCGAGTATAGGTCCACTCCGACCGAACTTAGACCCCGACTACCACGCCTACCCATGCACAAGAAAAATAGGGCGCTGGTATGTGCCTTGGACTCGCTGCTTAAGGATTTCTTCGAGAGCAGCGAGGATCTCGTTGATACACACTCGATCCTGTATTGCGCGGCTGTTGCGGCATGTCGTTTAGCAAACGTGAAGTTCCCAAACTGTGACGAAGCTACTCGACCAAAACCAGCCGTACCAGCCTGGCAATACAGGATCGAGCGTCGTATTGATGGGGCCAGGGTACTCATCAGCAAACTATACTGATTCAGGGAGGGAAATACACGACCACGTGTGATGCGCTTTGTAAGGCGGACTGGAATCAGCCCTCGAGAATACATGTCCCGTGTCACAGAGCGCATCGACTTCCTGAAGCAGAAAGTTTGTGCATGGGCGAGCCGTATTCGGCGGTATAAGCGGCGAGTTGATCGATACACGCAAAATCGCATGTTCCAGAGCGATGAGAGGTGGGTATATAGAGCTTGGGAGCGACCTGAACAAAACGAGACAGACATGTGCCGCCCAGATGATGCCACCACGACTGCGTTCTGGCGCACCATCTGGTCGGAACCTGTCTGCCATGCTGAGGCTGACTGGATGCGGGATGTCGAGCGAGTGTGTGAAACTATACCAGAAATGGAAGTAGTCGTTATCACGCCATCAGATATAGCTAGAGCGGTCCGTCCGTTACCGAATTGGAAATCACCGGGACCGGACGGACTGCACAACTTTTGGCTGAAATGGCTAACTAGTTCACACACTTGCCTGGCATCTCAGTTCCAGTCATCCTTAGAGTCTGGGTCGCTACCACAGTTTCTGACAACAGGCATTACCCACCTGCTCCATAAGTCAGGTAGTCCTGTGGAACCCAAGAATTATAGACCGATCACGTGTTTGTCGACGGTCTATAAACTTCTTACATCCATATTGAGAGCGAAAATTAACACACACATTGACAGTAATTCCATTATGTCTGCCTCTCAAAATGGATGTAGGAACGGGTCCCGTGGCACTAAGGAGCTACTTCTCATCGACATGGCCATTAGCCAACAGGTTCGTCGATCCCGCAAGGATCTGTCGACTTGCTGGATAGATTATAAGAAGGCCTACGACTCGGTGCCACATACATGGCTCATGAAGGTGCTGGAGTTGTACAAAATAGATACGACTCTACGCACCTTCCTTGAATCATGTATGGGGCAATGGAGGACAGTCCTTCGCTATCCGGGGTGTCGACGGATCCAGGGGAATGATGAGCCTGTATGGATTAAACGGGGAATATTTCAGGGCGACAGTTTGAGTCCACTTTGGTTCTGCTTAGCCCTGAATCCTCTAAGCACACTGCTGGAGGATTCAGGGCTAGGCTATCGGTTGAGGAGAGGTGGTCAGGTCATATCTCACCTTCTCTACATGGATGACTTAAAAATATTTGCCCCCAACAAATTGCGACTGATGGAGCTACTGAAGGTAACTGAAACTTTCAGTGGCGCCATCAGAATGGAGTTTGGTGTGGACAAATGTGCGGTCATGCATGTGAAGCGAGGGGAGATAATGGAATCCGAGGGAATTCAACTTTCGGATTCCATACACCTTAGATCCCTCTCCTCACCCGAAAGCTATAAGTATTTGGGTATGTCGGAAGCGTTAGGCATCAACGTTACTGACATGAAGCAATTGTTGAAGGAGCGCTTTTTTGGCCGCCTGAAGAAGGTATTGATTAGTCTTCTTTCAGGCGGAAACAAGGTGCGCGCCTTCAACGGTTGGGTCATGCCGGTTTTGATGTACTCTTTCGGCATACTCAAATGGACTCAGACCGAACTCGACGAGGAGGAGGGTCCGTACACTATTGACCGCAAACCGGATGCATCACCCACGATCATCGGTGATGAGACTGTACATCCCGCGGAAGTGCGGGGGTCGAGGCTTTTTAAATGCAAAGACCCTTCACAACCGCGAGATATGCAGTCTCAGGGAATATTTTTTGAAAGCCGAAGTGGGTAGGCACCGTGATGTGGTCGCAGTGGACAAGGGGCTCACCCCACTTTCCATGGCTAAAGAGAACTGGTGCAAACCTATAGTACTTACCACGGATGACCGCAAGGAGATATGGCAAAACAAGGAGCTACACGGGCGCTTCTATCGGGCTCTTCATGAGCCCGATGTAGATTTCTTAGCGTCCGTATCCTGGCTGCGTTTTGGGGACCTTTTCGGGGAAACTGAAGGTTTTGTCTGTGCAATTATGGACGAAGTTATCTTGACGAATAACTACCGGAGACATATTATGAAGGACGGGACGGTTGACGTGTGTCGGGCATGCCACCGTCCGGGTGAGTCTATCAGACATATTATCTCTGGTTGTTCTCGTCTGGCTAACGGCGAGTACTTACACAGACATAACCAAGTGGCTAGGATTATTCACCAGCAACTTGCTTTGAAATATAAACTTGTGAACTCTGAGGTACCGTATTACAAGTATGTGCCCGACCCAGTTCTCGAAAATGACCATGTCACGTTGTACTGGGATCGGTCTATTATTACTGACAGGACTATTGTCGCCAATAAGCCTGATATAGTGGTGATAGATCGATTAACGCGCCGCGCAATGATAGTCGATGTTACCATTCCACATGACGATAACCTCGTGAAAGCTGAGAAAGAGAAACAAATAAAATATCTCGACTTAGCACACGAGGTTGTTGACATGTGGAATGTGAACTCAGCTGTCATTGTGCCGATTGTCGTTACGGCCAATGGCCTGATGGCCGAAAGCCTCAACCATCATCTCTCGAGGCTCTCGTTAGGCGGCTGGATCAAGGGCCTGATTCAGAAGGCAGTACTCCTCGATACGGCTCGCATTGTGAGGAGGTTCCTGTCTCTGGAGCCCTAACCACCGGTAACTTGGACCCTGCTCCCGATACCGGCGGACCACTATTTTATATATTTTTAAATGTTTTTTTCTAAGATAATATTTAAAAATGTATTTTATAAGGCAAAAAGCTTAATAAACGAAATAATAATAATAATAAAAAAAAAATAATAATCTTTATTTCAAAAAAGCCAAATACAATTCGTCCATCTCAATCGAACAACAAAGAAATAAAAATAACGATTAACGTTATGCATTTATGAGACAGAGTGAACGTCTGTGTCTGTGCTAGTATAAAAGTTTTGGTAAGCATAAAACTTAGATTAACATAAGTACTTAACACTTATTAAAATGTATGTAAGCAAGGAATGTGTGTGTGTGTGTGTGTGTGTGTGTGAGATGTGTGTTTTTTTTTTTTTTTCGTTTTTTTTACCCGTATTCCTTCCTGTTGCCTGTGTTGCCAGGGGCCTCGGTGTGTGTATGACTGGGTTTGTATTTCGTATATGTCACAGTATAAAATATATAATAGAGGAGCAATTCAAATCTGTTTTTAGATACGTTAGTAAGATGTTTTTGCAAAGAGTTGTTCAGTCTCATCGTACTTTAGCTTTTGGAAAAAACTAGTAACTACAGTTTTACATTTAAATTTAGGTAAATGATATATGTTGCAGGTTTTGTTTATAATATTATAAAGGTGGCTGCTAAGACACGGACACCTCGCCAGAGCAGTTTTGGTGGTGACAGGTGGACATACAGGATCTCAAAATCACTCCCACAGATTGCAGTAAAGCGATATGAAAGATGTTACTCATCAATAACCATAATGGTGCCTAGTTTGTGGAGATACAGGTTGTGCCTAGTTTGTGGCCAACGCCATCTCCATATTATAATATTAATATTGAAATAAATGATTACTTGTACCTTTAGTAGGCACTAATTAAAAGAAATTTAATGTAACTGCTCCGAGGCTGTGGGCGCTACTCGTATCCTGATTCAATACTGTCTTTCATTACGTCAAAATCGCTCAATTATCTTGAAACACGTCACGTGTAAAACGAAGAAGGATGTTTTATTTGTTAAGAGTTCTTGGTAGAGCTTGTAGACCATTTGTTGTCTTAGAACAAGGATGTAAAAAGACCCATAGCTGCTATCTAAGCATTCTGAACATACGTAGAGTAACAAGTAACATTGAGCAAAAGTTATTGCTGAGGCAAGATTTTTAATTTTGTTTTCAGAAATCGCTGTTTCCGGCAGCGCGCAATCTAACTCACACAACTTTTGGGTGCATGCAACGGTACAGGAGTATTTAAAGTTAAGTTTGACCTCCGTAACGAGAAGGTAAAATAAATATGATCACAATGACGGGAAGTACTCATTGCATTGACTCTCGCACGTTAATTTAAAGGCTAGAGTTGCGAGAGCAACTAAAATCGCCTAGATGACGCTCCTCCATCAACATCATCTATCGTGACTCCCAGATATAACGCTTAACCAAATAAATGTATGATGATCGTAACAGTTTGTGAATGGAATTGCAAATGTATGGGGAGGATGTTTCGACACACGTCATCACGCGAACTAACGAAGTGGGGTGGCAGGAGTACGTGACGATAATTCAGTCTCGCGGGACCCCTTTGTGCAATCAGTGCGGTTTCTTGGACCTCAAACATCTTATTCGGATAGTCATGTTTTTTCTGGACACTCTTTAAGTACATATAGGGTGACGTTGAGTGTTTGTTTGAATATTGAGGAGAAACAAAGAAAGGGGTCGCTTTATTTATTCAAGAAGACAGTAAGTATGGTTATGTACGAAGCAATACGGCTGAAAATCGTATTTGTAAGAAGCATTAAGTAAAACGAGTTTACTCAAGATCTTAATAAGGAAAACTTTACTCTTCAATGAAAGATGGACGATGTCTGAAACAAAACGACAGTCTTAGTACTAAATTGTTGCTAAGGCTGACTAGACCTCCGTTCGGCATCGCATTGGTCCCCAAGCTAATATTTCAGCGGTACTGTATTGTCCTGCCTCGGACTCCGTCACATTGCGACTTTCTGAGCCTTTTTCGAAATAATAAGCCTTGTAATTGGGATTTATGTCCCTTTTATGATGATTAAATGGCAAGCTCTCTCATTTAAGCTCACACAGTAATGCATTGCCTCAGAAACATTACTGATGAGATTTGCAATCAACGACAATTAATTCTACGCATGGCCGCTTAAGTGTTCGAAGTAAGCTAATTGGTTCATAAAAAACTTTATTATTGTTCGGTTAAGATGGTGGCGTAGGTACGTTGCCTCGTTGTACTTGGAAAACAGCAATATAATTAAGTAAAGTTGTATTGCACGATATTTCTTAGCGAGGACGCACTAAACAAGAGCGATCTCATTAACTAGCGTGGTGATTTAAGCAACAAGGTTATGTGAGGTGAACGTACATATAAATAACTTTCTTACGAAGGATTTTTGGGAGAAGCCACATAAAGTTGGCCGAGAATATTTAATGTGCTCCCCGGCTAAGTGCTACTATATCTACATACGAGTTATTTCAACCTTTGGAAAAAAAAATATTATTAAACATGCCTTCAGCTTGATCGTTTGTTATTTTTTTCCATGTTTACCATGAACATAGTAAGTATTTGAGAAAAACTTCGAAGTTACAAAATTTTACGAAATATTATTAAAGTATCCAACTATTCGAATCAGTTGTCCTGAAATATTATGAAATATGTTCTTTCAGTCACATTACGTTACATCATACTTGTTATGAAAGTTTCATTCACAAAAGTACTAGCTCTTGCCCGCGACTTCGTCTGCAATCCAGGATGAAAAGCCTATGTCCTAACCCAGGTCATGGTGTACCTATTCATGTGCCAATTTTCATCCAAATCCGTTCAGCCGCTTTAGCGTGAAAGCGTAACAAAGCAAGAAACATATTCACTTTCGCATTTATAATATTAATTAAGATATATGATACAAAACAAAATATATTATGTGAGTATAAGTTAGCATTTTCATTTATTATATCTGGCGAAAATAAAACACGTACCTTATTCCGTGAACTTTTATCTCGTTTATTCTTATACACGTAAACCAAGGCACGACTAACTCATGTAGCTAGGTAAGAAAACCACGTCTTCAATCGCCTGAACCTCACCTTACAAGTTGACCGCACTAAACCTGCAATTTCACGGAGAAACGAAGAAACTTTCTGCGTCCAAGTCCGAAGTAGATAGTTAAGGTGGAAACAAAGACGGTAACATTACTTACAACACTTTTTCCAAATGAGGTAAGTGAATCAGTTCTACAAGTCTGCTCAGACGGGGTGGCCTCACTTCGTACCCGTCAATTAGACACATGGGAGATTTATAAGGCTATCTATCTTGTTCCTTGTACAGCGAACCCGGACCCAGCCGGGCCAACGGAAATTGTTTTTCAAAGGATCGTTTTGAACAATGTTGCTTTATAAATAGACTTTGGCAAGGTAAAGCAAAATAAATGGCGTGTTTTCACAAAACAAAACAAAGAACGATACAGGATGTTAATGTTATTGCTGATTTATGTCCGTGATCTACCTCGTGTTGACAACGAATAACTTTACTAGTCCAGCGATTTGTGGCAATTGCCAAAAAACAAGATTGTCGCAGGCGCTCTGATGTTTATGTCATATTTGCCGGTTTTTGGGCTTCAATTAACAGAATGTGTAAGAAAAGCATAAATAAAGGATCTGTAACGAAGAAATGCAGTGAACGTGGACTCGCTATAATATTAAACAGTTTTTTTATGTTTTATTATTTTTATTAGCCTCGTTTTTAGGGTACCGTAGTAAATAAGGAACCCTTATAGTTTCGCCATGTCCGTCTGTCTGTCTGACCCCACTCAGAGACGCTTAGTACTAGAAAGCTGTAATTTGGTATAGGTATACATGTTAATCACGTCGACAAAGTGCTAAAATAAAATCTTGGTATCGTTGGATAGGACGTTCCAAAATATTGCAGGTCTGTGAACACCACTTTTCGGTTAAAGGATTCACTTGCGTAATATTAAGCATTAAAGTGCTATTTTTTGTTAGAGTTGAGTGTCGTCGTCCCCCTTCCAGCTAAACGGTTGTTTATGGAAATGTGAAAAAATTCATGGCAGTAGTAGGTACATAATAATGAAATTAAAAGGAAAATTATCACAGCTCATCACGGCTAAGTAGGCTTTACAAGTTAACGGGTTATAGTCGACCAACTTAAATTTGCAGTTGGAGAATTGACCGTGACATATATCGATGTATGGGAGAACAGGTTTTTCAACTACAATGTTAAGTTTATTTTTGGAATAAATTCGTCCCAAGGAATCCCAACTACGGAACCCTTCATTGTGCGTGGTCCGCACGCACTTGCCCGGTTTTTTTTTTGCATGAATATGGCATGAATGTGGGCGGCAGTGTTTCAAAATAAACACTGTTCCTGTGCGAATTACGGAGTGAAAGAAAGGTATCATGAATGCAGCCAGTTACGTATCAACCGTGACAATTAGTATAAAGGTTTTCTCTCCGCTCCACGCGGGCGATGCCGCGGGCAGAAGCTAGTAGAGAAATATTATGCAGCTACAAATCGTTAGGTACCACCGTACCCCCTTCGGCAATGGCTGGGCTCCACATAAAAAAAACCCTTTATAACAGGTTTTCTAAGTCCTGAAAGTGATATTTAAATTTTCAAACAAATATTATGAAGCTGCCTCGTTGGTCTAGTGCAAGCGCTACTGGTGAGCATGAGGTCCTGGATTCGATTCCCGGGTCGGGCAAAGTGTTACTGGGTTTTTCTATTTGGAATTTCTCAGAAGCAGCCCGGAGTCTGGATTTGTGTCCGGCTGATGGCAATAGGCTCGCCCCCTATTACATGGGACAGTTTGGGCACAGGTAGGTACACCTCTGCCCAAATCTTCCGGGAAACAAGGCGTGATGCTATGTATGTATGTATTATGAAGCTATAATTCTGAATACAACTTTATATATGCTCTATATATAGTTAGGGATGACGGTAAAAGAAAATTTAACTTCAAAGCAGCGGCGTAATTACGTTACACACTATCAGTAGTAATGGATTTCATTTTGACAGTTCAACAACATTCATTGCGTTATTTACGTTACAAATTTACATTACAATTACAAATTTTTCGAACATATGAAGCAATGGATTAGCAATATACTTAAAGTGACCATACGTCCTGTTTTTAACGGGACTGTCCCCTTTCTCGGTCACCTGTCCCGTTGTTCCCGGACAAAGCTCCGGGACGCAAAATAGTCCCGTTTTCCGAAACCGCGCGAAAATTCCTCTGACAAATATAATTTTAAACAAATATGTTGCATATAATTTAATCATTACTGTCAGAAGAACTTTATTAAGCTGGTGAACCGGTGATTGTTTTTTCACAATTTGTTATAATAAAAATAATTTACACTTTTTATAAATAAAGAACATGAAAAAGTTGTGTTCATAACTTTTAAACCCATGTGTGTTGAGTTACAAACTGTACCTGTATTTTAACTACAATCTATCTACAGTTAATGGACTATAACGTCCTCAGTTAAACTGCCATTTGTGCAATTAAGCAGCCCATTTAATTTCTACTTACTTTTATTATAGTTTAAGATAACATATTGCAAACTAATTGTACTTTTATCGCTGCTACCGATACTTTCAGACAAACTTTATAATAAATTAACCGACCAGGGCCAGATTAAAACAGCTTATCCAGATAGCAAAACACGACAAAATTAAATGGGAAGACAAAAATTAAAGCGATCAGTCCAACGATTTAGTTAATGAGTAAATATAATCCGCGCGGAACGTGAGCGGAATTAATAAGAGAAGTCGGTGTGTTTGCTATGTTTGTGTGGTGGTACCATTGTTGGTACCACCACACAAACATTTGCCTGGCTTTCGTTGATTGTTGTAAAGGATGTGTTATTAGAGGGATATGAGTTTTTCAAATTTTAGAATTTTATTGGGAGTACTAGATCTTTCCATTAGCGAAATCGGTCCAGCGGTTCACGCCTGATGCCGTGACCAAGGGAAATAGGGATTCATTTTTATATACGAGTATACATACCTATATAGAAGATTACACTGAAACAATGTACTTAAGAAGTCTGAAAGAAGTCAATTGTTCTGTGGAGATATCAGTTAGTATTTCTAATGGTAACATGTATTTCCATGGCACCCAATGATAATAATTTGTTTCCGGGATATTGTTTACACTCATTATTATTTTGAGTTATTTCAGTGGCTTGAACAAGTTTTATATTAGGTATATAAGGTTAAAATGTGCCGGGGGCATAAATCATCGCATTTTAGAATAAAATGTTTGTGAGTAAAGATTTTATCACCACAATATTTATTTAAGGAGCTATCTATACTTTATGGCACCCATATATAAGACGAGAGTAAGTATATTTATACATAATATATAATTCTTGAGATAACAAACTTTATGACTTAAATATGATCTTTCATGACGGTACTAAAAGAAAGTGACCTGGACACATAAAATGGCTCGTTATCGGTCTGACGGTAGACTAAAGCCAATTTTGTAACAAATCGAGCAACTATGAGGTGTAACGTTTAGTGGCGTCGGCGCGAACTACTTTCGTTACGTTTTATTAACAGCAATAAAGTTGGGTTCATTAGATTTTTTCTTATTTTCTGCGTAGTAAAGTGAGGCTCTGCACGTACTGAGTTCATACTTCATTCAGCTCGTAAAAGGCAGGTCGGGAATTGCTCGAATTTATTCACGAAGTTGCGCGCGGCGCCGTGCTCGGAGTGCGAGTGTGAACTGACCTTTATGAGATGACGCTATGTTAGACGGAGGTTTTCCTAGAGGAAAAAAAGGAGTCGTATTCGAAAATTTAATTTAACAGAATGTAATGGAATCTGGCTATGTCGATGTTGAATTGAAAGCAAGCAAATGGAAATAACATTTGAAAGGCAGAAAAGACGAGAAATACGGATTTAGATGCCACCTGTGCAATTAACTTAAACAATGAGCATGGGCTTCTCGTAATATCCATATAAATTTTGACTAATCTGCAAGCTTAGCACGAGAACCGTAGAGAAGCGTTTTGTCGACGGAAGAGTAGACAAAAATGACGTGTGGTTCCTTGTAGACAGTTAACAGTTTTCTACCGTGAAATGGTCAAGCGATTTCTATTCTACAGTAGACTAATAATAATAATAATTGCACTGGTGCACCAACATAGAGCAAACAGGGATAATCGTTGGTTGGTGCCTCATTCCATTACAATTGTCCAAGGGGCCTCTGCGAGTTGGCTTCGGCCTCTCGTACGCCTTCCAAAGGTCCTCGACCCCATGGTCCTGAGATATGTAAGGACAAAAAAGATAATAATAATAATTTATTTAATAAAAACGTTTACTAAATGTACACTTTTTGTACATTTAGTAGTTGAGTCAGTTGAGTAAAAACGAAAAGTTGTGGAGTACTCTACTGTACTCGTAGAATAGAAATAGCTTGTTGCTAAGCCTGCAGATAAATATGTATTAAAATCTGCCAAGGACAAATTGTTACATTGATGTTCTCGTGGCTCTGGTAACAAATCGCAAGGAAATGTGAGCGGAACGTAAGAAAATGTAATAAATAAGCAATCAGTTACAATTTGATAGTCCACATTGGTACAAATATCATTATGGATGGTACATTGCGTTGTGCGTTCGATATATTCGCGCCCTCGTATCTTCATGAGCGTATTTTTTATTATTGATGCATAGCATATTGCTCATGAATTTTATTTTATATCAAGGCCATTTTGAATATTGCTGACGAGTACAAGACGTTGAGAGATCTTATATATTTTCACTAACCCAGACACAAAAATAACCCTGTACGTACACATAACATAACGCCTTGTTTCCCCGAAGGGTTTGGCATAAGTGTACCTATAGTACACCTACCTATATTTCGCCAGTTATGTTTAAGTCCAATGTAATAACCGGGCATAAATTCAGACACCGGGCTGTTACTGAGAAATTCTAGATATAAAACCCAAAAACACATTGCCCGACCTAGGAATAGAACCAAGGACATGGTGTTTCCTGTGTGTGTTTACCTATGTATATTAGTTGATTTGCCATAATTAATAATCCCTTGCTGGGTTGACTTGCTGATAAGGTTTTTTTTTACTAGAATGTACTCAATTTAATTGTTATGGTCATAAAACCACTGACTGACTTTGAGCAGAACTCCAGTAAAGAGTAGGAAGGTAGATTGAATACTATTTAAAGTTTTCAAGCTCGTTCTAAAAGAAACAACATTCAAAACCAAGGGAATACTTAAATGTAATAAATAAAAGCGTAGCGTTACTATTTGACAGCGCACGCCTGAAAATAACATCAGGCTAGCAGGGCACATTGCATCGCCCGGTATCGGAGCCATCGGGCCCGATACATCGTGGGATAGATCTAAGGATACTATTACTAAACACTGCGATACCGTCTTTATCATTGTATTGTTTCTTTACCGTTATTGTTCTTGAGGTCCTGGTGAGAATCCTAGATCGTGGAAAAGGGCAACTGGTTATGTCACCCAAATCTTCCGTTACATCACTAAATTGTAACTGTAGCTGACGAATGGTGTCGGGATAGCATCTGTAACATTTCGACCTTACATCGTTTCCAATTTCTAAGAAAAACTCTTTACTGGTTTTAGGTACCTATTGAAGGCTGTTTATATTCGTATTACTTCATCGTAGAGAGTATTCGTCGAGATTATGATTAATGTAAAGTTAGTCCTAAAACTTTTCTTGAAGGCCTGCATCCGATGCTGTCCGAGCATCATCATCATCATCATTTCACCTGAAAGACGTCCACTTCGACCGGTTATGTGTTTCCCGCATCCAGCGGATTTCTGCGGCCTTTACGAGGTCATCAGTCCACCTTGTAGGAGGCCTTCCAACGCTACGTCTTCTGGTACGCGGTCGCCACTCTAGAACCTTTCAGCTCCATCATCCGTCTGTTCTGCGAGCAATGTGCCCTGCCCACTGCCAGTTAAGTTAGGCAATTGTTCGGGCTATGTCGGTAACCTTGGTGCGCTTGCGGATCTCTTAATTTCTGATTCGATCACGTAGGGAAACTCCAAGCATAGCCCTCTCCATTGCCCTTTGAGTGACTTTTAGCCTTCTAATAAGGACCATTATGAGCGACCACGTTGCAGTCCGGTCACATTACTCTTTTAGAGCTTATAATGAAAACAGAATGCAGGCTATGCATAAATGCAGACTGGTGACATTTCTATCACATTCCATTCGTTGACGCTTTATGGCAGTAGGAAAAAATTCAGTTGTAGCAATTATTTGTATTTTAAGAGTGTTTATTGAAAGATAAAGGTTTTTTTGTCGGAGCTACTATTAGAAAGCTTCACCATAAAATTTATTACTATCAACATCCCTTGCCTTGTAAGATTAGTATTTTTACTCAATGCCTGTATATCAATTTAGCATCAATTCATCCCTCTTATTGGATACAATTTCTATCGGTTTCGATATTAGGTCCTTTTCTAGGTAGGGCACAGCTTAGAATTCTAGCGCGCGCTCCATCTCACCAATGTAACATTGACAGCATTTTCTATTGGCTCCGTGACTAGTTGGATTTTAGATTTTACTGTGTTTAGATATGTCACCGTATGTTTATGAACATCGTTAGTTTACAATCTACCTAGCGAGATTGTAAACTATCGAAAAATTTTGAACTGCAACAAGCCATTTACAATTTAACGCATATTATTTTTCGTTAGTTTATAAGAATCTATCTATGGCAAAACGACAAATTGTGAACGGGTATCAATCTGGTATTCTACGAACGCACCTTACGCTAATACTAAATAGCCAAGTAACTGCGACCAACTTGGAAGAAGCGCTCGCTCGGCTCGCGCACGGTTGGTCGTAGTTCTAACCTAACATAACCAATTTGGTCGGGTTGCCCGTGCTTAGTTACTGCAACCACTTTGCCTACCGCCAAGACCTACCAATCAGGTTCGTTCACAATTTTACGATTGATGATTTGACATTGATTGATTACCTATATCTAAACTACCGAAAATGAATGCGTTATATTGTAACAGTTCACAATTTTTCTATAGTTTATAATCTCGCTAGATAGATTATAAACTAATGGTGCTTACAATCTTACGGTAACAGATACATATTTGACACAAATGGTCGTAATTCTTCTGTAAAAATCTATTATCTATATGGGAGACATTAGCTAATCAATTAAATAGCAGATAATTCTGTATCATAAGTAAGCGTATTGGTGACATAGTTTTTAACGTAATATTCCTCTGTATGATTCATAATTCTTATTTTATTAACATCAATCATAAAATTATTTGTCACTTCAAAATAAATCTTTCATTTTTTCACGACAATGCAGACAGCTATAGAAAAAATAATAATATTGTATTCCCATCATAATCCAATCTTCAAATAATGAATGTATGTCTTTCAAGAACGGTTTTATTTGTAAGATTTTATTGAGGGGCGACTCCAAAAGAGCGGTCTTACAATATTCAGAGGCGGCTATGCTTACGATTTGCGACTTTCCTCCAACAATAGGCATCTGATTTATCGCTCGTGGATGTAACATCGCTCCTTTTTAGGAAAACGACGCCTACACGGGACCGATTCAATATTGAATAGTGAACACCAATATATTGTCACGTTATTACAGAAGGAAAGTATTGTTGTCAATAAATTATACGTAGTGCTTGATTGTACTCTTGAATATGTATAAAGCTCTTAAAATATCTTAGTAACTCATCTGTCATTTTTGTGGCAGTGCTGTTTATAAATTCGTTGCAGATTGCAGTAATGCGTCCACCGTAAAACGGAGTAGAAAAGGTAACAGCGCGGGAGAAAATTGTGATGGAATTAATAACGCTTTGGTAGTTAATTCTACTTTAATGTTCTGCATTTACTTTACTATTATGGATTTTAATTATGTATATGGAATTGCAGGTACTCATATTGCTATGATAGCATAGTAATATGAGTACAACAACGATAAAACTTTACTCTTACCGTAGGGTAACAGTAAGGTTTTATCGTTGTTTTTACTGTAACTCGATTCTCGATTTACATTAAAAGTTTTACTTAAATAAACCCGGTGGGGTTCACCGGGTTTATTTAAGTAAAACTTTTAATCCATCGCCTCAATTTTTTTCGTTCATCTATCGCATGTTGCATTACAGCCAGCCGCGGAGTAGGGATAAAGTGAAAGGCGTTCGGCAGAGCAGCCAAGGCCATTATGGCTGCGCGCATAGCTCACATTAGCTTCACTAAAGTTTCACTTGCATCGTGGTTTCATAAAACCACACAATTTTATTCCTCGATTTACACGACTCAAGTTCTATAAACCCTACCTCATCATCCACAATCTTTCAGTTCTCAGCGTTGGTCTTGCTTTACTGTTTCTACCCAAATTTTAAGTCTTATGCAAAAGTTTGTCAGCCACCATCATCAAATTGAAAGTCCCCCATAGTTTACAGAAATGCAGTCCCTACCCCTTCTATAAAAATGTGGCTAAGAAACATTAAAACTCTTGCAGACAAGTGCACGAGTGTCTAAGCATGAATAATTTAGTGAATACGCCTCTTTATTCGTCGCGAGCAAATCTTTGAATTATAAAGTGGAGTGAGGTGGGACATTTGGGGACCCGATGCCATCTGGCGGCGCTGGTGTGAGTTAACAAGTTACATTCATACATATTAACTTAGCGCCGATGTTATTCCATATTCATGTGAGAATTGTGAGGTAGCGCTTCCGAATGGAATTTGCGTCGTGATTATTGTCTGCAATGTCAAAATTAAAGGAATTTGTAAATAGGTTTTTGGGGTGTTGATACGATACCGTCACTAACTTTTGAATATCTTTGTCTTTTATTTTCATAATTATAATTTCAGCACCACAAAAATGGCAATGTTAATCATAAGAATATGGGCGTGTTTTATTATTTTATAAATCAATATTAATGAGAGTATAGGAATTTATTAAATCTGTATGTTAGCCAGAAAAAAAAATAGAAGCTTTCTAAATAAATACACCAGGCATGAATTATGTTATATAATATCAGACATAATTATGTTCATAAATTATTATAAACAATGACACCTTCGGGTAATATTTTTTCCTCGATCTTAAGTACGCATGTGAGATTCTTTATTAAGGCGCTGACAAGACCCAATTGACCAAAATAGGCTTCTCTTAAGAAAGAAAATTGCCAAATCCGTATAGTTTGTGGTAGCGGAAAAAATATATGTTAATTTTGAACATATTTCCCAGAACTAGGTTGTCACCAAAACACGTTTTGAAAAAAAAATCTCGATACAAACTAACGTTAAACTAACCTCTTACCTTGAGTTCTAATCCAAAATATCTGTATTAAATATCAACATACATTACGTATTTAATTAATAACAAGTACGTCTTATTCTAATGCAGAACTTGGTTGTTTTTATTTTCGATTACTCAACTCAATTCTGAGTAAATAGATAATTACTTCATATTTTGCAATAAATTACAAGCGTTTTGTCGTCGCGCTTCTCTTTCTTTTCTATGCAATCTGACAGTGACCGCGGTTTAGGTGTTGTCAGCGTCTTAATATTTAATTCCTTTGTTCGACAAGGCTAAGTTCATCTAAAATTCATATGAAACCGTCATCGTCCAAGTCTTGTTATTCATGGAACTCCATAAGGGGCCAATCGTTAAAATTTCTGGACACTATAAAATGTATGATCAAGAGTAAAATGTTGTGTTCCTTTTTATTTGGTTTTGTTAGGACCACTTTTGGTTATAGTTTTGATGTTTCGTGGTAGAAAAAGGTTGCTAAGTTCAGATTTATTACTTAATGTGTTTTCAATAATGCAATGGGTACAACTTGTAATTTTGCCATTCCAATGGGCCAGAGCGCTGCAATAATTTTAAATTTAATGGTATCTATATACTTGGAATTTATATCTTTTTATTAAATCAAAGATGGATGCAAAAGTCAACGCGAATAAATGTTGAAAGAAACCACTGACGTATAACGAATTTAAAATAAAGACTTTTTCTGTCTTCCACGGAACCCGGAGGTTGTTAATAAAATCGGCCACAATCTGTTCGAAAACTTTATTCTCTGAAGATGCGGACGTTTCCATTGATACGCAATCTATACAAGGAATCTGTGTGTGTCACCAAAATCCTTATTTCAAGCTCCGTTCAGGCGGGCTTTATGTCTCGTTTCCTCACAAATCCGAAGATAACGGCCGTGTTGGCAACCCCGCCGACACTAGACGACTATAAAAGTCTGGACCGAGGAACGGTTACAAAGAAATTTTAAAAGAAATTTGCGTTCACTCACTGTGAAATTGTATAGATCCCAATCATTGCGAATTACCTCCTCCGATGAAAAAGTTTGAGATTTCTTCAAATAATATTGGAGTTTCGAACGAGGTAATATTATAAGGACTGACGGTGCAGTAAAAATGATATTCGGTAGGTATCATCCTCTTTTGTTTAAAATCAAATCTGAATTGTGAGTTGGAGTGTAAAAATTTTATGATCAAACCTTGGATGAAAAGAAGATCTGCCGACGTTCATTATAAACAAGGGTTTATGTTGATATTGCTGATTCAGTAAGTTCACGTAATATATGTAGAAGATCGACTCAATGCTTACAGGAAATATTTACTTGCAAATGATGCATATCAATGATAGTCGAATTTTCTAAAAGCACCAAGCACAGATTAGCTAAGTCAGTCGCGTGGGCAGTGATATTCTACATTTTCAATCATTGACTGCTGTCCAACTCAAATCCATCGGGTATCTGGCCCTATAAGATTGTTGGTATCTTGAACAAGGAACAACTGAGAACTAGTTACCTAATGGTGTAAATAACTCGCGTTTCCTTAATTTGTCTCTTGGAACCTGTAAGGAAAGATAAGACCTACCATTTCCTTGTCAATAAATAGGTTGAGATACATTTCGTTTATCTTCAATTTACCAAGAGAATTTGCAAAACTATTGGAATGCAATAATCTTTTGTTGCTTTTACAGTTCTAGGTACCTAATATCTGAGGCACGTGTGCCTCTGGCAGTCCTTTTTATAAACAAACTTAACGGAGTAGATTGAGTCTAAAGCCTCCCGCTGACAGGCGCGACGCGACAGTGTGCCGCAACAGTGGGACGCGATACTAGTAGAAAAGCTTTATGGAAATTGTTCTATCAAAATCGCGAGGGGCTTGTGGCTAAGTAATAACAGCCGCATGGGTCGATCGATCAGGTTAAGCTACGCTTGCCGCGGTTGGTCCGTGGATGGGTGACCATCTTTACATACCAAGACCCCTCCGTGCCTCGGAAAGCTCGTTAAGACGTTGGTCCCGGCTGTCATTTGTAGATCTTTGACAGACGTTACGGGTCGTCAGAAGCTCGAAAGTCTGACAACCAGTCTTACCAAGGGGTATCGTGTTACCCAGTAACTGGGTTGTGGAGGTCAGATAGGCAGTCGCTCCATGTAAAATACTGGTATTCAGCTGTATCCGGTAACACTGGAAGTCGACCCCAACATACTTGGGAAAAAGCCTTTTCCAGGCAGATGATGTTGACCGAGGTAGAAATGAGAGCGGCGGTACGCAGGCTTAATGCCAAAAATACCGCCCCAGGACCCGACGGCTTACCTGGGAAGGCCTGGGTCCTGGCCTTGGAGGCTCTCGGGCCTCGACTTAGGGGGCTCCTAAGCGCATGCATGGAGAGGGGCCAGTTCCCGCTTCGCTGGAAGACGGGGAAACTGGTCCTCATAAAGAAGGCAGGGCGCCCTGCGGACTCTCTGTCCGCTTATCGGCCCATCGTGCTGCTCGACGAGGTGGGCAAGCTCTTTGAAAGAGTCATTGCAGACCGCCTCGTCAGCCAGCTGGTGCAGGTTGGGCCGGATTTGGCGGAGAGCCAGTTTGGTTTCCGCAGAGGGCGCTCTACGGTGGACGCCATCATGCGTGTGCGAGCCCTGACGACGGGGAATGCTGTTGCCCAGGGTGGGGTCGTCTTGGCGGTGTCTCTAGACATCGCCAATGCCTTCAATACCCTGCCCTGGAGTTGCATCAGGGAGGCACTCCGGTATCACCGGATGCCGACCTACCTCTGTCGTGTGGTCGAGGCCTATTTGACGGACAGGGCCGTCATCTACCCCGGTCACCAGGGAGTGTGGAACCGGCAAGAGATGTCGTGCGGTGTCCCACAGGGATCGGTCCTGGGGCCGCATCTGTGGGACATCGGATACGACTGGGTGCTGCGCGCCGACCTCCCTAGCGGCGTCAGCGTAGTGTGCTACGCTGACGACACGTTGGTCCTGGCG
The DNA here is from genome assembly GCA_905333075.3 of Atethmia centrago. Taxonomy (NCBI): domain Eukaryota; kingdom Metazoa; phylum Arthropoda; class Insecta; order Lepidoptera; family Noctuidae; genus Atethmia; species Atethmia centrago. The sequence goes on along the minus strand of HG995381.1, from coordinate 13,710,044 downwards.
CAGGGGAGGTCGCACCAGGCGGCGGCCGAATTAGCGGCACGCGGGGTTGCGACAATCGTAGAAAGGATCCGGCAATTGGGACTCGAGGTGGCCCTGCACAAGTCCGAGGCCATGTGTTTTCATGGTCCTCGGAACGCGCCACCGTTGGGGTCCCAAATAACGGTAGGAGGGGTTTCTATCGGCGTCGAGTCGACGATGAAGTACCTGGGACTCGTCCTCGACAGCCGGTGGAACTTCGTGGAGCATTTCCGACGTTTGGCTCCCAAACTGGAGCGGGCGGGCGCTGCATTGAAGCGGCTCCTGCCCAATCTAGGGGGTCCAAACGCCTCCTGCCGGAGGCTCTACGCGGGGGTCGTGCGGTCCATGGCCCTCTACGGGGCTCCTGTATGAGCGCGCTCTCTGGCGCTGCGGCCAGCACGCCGGTTGAGCGCGGCCCAAAGGGTCATGGCCATCCGGATGGTCCGGGGATACCGCACGGTCTCCTGTGAGGCAGCGAGCCTCCTTGCCGGATTGCCGCCATGGGATCTGGAGGCAAAAGTCCTCGCGCACGTATGGGAGTGGCGCGAGGAGGCGAAACGCCGGGGCGTTAGTCCGCTGCCGCGAGAAATCGCGGCACAGCGGACGGATCTCCGGCGGGATCTCATGGCGTCATGGAAAGTACGGTTGTCGCAACCCAGTGCTGGGCACGCCACGATTGCGGCGATAAGTCCCCTCTTTGAGGAGTGGCTGGAGAGGCGCCACGGCGTCCTCACCTTCCGCCTGACGCAGGTCCTCACCGGACACGGCAGCTTCGGGAGGTTCCTGTGTCGGATAAGGCGGGAGGAAACGTCCGGGTGTCACCACTGTGTGGATCGCCCGGAGGACACGGTGGAGCATACGGTGGAGGTCTGCCCGGCTTGGGCACCGCCGTGTCCTCGTGGAGGCGATCGGCGGCAGAGACCTCTCGCATCCGGCCCTGGTTCAGGCCATGGTACGGAGCGAGAGGGCATGGGCAGCCGTCACCTCCTTCTGCGAAGCAGTAATGCTCGCGAAGGAGGAGGCGGGACGGTTGAGGGAAAGGCAAGTTTCGCGCCCTCTCGCCCCTAGCCGCCGCAGAAGACGCCCAGGGCGTCGGGAATCTTGGGCGGATTTCCAGCCACCGTAGGCGCGGGCTTGCGGACGGTGAGCAATGGGTAGCTCACCGTCCGGTAAGGACCAGGCCCGGGTCGACGGCGCGTCGTATTCCACGCGCGCCTCAAAGAGATGTCGTCAGCACAAAGTAGGGGTCCACTAGGGCCGATGCCTGCCGGGGTCGCGGGAAGGTACTTATGGGTCACCGAGGCCCCCGCAACACAGGCAACAGGAAGGAATACGGGTGGGTTTTAGTCAGTAAGAGTCTGACACACCCTCCCGCTCCGCCTAGAGCGGGAGAAGTTATTTGATGATTTCCCACCCTCAAAAAAAAAAAAAAAGGCAGATGATGTTCTATCAAAATCGCGTCGCACCGTCGCGTCGTCGCGTGCCTTTTTTTATACTTGTTTGATTTTATCTAGTACTTCGACGGAATAAGCTCACATATAGCTAGAGGTGAGCAGCGGTAGCCCAGTGGTAACGTCCGCGACTTACGAGTTGTAGGTCGTAGGTTCGAACCCAGGCAGGCGCTACACTTTGTGTAAATTATTTCATCACCACTGCTCTCAAAACGGTGAAGGAAAACATCGTGAGGAAACCGGCATGTCCTAGAACCAAAATTTCAAAGACATGTGAATTTACCAACCTGCACTGGACCCGCGTGTTGGATTACGGCCCACTCCCTCTCACAGAGAGGAGGCCTGTGTCCCAGCAGTGGGGACATTATAGGTTGAATATGTATGTATGTGTATGTATAGCCAGAGGTCCCGATTTATGCTCCACAAAATATTGAGAATTCAATGCCAGAAAAACTTCGGTAATCGTAATCAGTGAATTGTATACGACTTTGGATACCGTTAACAAAAGTCGTATATGTGCCGTTGTTGACTGCGTTCTCGCTTTCTCGCTCTCTTCGTTACTCTAGTGGTCGCAAGCACTACTGCTGAGCATGAATCCCTGGGTTCGATTCTGCGACTGGGCAAAGTGTTATTGGGTTTTTTTATCAGGAAATTCTCAGTAGCAATCCGGTGTCCGGATTTCTGCTCTGTTGATTGCAGTAGGCTCGCCCCCTTTTACATCAACTTAAACTAACATAACTGGCAAAATGTGGGTGTGCATGGTACATCTCTGACTAACCCATCAGAGGTTACAAGCGTGATGTTATGTTATTTAAGTGTTAATTGATACATAATACGTAGGCTTGTTGTATGCTATAATTAAGTTAGTAGAGCTCCATCGATACACATCATTATGTAAATAAATAATTTTTCTTCATTAATTTTTTTCATAATGACATGAATATGTTATTTTTTAATTATTGTGAATGTGAAGACTATATGGGTCATCGATCTTGGCCTGGCAGTTTGAGTAATTTATGCGGCCTGCCCAAATGTCCTTTTCTTGGTATTGTTCGACGAATCGTTGAGCTCCTTAAGTTCTGAGTTGAGATGCACGATTACTGACAAATGCGTGCACTGACTGGATAGGTCACTCAAATATGTGTTCCTTAAGTTCTGAGTTGAGATGCACGATTACTGACAAATGCGTGCACTGACTGGATAGGTCACTCATATACGTGTTCTTTCTTCAAAAGACCATTTCAGACACCAATCTACATGGTCTTCACACGATCTGACCAAGATTATGTCTGGACTTTAAAATAGACTGTGAGTTTGTTTCGCCTTTCTTCTCAGAGTAGTCAGATAGGAAACGCCGACCTCATCCAGTTTTTTTCAAATATTTTTGACGTGTAAAAGTGTTTGTACAAACCTACTTACAGATGAAATGATAAAAATCATTTCATTTCATCATTTTATTTAATTTCATTTCATTGCCTAGGTTGCGCAGTAAGACTCACACTTCACAGTAATATGAGCAGTAATGCATTGTCAAGTTATGTTTTTATGTCGGTTCGGATTAGGCCACAGTTAGTTGTCACCGAGATGCTGCAAAGTTCTGTTGTTGCTGTACACTGCAATTTTAGTGGACGCGGGTTTGCTTGCTACTGTTGAGTGCTTTTATCCAGATGGAGTAGGTTAAGTTAGGAGCGGATGGCGATTTGATAGGCGTAGAGGATTTAACAGTATCATCTATTCATGCTTTCCCTAATCGACATGAATTAGGAGGGTTAACAAACAGGCAAGTATTCCCTTAATCGTTTTCAAAGCTTATAGGTGTAAAATGGGAAAGGTAAATTTGGATCGTATGATGCTAGGCTTCAACGTTTAATTTTGAATACAACGATGCAAGTAAAAAGTTTACACATGCTAAAAACGTTTATCTAGTATCTCAAGATATCAAAGAAAATACATTTATTTGCGGTAAACAAAGCAAAAAAGAACACAAACAAGAAAAAACAAGTTGGAGGAAAATACACACATCTACGCAAAACGGCCATCGCTCAGCATAATGCTACGAACCTATGCGAGACAGAGCCCGCTGGTTTTCAGCGACAGCCGCAATATAATATATATCGGTGCAATTGTACCTACTAATGAAACTGACACACTGCAAATGTAACATCCTCAAATATTTTGCAGTCAGCAGACAGCTTAATTCTTCAGCGCAACTTAAAACAAGCTAGTAAGTGAGGTCGTTACTTTAAAACACACACTTAAAGTTAGGTCGTAACTTGCGCCACGCGTCAAGTTCAAGCTGTTAAGCCGATGTTACAACAGATTTGCCGCTTTCATCCAGCGCGCGATGCGGGGGGACAGTGTACACGCGCCGTAGCGAAACGTCCCACCAAATAGGAGTGATAACAAATGTGTGAATCGAACCGGATTCTCTTTTAAATCTATGAATTTAAAAACTGCTGTGACCCGGTTTGCGTACAAACCCTGTGTAGTATTCATACACATCGCTTTTTTCGGGAATATTGGACATCACAAAACAGTAGATTCATTTTCATCATCGACTATTTGTTTTCACAATTAGTTCAATATTTGTCATACAATAAATAAACGGTGCTCCTGAAATGTTTTCAGGAATAACGATAAAGTGCGTCAATTTGAAACGAGTGTCAAACACAACATATTATTTTTAGAATATTGTTTTTTGTATTTATTTTTAGAATTTTGTTTGATTTTTATGCCCTTTAAGCTCGTGGGTATTTTATATGAAATATAAAATATAAGTTTATTGTTACTAACACTATGAGTCTTGTTACTTGAATAACATGATTATTATTATTATTATTATTATTAAATAATAATAACCCGCTTTTGCTCGTGGCTTCGCCCGCGTGGTCATTAGAAAATGTCCCTCGGGAACGTACTGCAAGTATTAAAAGTAATCCTGTAGGTTACAAGCTATCTGTGTGCCAAATTTCATCCAAATCCATTCAAATGTGTTTGCGCGAATCCGGGACATACATCCAAACAGACAAGAATTCAAAAAACTATATTTTCTCGTACCACACCTCGTATGAATTTTTTTTTCAAAAATATTCAATGTACAGTTTTGACTTTGTTACAATTTTATTGTATGTAAATAGGTATAGATATTTGTGTGAAATAATATTTGCGGAGGCAGAATGTAAGGTGAAAATAACAAATGCACCCATAGCAACATAAAGTAAATAAGATAGATAAAACCTGGACAAAATGCGACCCAGAGGTGTCGTTGGAAGATGCGGTGCAAGAATAACTAGCGAAACTTCCGCACTAAGTTTTGCCTTTATTTTCTTTGGTAATAAGAAGGGTAGTCGAAGTTACCACTAAGTTGGGGACACGTTTGTAGTAAAAGGGAAATAGTAATTTATGATTCCCAAAACCATCTTCAGGTAGTGGGCAAGACATTTTAACGATGGCGATGGAAGAAGTATAATGAGGGTTTTCTGGCAGCACTGAAACGTCATAACTTCATAACTTGTCAAAAGTGTCAAGGCACCTATATTTTCTTAAGTCGTGCGTGATTGAATCATGAACGAATGATATATGAAAATATATGATGACCCTGACCTTTGTCAGGGTCATCATATATTTCATATTTATTGTCGAAATGGAAGACCTCTTGACAAAGTGGCGCCACCTGGTGCATGAATTTTTATGAAACTCTTATTACTTGAATATTTACAAAACATACTATGCCTTAAGTCCCACCAGCAATAAATATTTTAGAAAATTACTTCGGACTTAATTTTTGGTACAAAAATTTTTTGCCTGTTCATAAAACATATCCCCCAACAAAAAAACATCATTCAATTTGTTGAATAATTAAAATATGTCCAAACAAGGAAATTGTTGCACGAAAAAAGAAATCCTCCTTCTAAAATACCCTCAATTCCCAGTAAGCGCCTAATCCTATGGACAATGATTTCACGAGGCGGGACCAACTAAGAGTTTTTTCTCATAACTCAAAATGAGATCATAACGTCGCAAATCTCGGGAGGCCTTAAAGAATAACAAAAGGAAAAAGCTCAAAATTACGTTGGCCGAGTAATTTTCGGGGCGAGCCACACAGAATGGTTCCTTAGGGACTCTCATCGGGACCCTTCGCGATTATGTAGCGGTTTTATAAGCTTGTTATGTTTTACTACCAAAATATAATGTTTACGGATATACCTTGCTGGCTCGCAGTCGAAATGAGTGGACGTGTGCGTATTTATTAAAATTTTCTCCAATATAAATATTAACGACGATGGCGACGTCCCTTCAACGGGTGGTCTTTATGGCTGACAACGTGTTTCTATTCTGAACGTACTGTAAATAATACGATAGTACCTGTACATTGTGTGTGAATACAAGTGACGCCGACATTAATTTTGTTAAAAGCGTTGAAGATAAAAATTGCTTTCACTATATTGCTTTCATTTTGAGAAATTGAGGCTGTTAGATGAATTGTAATACATTGCCTATACTTACTCAACTATTGTGTATAGATGAAATCAGATATAATATTTTCTTTCACGTAAAATCTGTTGTTGTTTCTTCAGTGTACTAGCCCGGCTGAAGCGAATGACCCAAAGATTTATCTGTCGAGATAAAACTGAAGTTTACTTTGCAAAGTAACAGTTGTTACGGACCAATCAGTTGGAGAGCTTTTTAAAATTAAAAAGTGTGGCATTTGTGTGTTCCATTCAGTGCACCACGTCCAGACTGGGAGAGTGGGAACTGGAAACTAAGTTGTTATTTACGGGAGTGCTTTAGTATTTACCACTCTGAAGGTAATTTCTTTGAAAGTCTTTTCACTAAGCTTTTTCTAGTTGAAATGGTTGAGAGTCGACTCGAAATGTGTGTCGTGGACGTTTCTTTAAAGCTTCTAGAAATTAATGGTGATGGGAAAGTAGGTAATGAAAAACGTACGGGTATGTCTATTGAAAAAAAAAAAACATTTAATTGTATTAAATTACACACGTCATTGAATAAATTTTATCGTTTTTTTTCAATAGACGTTAATCAGAAGATATAGTGCCCTTATTTATCTTTCAGAAATCAGAGAAGTCTCGTGTCAGATTACAGAATACATTGAGTTAAGGATAATGGGTATAAAGTCCGAACTGCCATACAACCGGAAATAACTCGAAAAACTTGAATAGGGAAAACTATGCCGAATTATCTTCCGCTGCCAAATCAGCAAGAAATGTAACAAGGAAATTAAAGAACTTTTTAAATATCTTATGCTAGCTGTGCCTCGCGGTTTCACCCGCTCGCTCGGCTCCTAAGTATTGTAGCGTGATGTTATTTTTTTTTCAAATCCGACTGGTGATTCAAGAGATTAGCGCGTTTAAACAAACAAACTCTTCAGTTTTATTAAAATAGTATATACTAAATGATATCTGATTCCTTATTGTCGACAAGAACTGTCAACTCGTTTGGCGTTTGGAGCTCGCCAATTTATCAAGGTAAAATAAGACAAGATTGTCTTATTTTACCTTGATAAATTGACATTTTCATTTGTTGCTTTCATTATTTTTACGGTTGATGTATTATTGTGGAAAAATATGATTTTCCTTTGAACCCGTGAACCGAGCTCCGTGCATCGTAACATGGGTTTAAAATTGTGTTTGGCTAGTATGTAATAATTTTGAACTGCAATAAAAATATGATTATGCATGTGCCTTGGTTCTAACTAGCTTTGTGCTCGTGGTCTTTACGAGTTAGTTTCAACTACTGTAACTGCTGTTATACCAACCACTAACTACACCGATGATCTACTTTCGAAGTTTTGAATATGAAATGATTGATTGATTTGCTCAGTATGTACACATACAAATGAATAAACGACATATGTCTTATGAGTTTATGACTTCTGTAGTGACAACTGAGACACGCAAGAATAACCATATAAAAACACTTTTTTTTTCATTTTTAGGTGGTAAATCATCAAATAACTTCTCCCGCTCTGGCCGGAGCGGGAGGGTGTGTCAGAATCTTACTGACTAAAACCCACCCGTATTCCTTCCGTTGCCTGTGTTGCGGGGGCCTCAGTGACCCTTTAGTACATTCCCGCGACCCCGGCAGGATATAATAACACATGTGACATAAGTTATAACACAAGCTGTAATACAATTCGCAACAATCCAGAATATCACACACCCATACACCAGCATTCACATCAAAATATGGCACAATTTCCCTAACAATAAACTCATCTGGTCGTTGTTCAATCATCTGGAAACACTAAATTTAGCTGAAAGAATAGCTAGTCAGTCGTGGCCATTCATGACTGCACCGTGTAAATTCAGTATGGCAACACGGACAAATAAACAGCGCCTGTGTCGCATAAACTCGCCAGCTACGATGCGTTAGTTTGAGACGCTCCGCTGATCACACCGGTGTTGCCATTCGCAATTGCATAGAATTAGGGATTTGGAGTGGAAGGGATGTAAGATACAGGAAATGTTTACGTAAATGGGAGGTATATTTAATAGTGTCATGAGTATATTGTAGATAATACAGCCGTTAGATCATCGAAAAGGTATATACCTAGTTGCGGTACAAAGTATTGATAGAACAATGCGTTGAAAGACAAATAGTGGATAAGTACATGTCGAGCAAGTAATTTTTACCAGGGACAAAGCTAAAACTCAACATATTTCATCCGTGGTTTTTTTATCGGGAAAATCGACAGTGAAACAAAAAAAAAATAGAGCGGCTTTTTCGTGAAGGTATGTCGCTATTTTCTCTATAAAGTATTCCAACAAATACTACAACATATGGCAACACTGGTAACATAGTTCTGCATAGAGTTACGCATTGATAGTGTTAGCCTAGTGTAGCTTGAAACAAGCGAGTACAATAATTTTACTGCCATTTCATACGTGTATGCATGCATGTTGAAAGCAATAGGCATGTGCCACATTGCTTTTTGATTTTGTTACTATAGGAAAATGGGTGTAAGGACCGATTCACACCGGGAAAGCCGCGGCCGGTAGCGGCGCGGCGAGGACTTTTAGTGTGAAATAATTTTAGACTTTATCTACATAATTAAAAGACTAGTATCGCTTGAAAAGCTCGAATCGCCGCGAGCGGCCTCGCGGCCTCGCGCGTCTTGTCAGTGGTACTGCCCGCGTCGCGTCGCTGCCGGCCGCTGCCGGCTTCTGCCATTCCGTGTCCGGCTCCGACGTAAACTCATGGTCATAACAGTGAGCTGGCTAAATAATGACACTAGATTTTTGTTCTAAGACTTAAGTTTAGTAATTATTAGGGACGATTCACACCGGAACGGCAGAGGCCGGCCATGCGCGTGGCCGCGAGCCTGCTCGCGGCGCTGCCAGCGGCCACACGATACCGCGGGCGGCCGCACGAGCTTTTCGAGCTTTTCAAGTGATACTGATCTTGGTCTGTTCTTGATCTTGTCTTTTAATTAAGTAGATAAAGTTTAAAATTATTTGACACTGAAAGTGCTCGCCACGCCGCTGCCGCGCTGCCGGCCGCTGCTTTCCCGGTGTGAATGGGGCCTTATGGGCTGCTTTTCTGACCTGCATAGCTTTTCACAAAGGCACGATACGGTTTCGTGTCGTATCGATGGTAATGACGAAATCCTCTAAACGCTATTCACACATCCTAAACCGTACAATTTTGACAGTTCAGATGGTATGAAGACATCAATTCTTCCGACAGGTCGGAAGTGATATCGAAGTACAAATATTGTTTAAAAAAAAACTAACTTACATTATGTATTCTTATTTCAGATAGTGCTGAAGTAAGTATACATAATGTAAGTACGCACGCACAATGGTCCACCTTGTGTTTTTTTTTTTGGGTTGAGAAACTTTCAAATACTTCTCTCGCTCTGGGCGGAGCTGGAGTGTGTGTCAGACTCTTACTGACTAAAACCCACCCATGTTCCTTCCGTTGCCTGTGTTGCCAGGGGCCTCGGTATCCCTTTCGGACTTTCCCACGACCCCGGCAGGCATCGGCAGAGCACATGGCGGTGGTCTACCCAAGCCGGTCAGACAATGGTCCACCTGAAGGACTAAGTGCGGAAACCAAACCCTCTAACATAGAACATGTAAGTATGTAAAGTTTTATTATTTGATTTGATCGTCGCATACATTCAAGATAAGTATGATATTTTGTAAAGACGTATATATCTCTTTAAATGTGTAATTGTAATTTTATTTGATTTTTTTAATAATTTAATTCCTATTTACTTGATTTATTTTAAATCATGCTACTAGTCACTCATATTTGATTACATTGTTGTGCCCGACAGGTGATCTCTATAATAATAATTATTAAGACCTTGTAAACACATTGTGTAATGCAATAAATATTTGAATTTAGAAATTTAAAAGTATATGTATTTATATAATACTAGCTGCCCCCCGCGTAAATTTCACCCGCGTAAACCTCGATTTCTTGAGAATATCCGGATAAAAATCCTTTGAGAATTTCGGGTATTCTATGTGTTAATCCAGATTATAAATTGTCTGTATGCCAAATTTCATCCCAATCCGTTCAGCCGTTTTTGAGTGAAAGAGTAACAAACTCCCTTATATACGTACTCACAAACTCTCGCGTTTATGTTATTAGTAGGATTCGGTGGTTATAGATAAAGTACGTGATTCTATTTTTACGTGATTGATTAGTTTAGAATTTTTTGTTTGTACGCACTGCGTCTGATTCTAAGACATCGGACAAGGTCTTGAGCCCTTGCATGAATGTAATGAGCACCTACCGCTGCTCCACTGACACTCTTTCCTGCAAATATTCATTTTCAACTACCTACCGACGTTATAAAACATAAAAATGAGCAATTAGCAAGAAATAGTAATTTATATAAACTGATAAAATATCCAGACCCATTTTTCTGTAAAAAAAACTTCTTTTTACAGATAGCTATAAACTAGGCAGTTTTTTTTGTTCAAAGTTATTCAAATTTCAAAATGAAGTCGAAGTTGTAGTTTACAATGATTTTAATAATAAATAAAATTTACCAAATTTCTTAACCAAGTAAGGTTAAGAAATTTGGTAAATTTTATTTATTATTAAAATCATTGTATACTGCAACTTCGACTTCATTTTTCATTTTCGACAATAAACTATAGTTGCACTAAGTGAAAAACCCAATAAAACTTATACCACCACTTTAAATTTTCTACCGCAATTATCTATTTACTACCATTATCTAGCGTTCCCCTTAGACACACCTACAATCGGTTTAAAAAAAAAACTCCCTTCCACACGGATCTGTGAATAGCGTTCTGCCAGTTCTTCGGTTCAGAAATCAGGATATCGAATAAGTGTCATTGTCGATACGGTACCGAACCTTTGTGAATAGCTATCCTGGTACTCGTATGATTCGGTGTGATTTTAAAGACGTTTCACGTCAAAATCCTACCCTAGTGAACCTACACCTAGTAAGCCTGAAGTGAGCTGTCATTGTAACTGATGTTAGGGATTGACAGTCCACATCAGGCTTAATTACCTAAGTTTTCACAGTGTGATTTGTACAGAATAGATCGCCAGTTATGCCACACCTTCACGTTTTTGTAGCAAAACTCATCATCTTTTAATGCAATGCATTTATGTTTTTCTATAATACATTATGTGGAGGTATTAAAAAAATCCCTTATATCTTTACAAAGTAAGTACCTACTATTTTCCATGTTTTAGTTTTATTGCCATCTCGCTGGTCAGCCTATGGGGTTGTTGGCTGCTTAACTTGACTTTCCTGTGGGAGCCTCAATAATTTAAGACCTTCAGCCAGGGCATAAAGCTTCCTCCTTCTGCGAAGCAGTAATGCTCGCGAAGGAGGAGGCGGGACGGTTGAGGGAAAGGCATGTTTCGCGCCCTCTCGCCCCTAGCCGCCGCAGGAGACTTAAAAACTAAGCGACTACACGTTAAAGAAACCAGTGGTTTCTGGCGTCACTGGAGGAGGCCAGCTAGGGAAAGGCTGGATCGGATTATATGGGGACAAATTTAAAGCTACAGGCTTAGCGGCGCGGGCTGGTTCGAGGAAAGGTCGAAGCGGGGATGGTTGGAAGGACGGCGGTCTGTGTTTGTGTTTACGGACTGTGCTAGTGGTGGGACTACTCTCCTGGGGGAGGGTAATAGCGTCATCGGGAATGGTGAGTGTATGCCTTGATCGGCGAATCCTACTTATGCGGGAGGGAGTGTATCGGGCAGCCGCCGCAATCAGAGTATTGGGGTGCTTTATAGCAGAGTCAAAGAAACATTATAAGAGGCGTTTCATTTACTGCTGGACGACGGCCATTTTGAGATCTAGATGAAGAGTGTCATTGCGAATATAGAAAAGGTTCTGGACGGTCTGCATCCTGTGGAGATAGCGTGGCTTGGCGTATGCGAATACGACGCAAGCATAGGTCATGATGGGACGGATGAACGCGGTATAGATGCGAAATTTACACTTGAGTTACAATTTTCTGCGTGCGGTAAAGATGAACTGGAGCCTACTAAGAGCGAAGGCGGCGCGTAAACGAGCCGCATTTATTATGTGCTCACTGAAGGAAAGCTGGTGGTCTAGGATCACACCTAGGTATTTTGCTCGCTTTTCCCAAGGGATCGGCTTGTAACACACAGTGATCGGGCTGGGTAAATACCCAGCCCGATCACTGTGTATGACAAGCGGATCCCTAACTGCATATTCCGTAATATAGCATCAAGATTCTAAGAAGACGGAGTTAAGTAAAGACTTTTCTTGTAGAGTTTATATTAGACTAAGTAGCCACTATAATTTTTAACTTGTACTTACAACTTACTTCCTGGTGGGGCGACGTAAAAGTTATGTTACTTCTTTGTTTCTGACTTAGGTGCTTTTAAGCATTGTAAGTTTTCATTTTGTTCTGAACAAGTGGAACTATGCCTTGGCTTGACTGGCTACTTAGAAGCCGTAAACTCAAAATTTTACGAGTCTCAGTACAAACTCAAGTGTTGCAAATATGAATAAAGTTAAATGCTGTTTGGTTTTTTACGGTTAAAAGTCGATAGTCTAGGAATATTGTTTCGTAGTAATATTATTTTATCCTGCCTATAATATTTATTAATATTATGTACACTTCATCAAAATCAATGCAAGCTGGTGTGATTGATCAAGAATATTTTTTTCAACACTCTTGCTTGCAACAAAGTGACTGTTATGGCAACGCATTTAGGTTCATAATTCAGCTCATTATACAATCGTGTTTTTTACTTTACATTTTTTTAATCTCCGCAACGAGTTATTATGTCTAAATCAATTAATATTATTGTGAATAAATACAATATTTTTACATACCTCTGATAAATCAATCATCAAAATTATCATCAAATTGTATAATTTTCACCACGTATTAACCTTAATTTGCGTAATAAGAAAAATCTAGAGAGAAATAGCTGTTATGTAAAATGCTCAGTTATTTTCGAAGAACGTATTTTTGGCAAACTTCAATGAACTGCCAAATAAATACAAGCCCAGCTCGCTTTGGTGAATTTATTCCATATTAAAAAGCACTGTTAAGACCAAACATGATATTGATATCAAAACCTGACGGCATTTCTAAAGAGACGCTCGGAGGACAGTAATCTAAAGTATTGTCGCTGATCATGGTTTTAATTGTTATTAGTAATTGTTTACGTCTTATTTTACTTCGATGGGGCTAGTTTAACATTTCTCACTTCGAGCTACAGCAATTGCCTTATGTAAGCGGGCACGCCCTTTATGCCTGGAGGCTTTTATTTAGGTATTAAGTTCTATTTACGTTTTTTTATGTTGTAGTTTTTATCTGCTTGAGTACAGTTTGTTCATTGTTTTGTTGGTATACTGGCGCGTGCTAGCTAACGTATGGCAAGTGTGTAATTAAATCCAATGTTTTGTGTTTCGTAATGTTAATTACTTTGCATACGATTTGTATAGAATCAAGTTAATATAACTAAACAGACAGACGTGCTGCTGGGGAGTTTGTTCCACCACTTCTTCTTCCCAGCTAAAGCACTAGGAAGTGGTGACGGGCGGGCATTTTTGGGGGACTGTCTTATATAATTTTGACGTTCGAAAAGTACTGATTTTCAGTCTAGTTTGAATAAATGACTTTTGATTTTGATTTTGTCACCAACCAGTGTAGAAAAGTTTTTAAAAGAAGCTCCGGATAGTCATTACTTGGCAACAAAGGTCAGTGGAACTTTATAAATCTAAATGTATCATCTCTTCTTATATTTTTTTGTATTATTATTTTTTTTTACAACAAGATATACAAAAATTTATTCAAATCTCTCAATAATAATAACTAAAACTATACACAACCTATAATAGGGTGTCGAAAAATTCATCCACATCGCTGTCGACTGGTAATGTACCCAAAAGACTGACGGCATTGCCACGTTGTATGGCAAGGTATGCACGTTTTATGGTTGTATGGTTGTATGGGTGTTGTATGGTCAAAGTAAAAGCCAATCCTTGGGTCACGGGAAGTGTCAACCAACAATCTCTATAATTACTCGTACGTTATTGTAGCATAAGTTGTTACAGCCAATAATTTGATCTCTTTGCAGGTTGCGTTAATATTCGGTGTTACTGGTGCGTGTAGATGTCAAGAGCTTAATGATATTATAACAAAGGATGTAGAAACCCGCGGTGAAATACTTCTCGTAAAAATAACAATACTAGAAACAAGATTCCACGATCTTTTACAATACATGGTCCGTTTTATGAAATAGTAAAAAATGCAAAAAATAACCGCTTTTTCCAAAACTTTCAAAAGGTACGGCTCAACCCATTCAAATTTGGAGCAATGCCAAGAAAAACTGCAAAGTATTTGCCCTATTATCCCAATCAAGGCTCTTTATAAATTGGACGTCCTGCCCTGTCAGGGATTTCACCCTGGTTACCAGATGCTACAAATGCCAACAATATGGTCATGCAGCAAAAACATGCAGAGAGTTGAAATCTACGTGTGGCCACTGCGGTGAAGAAGGACACTCGATGTCAGAGTGCGCAAAGAAAGTTGACACACCGAAATGTGCGTCTTGCTCACGCTTTAAAAAGCCCAATAACCACAGAACGGGAGATGCTGAGTGTCCTGCTAGGAAAATTGCGGAAAACAGGTACATCAACTCTATCGACTACGAGGGCGCCTAGAGCGTCATACTCAAGGCCAGTCTTCCGTATTTAATCCCTGCTGCTGAATCAACAAAACACTGCACTGGCCTACAAACCCTCGATTTTGTTGATGTCTCAGTACCTATATTAGTCGCACGCAGCAAAAAGCCAATATACACATAGCCTTGAACGTGATGTGTTGTGCAACATTGACTTACCAATTCTGCTGACGCAAAATTATATCATGTGTTTAACTAGATTTTAAGTGCAAGAAACTATTTTACGCAAACTAAGAACTTACGTTTATAACCCTTTTTTTTTGTTTTTATGTTTAAGGTAAATAGTAGTTTTTTAAGTAAACTAAGTATAAAATGTTGAATTAAGTACATTTTGTCACTATTTCAAGTCTTGTTATGTTAAATATTGTTAAGAATTGTATCGTCCTATAATTACCATACAGTAAGAGCTCACGCCGCCTGTGATACAGGTTTATCCTAGTACAGGCATCTAACATCATAATACCTTTGTTAATTATTTCGAATATTTTGTGTTAATATTTTAGCAATTGTAATACTGAATAAATATATTTATTATTTATTATATATTTATTTAGATTTGCCCTTTAAACTTCGGCTACACTGCTGGCTGATTTGGGAGCTGATATATTAGCCTTAAAGCGTCATGGCGGATTGCGATCTGAGGCAGTCGCTGAATCTTATGTCGAAAATTCTAGTCATAATAAGTAAAACATTAGTGATAAAATAACACGTGCAATTATTATGGAGCCACAGCCGAGAAAGTCTTGCCCTGAGCCGTGACTAATCTATTTCTCGTGACACTGGTTATTTAGTGCCTCCCACTATACCCTTATATAAACTTTTTCTTTTAATTTAATTATTGCTACAATTTATATACCACCCAAAATGCCTGAAAGTACATATGCTGAATATTTCAATTTATTATAATAGAGCATAATAATCTTGAACACTTGGAGACTATAATTTACCCAAAATTGACTGGATCACGTGCATCGCGGGTACCTACCTCACAAAATGCTCAGCCTTCTAGAGGTATTTTTCGTATATGTTACGTCAGTTCATGTCCTTTCTCGACGCTCATCAGTTTAATAATTCAAGGAATCTGAATGGGAGGAGAACATTGGATTTGGCCATTAGTAATGACGACTGCACAACATACTCGCCCACGGATTACTACGAGTAACTGCAGTTAGATAACTATTATCCCCCATTTTGCGTGTTGGCATCTGTTTCATTACCTAATAATTCAATGATTCGTAAGACAATTAAAAAATATAATTATTTTAAAGCAAATTACGACAACATTAATCAAGATTTGAAAGAGATAAATTGGGAGGATATGTTTTTCAATGATCAAACACCTGACGAGTATTTAGGCACATTTTATAAAATTATTTTTGGCGTAATAATAAAACGTACTTTTGGTTAGTACTCGTAGTAGGTATTTAAAGGTTCCTGTGTGGTTCTCAAAATATCTTATACACATAATCGTATATAAAAATAAAGTCAAAGCGTGGGTTTGATGGAAAATGTACGACTACAAGACTAAGAATTTGCCTGACTACAAGCAGGGATTTCAGTCTGAGTGTAAAGAATCATAAAGAAAATACATTAATTCTGTAGAAGATGGTATTCGAGACAACATTAAACATTCATTCCAAGGACGTCCATTTAAATGTCCCAGCTTGGGCAGAGCACCGCCGTGTCCTCGTGGAGGCGATCGGCGGCAGAGATCTCTCGCGTCCGGCTCTGGTTCAGGCCATGGTACAGAGCGAGAGGGCATGGGCAGCCGTCACCTCCTTCTGCGAAGCAGTAATGCTCGCGAAGGAGGAGGCGGGACGGTTGAGGGAAAGGCAAATTTCGCGCCCTCTCGCCCCAAGCCGCTGCAGGAGACGCCCTGGGCATCGGGAATCCCGGGCGGATTTCCGGCCACCGTAGGCGCGGGCTTGCGGACGGTGAGCAATGGGTAGCTCACCGTCCGGTAAGGACCAAGCCCGGGTCGACGGCGCGTTGTATTCCACGCGCGCCTCAAAGAGATGTCGTCAGCACAAAGGTAGGGGTCCACTAGGGCCGATGCCTGCCGGGGTACAGTGCAGTAAGAGTCTGACACACCCTCCCGCTCCGCCCAGAGCGGGAGAAGTTACTTAATGATTACCCATCCTAAAAAAAAAAGGACGTCAATTTCCAAGCAAAAAATCAGCCATCTAATAACCCAGAAGATATTTGCAAAATTTTTCTGACTTCTTTAATTCTGTTTATGAACCGTCCACCTTAAAAAGTGTACCGTCCTCACATACCGATTGCTCCCCTACTTGCTCGCCGATTGGTCGCATTCAATTTTCAGGAGCTGACGTACTGAGAGGGCTCAAGTCATTAGACCCTTCTAAAGGACCTGGATCAGACGGTTTACCAGTAATCTTTATTAAAAAGACTACCACTAATCTCTGTACACCATTGCACACCATATTTAATTTATCTATTTCACAGGGGACATTTCCAAAAGCTTGGAAACTTGCAAATATAACTCCAGTCTACAAGTCAGGACCTAGGCATGACGTCGAGAACTATCGACCAATATCAATATTGTCAGCTTTGTAAAAGATTTGAAAACCATTGATTTTATCGCGTACTACACGATAAAGGTGTCCATCTACTTCACAACGTTTTATTACCACAGCAACATGGTTTTGTCAATAGGAGATCAGCCGCGACGAACCTGGTGACTTTTGCAGATTATTTGTTTAACAACTTGGATGTCCGTGTTCAAACTGACACCATATATACTGATTTCAAGAAAGCCTTTAACAAGGTTGACCACGAACTGATTTGCAGAAAATTGCGTTTAATGGGGTACATGTGGACCTCTTAAGATGGTTCTATTCAAATGTCTGCTATTGCAGAACACAGAGAGATGTTATAAATGGTTTTTGCTCTGACACTATAGATGTTACTTTCGGAGTACCGTAGAGTTCCATTTTGGGACCTCTTCTATTCATTTTATTCATCAAAGACGTCGATACATGTTTTAATAATTCAAAATTACTGATGTACGCTGACGACATTAAAATATTTAGGTATATTAAAAGTCACCGTGATTGCTCTCTCTTACAGGAAGACTTAGATACTTTCTCAGCATACCGTACACGCAAAAACTTCAACTCAGTGTATCCAAGTGTGATATCATTAGTTTTACTAAAAAAAACATCTTACTATATCCCTACACCTTAAATAGCGAAAGCTTAAAAAGAGAAACCCTGGTCCATGTTCTTGGAATTCTGCTGAATGACAAACTCCATTTAGATTCCCATATTAATAAAATTATTAATCGTGCCTTCCAGTCCGTATGTTCGGTTTTGTTATGAGAACGGTAAACTGCAAAGTTTAAAGTCAAGGTGAATTATGTTGGAAACGATGTTCTTGTTTGATCTGTGCAATACTTATGATTGTATCGATATTCGCAATAAAATTCGTTATGTTGTACCCAGAACAACGATATGCTGAGGGTGCGCGCAAGACCGTTATTTGCAGTAAGTTCTTGTCGTACAAACGTAGGCGTGCCCCTTACCAATCAATACAACAAGATCTTTGAAGACATCGACTTCTTTTCTATCTCTGCTCAAAAATGTAGAAATCTTATCCACACAATGATTTTAGATTATAATAGTTAGTTTAATATTAACTCATTCTCTCTCCCTCTCTCTTTCTCTGTTGTTTGCATACCTATGTTCAAGTTCACTACTAACTACTTTTCGGTTTTAAGAGCTTACAATAGCGTACTGTTAGATATAAGTTTTAATATGTTGTGGAAAATGTCATAGGTTTAATTTATAATTCTTGTGTATTTATAACTTAGTATAATATTTTAACGTATAACTGTTTATTTTCCCGAATAAATATAATAAGAATAAACAACATTCATCCAACTCCTATGAAAATGTTTAATTATCGCCGACATTTACCCAAGAAAATGAAAATAACGAAATTATTTATAATATACCAACACCGTAATACAAACTGTTAAAAAGCCAACAAAACTGTTCGGTATCATTTTGAGAATTGTACTTTCTCTTATTGTTTCAATAATTAAAAGTTAATAACAATACAAGTCTGTTTTTTCATCGCAAGTGTGTTTGAAAAACGTCGTATGAAACGCGTTTGCATTGATCATTATTCATTACACACTCGGCCCCCTTATCGAATAATACCGCCTCGACCGTAATGACCAACACTTGCACACTTGTATCATAATTAACTATTCCTTTGTAGGTCTAGGTACCTATCTTTCATTATAATGGGACGATTATTTCAGTCAATTTCAGTGTGATCTCAGTTTGACCAATTATTTTCGTGTTTGATGTCAAATTAGGAGCATTGACAGCAGTGTCGTACTGCGGTTAGCAATCAGGCTGCCATGCTAGCTAATTACTGCATGCAATATCCCTTCTGGATTGCTAGTTGTGGCAATTGCGTGGGAGGCCGATTAGGTGATTATCCTGCTGCTAATTTCACAAAATAGATGAGCATTATAATTCATGAAAGTGTTATTATTTCCTTTTTCAATTCCTATATTACCTATATTTTATTAAATCTAAGCCCCATGTTCAATAATGTTTAATCAACCGGTTACACCGATTATGTTGGTGAACATTGGTTTAACTGTTTTAATGGAAACGAAAACGCCTCAGCAAAGCGCATGCCTATGAAATAAGTTCAACATTTAAAATAAAACTTTAAAAAATATAGGCTGAAAAAATAGTTTTAAAAACAAGCTTTTAATGAACTAAAAAGTACATTAAAAGCAGCAAGTAAATAAAATTTCCGAAAACAAGAACTATAATATTTTCTTAAAAGCTTGAGGCTTTATCTTTAAGTGTAAGAAGGACGTTCACGCCTCAAGCGTCAATTTTATTTTTACTTTTTAGGGATCTGTACCTCAAAAGGAAAAACGGTACCGTCTAACCATCAAATGAAAAGGCTTTTTGTGAGGATCTCAAATATATATTTTTTATAATTTAAAAATAAACAGCTTTAAAGTTATTTAAGAAAATAGATGAAAATTGACTATTTGAATATTATCTCCAAAACTACTAAACCAAACATTTTGAAAAAAATGCAGAAAATAGTTCTTTACTTATATATTACAGGTAAACCTATACGAAGTCTATGGTGTTAAAATAACATGGTAAATCTCTTAATATTGTGCGTACCAACTTACATTTGCAGTTGGAATGTATGGCAGAACATGTTTTTCAACTACTACGTTTATTCTTGGGATAAAAATCATGGTAGATAACATATTCATTGTACGGAACCCTTACCATAAGAGTTCAACTCGCAGTTGTTCGGTTTCTTTAGCATTAGAATTTGTTTAAATATCTGTTCTATCACCTTCCAAGTGAAGGTTCAGAATGTTCTATCACCTTTCAAGTGAAAGAACAGATATTTAAACAAAAAGGTAGTTGTCAAGATAAATCTAAATGGTCGAAACACAACAGTATCTTTCTGTTGTGTCAGGTGACCAGCTTCAGGCTCCATCACCAAATATCACCCCTGGATATCATTTTGCACCAGAGTCATTGTTAAGATGAATCTAACGAACACGAATTCGATGAGGTTGCGTTGTTTTATTACAGAGTTCCCATGGCCACCTTCCGGCTTCATCATCAGATCAGCTCCATGTCATATTAATATTGCATAGTCATCTGATTTACATATGCATGCTAAATTTCAGCTCAATCAGAAACCGGGGAGTTAGTCAAATTAAATTGCAAGATTTCATTACAGACAGACACCGGACAGGTGAAACTCGGCAAATGCTCGTAAAAAAATAAGAGCGCTTAGAACAACACTTCAAACCAATAATGTGGTATGATTTAGGCATAGGGCCGTTTGCACCACAAGATAATCACTAAATACATTGAGCACTTAACGTTTTTAAAACGTTATCCTGTCTCTGTATCAGCTTCAAACAATTGACCACCATAGAACGATGTTTTAAATTCGTTGAGCACTAAATGTATTTAGTGATTTGTGGTGCAAACGGGCCTAAACGTCAGTTAGGTGGATTGAATGAGTCGTCAGAGCTTCAGCGTCTTGTTGAATTGTCATCGGGTGCCTAAACTAGTTGTCTTGTTTGCGTAGTAGGTGAGCCGTGTTGACAGCTAACACGCTGTTATGTCAACTGTCACGTCCTCGCCTTATTTGCGAGATAGAGCGTGAATGACGAAATGTCTGATTGCAGATGTGGGAATTATAATGTGAATTCTGAACGAGAGCTGGTTATGCAGTGGAAATGAAATATGGAACATTGTTTTATTCGGTTTTATGTATCAATCAGCAAAATGGATAATGTGTTTGAGAATTGTTTTGTGTAGGTTTATCTACCACTGTTAATGTTTGTAAGAGTCCTAACATTGTGTACATTTCACCAAATAACCTAGCTGAAACAGCCGATCTTAGGAATGCACTCGTAGGTACTCAGTAGTATCTTCACTTGTTATAAGCAATTGCCTTCAAAAAAAGGAGGAGGGTCTCAACTCCACTGTATTTTTTTTGTATGTTTGTTACGCGACTACTCCACCAATTATGATTTGATTTTGATGAATCTTTTTTTGTTTGGTAGGTCATATTTCAGAAGTGGTCCCATATAAATTTTATCGAAATTGATTCAACGCTTTTTGAAAAAATCAATAAAAACAAAAAAAAAATATACAAGATGACGTTTTGGTTTGATGAGGACTTTCAGTCTCTGTTTTAACTGTCAGCAGAAACATTAGCCAAGAACAATGAAGATTGTATGTATTTGTAAGGAGCCGTCATAATAATTATACATTAATACCAATGCTTAAAGAAAACTACCTAGTATGTTCACCTATCTTTATGTATGTTCACCGATTTCTCCGTCAAATGTGGACCGATTTTGAAAATAGATTTTTATTTGAAAGAGTATGCTTTGGCGGTGGTCCCATTGTCACCAAGTCAGAATCTGATGATCCCATAGAAATCGAGGGAAATCCTCAGATTTTCAGGCATACCTATAGCGTTTTGGATATTCTTTCTTTATGGTGAAGTAGAACTGATGATGAAGACTACAGATGGCCACCGGAACTACTCAATAATAAGTATTTCACAAGTTGCGATTCGATTAGGTACTTTAATATGGTTGCTAAGCAATTTATGCTCGCTCCAGTTCTCCTGGTTCTTATCAGGAGAATACCTCAACAAGTAACGTCCCTGCATGGAGAAAGCAATATTTTGTAAAAGGTGATGAACAGTTGACATTAGCCTATTGTAACTTAGATAAATTACAAAATGACCCACTAAAAAGGGAAAAATAAAAAAACGTTTTACAAAAAAAAAAAAAAACTAACGGCTTCCCAAAAAACACAACAAATTGAAAAATAACTTTAATTTCTGAAGTCGGTGGCAAAATACTAAAATACAGATCTAAAGACACCGAATTCCGAAATTAAAGTTATTTTTCACTTCGTACCTAGTGTTTTTTTTGGAAGTCGGATTTTTTTTTGTAAAATGTTTTTATATTTGCCACAGACCACACAGCTGAAAACAATCCAAAGTTACCACACGCTTATTAAACCTAGCACTAATCACTTTCACGATGATCCCACAACCAAATCTTCAATATAATCGAACACAAACAAAGGTTGCATACCTTTGTTAACAACACAGCAAGCCGCATCGATGAGCTGACGTCACATAAATCTTTAAAGACTCACTCAGTCCGTATTATTAGAGTTCACAGACCATCTTCTGCGACAGTCCAACTAGTTTGCGGGTAATAGCGAGCCTGTATAAACTGGAGTCAGTTGACACATGTCACTGAGGTAACGAGCACAGAATGCAGAGCCACTGTTTTCCAACAAAACACTGTGTAAATATCTATAGGAGGTGGAACTGGAAGATTAGATGAAGCTTGTTCCGTGTTGGTTTGCATTAAGTTTTAGCGTTGAACACATTAAATCTGAGATTACTTTTTTTCATTATTCTGTAGGATACATTATTTATATGGCATATGGGATAATAATTTGTTATTACATACCTAGATATTATCTTGTATCTGGTTACTATCACGATTTATATACGGTATAACCGTATCTTGGATGGTGTATGATCACATCTTTCAGCAGATAATTATTGGTTCGTCAATGTCGGTTTAATGTCTCTGACTGCTCGAAAAATCCAATCCAAAGAAACATAAAATAAACTTCCAGCCTAGGATGTCCAATATATCAACCAATTTCACATGTTTGGTGTTTTATTGAGTTGTTAAACTGGATAAAAATCATATTTGTGAGACAATGAGAGAAAATAGTTTTTCTCACTTTCTTTAATTTATTTCAATAAATCTAATCCTAAAACATTTTCGTTTACTGCCATTCTCTCTTTTGAAAACCTCTTAAAACCGCACACAATAAAAAACCGGCCAAGTGCGTGTCTGACCACGCACAATAAAGAGTTCCGTAGTTGGGATGAATTTATCCCAAGAACAAACTTAGCATTGTAGTTGAAATACATGTTCTCCCATACATTGGAACTGCAAATATAAAAATAGTTGACTAATACTCGTTAACTTGTAAAGCCTACTTAGCTGTGATAGTTTTCCTTTTAACGTTATAAATATTGCCATGATTTTTTTTACTTATCCGAAAACAACCATTAAGCTGCTTGGCTGCTTGTATGATCTAACAAAAAATTGCACTTTAAAGCTTAATATTACGCAAAGAGATCCCTGAATCGATAAATGATTTTCACGGACCCGAAATATTTTTGAACGGCCTATCTAAAGATACCCCACACTATAAGACAGACGAGAAAATATATATCATCCCCACTTTACGTACTTACAAGGGAGGTACCCTACAAGTTTTTTTTTCAAGATTTTATTGTACCACTTTGTCGGCGTGATTAATATGTATATCTATGTCAAATTACAGCTTGCTAGTAGTAAGAGTCTCTGAGCTAAGCTGCGGACAGGCAGACGAACATGGCGAAATTATAAGGGTTCCGTAGCCAGGAACCCCAAAAACCAAGAAAACATTTTGCTACAGTACCTACTATTACGAATTCAATTCAGAGGTTACCAATGTTTGTACGAAATGTGCCCCACATTGTGGAATACAAATGAAATGAGCTAGCCGCGCCAGTTCGCGTCCGATATTAGAAATAACAAGTTGCAGTGTACGTATGCCCGGGCTACGATGCCGCATATTATGTACTACTTTGTAATATTAGATTACGAAATTACAATTTGCACATGTAGGGCAGTATTTTCGCTGTGATTTTTAAACTTTTTAAAAAGACTAAAGAATTTTGAACAGAAAAGAGGATAAAGGCTCGTGCAGACTAGCACGTAATCGCGGGTGCGACAGGAAGCAATATGCTTGTCGTGCCCGCGATATCGCCCCAGTCTGTGGGAGCCTTTATGTTAGTGTTATGCGTTGTATGTAAGTATTTATGTAAGAGCATCGAGCAGTCTCAAACTTTGAAAAAGTAGTTTGTAAAGCTTGGCTTAAGTCGCTGACAAGACCCAATTGACCAAAATAGGCTTCTCTTATGAAAGAAAATTGGCAAATCTGCATAGTTTGTGGTAGCGGAAAAAATCTATGTTAATTTTGAACATATTTCCCAGAACTTGGTTGTCACCAAAACACGTTTTGAATAAAAAATCTCGATACAAACTAACGTTAAACTAACCTCTTACCTTGAGTTCTAATCCAAAATATCTGTATTAAATATCAACATAAATTACGTATTTAATTAATAACAAAGCATATTCTAATGCAGAACTTGGTTGTTTTTTATTTTCGATTACTTTACTCAATTCTGAGTAAATAGATAATTACTTCATATTTTGCAATAAATTACAAGCGTTTTGTCGTCGCGCTTCTCTTTCTTTTCTATGCAATCTGACAGTGACCGCGGTTTAGGTGTTGTCAGCGTCTTAATAAGGGTCCATAATGGATAGGGTATCCCCCTATTGCGGAAAAACTTATAAAGTGATAGTATATCTACCTACATATTGACATATGTAAATTGTAGAAAACCCTACACATGTGATTGTTTATAAAGTTCACTAGAAGCGTTCCCGTTAAAAAAAAAACAAAAGACGAATTGAAAACACTACGTTTAATAGAAAAACGTTTTCTATGAAACAGTATGACGTTTACCAAACACATTCCATACAAAAGCCGAGCTCTAACGAAACTGAATCCCGATTCATGAGAAATTAGCACCGAAAATTCTAAAGTTCGCTTTTCACTTGCATTTAGGTGGAAGCCAGTGCCGCGCCGGTTGTAATGTATAGCGACTAGATGTGACACCGAAATGGGTCAAGAACCCACATTCACTCACTGTTGCACCGGTGTAATTTGTACACCTCGCTATCCGACTATGTATACAAACGGTGGCATACATTTTAATGTGGCCGCGCTGCATGACATTACAACCGACGTATATGCGCTTATCTTTGCTTTATTTTTTTATTTCACTATAAATTCAAAGGGGAGAATCAGAGCTATCTAATACATTGAATTAAAAAATCTGTGCCAAAGCCGTACAAGAAATAAAGTTGGGTCTTTAAGTGGCAATTTGCCAGTGAAGTATCTTTATGAAATAAGTATGGGTCTAAGACGAAATTTATAAAAAAAAATCATAACATCAGCATAGAAATAGTGCACATTAGAATAAAAAAAATTGATAGCACGATATCGTAAAATAGATAAAATGATTTATGCGTTTCCATTCCCCTAACCAAAATATTATAACGCAAATGCTATTTTGTCGATTTCCATTGGAATTTCCATCTCCCTGTCAAAGATATGGCTTTATATTCGGGTGAGAGTTGGAGAATGCATTTTCTCGTAGGGTAAGAGGTCAATAAGCGTTAGGGGAGAAAAGTTTCCGCGAACCCCTTACAACTGTCAACGCGAGTTATTCACCCCACGTCAACTGGGGTTAAAAAGTTATCGCCACGGCTCAATAGGAGAAAGTAATAGACGTCCATGGAGTTATAGCTAAAGTTAAAAGTTTTACTAGATATACAAAAATGTTAGGTAGTTTGGTCATTCCCGTGATATCCCTGGGGTCGCAACTAAGTCTCTGATGTCAACGGATAGTTCTATCCTATCAGCAGTCGGTGAAATGGGAATCGAAGTTTGAATTAGGTTTTCAAGTTACGAGTATCGTCACGCCCTTATTGAATACTCGTATTTGGATAAAAAAAAACTTTGTACATAGCTAGGAATACGTAACAATGTATTCGATATTAAAGAAAAGGGGGCTCGTTTAGTTGTCATATTATTATTATTAGGTGGATAAATGGCCAGAATGAATTTGAAGTGATGGATACCCGAACATAGAAAATCAGGTTTCACAATATTGTCTACTGGAGTTATGTTTCTTCAATATATACCTTATGCATTTCCTACATTTGACTGATGAGGTCTTGTAATGAAATGCGCAATTAAGAAAAGTTATGAGCACCGGTTACCTTCCGCAAACACGATTTGATCAACACAAAAGTTCCAGAAAAATATGGAAACAGTGCTTTTCCGAATCCAGCATACAGTATGCACAAACAGTGCCGAGCCCAGAGTACATATAATTTCACGATATCGCTCACACGTACTATGTTAAAGTATGTGTGAGCGAATAGTATGCGTATCCATTTCCCTTCCCTCGTAAACTGCTCGCGATAAAACGCTAAAAGGATTATTAAACAGCTGCTAATTACAGTTGCGAGTTATAAAAAGTAACGTATTATCTCGGTTATTTTCACTGGGGGGATAACAGGAGTATTTAATTATTGTTTGTACCGTAATGGACTTTACCTGTATTGATTTTTTTGTCGTGACGGGTGAATCTCGCTCCATGAGTATTTTTTTGTGGATGTTCTGAGAGGTATATCAGAAAGTTGCTGCATAGGACCCACATTTTTTTTAGGTGTAATTCTTTATCTTAGAGTTATCCAAGTCAAAGTTTGCAAAATTGATGAATAATCATGATTTCTATAATAATGATTTTAGCCATTTTGGTGTGGGAAGGAATTATATAAACACAAACTCAAAGCAATTATTTCAATTAAACCATTTACAGGCACTTTTGAATTGTCAAGGAGTCAGGATTGTCAGGGTCAGTTAGAAATATAAAGCTAGTTGCCCATTCCAAAGCGTAGTAGTTACCTGTGGAGAAGAACGGGCAAGAAACTCCATGGACACTCTTTTAAATTATCATCTTCATCATCATTCTCCTGCCCTTATCCCAATTTATTTGGGGTCAGCGCAACATTCAGTCGCTTTCTTCCATATTTCTCTATTAGTTGTCACCTCGGTAGTCACCCCCTTTCTAGCCATATCTACTTTCACACAGTCCATCCATCATTTCTTTGGTATTCCTCTACTCTTATAGTCATCGACATTCATACTCAAGACTTTCCTCACGACATTTTCCTCATTCCTCCGCATCAGATGCCCATACCACGACAACCGATTTCCGCACAACTTTTCAGTCACCGGTGCCACTTTCAGACTTCCTCTTGTGTACTCATTTCTTATTCTATCCATTCGTGTCACACCACACATCGCTCTTAGCATTCTCATCTCAGCTGCATGCAATTGCCTTTCATTCATCCCTTTTGTGGCCCAACATTCTGATCCATACAAGACAGCAGGTCTTACCATTGTTTTATATATCTTCCCCTTAAGTTTAAGGGGAATGCGGGAGTCGCAGATTGTTCCCGTGACCTGCTGCCATTTCATCCATCCAGTGTTAACTCTATGCTTAACCGTCCGATCTACTTCGACATCGCTTTGCACGAGTTTAACAGACTGGAAGAAGCGCGCCATCAAGCGCTATGGCTCCAGAACTGGAGAGTCCGCCGAAATCGCAGAACATATATTCAGTTTTGGTTCTGCTGATTTTCAAGCCAACATTCTCTAGCTTCTGTTGTCATTTCTCCAATCTGCTCTGGATCTCAGGTCCATCTTCACCGACAAGAACAATCTCATCGGCGAACAGCATGCACCAGGGTGCAGGGTGACTCTTTTAAATTATATTATTTCATAAACAGTAGTATAAGTAATGTTGAATTTGTAACTAAATGTGAGGGCGATGTAAAAAAAACGCGTCCATAGTAGCAAAATAAACAAAAAAAAAAACAATTTAAAAAAATAATAATTACAAATAAGCCGAGGAAGCTAAGAGGTGACCAGTCCCAACTGACAACGCCCGTTCACGTATATCGTTGAATAATATTGTCTAAACTTTGGCTAGTTAATTAGTATTTTTTTGGATTATTATGTATTTTGGTGGAAATCACCTTTACTACTGTGAGATTGTATTCTGTACGAAGCGTAGCCTGGAAGTTAGTAAAGGCTAAACTGATGAACCACGCTTTAATATCGTAGATGGCATTACAGTCAGATTTCGAACGAGAAGACGACGATAATAATGCATTGTCATCTAAACGTGCAGCCATGTCTGTTGCGGTTGATGGCAAGGCAGGCTACTCGCAGTAATCTACGACACCGCATTAGACGACTATTGTGACGTTCACCCTACGTACTAATATGTATGAAAATATAAACTTGCTTTTAACGTGAACACTACATAGCTGTAGTGATGTGGCTTTAAATGTTTTATTTATTTGTATAGACTAAAAGTAAAAGATCCGATTCTGATTAGACCTACCTACAATGATAAGAATTCAAAGGACCTTAATGGAAGAGTTACGTCAACTGGATTTTGTTTGTCCAAGGAAAGTAACAAACCGATTAGATTGTGTGAGTGTTTTTTAATTTAATCAACATACAACATCACGCCTGTATTTCCCTGAAGGGTTTGGCAGAGGTATACTTATCATACACCTACATTTTAGGGGGCGAGCCTATTGCCAACATCTGGGCACAAATCCAGACTCCGGGACAATAACACTTTGCCCAACCCGGGAATCGAACTCATGGCGACATGGAGAATACGGTTGTCGCAACCCAGTGCTGGGCACGCCACAATTGCGGCGATAAGTCCCCTTTTTGAGGAGTGGCTAGAGAGGCGCCACGGCGTCCTCACCTTCCATCTGTCGCAGGTCCTCACCGGACACGGCAGCTTCGGAATATTCCTGTGTCGGATAAGGCGGGAGGAAAGCCCGGGTGTCACCACTGTGTGGATCGCCCGGAGGACACGGTGGAGCATACGGTGGAGGTTTACCCGGCTTGCGCAGAGCACCGCCGTGTCCTCGTGGAGGCGATCGGCGGTAGATCTCTCGCGTCCGGCCCTGGTTCAGGCCATGGTACGGAGCGAGAGGGCATGGGCAGCCGTCACTTCCTTCTGTGAAGCAGTAATGCTCGCGGGTCCACTAGGTCCGATGCTTGTCGGGGTCGCGGGAAGGTACTTAAGGGTTACCGAGGCCCGAGTAACACAGGCAACGGAAGGAATACGGGTGGGCTTTAGTTAGTAAGAGTCTGACACACCCTCCCGCTCCGCCCAGAGCGGGAGAAGTTATTTGATGATTTCCCACCCAAAAAAAAAAAGAAGGGGCTGCGGTCTCGACATAGATAGCGATCGTTTTACAACCGAATTCGGTCGCAAAGTCCTAATGGGGTCCTTAGACAGTCAAAATTGCTTGACTAGCAAGAAAAATCACAATGTTGTCAAGCAATTTTGACCGTCTAGGACTTTGCGACCAAATTCGGTCGTAAAGTGACCGAATTTAGTCGCAAAGTATGACGTATGTCGAGACTGCAGGGCCAGGACCTCATGCTAAGTAGGTAGCAGCGTTTGCGACCTATACACCAACGAGGCGGTTGGTATAATCACCATACCCTTTTTATCACGATACATTCCATTCTAGTTTCTGCGAAATTACACATGCATTTTCCACGTGCATTTTCCATTATATTGTCACGATGTCATTTCTATTTAGAGTAGCTAAATAAATTGCAACACAGATGTGTCTGAATTTTGTTCGTCAGCTATATTTCAGACTAGATATTCAATTGAGTTGGTAGATTATGCGTTTCATGTGATTTATCTCATGACATCAGTTTTGATACACACGTATGTGTTATCAAAAAGCCTTACATGTAGTTATTTCAGCTGAAAATAGTAGGATAATATTGATTAAACTTAATACGTATACATTCTAGATCGAATTGTGAAACAGAAGTAGACTTTAATTGCCACCTCTGTGTTTTTCATAACGTTCTAGACAGATTAATGTTCCTTTATTAAGAATAGTAGGTAACACTGCTTAATCTACGTGGAATGTAGAACAAAAACCTTCTGAAGCCATGCTCTATCGATATATATTCAAAATCAGCACTATCTATTGATTCCCGTTTGCATTGTCGATAGTTGCTCTTAAATTGTTAGCGGTTGAGCCCGTCCCTAATTATTGGTGCGCGTTGCAGCTAATAGGCCGAAGTCGAATGGTTCCAGGTTTCGAGGCTAGTTAATTGTAGAACACAGGCTATTGCCGCTCCATAAATCTCCGTCGACTTAACGTCGGCACTGTGAAATATTAACCGCACGCCCGTTTTGACGCCCCGCGCACACTACACTAAATAAATAATAAAATATCGCTGGAAGAGCCTGTAAATATTTTTATCCGCGCGCACGTTGATTAAGAAACTCATTGTTTTTCTATCGCTGCACATTAATTTTATCTCTGTGTGTATTCGTCGTAATTCATTGGCTATCTGCGTATAAGTATCCAAACAATTGGTTCGAGGGAAAATGCTAGCTTAACATTAATTAGTTCCATATCTTCGGGTTGGTAAGAGCGTTTATTGAAATTAAACCTCTTTAATTAATGATGCCGAAACTTTTGTATTTGTGATTTTTGTACCTTGACTTTTTGATTATCTTGACCTAGGATTGATTGATTGATCAAGACAGCACAAAAAGCATGCCGAAAGTGTACGTTGACTTTCATTCTTTCAATCAAAAACCCAAATCAGAAAAAGCAACATCATTATTTGGCAACCTTTTTGTTTTGTATCGTATCATTTCCAGCATTATTAGCATAATGCTCCGTGAACTCAAATTATGACTTTACTATGCATACGGCGCTACGTGGGAGGGGTGGTTTAGCATCAATCAAGGAATTAGGACGCTAATCTCATTTGTCCGTTTATACTGCTCGGTCCCTCACGACTATGCGTGAGCATTTGCAATGATAATCACGCGATACACATCGTGAATAATAAGCTATGCACATACATTAGTTTACACTAACTTTTTAACGAGTCCTTGATTATCTAATTTATATGGGGCTGCTCTCTCATAGCCATATTGTTAATTGATAGGATTACGCGTATTATTTTCGATTTAATTTTATGCAAACTAACGTTACGTGGTGGTCAAATACTAATAAATTTTTTAAACCACATTATTATTAATGGTCCCAACTTATTCATTGAATGGCTGAAACGGACTTATTTATTCATCTATGTTATTAATTGAATACCGGATTTTATGAAAGTCTTATGTTATTGAATTAAATCTATAACTTGATCTATTATTGAAATGGTTCCGCCTGATGCGATCCGATCCATGCAATTGTTTATGCACCTTAGCTAGCAAGGGGTAGATCTCATAACAATTTTTTGAATCGAGTACTCTTTATCGAGGTAGGTAGGTAAAAAACTCGTAAAATTACATATGGCAAAGCATTTGGACGTTGTAACAACAAAGTCCCTGTATTAACTTTGTCAAAACATTTACAAAAATACATTTCAGACACTACAAACTAGAACCTACCTATTGTTCCTATACAATTGTTGCTGGTTTTCCACCGAATTAATTAAGCGGTCAATTTGATTGCATCACACTCCCGCTACGGGCCGTAAGTTACGTCTCTCTGTCCCGCTACAGGCCGTAAGTAACGCCAATCACATAAAAGTGACGAGTGGACGAGTGATGTTGAGTGAGGTAACTTTGCCTAAACATTTACAAAAATATATTTCACACACTACGAGCTACGATTTGAGAAAACCAGCGACAATTCTAGAGGAGCAATGGCTAGGCCCATTACTCCTCTAGATTTGTCGCTGGCTTTCCATCGAATTTATTAAGCGGCCATTTTGATTTCGTCACAGTTCCGCTACAGGCCGCATGCTACGCCAATCACATAAAAGTGATGAGTGGACGAGTTATATAATAATATGAGTGAGGTAACTTTGTCTAAACGTTTAAAAACCACATTTTACACACTACGAGCTACAGACTAGAACCTACCCATTGTTCCTCTACAATTGTCGTTGGAGTTTCACCAACTTTATTAAGCGGCCATTTTGATTGCGTCACAGTCTCACAGCTCCGCTACAGGCCGCAAGTTACGCCAATCACATAAAAGTGACGAGTGGACGAGTGATATATGAGTGAGGCTCCGAAGCGATCCATACGTCCAGTTTTTACGAAGCCCCAAGCCAATGATTGATGTTGCTGACATTGACCCGAATCGATTACCGGTCTCCACTGAATTTTGGTAGTACCTTCCTTCTTTATTCCGCTAATCATTCATTATTGATTGTTGATTTGGGTTTGTTGATTCACCTGATAAATACATATTTTTGTTATTGTTTGATCGAATGTATGGGAAAGCTTTTCGTGTGTCCATTAGAAAGAAGAATGAATATATAATATGAATATATATGTATCACAAAACAATATTTAAAAAATAAAATAAATAATTTCCTTTTAAATATTGTGTGGAAAATGCTAAAAAAATGTATTTCAATTTTTGTTTTTCTACTCAAATGTCGTGCAAGATAAAATGTAAAGGATACAGGTTTTTACCTAATAGAAAATTTATTTTATTGCTTGTATTTTTTCATACTACTGAATTTCCAAAGTAGGTACATACCTACGTAAAAATAAATATAATATACGGTGTATGGAAAATGATGTGTAACGCGCTTTCAATTATTTACTAAAAAATAATGCTATTCACTATGAACTAATCTGGCCCACGATTGCCTCACGTGATGAATTCCGGACAAACATTTAGTCATTGTTAATATTTATAAAAATAATCACTTAAAATATCTTCACTAGGTGAGTAGGTGCGCGCGTGTGTGTTAATCTAACACCAATGACAGATTATAAAATTATAATCATAGATCAATATCGGCCAAGTGCGAGTCTAACTAACTTACGTAACTTACGTAACTACTAACGTAACGGTTTCCGCATCAAGAGTTTTTCTTCAGCAGTCAGTTGAAATGTTGACCTTACTTTGCCATCACTGGTAAGTAAGGTCAACATTTTCACTGCATATGGTCCGTTCAAAAAATATCTGATGAAATTGTAAACAAATGGATCAGAAAACCTACACGTGTCAATGTCAATTTGTAGTGTCACAAATATTGAGTGCTGATTTGATTATTATGATTATTTGAACCCGATATTTTTATTTCAAATCACCATCATAAAGATGTTGAAAGTCATATAAATAATTCTATGACAGAAATTTTCAATGATTTTTCAATTACAATGTAACAATGTTATTCAAATAATAATTGTTGACAAAACTGGTAAGATATAAAGTTGAAACCGAGATGTTATTGTTATCTTGATGTTATGTTGGTGTTACTAATTCCCTATAATGAGATTGTGAAAAAAATTGACCTAAACAGGGTTAGTTAACATTTTACAGACACAGACGAGGGGGCCAACCATTACCTCATAATAGCAGTATTATTTCAATATTACTTCAGTGTGAGATAGAGATGGAGCTATAAGTCCTGTGTAGCTCCATCACTTTCCCACTGTGAAGTAATATTATAATAATACTGCTATAAGAGGTGATGGTTGACCCCCTGACATTACAACAGAATGGATAGATATCACAATGCACATCGTTACAAAGTGTCCAGTAGGTACATAAGGTATGCTCAAAATGACTATGATAGATCTCGTTGGCACCGTTTATGAATGTAACCCTACATGAAGAGCAGTGAAGACATTGTTATTAGTAAATCAATTTGTCATGACGATAGTAGATGGAATATAATATATACATTGTTTAAGTAATGTATAAGCCTAAGATTATGAAAATAGATAAAATAATCAAATAGTACACGTAACGGACCTATTTACGTCACGATAGATTACAGTACGACAACTAATGATGTTAATGACTGTTTCAACACGAAAATATAATCATTTGGAGCCAAAGAACAATTCAGATTTTTTTCTTTTAATGAAACTGTTTATTGTCATATAATCATGAATATCAAACAATGAAGCAGTAATTCAATCAATCAATCTACTGAGCCTATTGCAGTCTACATAGGACATAGGCCTCTCCCAGGCAGCGCCACAACACTCTATCCTCCACCTTCCGCATCCAGTCTGTCCCAGCCACCTTTTTAAGGTCGTTGGTCCATCTGGCTGTGCTGGCGTCGTAATAGTGACGGCTGTTAACTTATTTATCCTTTTTTATTTCTTTGTATTTGTGTTATAATTATAACACACAAAATGTTACCATTTTGTGTACGGTTCTATTATTCTATTAAAACTCCGTACTACGCTAGGAGCCAGTTAACAAACGAAAATTATCGCAAAATCGTTATATTAATTACATTTCGTTGGAGACACAGCTAGGAGGTCTACTCCTTACACACGAAATCCGTAGTTTCGGCTGAAGTTACGGGCGATTCATACTCCGTATCACCTACGGACATAAGATTAGTTCGGGGCTCGACCTAAGAATGATACCACGATTTGACAGTTGTCCCTACTTCCGTGTTTTTATCCGTCCAAAAATAATATTAATCGGGTGTAGGGTTCACTCCGAAGTTTCGAACTACTTTTGGACGGGCCCATATCTTAGTTGAAGGACTTACAAGGTAGGCCAGCTCAATGTCAAAGTGTTACTATGGGGGGGGGGGGGGGGGGGATGTTTTGTACCTTTACCTTATGTATGGCCGTGACCGTCAGACTGTTTTGGTATCGCAGGCGGGGACAATAAAAAATTACACCATATTTCAGGTTATTCGAAATTCCAAAATTATATAGATTATAATGCTTGTTTTTCCCTTTTCAGTTATGTGTTTTTGCAGTCGGGTTTTTTGTTTTTTAAATAATTTATTTTATTTTAAGCTTTTTAGTTTTATTAATATATATATTTGAAAATTACTCATTACTAGCTTTTATTTGATACCAGTATTGTTGTAATTAATTTTAAAAAAAACTTCCCCTCCTTTTTTTGTATTTGCAGATGCAATTTATAAATATTATATAGCCTATGTCACTCCCACAATTAAGACGAATCTAAGGACACCTCATACGTTAAAATCCATCAAGCAGTTTAGGCTACAGAGCGTGCCAAAGAAATAGACATACATACATACATACATACACACATACATACATACATACTCTCGAAAAACATTACCCTCCTGAGGCAGTCGGGTAAAAACCGGTCATGTGCGTGTCGGACTACGCACAATCAAGGGTGAAACCCTTTATTGTGCGTAGTCCAACAGTTGGGATTACTTGGGATGAATTTATCCCAAAAACAAACTCAATTCTCCAACTGCAAATTTAAGTTGGTCGACTATTACTCGTTAACTTGTAAAGCCTACTTAGCTGTGATAGTTTTCCTTTTAATTTCATTATATGTACTACTAATGTGGGGATGATATTTTAATAATAAAAAAAAAAACAGATTTTATTTGACCACTTTGTCGGCGTGATTAATATGTATACCTACGCCAAATTACAACTTTCTAGTACAGAGCGTCTCTGAGCTACAGCGGGGACATACAGACAGACAAAACTGGCGAAACTATAAGGGTTCCTTGTTTACTACGGAAGCCTAACAACGGTGAAGGAAAACATCGTCGGCCATCCGGCCATCATGCCCTTTTTCTTTTTTTTTGCGTGGGTAATTATCAAATAACTTATCGCGCTCTGGGCGGATCGGGAGGGTGTGTCAGACTCTTACTGACTAAATCCAACCCGTGTTCCTTCCGTTGCCTGAGTTGCCAGGGGCATCGGTAACCCTTTCGGACTTTCCCGCGACCCCGGCAGGCATCGGCCCTCGTGGACCCCTACACTTGCGCTGACGACATCTCGGCCATCATGCCTGAGAGATATTTCTCAGCGGCATGTGAAACCAAGACGGAGGCACGCTCTGAAACCAGTTTAGTCACTAACAACACAAAAAGAAAAAAAAAGAACAGCCACGTTGTCACGGTATAGATAATATTACCGTGACGCTGTCGTTTGATGATCGTAGTTGGTATTGTTTGCCTTTCATTGACTGAACAGAAGGCTCGATTACCTTCTCTATCATAGCTTCCACAACTGCTCATCCTAAGCAGGCAGTCCAGCTTTGCTGAGTGGAGCTTTGCTACGACATATTTACCACGACATTTATTTATTTATGTACACATGACATGACTTGTTCCTATATTGTGCGTGCCGATTTATAAAAAAAGAGGAATAACCATAAAACGAAACAGTTTACGATACTGCACATACGTGCTGAAAGCAATAAGAGACAGAATTTAGGTAAGTTGGCTTACAAATTATTTTGCACCAAACAAAAGCCTCTCAACAATTTATACTAGGCAACTGACAATTAGAACGCAGTGAATAGCTTTGAAGATTTGCGCGATTGTTATTTGAGTTTATTGTAACTGTTAACTTTACAGCTGGCATAAATTGCAAAGTTTATTCATCGTCTCTTCTCAAGCATGAAACAATAAACTTGAAGGCCTTTTCTCCTATGTCATAAATATCGCGTTACTATAAGTGAGAATAATAAAATTTAACGATATAACCACGTAATGTCAGGATTTTACTAGGAGTGTTTGTATTGGGGCCATTATTTTTACGCGATTACGGCTAATCTAGGACTTATGAGTTCGACATGAGTGTATGTATGGTCTGTTCACAAAGTATCCGTTTAAAATGTCAACAAATGGATAAGAAAATATTATTTTTTTAAATGGCATCTCGTAGGTCAACCTAGGAGTCTGTCGTCTTAGGTTTTCACGCACTACCGCCGGTCTCGGCACCATCGAGGCAGTCCGGCCGATACTCGAGCGTTGGCGGGAGGAGGCACGGCTCCCTGTCGTTTCGGGTGACGCAGGTGCTCTCGGGGTATGGTTACTTCGGGAAGTACCTGTGTCACATAAGCAGGGAGCCGGAGACATTACGTCGCAGAAGGAGTCTGCGGAAAGGGAGCGGGAGATGTCTTTCACTCACCCTGCCCGCAGCAGGCACACCGGGCGTCGGAGGGCGGACAACGCCCTCTTCCAGCCCCCTAAATGAGTCCAAGGGCGACGGACTCAAGTATATCCGTTGCCCCCCACATAGCAGGACCCGAGGTGGCGGCGCTTAGTGTTCCACGCGCGCTATTGGACGTAGCGGGACGAGTTTTTCCCCCGCGGGCCAGGGGTGGCACGCAATGGCGGGCCGGCACCAGCCGGGGATCGCGGAAGTCGCACTAGATCCCATGATCCCCGGTGCATGTGTGGGAGGGGAACACCGGGGTGATTTTTAGTCAGTAAGAGTCTGACAAACCCGCGCGCCCCAGGGCGTAGGCCATGAGGATTTTCCACTCCAAAACAAAATAAACAAAGGATGAGGAGGCTGTTGTCTGCTTAACTGGACTTTCATGTGGGTGCCTGAATAAATAAAGGCCTCCAGCCAGGGCATTAACTTTTAAACTAAATGACTACACGCTAAGGGCACCTGTGGGGTACGGACTTCGGCTTAGGGCGTTGCTGGGGGAGGACAGCAAGGGACAGGCTTTTTTTTTTTTTTTTTTGAGGGTGGGAAATCATCAAATAACTTCTCCCGCTCTGGGCGGAGCGGGAGGGTGTGTCAGACTCTTACTGACTAAAACCCACCCGTATTCCTTCCTGTTGCCTGTGTTGCGGGGGCCTCGGTGACCCATAAGTACCTTCCCGCGACCCCGGCAGGAAGGGACAGGCTGGATCGGATGTACATTAATTAGGGACAAATTTAAAGCTGCAGGCTCCGTGGTGCGGGCTGGCTCGAGCAAGGGTCGGGGCGGGGATGGATGGGGACGTCGCGGCAGGCCTCGGAACGATGACAAAGAATGGTGGTTGGATTTTGTGTTTGTGTACAGTGCTGGTGGCTCTACTACTCTCCTGGAGGAGGGTTGTAGCGTCGTCGAGAATGGAGAGAGTCGGTTGGCGATTCCTACTTATATGGGGGAGGGAGTGTATCTGGCGCCCGCCTTCAGGGAATTGGGATCCTTTGTATCAGAGTCGAAGAAAGGCTTCGAGAGGCGTTTCACGAACTGCTGGACGATGGGCATTTTGAGATC
The DNA here is from genome assembly GCA_905333075.3 of Atethmia centrago. Lineage (NCBI taxonomy): Eukaryota > Metazoa > Arthropoda > Insecta > Lepidoptera > Noctuidae > Atethmia > Atethmia centrago. The sequence goes on along the minus strand of HG995381.1, from coordinate 13,672,085 downwards.
TAAGTGTAGATCTACATTGTGAACATAAAAGGGCCTCCCGTGACCTTTCTTAGGAAACGGTTCTGGACGGTCTGCATCCTATGGAAACGGTGTAGCTTAGCGTGTGTGAAGACGATGCAAGCATAGGTCATGATGCGACGGATGACCGCGGTGTAGATGCGCAATTTGCACCTGAGTGACAATTTGTTGCGTGTGGTCAATATGTAGTGCAGCCTACCGAGAGCGAAAGAGGCTTGCGAACGAGCCGCCTTTATGTGCTCAGTGCTCTCTGAAGGTTAGGTGCTCACACCTAGGTATTTAGCTCACTTCTCCCAAGAGACCGGCTTGCCATACATAGTAATCGGACTGGGACTGGGAGCGAGACAACGCGGTTTCGAGAAGAGAACCGCCTGACTCATATCGGGGTTAACCTCGATTCTCCATTTCCTGAACCAAGCGCCTAAGATGTTTGCGGAAATCTGGAGAGTGCGAGCGATAGAGTTCTGACAGCAACCAATATAGTAAATGGCAGTCGGCGAATAAAGCCAACTGAGCCTTTTTACGTTTGGGAATGTCGCTGGTGAACAGCGTGAAGATGAGACTCCCGTGTGAATGGGGTGAGGGGGAAGAGTGAACCCTCGATGCAATAGCGAAAAGTGAGATCCTACAAAACAGTTTCGTAAGATGAGTACGAGACGGTCTGGTACTCTGAGTTGGGAAAGCTTATATAATATTGCCATTGTGCCAGACTTTGTCGAATGCTTTCACTATCTCGAAGAACAACATGGCCGTTATCGCATTGCGCTAGAAGCCAGCGCTCAACTCTCTACGATGCGGTAGACTTGTTGGATGTATGAGTGTTGGGTTCGGAAACCAAACTGCTCGTTGGGGATGAGCTCTTTGCCTCGCCATAGTCTTTGAGATGCTTATAAATAAGCCTCTCGTAGATCTTGTCGAGGACATTGAGGAGACTGATGAGATAAGAAAATGTACATATGCATGCCAATTTGTAGAGCGATTTACAATTAGTGATTTTCTTCTTTAAATAATTAAGCCTGAAATTCTAATTTTAAATCACCTTAAATATATTATTAATTTCATTTGATGTTAATTTTATAACTTCAATTTTCGACGATGAATTTTCAATTATTTTTTAATAATGCTATTCAAACAATAACTATTGGAAAAAGTTATTGTTATAATAACATTTACTTATTGCATTTTGTCGTAGTCGTGTTTCAGTTTTTCTTAACTAAAACTGTTGTGTCTACACCTTTTTAGTTAAAAAGGTGTAGACAAACAAATAACATCACGTCACCATCACGATAAGCGCTAGACAGAAACAACAATCATATTACGGTTGAGATTGCGATAAATTTGCGCTTACTCTATGGAACGAAGTGAATGAATTTTGAAAGGCGAATAAATGAAATGGCTTATTGAAGCAGGTGGTAGCAGTTCGTTCAATGATGTCAGAAATTAGCTAAAGCCCCATTTACACGGTATAAGTTTCTGGCACGTTCAACAGCAATAATCGCATGCCATAAAACATGTTCAATTATTGCCATTTAAGGGTCGAGTAATCGCCGTTGATCTTGGCCATACCAATGTGTGTTGCGCTCACGCCGCACCGCGGCACCGCCGCGCTTTCGGTTTAATAAGCTATATTTATTTTTAGTTACGGAAACATGAATATTTGAAAAAAATCTCATAAAATTATAAATTATAAAAAAAAGAAAACCATGAAAATATTTTAATTCCATTACACGTGCTATTAACACCTATACCAGTTTTGAAAGGTACTTGTTTCTCTAGTGTTGTAACTTGCCCGTATCGTGCAACAATAATCGTACGTGTTATTTAGACGGAGCCAGTACATTGTTGTTTAAATTTTGTATATTTAAATATATATAAACTTGCACCAAGTAAATGGGGCTTTAGTTTAATAAATAATAAAAATAACTTTAATGTTCGTTAAGCATCTTTCGAGAAACCCGTGTATTGTGACAAGTTGTTGACCGCGGGAAAGTTCGAAAGGGTTACCGAGGCCCCTGGCAACACAAGCAACGGAAGGAATACGGGTGGGTTTTAGTCAGTAAGAGTCTGACACACCCTCCCGCTCCGCCCAGAGCGGGAGAAGTTGTTTGATAACCTTCCACCCAAAAAAAAAGCTGGATAATTCTGAACGATTGTTAGATGATTTAACATTTGACATGCGTTCGAGAAACTTATCGTATTTGTGCCTTCGAGTGTCTCGAAACGGATAGATCGTTTTGATGACTGTACTTCAAAATCGAAGCAAATGCGGCTTTTAAGCAATTTGTTGTTAATAAAGAAAGTGTTTTGCGAATTGTTTAGAAGACAAAACTTATTATAATAGAAAGTCGAAATAGGTCGAAGAAATAAATGGATCTTGAAGGTAGGTAACGAATTTCAGTTTCATTGTTTTGATAAGTAAAACAGAATATCGAAACGATTACTCGATATTGATCTTTTAGAAAGCACTTATATAATGAAAGAGAACGGAGCACTTGAGACAAAATGCGGGTAGTTTTGAAGCTCTAAGGCTTACAGCGTAATGTTGATTTTATTTTGATACGCCATTTAATTGATTAGAAAGTAAAGAGGGAATAGCATTTTCTTCTTTTTAGTTTAATTGAAAGTTTAAATAAAAAGGATCAATATTATATCCACCTACATTTTTAGGCAATAATATTTTCAAGACAACCCTAGTATATCAAATTAAATATTTAGAGAGTGAGAGACGTTAAAAGTCTATGGAAAAGTGTCGATGAAACAAAAGATGTTACTAATCCAGTTTTCCTCTAATAACCATAGCAATATTAGAGAGCTACGTTGATGGGCGGCTGAACATAACCCTCAACCTAAATTATTCCCAACTGTACGGTATATCCTTTATATACCAGTAACAATGTACATCTCTGTTTAATATAAAGCCAATGTAACCTCAACTACAACTCTGCACTGACCACGAAATTTAACATCACTCAGGAGTTGCTATAGTAATTACGAACTTATAATCTAAGTCGTAAGTTCCTTTATGTATCGTGGGGAATGTTGGGATGAACTTCAGAAGTTCATTAAGACGCTACGGTTTCCCTGCACCGGTCAAAGTTGGGTTCTCAGACATGCTCGAGCACCTTTAGATGCCGTCTTAATGTTGCTAACTAAAGATGTACCTGCCCTCCACTTTCGTTATTTTATCTCCGACAAGATTAGTGAGTTACAATCGCGAGTCACACTTTCACAATAGTTGCTAAGTATTGGCACAGTTCGGAGTAACCTTTATGTTTTTTTCTTTTCGTCGTAGACTTAGCAATTTATTGGTAAATTTTATAGGTACTGAAAAAATGAGGATTGATTAAAAACTGTTTAATGAAACCCAAACAGTTCCCCAACAAACAGAGCCGAAGGAAAATTTTAAACAATGAAAAATTTCCCTTCTCCCTTATCTCGTTATAATGAATACCTCCGAAGGATTCTTTTCGCATAGTTCTGATAAAGAGGAGCGTCGAAACTTCAAATTAAGATTCTTCGAGTTCCGCGCAAGGGAATAAGATTAATGAAGGCTCGCACCTGGGGGTCGCCGCCCCACTAACGATAGCGCCGGATCAGAGGGGAAATAACTGTTAAAAACAATAAACGGAAAAAAACTCTTACTATGGAAAAAGTAGACCTTTATAAACTGTGGAATAGTGATCTAAAACCTGTTGGATTTTCCTAAATAAACTAGTCGAGGAATCGATAATATGTAATTAATTAAATATCTGTTAAACTACAAAGTTAATGCATGTTTTCAGAATTTAGTTACGGGTGACCACTGAAAATCAGCGCTGTGCTGTGGGTCCCCCATAGCACAGCATTATGCTGAGTGGAAGCCTTCTTATCACAGTCATGACGTGCAGCTGCCGACTATTTGTGTTTTGTGATTATATGTTGATCTATTTTGTTTTATTTTCGGTTTAACTATTCTAGATTTGTTGTATGCACGTGTTTCTGTGACTATTAAACTTATTTTTCTTTCTTTCTACGTAGAAACTCAACATTTTAGTGGCACCACATCTGAATTGCAATATACTTCTAAAACAAACCCGTAATAGTTTTCTATTCAACGCCGCTATGCTGGCGCATTAGAGCGTGCGTTAATAAGACAATATGTATGTGTCTCAAACAATGAGAATAATAACAGCGCATAATGGCGAATGAGAAAATTGCTCGTTGACTGCCACTAGCCTGAATATCACAATGAGACGAGACAACAATGGCCTAGGACCTATATTCTCAAGCCTAGAGTAGCGAACTTAATGAAACAAAAACCGCTTTAGAACTTGAACAGAGGGTGTACGCAAATTGGAGGCGAACGACGCTGTTATAGACTTGGCAAAGTTAATGTAACGTTCTTTGTCAGACGTACGTTTTTATTCCGTCTCGTACAGTTTAGATTGGGTGTACCACGAACGGAGTGCGGCTTAATCAAAGACCTCTATTGTTAAGAATAGTTTCCACAATGTGCGCGGTATTTCATCGGGTTGGCTCTATATTTCAGAAATTCTCTTGAAACAATGCGTTGGTAACATTTTGAAACGAGTTTCTCTTGAATGTCGAGTTGTTCCCATCATTTTGTGCGGTGGCTTGCTATGGATATTATTTCGACTTACTGGTTATACGTAAGGCTAAAATAACTTTGTAAATGGCGCCGATTCCCTTGTTCACAAACTAGACTAAATTTAAGTTCAGTGCATCCTTTTCTTTCTATTTCATTAAGAAAAGGACAGAAGATCAATTTTAGTTTAGTCCTGTCAAATTAATCAGCGCTTGACGTAAATTGATGTAATTTTAGTAGGCAAGTTTTTAATCACGGCTAAACTTGTATGGAGTAGTGACAGGCGCTGATTAATTTGACTGCAATGCACTGAACTTAAATTTAGTTTAGTTTGTGAACAAGGGAATCGGCGCCAGTATCTATCATACTCTTGTTGTAAAAAAATACACGCTGTCTATCTGGGGAAGGCTATTGAGCGTTGTGTTTTCGTGAAAACCTTTTTCTATTCTACTTTTTGTTGAACACAGCTTCTGATATAGATCGCAAGCTCACAACAAAAGCTAACAATGCACAAATCAGGTGACAATGTAACTATCGACGCGCAACCGTAGTTTATACGCAGTTCCGTACAACTATAGTGCACTAAAGTTGTGCTCGGACGGATTTTTATTACTTTTTGCATGTCAACCGTGAAGTTTATGGATGCAATTATTGTTGAAACACGCGGTGAGATTTATAGCAACAATCATCGTGACGCTTGGATAGTGTTGCACAGATTGTTTGATCATCATTAAAATATCGCAAAACTTGCTGTGTTTATTTATATGTTTGTTATTCAGTAAGGGACTGGTTGTTTTATTGTGTATACGGCCTAAGTATACCATCGATGTTATAAACAGTATGTTCTTGAAAGCATTTTCCAAGTTAGGTCGGATGATCATCAAAAAGTGTTACGTAGTAGGCACTTCACGTAAGTTTGGCATAAACATCGCTGTTAATCAAGCTCGGAAAAACGAAAATAGATACTTTATCAAACTCAGAAGCATGAGAATGTTGTTCAAAAGACGATACATCGTTTAAACGGAAAACACAAATGGTAGAGAACTTTCAGCAACTTCAAGGAATCTTGAAAGCCGCTAAGACCCCAACATTTCGTTACGCGGGAAAACAAGACAATGCTTTTAACTGTTTCTAATGTGGGAGGGTCCACAGCTCATATATTTACATTTTCCGTAAAGAGTTTTTCCGAAGTTGTCCGGAAATTTTCATGAATATGCACCCTAAGTAAAATAACTGAGTATGTAACAAGTTCAGACTGGATTTATGTCGGATTACTATCTAATTACAGAAAGATAACCTGACACTGATAGTGATAATTATATTTATTATAATAATCACGGACAACAGAGTAACTATCAGTTTTGGGTTTGCTACGACAAAAACGATGGCATCATTGGGCATAATTTATTTGGAAACAAATTAGGTCCATATGTATAATAATATAATCTACACACTTATAGTAGGTATAGGCAAGTAATGGATTAATAGGAAACGCGGTCACGTGTTCGTTCGCGTTTAGCAATTTAATAATCATTAATAAAATAATTTTAGAAAGAAAAAAAAGGATGAGTTGAGTTTAAGTCTTCTCTCAATGATGATACATTCATACAGGACAGTTCTAACCAATTATAAACTGGGGTCGACCGTAAGACACAATTACAGTAGTAAAGGTTTTTACCAAAGTTGCCGGAAACATTCATAAATATTTGGAAAATCCAAAAGTACACGCCTCACAGACATGTTGACGATAAATTTTACGGAAAAAAAATCTAAGAAAATTCATTGATTTTTGTTAATATCTTTTGAACGGTTATGAATTTGATAACGAAAATCAATAGGGCTCTTCCGAAGGATGAATGAAACATTATATAAGAAGAATTAGATTAATCCATTGTGTGTGACGACGTGAATCGTGACGACAAATAGACACTTCCCAACGGAAAGCACTACACGTAATTTTTTAATTACATTTTTTGTTATATTTATCAAGTTATACCTGTCTAAAAATATATTAATCTTATAATGTCAAGTCTCGAGTTTTTAAAACTTCCCTGCTAATATGAATTCCATGTATAATTGAGAGTATAAAAACCGGCCAAGTGCGAGTTAAACTCGCGTGGTGAGGGTTCCGTACCGTATATGTTATCTATCATGTTTTTTATCCCAAGAAGAAACTAAACAGTGTAGTTGAAAAACATGTTCTTCATACATTCCAACTACAAATGTAAATTTGTACGCACAATATTGAGAGATTTACCATGTTATTTTAACACCATTGACTTCTTGTAGGTTTTCCTGTAATCTATAAGTAAATAACTATTTTGACAAGGCGACTATTGAGCACGCTCACACACTGATGCGTCCAATATGCTAAGTGAAATAACTGATTAAGCAACAAGTTTGCGCCGGTATTATATCACATAGGACTTGCAGATAATTCAGACAGTCAATTACTTGAGATAATTAACACGTATTATTTATCAAATTATGCGATATGTTTTAGAAATTGCGATGATTAAAATCATAATAAAATATTATATTGTGCACACTTTTTTTTTTTTTTTTTGGTTGGGAAATCATCAAATAACTTCTCCCGCTCTGGGCGGAGCGGGAGGGTGTGTCAGACTCTTACTGACTAAAACCCACCCGTATTCCTTACTGTTGCCTGTGTTGCCAGGGGCCTCGGTGACCCATAAGTACCTTCCCGCGACCCCGGCAGGCATCGGCCCTAGTGGACCCCTACTTTTGTGCTGACGACATCTCTTTGAGGCGCGCGTGCACACTTGGGCGACCTAAAATCGTATTTTTTTTTAATTGGGTAACCCACTCACATTTGAAATCGTGCTTGCTCAAAATAATTTTGGAGTCAATGATAATAATCTAATTTAACGTTATTTCGTTTTACTTCAATTGAAAAACCAAACAAATAATTATTAAACTGAAAGATTTTAATAGTAATAAGTTGTGAACGAGCATTAATTTATAGCGAGGGTAAAAAATAAACTTTTTTGAATATGTCGTGTAAGTACCATAACTGTAAAAAAAAACAACGTCAGTCCGGATCCGATTAGATAACGACTTACCTTCGATTAGATAACCTACGTTTACTGATCCGATTAGATAACCTACGTTTTATATCTAATTGGATCCGGGTTAATAACAGGCTTGTACCACTATCTAATCGAAACTAAAATTTACTATAATCATGAGTAAGCTCGATTTCTAGTTTACTTCTAGAAACAGAACAGCTGAATCATATGCCCAACCCTTAAAATATAACAAGTGATTACAAAGATATAAAACGTAGTAACTGCACGAACGTGCAACTTGAATAAACTACCGTAGCGCCGCGCCGCCGCGCCGCCGCCGTGTGATACGTAAATTAAAACCGCGACGATGTCCCGTTGGCGATCGCAAATTTTTTACCTTATCAATTTGCATGTTTATAGAAATTCTTGTAGGCCCTATGTAAATTCACACGTCCACCATAAATGATTTACGTCGTAATGAAGGTCATGAATCACTGGCCATCGTGACTGGCCGTAATTGCTTTGCCAATCGAATTAATTCCTTCGCTTAGTATTTTATGGTACAGTTTTTGTAATTGATTCCACCGGGTTATCAATAAGTTTAAAATGTGTTTATAGTGGTCATATTTTTGAATGTTTATTGTACAGCGTTATGTAATGTTGTCTGGAATTTGTAAGGGTTTTACAATTGCTAGTGTTTGTGTATCATAGTGTTCGAGTTTATTGCAATTTGATAAACGTTTCAATGTTTATTGGTTTCTGGATCTGTATTTTCCGTGGTCTTATCGCTTTTACTCGACTTCCTCCAGTCAAAGGAGGTAATACAGAGAGGTGATGTCATATTATTACGTAGATTGCACATATCTTTACGATTGCAGTTTGTGATTGTTTTATCAGTTAACCAACCAATTTAGTATACACGCCTGGCATGGCTGGAGTGATTAAGACAAATGGAATGTCATTGGATTAGTGACCGGCTTTATAAATCTAATAATAAAAAATAGGCAGCTCGTTTAGATGCCAATGTATACGTTTTTATAATAAACTTCCTAGCCACATTCAAGAACTAAGCCTTAATAAATTCAAATGTTTTATAAAACAGAAACTGTGCCTAAAAGCCTTTTATACTGTTAAAGATTATATTGAGGACAAAAAGGCTTGGGATTGAGCTGCTCCAATAAACTTACAGTGAATGTTGTTTTTTTACTCTTTTTATTTTGCTAGCTATTTATATTTTCTTATATAACATTCTATATAAACAATGACATGAATATTTAATTTGTATAGTATTATATTATATTATTTTAATTATTAGGAATGTGAGGACTATGTGGGTCATTGTTTCTTTTTTTTTTGTCTCTTACTTTTAATGATGGTCTGGCAGTTTGAGTACTTTATGCGGCCTACCCAAATGTCTTTTCTTTGGTATTGTTCGTCAAATCATTGAGCGTTACAACGTAGTAACGTGTAAAAGTGTTTCTAAAAACCTACTTACAGAAATAAAATCATTTATCATTTATCATTTAATAATGTTCCTGATCTGCATAGTGTAATCTGCAATCTATTTGTCCCAGATAATTACTGTCGTGGCAGAAAACACCGATTACCGTCTGTTCCAACTTGCCGTACTCTTGCATACTCCAAGTCACCTATTCCTCGGACATTAGCCGCTATTGAACTCAAACACAGGTCTTGATATGTTTGCGAATGAATGGAAGATGATAGTGTCAGAAATAAAGTTGTAAAAGCGTTTTAGGCAGAGCGCCAATAATTTACAATAATATCCCTAGCTGTGTTAAGAAATTAAATACAGACCAGTATAAGAAAACATTTAAAAAAATACTGACAGAAAAAGCTTATTATAATGTTAATGAATTTTTAAATGATAAATCGCACTGAAGATACAGACTGAATCTATTCTATTTATTTTGAATCGCATGACTGTTGACCTAATTTTTTAATTTGCTATTAATGTTAATTGTTTATTTATTTATATTATTATTCTTTGTATCTTAATATTTTTTATTTTGAAATCTTATTGTCTTTCGACCTAATTTGTACACCAGCCATGGTCAAACATGTTGAGCCAAAAACTACCTTGTAACACCTATAATAAGCATCACACCATATTATCTACACATGTTTTGCAAATAAATAAATCTAAATCTGAAACAGAATGATTGAACTTTTGTGCGAGGAATGCATGACTGTGTTAAATAAATTATATGTTTAAATAGTGTAATTGGCTTCGGCCATTTTATTTAAAATAAATAAATATATCGTACTAAACCAATCTAATATTAAATTAGAGTTATTTGCTGAAATACATTGAGTTCGATTCTGACAAATAAAGCAAGCTGGGCTTACTTTGTCCCATAAGGTCCCATGGGTATGTCTTGGGAAACTATTGTGACATAAATTTAAACTAGTGTATTTTATAGAGATAATCTATATAATAAAACTGGCCAAGTGCGTAGGTACCTACTTTAGAAAGAGTATGGAAAAAAACACTAAAGTATTTATTCACAGACATAATGACTTTTCAGAATACATAATATTTGGTATCTCTTCCAAACCGCAAAGCAGTTTGTTGGCAGACGTGGTATTATTAGTAGGTAGGTAGATACTTATTTTCTAATCACACTTTTTTACATGTACAAACGATAAAATAAACTAAAAACCTGCATTCTTTACGTTTTATCTTGCACGATTTGGGTAGTAACAGAGAAATTGAAATACATTTTTTGGAAATTTTCTACAGTGAGGCTTTGTCAAAAAATATTAAAAACCAGCCAACTGCGTGTCGAAACACGCACAATGATGGGTTCCGTAGCTGGGATGAATTTATTCCAAGAACAGACAACATTGTAGTTGAAATACATGTCAACTGCAAATATAAGTTGGTCGACTATTACTCGTTAACTAGTAAAGCCTATGTAGCTGTGAATCCCTTTTAACTTCGTTGTATGTACTACTGCCGTGATTTTTTCCACATATCCAAAAATAAACAATTATGTGGCAGGGGAGAGGACACTTAACTCTCACAAAAATTTGCACATTAAAGCGCAATATTACGCAAACGGATCCCCGAATCGAAAAATTTCACAGACCTCCAATACTATTGAACGGCCTATTCAACGATACGCCACACCATGGAATAGCCAAGAAAAAAATATCATCCCCACTTTACGTGCAATAAGGTTATACAATACAAATACATTTTTTTTTTCAAAATTTTGTTTTTCCATTTTGTCGGCGTGATTAATATATTGTATACTAGCTTTCTAGTACTTATAGGCTCTGAGTTAAGCCGCGGATAAACAGACAGATAGACATGGACATGGCGAAACTATAAGATTTACTTGTTGACTATGGAACCCTAAAAATAAGATGCCGTTCGTTGGAAAGCGCATCATTTCAGAACGGCTCGACCCATGTGGCAAGTTTTTGTTTTGTTTAAATGTTCGTGATAGTCCGAATCAGGTTCTTACGGAACTGCCGGGGTCGCGGGAAAGTCCGAAAGGGATACCGTGGCCTCTGCCAATGGATGGAACACGGGTGGGTTTTAGTCATTACGAGTCTGACACACCCTCCCAAAAATTGAAAAATTGCCGGGAAAATTGAAAAATTCGGGAATACTGAAAGTCCTTTTTTGAACAAAATTGAAAGACAAGACAATGTCTGTTGGGTCAGCTAGTTAGTAGTCCTCTTGACCGCCAGGCCCCGTTTACCTAAGTTCTTATGCACCAATGGTGTATCACGCGACATTTCAAAGGTGTAATGTGCTGCGGAGTAACACACATAAAACTGATCGCATTTTATTTTATTTTGACAGTTCAGCCACATTTATTGCGTCATTAACGTTGCTGAGCAGAAGAATTTGTCTAACCTATGAAGGGATGGATTAGAAATATCCTTCAAAGCTCTAGGATTGTGATTGAAACTGTGTTACACAATTAAATCGCTGCTATGTTTGTTAAAACAAATTTTCATATTCATATTCATTTATTTGCGTTCCACAAGGTAAAACAAGATGTTAACAAAAGGCTTAGAGCTAAGAGCCGTTGTAGACGCGGTCAGGGCACAGCAACAATATTTTTTAGGTACTTTCATAGCTATTATTAAAATTAATTAAAATTATACATGAAAATTGAATAATTACATTCGCATAAAAGTCAATAACAATAACATAAATGATTCTACTATTAGTAGTATTTCTTCTGGGGAACGTAAGAAGGTTTCATTATACCTATAGACAAAAACACAAATTACACGGTGGACTTCAAGCCAAGTTGGATATCAACGAAACATAAAATATTTTGTGCCAACCAAAGTGCAAATACAATTTTTTTTCACAAACCAGATTGTTACCTCGTCCCACAAACATAAAAATTTTACAAGCGCTGTTTACTCCAAAATATTTTCTGCGACACTTTTTAGGTTCAAACAAATTATTTACTTTGTATTAAGGCGACCCAAGATATTCACTTTTATTACGACAATTTCTTATATTTATACGTCAAAAAAGCAAACTCGTGTACCTTTGCAGTAATAAAAGGTAATGGTGGTAGGCGAGGCGTTGTATCGTTTTGTCAGGAGAAGGTAGAATCTCTGAGGTGGAGTCATTTTGTCGGGGATTATGGCTTCATCCCCGACTGAGCATTAAAAACACGAACCTGGTCATTTTCGGATTTTCTCGGTTTAATTACGTGTTTATTAAAATAAGGTTGGATTCAGACTTTGGACTCTTTTTTTTAGGTTGGGAAATCATCTAAATAACTTCTCCCGCTCTTGGCGGAGCGGGAGGGTGAGTCAGACTCTTACTGACTAAAACCCATCCGTATTCCTTCCGTTGCCTGTGTTGCCAGGAGCCTCGGTAACCCTTTAGTACCTTCCCGCGACAGATGAATGCGGAATGAGGATGCCTGTACCCAGCAGTGGGTGATTCCAAGCTGAAATGATGATTAGAAGCTATTGGAGGACCAGTGGTCTTTTAGCCCTGACAAACAGCCACATATCATAAAAAATTGTTTGGAGATGGAGAATGGATAGACTCAGTACTGGACCGAGACAGACTAAAGATTGATTTTCTGAATATTTTTATGATTTTAAAGAAGAATCTGCATGGTGAATAGATGTCAAAGCAATTGCGTGCAGCTAGATAAAGACTATGTTGAAGACAAAAAACGACAGCAATTAATAGTATTTAATAATAATAACATAGGTAACCATGAGTTTTATTCACTTTTGTGTATAAAACTCATGCACTTTTTATCCAACGTTAAACCAGAAAGAAGACCTTCGAGCCACTTTATTTTCTTTTCTGTAATAATGATCAATGGATTTTCTTGCTTTGTGTAATCATATGATTGTGTATCATGGCTAAGGTTGGGGTCACGGTGTAAGGGGCTTCAACGCGCAAAGCAGATTTTTTTGGGTCTACAATCATGGTATTTCCCATGATGGTAGACCCAATAAAAATCTGCAGTTTCTTACAAATCTGTAATATCTATACTGTGAAAATGTATGGAACACCTATGTTTCGGGTTCCGTACGTCCGAATAAAAAAACGGAACTCTTATAGGATAACTCGTGTGTTTGACTATCTGTTTGTCACCACCAATTTGCTCCGAATCTAATAGACCAATTAAGTTGAAATTTGGTACACATATGAATTTCCATCACCCACACGGACGTGTTAATTAAATAAATGAATTTTGAATATGGGGTGATTTTTGGGAGCCAAATAAAAAAAAAGTTTTGCAAACTGTACCTTGAGATATCATGTTATTAAAGAAAATAGATGAAAATTTACCATTCCCCGGGGAATGGTAAATTTTCATCTATGCTATTTATGCTCAGTAGTTTCGGAAGTAACTTTCCAAAACTACTGAGCCTAAAATTAAAAAAAAAATACAGAAAATAGTGCTATTATACTTGCTTATAAATTCAGGAAAACTTATAAGAAGTCTATGGTCTTAGAATAAGAAAAATAACATAGTAAAACTTTAAATATTGTGCGTAAAAACTAATATTTGCAGTTGGAATGTATGGGAGGACATGTTTTTCAACTACCACAACATGATTTTATGTAAGAAAAGGTGTGTCTGTGTGTTGTTTGTTTACATTTGTATACTTGATTTTAATTGGTGAGAGTAGGAATAAATTGGTAGTACGAGTATGTATGATGTACTTACAGAGTATTAACATAAGTTCATAGACGTATTTTAAAAATAATAGCAAAAAGTTTGACTGAAAACATGAACAGTAATTTAATATTATCTAAATCTTCAGTATTTATAATGTGAATGGGTGAGTCACCCTCACTTTTACGTGTAATATTCTAATTTTTGTTCTTGGGAAGAGATTTGATTTTTAGAGGTTTTGTTCTCTTCTTGGAGTTGTTCAATTGTTAAGTACTCCATAAATCTTAACTAATATTATAAATGCGAAAGTGAAGTTGTTTGTTACGCTTTCACGCTAAAACAGCTGAATGGATTTGGATAAAATTTGGCACATGGATAGACCATGATCTGGGTTAGGACGTGTGATACTTTCTATGCCGATATTTTCACGAGACTTATGCGGGTGGAACCGCGGGGCGCAGCTAGTTTATCTATATATCGACGATGAAGTGACAAGAATGTTTATCTACCAAAACATAATTTTACAGGAAACATAAAAAAAAAAGTTTTATTTTACAGTAAAAAGTTGCTTAATAGTTATTGTCAGTTAACTAGTTAAAATCATCATCATCATCTGCCTAGCTTTTTTCCCAACTATGTTGGGGTCGGCTTCCAGTCTTACCTGATACAGCGAATACCAATATTTTACATGAAGCGACTGCCTATCTGACCTCCACAAACCAGTTACTGGGTAACACGATACCCGTTGGTAAGACTGGTTGTCAGACTTTCGAGTTTCTGACGACCCGTGACGACTGTCAAAGATCTACAAATGACAGCCGGGATCAACGGCTTAACGTGCTTTCCGTGGCACGGAGGGGTCTTGGTATGTAAAGATGGTCATCCACGGACCAACCGCGGCAAGCGTAGCTTAACCTGATCGATCGACCCGTGCGGCTGTTATTACTTAGCCACAAGCCCAAGTTAATTAGTTAAAATATAAGATTTAAAGTTTGCTGCTTTTCCCAGCTCACGCAAACGATTATTTGAAGTCTATATAGGTAAAAAAATAAAATCGCCAAAATGTCAGTTAGGAGTTCTTGTCACTTCATCGTCGATATATAAAAATGGATGTTGATATATATGAGATAGATAAACTCCTGTTCGAGCTTATTAATCTCATATATACCAACATACATGCAAAAATACAAAAATACATGTGTCCAACTACCACGGTGATCGGTCAAACGGTGTTCCGTTTGACCGATCACCTTGATAGATAGACACGTGTATTTTTGTATTTATCTACGCCTAAATAAGCAGATATATTAGTCGTATGGTGTAATCTTACTTTATTGAGAATACATGAATAGCATCAATAATAAAAATCGTAAACAACTAAAATCCATTTCTTATTCCTGCGATTATCACCACACGTCTTTCAGAAAGATTATAGTGGAAAAAATGTTATTATACTACATGTGTCATAACTACCTATTATAATGATCATAGTACTCATAGTCCACCGATAAGGTACATAATACTAAACGTCTCTAGTCCCTCCATTACAGGATGTAGATTACGAACTCCCTAAGGTTTCTTACGTTACCTACTCTGAGACTATCAACAACCTAACTCTTTTATAGATTTTCCACGAAAATCAACAAAATGAAATGTGGATCCTTAAGGTGGATCTGCAGTAGTAGCTCGCGTCATACAAATTTTCTTAAGTTTTTTAATTTGCTGGTCATTGGTGCCGATTCCCTTGTTCACAAACTAAACTAAATTTAAGTTCAGTGCATCTTTTTCTTTCTATTTCAATAAGAAAAGGACAGAAGATACATTTTAGTTTAGTCCTGTCAAATTAATCAGCGGTTGACGTAAATTGACGTAATTTTAGTAGGCAAGTTTTTAATCGCGTCTAAACTTGTATAGAGTAGTGACAGGCGCTGATTAATTTGACAGGACTAAACTAAAATGCATCTTCTGTCCTTTTTTATTGAAATAGAAAGAAAAAGATGCACTGAACTTAAATTTAGTTCAGTTTGTGAACAAGGGAATCGGCGCCAGTATCAGCTAGGTTAGGTAAGTTAGAACTTTTCCATAAAAGATTTGTTCTTGTGGAGCAAATCTCTTATGAAAAAGTTCTTATGGAACAAATCAAACTTAGAAAGATGTACTAATGATTTTAATGTTAACATAATTATCTGTAAACACAAAGTTATGGTCGCGCATCATATTTTGATCAAAATACAACCTGACACTGACCTGCAAATTGCAATAAACATAAGAAGATTTGAATTTTGCGGATCCACCTTAAAATAATCCTTTTGTAGCCTGTTACGATTCCCAAGCGATGGTTTGTTGATTTATTGTCAGACAGACAACATGCTCATGTACGAGTACAAATAATATATATTACGCCCTACTTGTTACGAGTATAGGTAAGCCCAATATGACGATCTTATATCGTAACAAAACTAAACTATTTTCCTGTTGGTGCGTCCGTCCTATATATACTTCCGATAAACTAGTATAATTTAGCATTGTTATTGAGAGCAGGGGTTCGCGCGAATCCGGTAGTTATCATAAAAAGTAATGATGCTAACCGTCGTATCAATATCTACAAATTGTTTTATTTTATGATAAAATCGCCATCAGCGTCAAATAGTGTGTGTATTACAAATGGTGCAATAGATACCGGATACGGATAACATAATCAAATGGAACCATTATCCCCACATACTCTTTGGTGAAAGCAGAATAATGCTAAATATTCTGAAACAATATTTGGAATACAGGGTGTAGTATTGATGCTCAAACTGTTACCATGAATTCAATACAGGATTCTAGACTCTCCACCTTATAAAAAAAAAAACAGGAGTTCCGTAGTTAGGATGAATTTATCCTAAGAACAAACTTAACATTGTAGTTGAAAAACATGTCCTCCCATACATTCTAACTGCAAATATTAATTTTTACGCACAATATTGAAAGATTTACTATGTTATTCTAAGACTATAGACTTCTTATAAGTTTTCCTGAATTTATAAGCAAGTATATAGCACTATTTTCTGTATTTTTTGAAAATTTTAGGTTCAGTAGTTTCGGAGAGTTATCTCCGAAACTACTGAGCCTAAAAAATAGATGAAAATTTACCATTCCCTGGATAACGCCAGGACTTCTCAAATGCATTAGAAATAGGGACAATATGCATATTAAAACTAAAAAAGAACCAAGTAATGAAATATTAAGTGTAACAAATAAACGATATAGGAACTATTGCAACAATCTTCTTAAAAAAGTAAAACGACAGTATGAACAAAATCAACTAAGTATGGCTAAAGGTCACTCCAAATTACTATGGGACTCTATTAAAACTATAACAAATTATAATAAAAATCGTGAATTTCCTGAAGAACTACTCAGATCAAAGCCCTCAATCATCTATCAATCATTATTAATAGATGATTGCAATTGTGGATAAAAAGGTATTGACATTTCAACACCTTATTTTCTACAATTGGAAAAGTACTAGCTCAACGCTTACCCTCGAATGTTCCAGCTTTCAATAACACCGCTGTAATCAGGGACACATCCCCTAGCAACTCATTCGTACTACTCAAAGTGGATATTATTGAAGTTAAACTGCTATCCTAAAAGTGAACGGAAGATTTCGTACAGCTTACTTTTTTTGTTGTTTTGTTATAGAATTTGTACCACATATTAAGGCAACTAAGCCATTTATTTTCATGTATGTGTACTATTTTTAGAAGTTCGGATTAATTAATAATATTTAAAAAAATATTTAATAACTACACGTAATTTAGTCGTAAACTAAACGCAGTTATGTTGGTATTTAAGCTATGCTCGCCATGAGGGTATTATCCGACCTGCCCCCTTCTTAGATGAAGTAATTTACGAATTAACTAATTGTAAATAAAATAAATGTACTATTAAAAACTATTAACGGTATTGTTTTATTTACCTACATTCAAAACCCCATCAGGACTTCATCATTATCAAACTGTTGCAGTCAGCTGCTGGACATAGATATCTCCTAATGCACACCGCTGAGTAGGTACGATCCTCATTTCAATTTACCTACTTAATAGTAAGTAAAACACTACAAAAATAGCGACAAACAATCTACTTTATTACCGAAACAATGTTTATGTGCCTATAAATAACAATCTACATTGGTACACTAGTACTTAACCTTAAAAAATAAAACTGGTTATAACTTTTACGTCCCAAGTTCTAAAAATTCAAAAATTTAAAAAAAGCTTGTCTATCGTATTAACTACCAATTAAAACAAAAAATATCCCAAAACACGAAATTTTACTAGCTGTACAAAAGTCCCATACATGCCTGCCGTTCGCCTTTGAAGAGTGAATGCTCACCTGGGTGGGACACCATCTCATCTAGGCTATTGCAAAATGTTGTGGATGTGGTGGCTTCCGTTATCACTGATCTCTTAAATCGTTGCTTTGATACGGGTGTCTTTCCCGAAGCACAAAAAAAAATTCAATTGTAATTCCCATACATAAGGCAGGGGAATACAGGCTGTGTCAACAACTATAGGCCCATCTCTATCCTTTCTTTACTATCGAAAGTGTTTGAGCATACTATTAATTATAGACTAATACAATTCTTAGAGTCAAACAAAATTCTTGCTGAAACACAATATGGATTTCGAGCACGCAAATCCACTGATGAGGCTGTTCACACGTTTTCTGATTTTGTGGTAAGAAACCTAGACGATAACAAGAAATGCCTAACTATCTGTCTCGATCTTGCCAAGACTTTTGACACAGTCTCTATCCCCACCCTAATTCGTAAATTAACTAATATGGGAATACGGGGTAATGAATTGATATTATTATCTGATTATTTATCCGATCGTACGCAGCGTATAAGAATCGGGGATCACTTGAGTGATGAACTTCCTATCGAGCACGGAGTTCCTTATGGAAGTGTTCTTGGCCCCACTTTGTTTCTCTGTTATATAAATGAGCTATGTCAACTTAATCTTGAAAACTGCAAAATAATATCTTACGCAGATGACACAACTCTTAATTTCAAGGGCGATTCTTGGGAAGAAGTATATTTCTTAGCTCAATCAGGTCTGAACACGGTCTGCCACTGGTCCGCTGCAAACTCGCTCACTCTTAACGCAGATAAAACAAAATACATTCCTTTTGCAATCAGGAGCGGAGAAACCTTCTTACAAAATAAGCCTTCCATATTTGTTCATCAGTGTTCATTTCCTCCTTTGAATCAATGTAGCTGCTCAACTATACAGCCGACACAAAGTATTCGTTATTTGGGTGTAACCATTGATAAAAGATTGTCCTTTGATGAGCACATTCACAACTCATGTAAAAGAGTACGGAAACAGACTTATATTTTTAAACAGCTTAGACAGGTAGCAAATGGTGATACTCTCAAAATGGTGTATTTTACCCTTGTTCAATCTATACTGACATATTGTGTAACAACCTGGGGGAGGTGCCGGTAAAACTTAATGTTGAAAATAGAAAGAGCCCAAAGGTTGATTCTAAAAGTTGGCCTTTCAAAACCACGACTTAATCCCATTTACGCACTGTATCAGGAAGCTGAGGTGTTAACTGTTAGGCAAGTTAACATCCTTTTTACTATTCTGCGGCAACATTCAAATCCATCCTCTTTCGATTTTTCTAAATTAACGACGAGGAGGCGGTATGCAATATGTAGCCACCATCAAATCGAAAACAGGGTTTGCTCAAAAATTTTATACTTTCCGTGGACCTGAACTCTACAATAAATTAAATAAATAATTAGGTAATTTTAATTACAATAAATCTAAATGTTAACTTATATTGACTAACTGGCTACTAAAATTGAACTACACAAAAACAGGGCCTCAAGTCTGCTATTACAATAGTGTCAGAATGGTCTATTATTGATTTCATAATTGTTGATTTTGACAAGTTTGGTAATCTACTAATATAATGGCGTCATTAATGAGGATCGGAACAGACCATTATGACTATATTTTAATAGCAGACTTGAGGCCCTGAAGAGCTACTAGTCATAAAAACGTAATAGGAACCATTCATCTAGTTGCCCATAAACCCACTTACATACACTCTTACTGTCTCAACACTACACGCACACACACTCAAACAAACACAAAACACATCACACCCTCACCCACATCCCACATGCACCTTGAACTCCACTACACTTCATACAAATTTAAGATTGTATTATTATTGTTATTTTTACATTTCTTCTCTTTAACAAATAGTTTGCCCTTTTAACATAGAAATGTAACTTTCGCTAAGAGAATTCAACATAATAATGTTTTGATGGTATTTTTGCCTGTAGGGGGGAATCCCTGGTGTCCTGAAATACAAGTCACGGCTTAGTTTAGGCACCAGTCTCCCACAAATGTACATTGTCCTACATCATAATAATATTTTTTCCATTTTTAAGTTTTAGTTTATCATTTCTCACTTCGAGCTACAGAAATGGCCTTGTGTAACCGGGCACGCCCTTTATGCCTGGAGGCTTTTATTTAGGTATTAAGTTCTATTTACGTTTTTTATGTTGTATTTTTTTTTTTATTTTTTTTTTATTTTAACATCTTATGTACACACATATAAACAGACAAGAAGAAAGGAACAGAAAAATACGTACAAAGGTGATGCTTATTTCTAATGAAATCTCTTCCAGCATACCTGCAATAGGACAGTAGACATAGAGATGTAGACAAGGTGTGTAAGGTAAAAGAGAAAACAAAATACATAAAAACAAAATAAAACTATTCACTAATTTAATTATACAATAAGAGAATATACTTACATAAATACATACTTCTAAAATAAATATCACTAAAATACTTATATACTTATATTTAATAGTATAAAATAATAAATACATAATATGCAACTATGGCAAAGTGGAAAGATAGTGTTCTTTCACTCTTCTTTAAAAAACAGCAACAGTTTGGCAGTCCCTAATGTCAGGCGGAAGTGAATTCCACAGCCGAACCGCGTGCACAGTGAAGGAGTAGGAGTAGAAGTCGGTAGAGTGGGGAGGGGATTTAAGGAGATTTCTAAGATGCGACCTGCAAGGTGCATCAGAAGGACGGGCAAAGGAAAAACGTTCCCGCAGATAGGATGGCGTACTAGGATTATGAAGGATGTTAAATAGCAGACACAATATCCGAGAGTTCCTGCGAAGACGAATGGGGAGCCACTTGAGAATCTTGCGAAAGTTAGAAACATGATATACTTTTTAAGGTTAAAAACAAAATGAATGCAGATATTTTGCAAACGCTCAAGTTTATTTAAAAGCTCCTCGGTGGCATCCAAATAACAGGTATCAGCGTAGTCTACGATGAGCTGTATGAAAGTTTGAACAAGGGAGATTTTGGTATTCAAGGGCAAGAAGCTCTGGAGGCATTTCAACGAATGGAATGTGTAGTGCACTTTGCGACTGACTTGAGCAACATGGGTAGTCCACGATAGGTAAGAGTCCAAGGTCACCCCCAGGTTTTTAACTGTATTTGCGTATTCAATCTGAACTCCATTCAGACAGAGTGGAGACAGCGACGCAATATCGAGCCTATTCCGCATATATCTTCCACCGATTTTTATGGCCTGGGATTTCTTAGGGTTGATTTGCAGTCCAAAGGACCGCGACCACTCGCTAATCAAATCCAGGTCATGGTTCATGGCAGACACGGCTGCTTCCGCATCTTGCCTAAAGAAGTGATTGTAAAGCTGCAGATCGTCGGCATAGAGATGGAAGTGGGAAGAGATAACTCTGGTGACGGAGTTAATGAAAATAGAAAAGAGAAGAGGAGAGAGAACGCCACCCTGGGGCACACCCGCGGTAAGAGAACACCAGTCAGAAGAAGTCTCTACGAGATGAATTTTATCTGCTTGAGTACAGTTTGTTCATTGTTTTGTTGGTATACTGGCGTGTGCTAGCTAACATATGGCAAGTGTGTAATTTAATCCAATGTGTTGTGTTTCGTAATGTTAATTACTTTGCATATGATTTGTATAGAATCAAGTTTATATATCTAAACAGACAGGTGTGCTGCTGGGGAGTTTGTTCCACCACTTCTTCTTCCCAGCTAAAGGGCATTTTTGGGGGACTGTCTTATGTAACTTTGACGTTCGAAAAGTGCTGATTTTCAGCCTAGTTTGAATAAATGACTTTTGATTTTGATTTTGATTGAGTTAATAGGTGTTATTTGTGGAAGAAAAATAAACACATTTATTATATTTATTATTAATGACTGTAACTCTGAAGGTAACCTGGTGAGTAACGTTCTTCTGCGTCGGCATGAGAGGTGTTGCCTCATAACAGAGACAATATTACAGACAAGTTTTCGGTTGCTATGCGAGTCACTAATAACCAGAAAACGTTAGATTTTATAATAATCAAATCAAATCAAAACAAAAGTCATTTATTCAAACTAGGCTGAGAATCAGCACTTTTCGAACGTCAAAGTTACATAAGACAGTTCCCCAAAAACGCCCGCTCTTCACCACTTCCTGGTGCTTTAGCAGGGAAGAAGTGGCGCAACAAACTCCCCAGCAGCACACCTGTCTGTTTACTATTGTATCTATGGCATGTATTGTACGAGTATGAGAGCAGTTTTGGCTCAGTGGTGGTTGTAGGTCGCGGGTTCGAACCTAGGCAGGCGCTTTACTTTGTGTAAATAATTTCATCACCACTGCTCTCAAACGGTGAAGGAAAAAATTGTGAGGAAACCGGCATGTCCTAGACCCAAAAATTGCAACACATCTGACATCTACCAACTCGCACTGGGCCCACGTGGTGGATTATGGCCCACTCCCTCTCGAAGGGAGGAGGCTTGTATCCCAGCGGTGGGAACATTATAGGCTGATTATGCTATAAGATGATGAGAATATTTAGGTACCTATGTTTTACCTTTTAATGAAACAAAACAATAATAGTCCGATGTAATTCTTCCTATAGGTGTAATTAACAGTTACCTAATGTGTATTATGTTTTTGGCTACCAATCAATCAATTAATCTGCCTAGCCTTTTTCCAACTACATATGTTGGCATCGGCTTCCTGCCTAACCGGATGCAGCTGTCTATTGACCTCCACAACCCAGAAACTGGGTAACAGTACTGTGGCTACACATTGATACAACATTATGGAACAAATATTGTAGACAAATAAATGAATTATTGCCGATTTAAACATCTTTTTGGGACTGCCTATGTTCTTTTATGTTTAGTATGGGACGCTGATTTCTTTTTCTATTTTTTTTATTTTCAAATGAAATTTGCCTTTCCGCGCGACATCGTCGACAAGGGATAGCGCCATGTGTACGCTTGCGATCCGCTTTTTCACGCTCCCATAACTGAATTACTGATACACAAACTTATCTAAGTGTGTTTTTGAATCTTTTATCCTTTGGAATAAAGTCGAAAATTGGGGTCAACAAGTTTGCATAAAAGTTTGTGACGCAACGGGGAACTCTCAAACGTCCCGTGGGCCCATTCAGGCGGCATCGGCAGTGCGCAAAACATTGGATTCTCTTCAAATATTAATTGTTCAGTGTGCGTTTGCAAGATTTTAACTTTGAAGATCCATTTAAATAGCTATGTTGCGTGCTTACACTTTGTAAGGGAACTTTTCAATCTGGCTGAATAATATCTATCTACCTGCTGTAAAAACATATTGTACATTATTTATGAACTCTGTCTGTGGTATAGACTTGACGTAATGTCAACAGGTGACGGGTCGGTTGACGGTTATTTTAAAATGCCCCACATTTTTTACAAAAATATTTATGTTAACAATTTAATGTATTTACAAAAATTCTATGAAAATTAACAAGTATGACGGAAGAGGCTTATAACAGAGCCTGTGACCTCGAATGCCAAGCCAAGCCCGGTAAGGCCGGCAAGGCAATTGTAACGCCAGGCAATCGTCATGAATTTGTGGGTCCCGTAAAAATAGTACTAGTTGAGTCAACACCTGTGGACTATCAACGTAAAGTATGGGGCTCAGCTGTGTTTACATTTGTAATGCTATTATTGGGAACTACAGTTTTCACAGTGTTTTTCTTCACGTTGAAGTTTCAACTACCACTTAGTATGAACTTACATGTCCTGCTGTGTACAATGGGAGTAAGTACTTTTCTTATACTTTTAAATCATCATTCATCATCATTCCAGCCGAAAGACGTCCACTGCTAGACATAGGCCTCCTCCAATAGGGGGGGGGGGGAGGGGGTTGCCATAATCGCCACGCTTGGCAGGCGGGTTGGCGATCGCAGTATGGTGTTAACATGCATAGAGAACGCTGCTGCCCATTCTCTTGTAAGTCCCTTATGAAGAAATGGGATAGTGCTATTCTTTACGTCCAGCACCACACGGAAACTACTACTACTTTTAAATGCTGTCCAAGAACTTCTCATTTTGCACCGTAACACCGGTAAATAATTGAATTAATCTGATAATACAACTTTGTTACAGTTTCAGTTATTTATGACAACAGGGATTATGATGTTCAGCTCATTATTTGGCGGGTCAATGCATCTGAAACCTGGAGAGAGGAAGTTCCAGCATTTTTTCTTAGAAACATGTGGACTGCTTTTTGGTGTTCTTGGGACAATTTTCGCGTTAGGAAGCATGTCTATTACATTACATGCATTTTCAGGTATTTATAAAAAACCGAATAAGTACAAGTATACATTTCGCCAGTTCGTTAGTCCTATGTAAAGGGGGCGAGCCCATTGCCATCGACCGTTCCGTTCCGGAATTTTACTAACAGGAAACTGCTACTACTACTTTAAAGAGTAACCTTAAACAGAACCTTTAAAGATCACTGCTTTTGTCCGTACGTCAGTCACAGAGGTTTTTCTTAAATCCTGCGTAATGTAGGAATATAAAATTGGCCATAATAAACGAACGAATTTCTTGAACTCTTGACGATGCGCACAGGGCAGCTAATCAAAGATTAGATTTTTTTTTACTAAATTTGGGGCAAGTTCGAGTCTTTGTGATGTTTAAGTATTAACGTTATTAATATTTGTACGCCTCGTTACTTGCATGACATTGTCAGCGTGCGTGATCCCACTGCTGGGCCAAGGCCTCCTCCCTGCATGACTTCCAGATGTTTCAGTCCTAAGACTTACGTTATTATAACTAATAAAGCATTCTGAATCAGATTAAAAAAAAAGTTTTTATAAACATGTTGTATTAGGCACGAACCAAATAAAAAACCAAGACATAGCGTTGTGAGTCATGCAGTGAAGTATGCCAAATCTACACCTCGCTCCTGTGCGTACACGCTCACGCGCACACATTTACAACCAAACTACACCTCACCGGACCACTCGCAAGTGCACACATGTTTACGAAACCGGGATCACATCACTGTTGACAGCGCTGTCTTGGTTATTTGTTTGGTCTGAGGTGTTCGGTATCATTTGAAAGATGCATATATTTTTGGTATTTAGAACGCTCTTGTAATGTATATGTATAGGGATTTTGAGATGGGACATACAGGGCAGCAATTTTTTTTTATAAAGAGATAAAAAAATCAAATTTCGCGGGCTAGATTGAAAGAATAACCTTCTCCACGGCACGGCAACGGATATTCGGGTGATAAATCATCATTTTAAGTCAATACATCTTCCAAAGACACGGGTTGTAGTTACTAAAACGAATGCATAAGCATAAACAGCATTCACTGCTGGGACACAAGCCTCCTCTCAGTGAGAGGGTATGAGCCTAAAATGAATGATTTCGGATATTTTATCGTAACCAGTTTGACTATAAAACTACCTCGTACCTATCGTAACTATCTCGTATAGTTAAATCGGTTTTAGTTACTTACCGTACAGGATACTTGGACGTAAACATTTTAGCTTGAATTTTGGTAGGTGTCCAGTTTGGGCGTGTTAATTATTTGCGAAAGCTCTTATAATTTTGCCTTAGCAAGCGAGACACTTTTTTTTTTTTTTGTATGGGAAATCATCAAAAAACTTCTCCCGCTCTGGGCGGAGCGGGAGGGTGTGTCAGACTCTTACTAACTAAAACCCACCCGTATTCCTTCTTGTTGCCTGTGTTCCCGCCTCGGTGACCCATTAGTACCTTTCCGCGACCCCGGCAGGCATCGGCCCTAGTGGACCCCTACTTTTGTGCTGACGACATCTCTTTGAGGCGCGCGTGGGATACAACGCGCCGTCGACCCGGGCCTGGTCCTTATCGGACGGTGAGCTACCCATTGCTCACCGTCCGCAAGCCCGCGCCTACGGTGGCCGGAAATCCGCCCGGGATTCCCGACGCCCGGGGCGTCTCCTGCGGCGGCTAGGGGCGAGAGGGCGCGAAACATGCCTTTTCCTCAACCATCCCGCCTCCTCCTTCGCGAGCATTACTGCTTCGCAGAAGCAGGTGACGGCTGAATCGAGACTCCTGGGAGTCTTATTTCGCGTGTACCGAAAAAAATTTAAATAAACTTCTTATTCCAGGCTTCGTGACTGCAGTTTTATCAATAGCAACCAGTCTCGTCGGACCTACTATGTATGTCGCAGATCCAGAGAAGTTGTTCGGGCTATTTAACAAGAAATCACACAGAAATATCGCAGTGCCAACTTTTATATTGGGCACAATCTGTTTTGCTCTAGGATTGGTGAAAGACAGTTTTATACAATGGGCGCCGGTCAAACATTTGCCTCATATATTAATTTTATTTACCTTCATATATTCTGCAACTGCTGTGATGTCCATGGTTTTGAGGCTTAAGTACGACTGTTAAAAGTTTAAAATAAAAAAGAAATGGTTTCATTTAAAATATTTTTTTTAGTTTAGGTCACTTAATTATCCGTTAGGTAGGAACTTGGTTGCGTTTTAAACGATGATAGCCCAGAAAAAGCAAGCGCTTGAGAAGGCAAGTTCCCTTCATTATAAACGTAAGTTTCAACGCTGTTTGTAATAGTTATGACCACGTTCTATGCAAAAGTGTTCAAAGTATTAGATTACGAATATTGTGTCAGTTTAATTATTAACCGATTGACCTATTGTTTTTTAATTTATTTAGAAACCTGGATGGCTTTGATTGACCAGTTTAGAAAACACAAAAAATCAACAATACTGAAAGAAACGTTATAAAATGTTCAACCTCACTCTGTTTGTGCGAAAAACGTCTGTGACAGATGGACGAATGAACGCAAAAAAGATCTTTAAATGGTTTCGTTTTCCTTCTAAGGTACGGAACCCTAAACAGGGTAATATGTTTGCTTATGAATGGAATGATCCCCCATGTTCCTAGGAAACTAGTTTTTACTTAGCATTGCTACTCTGGTACCTCTTGGATGGATAACCTGTTTGGGCATTTTATCCTTTTTTAGGGTCCCGTAGTAAACAGGGAACCCTTATAGTTTCGCCATGTCCGTCTGTCTGTCTTACCCCACTGTAGCTCAGAGGCGCTTAGTACTAGAAAGCTGTAATTTGGCATAGGTATACATATTAATCACGCCGACAATGTGCTACAATAAAATCTTGAAAAAAAAGATTTTATCGTACGTAATGTGGGGATGTTTTTTTTTTCTCGTCTACCTCATGGTGTGGGGCATCGTTGGATAGACCGGTTAAAAATATTGCAGGTTTGTAAACATCACTTTTCGATTCAAAGACCCACTTGCGTAATATTAAGCATTAAAGTGCTAAATTTTGTTAGAGTCGAAGTGTCGGGACCCCCTGCCAGCTAAATGGTTGTTTATGGAGATGTGAAAATAATCATAGCAGTAGTAAATATAATTAAATTAAAAGGAAAACTATCATGGCTAAGTAGGCTTTACAAGTTAACGAGTTATAGTCGACCAAATTAAATTTGCAGTTGGAGAATTGGCATATATCGATGTATGGGAGAACCGGTTTTTCAACTACAATGTTATGTTTGTTTTTGGAATAAATTCGTCCCAAGTAATCCCAACTACGGAACCCTTCATTGTGCGTGGTCTGTCACGCACTTGGCCGGTTTTTAACTATTTAACGGAAGCTGATGACATGTTTCCTCAATTTAAATGTTATAGACATGAAAATTTAAATACATACTTTTGATTCCAGGCTTATTATGTACAACACTAGCTATTGTCGCCTTTATCATGGGACCTTCAACATATGCCAATTCATCGAGTTCTATCGGGAGTTTCACCAAGGGTTCGCACAGATTCTTCGCACTGCCCGCTTTCGTGTTCTGTAACTCGTGTTTTGCTCTGGGATTGATCACACCAAGTTTCAAAAGTTGGTCACCATTCGAAAATTTGCCATATTTTTTAATTTTTTTATGTTTCTTGTATTCTGCAGGTGCTATGTACTCTGTGTTTTTGAGATCAAATTATTATTTGTAAACATTATTCCATTAAAAAAATATATATTTTCGCTGGCCTCTTCATTGGGTAGGAAACTGAATTGGGTTGGGATTGCCTTTTTGTAGTAGTTACATAACATACCAATAGGTTCCGACTTTTTGTACTACATTAGTTTGCTCTTTGAGATTAGTAAGTCAAAGTCAGTTTTCAGTAGGTAACTATTATACATCATCGTTATTTGGACGAGTTAGTATATATATTCTGGCCATCGGGAGGCGAGAATACAAACTGTGAGACTCGTAGGCGAGAATCGTCAGGTGATTTATCACACTAATTAGTTAAAGACTCTTAGAAACAAGCGCGATACGCAACGCGACACAAAGGCACCGCTTGTGGTGCTACACGCAGTGCCTTTTTGTCGCGTTACGTGACGCGCCTGTTTGAAGGAGCCTTAATACTCATCGTATAAACTTTACGGTTGAATGGTCTAAGGAACGATGCTTGAATAAATGACCTCAAAAATCGGTAGTTGATTCTCACCTAGGAGTCTCGCAAGGACATTCTCGGTCGCCTCTCGTCTCGACGGGTAATTAATTTGTGATCTGTGTTCATTACAGATAATCAATTGACGAGTATAATAAATATGTCATCGATCGAATACGTCATGACGAAAACTCTATGATCATGACTATGAAATTATAAATAGTGTAGAAACGTACTTAGAAATAGTGTACAAATTAAATATTACGTGTCCAAGATTCATAGCAAAGTTTCCAAATAACAGTTTAACAATGCCTGATGAATTTGAGTACGATAAACTTAGAAAGATGCAGCTCCAGCTCCGAGCAGCGATGACAAGGGCAAGTGGATCTAAAAGTCGTTTGAACAGACATATTGAAGAAGATCATGTTGGTGACTCATATTACACGATAGTATGGCTAGCTACATCTGTTGGACTTGGCCATACATTCATTGGTGCAGTTATGATATCTATTTTTTTATATTCTTCCCACATGCAAGATACTCATGCAGCTTTGTTTGCCATAGCGGTAAGTCTTGGTTTTCACATCTTTGACTATGATTCTAGTTGTAACTGTGAAGGTCAGCACGGTCATCAGTGAAAAATGATCGCAGCATAAAAAACCGGCCAATTTGGGAAGTTGGTATGAATTTATCCCAAAACAAACTTAACATTGTAGTTGAAAAACATGCTCTCCCATACATCGATGTATGCCGCAATCAATTCTCCAACTGCAAATTTAAGTTGGTCGACTATTACTCGTTAACTTGTAAAGCCCACTTAGCTGTGCTAGTTTTTCTTTTAATTTCATTATACAACGTGTCGTTTTGCATCCTCGTCAAATTTCAGGAGGCTGCTATGAAAGAAATATACTCGTATAATCAAATAAAATATATATATACGATACCTGCTTAATAATTAACACATACTTGTTTTTTTAGTTATTCAAGTTTGACATTATTTTAGAATACACCATTTTCACAGAACAGAATCACCCAGTGTGTGTGTGTAAAAGGGAAGTTACAATGCAGTATCACACGGGCCGCGTTTTAATATGCGTGTCCCACACATTTCCAAAAATTAGAAAAAAAATGAGCTACTTATTTTATTATTGATTCGTGTCGAGAATCATTAACATAGTTACCTCCTTGAATTTGACGAGGATGCAAAACGACACCTTGTATGTACTACTGCCATGATTTTTTTCACATCTCCATAAACAACCGTTTAGCTGGCATGTACTTGACTCTAACGAAAATTGGCATTTTAATGCTTAATATTACGCAATTACCTCCCCAATATTGGGGGAGGCCTATGTCCAGCAGTGGACGTCTTTCGGCTGGAATGATGATGATGATGATTACGCAAGCGGATCCTTGAATCCAAAAGTGGTATTCACAAACCCGATGTAAATGAAATTATGTTTCTGAACGGCCTATCCAATGATACCCCATACCATGGGATTGACGAGAAAAGTTCCCTTGCACGTAATGTGGGGATGATATTTTTTCTGCTTTTTTTGCAGCTGGATCGTTGTTAATTAGTAGAACAAGAAAACGCTTGAAAGCCTAAACTGAGGTTCAATTGAAATTTCGGAACAATGTTGTTAGTAGAATCGCCCCCTGAAAGTATTTCAAAGATTATTAATTTGAAAGATCTTAGTATCTGTAGATCCGTAAGTTTTAAATGGGAAAAAGTCGGGACATTTATTGTTTTTAAGTATCTGATAGATTTAGGAGGATTACTTATCTAGTAAGGATAGCTACCGCCCTTATTGGCCAGCGTAGCAGTTATTGAGAAGCTACTGGTAAACAAAATATCAGAATAGGTACTAAATTTAAGTCAGTCTGCCTAGTTGTTCAAAACAAGGATATCCTTACACGCCCACATGAAATGCACATTTCATGTGGGCGTGTAAGGATATCCTTGTTTTGACATACATGACATATACATTCATCCACTTATCTGACACACGCACGTGTGTCAGATAAGTGGATGAATGTATATGTATTTCGATTAAGGCTCCTACATACTGGCGCGACTTGTCGCGCGACGCGACGCGACACAAAGACACCGCGTGTAGCGCTGCAAGCGGTGCCTTTGTGTCGCGACGCGTCGCGCGACTAGTCGCGCCAGTATGTAGGAGCCTTTAGTCTTGTCAGCTAAATACTTTAAAGAGAAAACTAGTTGTCTGTTCCAAAACTAGGTCATCATGGGAGAAGAAAGACAAAGAAACTCAATGGCAGCTTGTTTTAAAGTATTTTATCAAACATTTTTACATTAGCATACATTATTTGAGTCGTATAGAATTAAGCAGCAATCTGACATTTCACTAATCTATAAAATTCATTCAATTATTATTAATTTAATTTTAATTTATTCTATTGAATGTGGTATTTAATTGAAATAAGAACCTCAAGTTTAATAATGTACTTTACGTGTGATTAACTTGTAAATTTGATTAAAAAGTCACATTATTTTTCTTAATTATTACCACAAATTAGGGAAATGTCTGATTGCTGCTTTTGATTATATACGACTCATTTCTCAATTTGATAGCAACTTATCAACGGAAAGAAACAGAACATGATTTAACACATAAGACATGCATACCACGTAAAGAAAAACATATGTAGTTATGATAAATTAACTTACGTGAACATTATTTATAGGGAGTCCTGCTTTTACAACAGTTGTATTGAAAAGTCCCTGAATTGGCGGGTACATGTATTTTTATAGTCTCCCAATATTGCCTTCTCAAGTACAGTCGCCAGCACAGCAAGTTACCACGAACTGACAAATTTTCGCATTCGATTTTGAACTTAACCTTAAACGTTTTTTATTATAAATTCTTTTTTTTTTATTTAATACGGTTGAGGGAAAGGCAAATTTCGCGCCCTCTCGCCCCTAGCCGCCACAGGAGACGCCCTGGGCGTCGGGAATCCCGGGCGGATTTCCGGTCACCTTAAGCGCGGGCTTGCGGACGGTGAGCAACGGGTAGCTCACCGTCCGGTAAGGACCAGGCCCGGGTCGACGGCGCGTTGTATTCCACGCGCGCCTCAAAGAGATGTCGTCAGCACAAATGTAGGGGTCCACTGGGGCCGATGCCTGCCGGGGTCGCGGGAAGGTACTAAAGGGTCACCGAGGCCCCTGGCAACACAGGCAACGGAAGGAATACGGGTGGGTTTTAGTCAGTAAGAGTCTGACACACCCTCCCGCTCCGTTCAGAGCGGGAGAAGTTATTTGATGATTTCCCACCCAAAAAAAAAACTCATTTTTTGTTTAAAATCATTTGGAGAAATTTGACAGTTTGTGGTAACCTGATGTGCTGACTGTACATCCAAAATTGCCGCCATTTTAGACCAATCGCAGATGGTCATAAATTATTGTTTAATAATTTCTAATTTATGAAACATTGAACAAATCTTTAGTTGTGGAACTATTTTTAAACTAAATAAGATAATTTAGCAATTTTTTTTTTTTTTTTTTTTTATTTGTGATGGGTTTGCTCTTGACCTTAGTCTATGCCAGAGGCGACAGAAACAAAGTCGACGATGGAGCGAGCTTACCCAGAAGAAGCCTGTTCACTCTCACTTTGAAGAGATTAGGGTTATATGTTATAATTTCGTATGTATTTAAGGGCGCCAGCATAGATTTATTATATACTACTAGCGTTAGATTAGCAATGCAAAAGAGAAACAGCATAGTCACGTTAGAGCGAGTATATGTACGAAACCATTCACGTACACGCTATCGGCCTGTATCTGCTGACGTCAGTCGCGAACAAAATAAATCCCGCTAATTTTCACAAAATCTCAGGTTTTATCGTGTTTATTAGACATGATTGATAATGGTTACGTGTGCAGTACCTGGATGTAACTCATCTAATAAAGAAAACCCACAGAATTATTAATTTTACACGTAAACACAACTGGAATGTTTAACTGCCTAAATGCAATTTTTTAGAACTACTACGAAACATTTTTACCCAAATGGATGCGGAAGATGATAGCATTTTACCACATTAAAGCTCTGAATGCATAAGAATTATATTTAAAATAATAACAAATACATTAATTCCTGTTTTTTCTAACGTCACTTTCCTAGACCTAGAGATTGACACAAGACCTCGACACTATCGATAACATGATGTTGATATAATTATATCTTTTTAATTAATGGCTTCGCACGACTAGTGCATTAGTGCAAACAAAATAAAATTATATGCGAGCTGTGCGTGACCGTACTTTACGGTAAAACCAAAGAAGGTTCATGCATACATGAAGGACGTTGGTGGCCTCATTTATCATTCTCAAGATGTTTATGTGGTAGGTATACAGTCTGAACGAGTTTTCCAAAAAGATATAAAAGGGAAAAATGTAAACAAAAAACGGAAATAATATGTTTCGATAAATGGTAAACGAATGTCTTGTGTCCTGTAAAAACTTTTGCTTGACATTCACACGTATGATTCGCCAGAATTATTCAACCATAAACACCTATTAATAAAACTAATAATCGGACATTATTTTATTAATAGAATAAAGTATGAAGCAAAATTGAAAAATACTTCCAAAGAAAGCTTACGACATATTTACAATAAATTAGTTCTCTTTGAAGTAGACTAATAACTTACAATCCAGTATGTTTTGTTTCCTCTCGCGTCCGGCCCTGGTTCAGGCCATGGTACGGAGCGAGAGGGCATGGGCAGCCATCACCTCCTTCTGCGAAGCAGTAATGCTCGCGAAGGAGGAGGCGGGACGGTTGAGGGAAAGGCACGTTTCGCGCCCTCTCGCCCCTAGCCGCCGCAGGAGACGCCCTGGGCGTCGGGAATCTCGGGCGGATTTCCAGCCACCGCGACCGTAGGCGCGGGCTTGCGGACGGTGAGCAATGGGTAGCTCACCGTCCGGTAAGGACCAGGCCCGGGTCGACGGCGCGTCGTATTGCACGCGCGCCTCAAAGAGATGTCGTCAGCACAAAAGTAGGGGTCCACTAGGGCCGATGCCTGCCGGGGTCGCGGGAAGGTACTTATGGGTCACCGAGGCCCCTGGCAATACAGGCAACAGGAAGGAATACGGGTGGGTTTTAGTCAGTAAGAGTCTGACACACCCTCCCGCTCCGCCCAGAGCGGGAGAAGTTATTTGATGATTTCCCACCCTCAAAAAAAAAAAAATGTTTTGTTTATATTTTTATTTTTGTTCCTTTTAAAATTAAGATGGTGTTCACTTTATCCACATCTGCTTCAAATCACGAGACATTGCAATCTATATCGATAACACAGGCCTGCGATGGTTTTTCTCTTAAAAAAACGAATTAGCAATTCGGGTAGATTGACTAAGCGTCGAAAAAAAAAATTCCATCATGTAGGTACCTAAATTTTCTGAAAAAAAAAATATATTTTCTTAGTATTACCGCGTATTCAAAATAATTATTATTCTATTTTCTGTGAAAATTACTTTTTTCATTTCTTTTAAGAAAAAAAAATTATATTTATACATTTTAGTTTTTTCCTGAAAATTATCAAAATATTCTAAAATATGCTGTCATCCATAAAAAAATCTCGATGTGCTAGAAAAAAACAAAGCTGTATTTTAATTTAACATACCTAGATATAAAAAAAAAATATAATTATTGGAAGGGGGAAAAAGTAAAATTTCGCAGGCCTGTGTAATCGGGCTAGTGAGCACAACACACTACACTATACACACGCACACAGGTGTAATTTGTTTTTGGGCTCGCCCTAATCACCACATTGCCTATCTAACGCTAGTATAGATCGCCCACACAAAACTGCGAATTCGTATAAATAATATGTTATGTTATTCGATGCGGTGTCGTATCGCATCGCAGTTTTTTGTGGGAGCCCATGCATATACTAAATCAGTGTGCACAGGCCCTTATACTATGTATCTTCAGTCACCTGTACCTAGCTTCATGTAGACTTAATACAAAAAACATTATCTATAAATAAAATACGGGACCTTTTTACAAATAACTTCTTTGATATCTTCATAGGGAAGATATCAAAGAAGTTATTTGTAAAAAGGTCCATGACATGAAAGTCAATATGTCATTATTTTACTCTTTGTTCATCATTAAAATGGCATTAACATCATTATCAAGGATAACAAGAATGAGTTATAAAATAATGCCTATTTTAGTAAAGATAACATATGACCGCTTGTTGTAATGCAAGAACCTGCTGCTGTTGATGCACCTGCTGCTGATAGTATTGCTAATCAAAATACAGTACGAAGCAACAGGGTAAGGTTTGGAGGCCCACATAAAACTCGTGTGATTGCAGATATTGGGAGCAATTATTCTAAAACTGTTGGGTGGGCCATCGTGATAGGCATTTCCCATGTGCTCCTAGGCGCCATTGTTATGTCCACAAGTATTTATTCTTTACACAAAGGAGAGTTTCACGGAGCTCTGTTTAGTATAGCAGTAAGTTTACATTCTTATACAAGTTAAAACCATGTGCAGGTTTAGTTTAGGCAAATAAAATGATACAGATGAATTGATTCAATTATTAATAATCAATGCGCATAATTGCTCATAGTTGCCACATTCATTCCTGTTCAAAAACTCAATAAATTCTCATTGCACCTATGGGATATTGTCTGCATTCAGAGAGGATTCGGTAAAGCCTAATGTATTACGAGAATTTTTCCTTAGGTAATCACTGTTAAAATGTAACTAGTTTTTCATACAATAACTTGTTCTATCCGAGAAATCAAATACAGCGCGCGGGGTTTTATACAATATGAACCGGGTTTCTGATCTGTTTCAGAACTATAATAGACATACTTTTTTCCTCCAGAATGATAGATATCCGACGAAATTATTAAGTTTTTGAATAACAGCCTCACTTAATCAATCATTATTTTCAGTATCATTTTTTTGCTGCGGAAGCTATACTAAGCCTGAGTTACATTAACGGTTGGTCGACGCCTATGCGGAGGAAGCATAGACGATATGTTCATGCATTTCTTCAAATCTGTTCAATACCTTGCGTTGGATACGGAGTACTGGCGATGTCAGTGTCTGGTATAGCAGAGTCGAGGACCATTCACGGGTTATCAGGTAACTAAACTCACACGTACGGTTGTACAGTAACCGCTATCAGCTCACTATATATCATTTACGGCGTATTGTACGCAGATCTATGGTTATGTATCATTTAGACAATATAGCTGCATACTCAAATGGTATTTCCAGTTCAGTTTAGTTAGCTTCAGATCAGTTTCACCTGCTCTTTTGGATTCAAGTTGGAATAAGGACACTAAAACTAGATGTGAAAAGTTTCCTTCTCTGTTAAGTACATACAGGGTGACATTGAAAACATGCGACAAATCGAAATGGGAGATTGTACTCATCATTATGAACAACTTTTACTAAGGGACCAAAGCTACAATCCCAAAAAAAAAAACTGCTGTCCCCTACATTTATGTTCGCAATACCTCATCAAAATGTAGGAAAAGCAGATTTTTTTTTTGGGATTACAGCTTTGGTCCCTTAGTAAAAGTTGTTAATAATGATGTATACAATGTCCCATTTCAGTTTGTCGCAAGTTTTCAATTTCAACCTGTATATTTATGTTAATGAAATAGCGATGAAAACTTTAAATTTATGACAGCCGGTCCTGTTTATAGCTGATAGATTAATGCATCGATGCTTGAAACTCGTTGATCTAAAGATCTACGCAGTATTAGGAATTGATATAGCGATCACGAATAATTTTATTTTATACAGTTACTGCCAAAATATGCACTGAACCAATCCTACGCAGCGTTAACAAAAACCGTGGCTTTATTTGTATTATTAAGGTTTAGTTAATTAATTTACTACATATTTTAAATTTAAGTTCATTCAAATTACACACTCCCACTCCCTCTCACAGAGAGGAGGCCTGTGTCCCAGCAGTGGGAACATTATAGGCTGATTATGTATGTTATGTATGTAAATTAATTTTGGTATCTGTAATATCGTTTTTAGTATTTTCCCATACAACTGTAAAACTAAAGATGCCTACAGATTTGCTCAATTTTTGACGCTCGATATACTTACTGCGTTTTGACGATCAATGAGATCTGCCAGCTTCTTACAGATTTGCTTGGAAAAGACAATGTCGATTGTCTGTTGCTTACATATTAAGGTACTCAATTTTGTTTGATTACACGTATCGATCATCTAAAATTGAGCAAATCTGAAGGCACTTGAAGCATTTTTTAAAATTAATATAACTTTGCAGGATTTATTACATTGGTTCTTACAGGGACGAGTTGGGTACTTGGCCTCTTAGCCCTTAAAATGCACTCAGCACGTTTTATACACATGGTATTTGGTATAGTTTGTTTTCTAATGTCCACATTGTGCTTGTGTTACGGGTTAAGCAAAGACAAGTTCAAGAGATGGGCTGGCGAAACAGTTGTTAGTAATATTCTGGTTGTGTTTGTAATATTTTACTCATTTTTTATTATCTATACTACATGTGTGAAATGTGTACAACGCTACAAGGTTCTTTGGCCGCGTTACCGACATGGGAAGTAACGCCGACATTTTATCAATACAATTTTTGTGACAATTCCACCAATGTTTACCAATAACACCCCCTTGTCAATGTCATTCAGGCGCCAGAAGATTCTCGTAGTACTCTACAGATGATGTAAGCTTAGTTTTCTAAAGTTTATTGTACTAATAAATTGTTTATTTCTAGATATAAAACTTTTATCTTTGAATAAATATTTATCATAGGGAGTGTAAGGGGGAACACTTATCATCTCATTGCCCCAAGTCAACCTCACCTGCTCGTGGTGCACCATGCTGAATAACAAACGAGCCTCTGACAACCGACAAATGGCGGTATAACCATTTCTGAATAAAACTTCGCAGCTAAATGGTGCAGACTGGTGACCGGCAGTAGCGTTTAGTGTGAGAAACTGTGATCTGCGATCGCAAAATATTGAGTGATTTACCATAGTAAAACCATATACTTCTTATAAGTTTTCCTGTAATCTATAAGTGTAAAGCTATTCTTTAGATATTTTTCAAAATTGCAGTTTCAGTAGTTCCGGAGAAAAAAAGGGGGGGGGGGGGGCGTAAATCTATTTTCTTAAATAACTTTAAAACTGATTATTTTAATATTATATTTCGAATCCTCATAATAAGTCCGGTTTGCAAAACTTTTTTGTAATTTTCTATATTTCCCCCAAAAGGGAACGCCATATTCAAAATGAATTTATTTACGTTACATTTACACGTTTTTCGAGTCTGGGTCACAGAAATTCATATGTGTACCAAATTTCAACTTAATCGGTTTCAGTTGATTCGGAGCAAATCGGCTGTGACAGACAGACAGACACACGAGTGGTCGTATAAGGGTTCCGTTATTTCCTTTTGTGGTACGGAACCTAAAAATGAGATAGACTTTATCATAATGAATAAAAAGCATGTCGGGACAGGGAGCCGATTGGAGCTGGATTCTTAACCGTTGAACATTTTACTGGGCGTAGATGTGTGCAGCGGGCGAGAAGAAAACGTCTGAAGTTACTTATTGATTATTTTGGTTACATTTGAACTTGAAAAAATTTATAAAACGAAATGTTGGACAGTTTCTATGCACTTGTTGTCCGTACGTTATCCGATGGTAAAGAGAGCTCATCTACGCCGATGTAGCGCTCTCGTCAACTCGCACGAATGTCAGGCTAGACTCTGTCGAAGCACGCCAACTTCACACTTGCGATTCGTTGTCAACTGACATCCCGTACTCAAGACCCTTCCGATAAGCATATATTCAGGGATATCTCGGCGATCAATAGATTCTTCACACGGCAATGATTACAGACATGTCCGAGACTCTTTGAATATTAACTTCAAGCTCGAGCAAACCCGTTTGATCAGGTCTAGACTCCGCCCAAACATGCTCCAAACTATGTTAGGATCTGAAGCGTTCTAGTCATACCTGGAGAACCGATTTGCTTGCTCTCGAACAAATGGTGGAAATACTCAGGGTGGAAAGCACGCGATTTTGCTAAATGCGGTGTATGGGCAACAAGTCCAAACTTTCGGAAGAGACTCTGGAGCTTATGACGGAATAGCGTGAAAACCCACCTATCACTTCGTCAGAACAAAGGGCACTCAACAAAAATACGTATATAATAAGCGATTGAGCAAAATTAGGGGTCGAAAGTGTTCGTCCAGTCACTTGGCCACCTGACGAAGTTGGCCAAATCTAGTGGGGATACGTCGTTTCGAAGCCGGAGATACTTTTGGAAGCCGAAAACTTCTATGGCCAATTGTACGCATCGCATGCATCTTAACCTGATCCCCAAAATGAGGATTCCAGAGCCATCTTAACCCGCCATTTCACGGATGACCTACCAAAAGTCAACCATGTCAAAATCGAGGCGGCTCTTAAGCAGCTTAACAGGATTACGACTGAACTACTGAAAGCGGGAGGAAGTCCTGTCTTGAAAGAACTTCGGGAGTTCTTCAACTCTGTTCTCTTCTCTGGGAGAACTCCAGAAGCATGGCGAAACGTGGACATTCACGGTACGGCTGGTTCATAAATTCAAGGTCGCTCAGCGAGCTATGGAACGAGCTATGCTTGGAAGCTCACATAGGGATAGAATCCGGAACGAGGTGATCCGACAGAGAACCAAAGTTGTCGACATAGCTCACAGAATAAGCAAACTAAAGTGGCAATAGGCCAGCCATATTAGCTATAAAACCGATGACCGTTGAGGTAGACTTTTTCTTGAGTGGATACGAGTACCTCGATTCGGAAAACTTAAGGCAGGATGCACTCCGCCGCACGCCGCAGGCTAGGTGGAGCGACGATCTTCGCAGGGTGGCTGGTTGCAGCTAGATGAGAGTTGCCGTGAATCGAGCTGAATGGCGTGCAATTGGAGAAGCCTATGTCCAGCAGTTGACTGCTGTAATGATGATGAAAAAGGTTTCATCACTAAAGGTTACATCTCCACCAGAGAATAAAAGAGCGATAAAGGTATCGCTCTTTTGTTCTCTGGTGGAGACTAAATAACTCTGTTTTTATGTAGTGACTTTTGAACAATTCTAATCGAATATAATGAATTATAC
The DNA here is from genome assembly GCA_905333075.3 of Atethmia centrago. Classification (NCBI taxonomy): domain Eukaryota; kingdom Metazoa; phylum Arthropoda; class Insecta; order Lepidoptera; family Noctuidae; genus Atethmia; species Atethmia centrago. The sequence goes on along the minus strand of HG995381.1, from coordinate 13,632,346 downwards.
CTACTTATTCCACTCCTTACATAATAAATATTACAAAATAAAAAACCCTACTGCAACTATAAACAGTTCAAAACAAACTCACTTTTCAAGCAGTCTGATGCAGTTCGCGGCAGTTATTTTAGTTCAATCTCAGATTTGATGCCACCTGCATCAGACTACTGTAGTGAGCACTAAAGTGAGCTTGTTTTGAACTTTTTAGTTGAAGTCGATTTTTTTTGTAATATATATTACGTAAAGAATGGACTTGTGGAGCAGTGGTGGCCCAGTCAGTGGTAACGGCTGTGACTTACGAGTTGTAGGTCGTAAGTTTAAACACAGGCAGACGCTTTACTTTGTGTAAATCGTTTCATCACCGCTGCTCTCAAAACGGTGAAAGAAAACATCGTGAGGAAACCGGCATGTCCTAGAACCAAAAAATCGACCACATGTGACATCTAACAAACCGCACTGGGAGGCATACGTGATGGAGAGGAGGCCTGTGTCCCAGCAGAGGGAACATTACAAGCTGGTTATGCAAGGCATGGAATAAGTAGGTATAACTCATTATCTCTTACAGCAGATATGATTTTATTATTTTTTATCGGCTGGTTATTAGCGTCCCTGGTAAAAATTTTGTGACGGTGATACTGATAAGGCGAAGATAATTTAAAATTATTAATTAATCCTACCCTAATCTAAACTAATATAAATGCCAAAGTGAGTTTGTTTGTTACGCTTTCACGCTAAAACGGCTGAATGGGTTTGAATGAAATTTGGCACATGCCTGACCTGGTTTAGGACATAAGATACTTTTTATCTCGATATTCCCACGGGACTGAGACAGCGAAGCTAGTCATTAATAAAAAATAGTGATTAAATATTGACGTCGGTGTAAGGTAAGCAAAATATCAATAATGTGATGTTATTATCATACAACAGATCAATAAAGTACTTATTGAGTAGGTATTGATAGGCGATACAATAGAAGTTCTGGAATGTTTTCCAATTTATTAAACTTTTATCATACCCACTGATATTTTGTTAATAATAAGCAGTGATTTCTTAACAATAATTTATAATCACTTTTGCATCGGCCATAGAGCGAATATTCACATACAATAGAAAACTCGTTTCTGTTTTGCAAAATAGTTTCATTATTTTCTTTGAATAGCTTCGAACTTCACAGATCTATAAAAATAGGATATGACTTGGGTACATAAGGTTGATTTAATTAATTCTTGATTACTTATTCCAATGGAAACCACGGTCAACATTTTAAATCAATGTAAATAAAATTGCTCTATGTAAGTAATTTGGAATGTAAACTTCAGCTAAGACGTTATCAATAAACTCATTTAACTTATGTCCAAAGTAATATTATATATTAGTTTGGGCAAATTTTTTACACAAGTATTACGTAGTAATTCCCGTTATCAAAGGCTGAAGATAAATTTTCTGCTTCAGTCGTTTATCAAGCAGGTATCATCTGAGGCATTTGATAATGTAATATCGGCCTTACGTCATGTCCTACCGTTTGTGGATCTCGAATCTGCCGATAGAATACGAATAATGTCGCAGTGGGCTCCCGGTCAAAGGTCTACACACTCGCTCGTAGTGTCGCATTTATCAAAAGATATGGTCGTACATCTCAAACATTAGCAATGGCAACAATACTCTATTCCAGAATGTGCGTATCGAGGGCCATTACTCTTCACCGAGTTTCCTTTATATGTTTAGATGCCATAAAGATAGGTGGTAGCGCACCGACTAGTTATCCATTGTGATCGCTTACCTACCTGTTTTCAATCGAATTTAACGATATCGCTTTTAGTTTTTATTGTGTGTCCTCTACTTCATGTACGAGTATGTCTTTGTTTTATTTTATATTTCCTAAATTAGGTTTAACTTATTGCTAATTTTTGGAATGATTAAGAGAAACAATAAGTTAGTTTTGTTTACGTATAATTATTTAAATTACCCTTAAAACTAGGAATATATTTTATTTGTACAAACGATAAAGAATTAATGATTCTATTTTGGAATACATTGAATTAGGCCAAATACTGCATTAGTGTATACTTTACACAAAAAAACTCGTCGTCAATTTTATTAAGATTTTCTAAACATCTGGAAGCGGCAAATACGCAAGCATAGATTGTGTGTCGCTCAACTTTTAATTAAATTTGGCAGTCTTCTTATTGTGTCCATAGCTTTTTTTAGCTTTTTTCCAAACCAGTCGAGTTTTATCAAGTATACAGTAATCATTTGATCAGGCCTAGTTGGTCTTGAATTTCTGGAAAAACGAGATCAACGGGGCGACGATGACGATGGAGGTTAGGAGAGCGGTAAACGTAATCATGGTGTTGACTATTGGGTCACTGTTCTCAACAACCAGCCAGTTTCTGAACAGGCCCTTCTCAAAGCCGAAGCAGAGGCCGATGTTAGCAGCTGTGAAGGCAACGATCCCGAAGCATACATGGGTGATTTTAGATAGCTTGGAAGGAAGGCATTTTCTGAACTCGTAAGCGTAGAGCGATGCTAGTCCGTTGATTAGACAGGCCACTGTGAATACTAGAGCCACCAACCCTGTAAAACAAATAAAAGTAGAGATACATTTGAGAAAGTAGAGATAAAATGTGATAGCCTTGTTGCTGAATACAAGTGAGCATTCTACAATAAGGCAAGCTATCTTGTGTTTTCACTAAGTCAATATTGAAGGTCAATGTATTTTTATCAGGTTTAAGCAGGCTAACGTTACTTTTTTAAGACTAGGTGAATTAAAACCACGTGAGGGTTTAAAATATGATTTCCTTTTCAGTTACACGATACGGGACCAGCTGATAAGTCCGTACATTGAAAACATACATAAAATAACATCACGCCTTGTTTCCCCGTAGGGTTGGGCAGAGGTGTACCTGTAGTACACCCACATTTCGCCAGTTATGTTTAAGTCCCAAGTAATAGGGGGCGAGTCTAATGCCATCAACCGGGCACAAATCCAGACTCCGGGCTGTTACTGCGAAATTCCAGATAGAAAAACCCAATAACACTGCCCGATCTGGGAATCGAACCCAGGACCTCATGCTCAGCAGTAGCGCTTGCAACCACTAGACCAACGAGGCACACTATACGGTGGTCTATTCTATAGACACCACTCAATCTTTTACCACTACTGCTTATCCGTAGGGCACTGTATGGGCTATGGGCATTGAGTTCTAGACTGATAACCACATACATGGAAATGTTCGTATCACTAAGGCCAGCTGCAGTCAGTCTGTCGGAAACCCTGACATATCTTTGGTTATTTCATGAACGTCAAAATCTAGTACTTATTGTTTCTTTAACACTTTGCGGGACACTATATGCCCCCAGACGTATTAACAATAAAATTTATATTGTGTCTCGTTCAGTGTCCATAATTCCTCAGAACTATCTCACTCTTTATCTCGCTTGCTCGCTCGTACACTACTGCTCGCGCGAACAAGCGAGACAGGGTGGCAGGGAGAAGGCTCCAAGGCGCCGATAGTTTAGGTAATTTCTTTTTACGGTGAAAATAATGATAATAAGAAAACATAGTATCTGTTTTATTAAATAATTAAAAAGAACATAGTATCTGGTTCAGTATTATGCAAAGTTTGAAGTATGTTTTTATTACTGCTTATTGTTTCGTTTGGAGGTAACTTTGTAATTTTTTCTGACGAGAAAATTTTATGGAATCGTGTTTTAGCCAAACATAGTAGTTAACATTATTCTTCAACTGCAATTTGAGGTATTCTAGAATCTTAAGAACGAAATATGTCACACTCGGCCCCACTATATGCAGAGCTCAAGGATATTATGCTTCTACCAGGGTCCAGGGAGCGTCAGACGTATGTTTAAGTAGGTAATATAGGTATCGTCACTCGAGGATAGAGTTTTAGTTAATGCGCCCCGTATTGACAACTTTTGATTGAGATATTTTACCTATGTAGTAGTTTATCGTAGAAAAATAACTTACCACATATGCCGTGGGGAGTTTCCCAATGATTAGCGTTTGGGTTATTACTTTTGTCCATAATCTTAATGAAACTGCCAGTGATCGCCAACGCTGACCCAAGAATTTGAAGAACCCAATGCGCTCGTCTTTTGTCGACCAGTTTTAGATGCGAAGACCAAGTATTGTAGGGAGACATACTGAGGATGGCTTGAGCCATCAGAAGTTGGTACTGAAACATAAATAGTGCTGTTAATTTTAATCGATTCCTGGTTTAAACATTTTTTTATTAATAATATTGAAATACATGTTTATCACGTGTTTATTTGTAAATTATTTTGTATCATAGGAAATGTAGCTAATTTATTTTAAAATATGGTTGCTATTGGTTATACGGTTCAAGTTAATAAACTCCTTTCACATCCTATAACGATTATGATACCGTTGGCCACGCGTCGGTTTTCCGACGCTTGAGAGTGACACCGCTATCATAGACAATAAGTATATCCGAGAAGATTTAATGACAGTTATAATTAAAATTTAAGATTTTTCAAAATAAATTAACGTCTTGTACTTGCAAAATACAGACAAAGAACTTCACTATAAAAAAATTTAGGTATAAATATGGTATAAATATAATAATATATTATAGATAATAGATAGGCCAATAGTTAAATAAATAAATAATTATTTTAAACGATTTTATTTACTATATTGTTTCAATTAGTTATAGTTGCTTAATGCAAAATTTACTACTAGGTACTAATAATGTGTTATTTAACTTCATTATGTTGGATGTCAAGTTTTATTACTCAAGTTCTACGTTATTAAATCAAAATGATCCTCGAAATTCCATTTGGCGTAAGGCAAAATTAGTATTAATCAATCAATGTCGATACTACCTTTACAGAGAATACGAAAAGCAGAATATTGTCATCTTAAGGTCTTTAAAATTCGTTTAAAAATTAAAACATATAGCGATGCAACGAAAAAAATACAGTTTTCCGTTCTACGGTTTTACGGTTCATCCCTTACGCTATTTAAAATTATAGGTATCGATATAACATGCTAGAAGAAGCAAAAAAGTTACTCACCCCGAGTACGCATAATGTTATATGTATGGGTGTGTCTCCTATTGGCTTCGGAAGTCTGAACACGAAGACTAAGATTACACCAACTATTATGCCTATTAATATATGGCACAGCAGATTCAGTGAGACCTGGAACGTCCTCAAATGGTAACTCGCGCCGGTCAGACGCCGTGGACCAGGACTTGATTTGATTCCGTTTTCAGTATCCATGATTCACCGTTTAAAAACCAAGTCGGTATTAGACAACTTCCACCTTGGGCTTCAGACTGTGAATGAAGGCGACAGGTGAAATATAGGCATGAAATAACTATTGATAATTTTATCAGAAACTAACTATATGACTTGACTTTGCATGCCTATTTGTTTTTTTATGTAAAGGTTTAAAATTAGTTACATGACATATTTTATTTCATGTAACTAATTTGCTTAGGGGTGGACACTTACTTGTTGGGACACTTGTTCCGGTCGGCACATTCGTTTTGGCAGTATTTGTTAAACAAAAAAGCCGACCCGAAGCAATTACTACCCATGTTCAGCGTTCGTACGGTTCGTGCCGATTGGCGAGCTCTGTTCGGCATCTACCCTCGCCAAATCATCAGCAGTTTTTTCTCGTTGTTTAATTTAAACAATTAAACTTCAAAATTATTTTGTGTTCAAATTAGATTTACAGACAATGACAGAATATTACCTGTATTATTTAGTTTTACGGACATACCTAAAGATTTTGAATTTTCAGTATTTTTATACGATATCTAAACCATTTTGCGTATAGATAACGATGCATGAAAACGAATTTACAGATAAGATATTACTTAAATTATGGAAATTCCAAACATAATTGATATCAGTGAGTTAAAGTTTTACAGTCATAATCGGTTGAATTGTGTACTTCATTAGGTTAATTGTATTAAAATACCTACCTACATCATAACATTATTTAACATTGTTATAACATTATTATTGTAACAATATTTTAATGATATTTTATTTATTTAATACTACAAGCGCACAAATGTACAGAGGCGGACTTAACGCCAGTAAACATTGGGTAATGCAGAATTTAACGATATCGCTTTTAGTTTTTATTGTCTGTCCTCTACTTGATGTATGTCTTTGTTTTGTTTTGTAAGTATTTCCTAAATCAGTGTTAACTTATTGCTAATTTTTGGAATGATTAAGAGAAACAATAAGTTAGTTTACTGTATAATTATAATAAATAATTTATAATTATTTAAATTACCCTTAAAACTAGGAATATATTTTATTTGTACAAACGATAAAAAATAAGTGATTCTATTAGGAATACATTGAATTAGGCCAACTACTGCATTAATGTATACTTTACACTGATAAACTCGTCAATGTTAATAAGATTTTCTTAAGATCTCGCATAAACGCAAGCATAGATTGTGTGTCGCTCAACTTTTAATTCAATTCGGCAATCTTCTTATTGTGTCCATAGCTTTTTTACAAAACCACTCTTTTTTTTTCAAGTACACAGTAATAATTTGATCAGAACTAGTTGGTCTTGAATTTCTGGAAAAACGAGATCAACGGGGCGACGATGATGATGGCGGTTAGGAGAGCGGTGAACGTAATCAAGGTGTTGACTACTGGGTCACTGTTCGCAATACCCAGCCAGTTTTTGAACATGCGCTTCTCAAAGCCGTAGCAGAGGCTTATGTTAGCAGCTGCGAAGGCAACGATCCCGAAGCATATATGGGTGATTTTAGATAGCTTGGAAGGAAAGCACTTTCTGAACTCGTAAGCATAGAGCGATGTTAGTCCGTTGATTAGAGAGGCCACTGTGAATACTAGAGCCACCAACGCTGTAAAACAAATAAAAGTAGAGTTAAATTTGAGATACCTACTGCCTTGTTGCTGAATTTGTATTCAGCAACGAGGCAGTATCTCAATTGAGCATTCTAGAAAGCTAAACCTTAAGGCAAACTAACTTGGGTTTTCACTAAGTCAATATTAAAGGTCAATATGCACTTTTAAGCAGGCTCGTGATTTATGCATTTTTTTAGACTAGGTAAATTAAGGCTTGATCTCAGAATCTCAGATTTTTAAAATACCTGATTCTCAAAACACCAGATTCTCTAAATACTAAATTCTCAATATAACAGATTTCGAACAGTCGAAATCAAAATATTATAATATTATTCCTTAAAAACGCAGCTCCTTTTGTGCAGTAAATAGATTGCATATTGCACACTATGCAATAAAATACTACTTAGCTGGTTTTCCTATAATATCTGTTTTGTGTTATTATTATTATCATGACGTTGAAAAGTCTTTTCCATACCAATTTCTTCACGTTTATGTGTTTTATTGTAATTAAATAAAACGGATCAAAGTGATATGAATTTTATAATAAGTCAGAAAGGAAAACCAGCGTTACTGCACGCAGGGTTCAGGTACAATTTCTGTTTGAAGAACAGGTCTGGGGAACAACGAATTGGCGTTGTTTTAGGCAAAAGGAATGCAATACCTCGATACTTTTAGATGCGAATAACAAAATACTAAGGGATGGGAGGCATAGATGCAAACCGGAAAATATTCTAAATATAATTGATGGCTGCATGGACGATTGTAAAAAGAGGTAGGTACCTATGTGTAAATTCCAGATCAGTGCAAAACATGTTTGAAAAAAAATTCATGGGAGGAGATAAATTTAAATATATAGAGCATGAAATACCGGAATTTACTTCAAAAAAGGACACCTTTTATAGGGCACGAAACAAATATTTAAATTTAGTCCGAACAGCGTGTACAAATTCAAAGCATGTGAGACTTGGACACGTTGTTATAAATTTTTTTTTTGATGGCCCAAGAACTCTGCGCCTTGTTACAAATCAGTAAGTACGATAAACGATGACGGTATCTACATTTAAAGTGTCTCCAAAACCGTTTTGTCTGATGTACACCTTTCATGTGGACTTGGCGTGCAGTGAAAATACAATTAGTTTTGTCATGCCATGCGTCACCCCCCGCGACTCCGCAACTGTATAGTTGCGGGGTCGCGGGGGGTGACGCATGGCTCGTAATGGCACGTAATTTCGGTTGTCTGTAAAAGATCGCTTTTAGCGATAAGACCGCCCATTGTGTCACCCTTTGTAAAATTTCAACATTTGTATCTGTAATTTTTATGGTGTATATAATGAAGAGTATTCTATTCTATTCTATTTCGTAGGGTAACCATACGTTTCAGATGGTGAGGACTATCCTGTCTGATGTAGGTAGGTAGGTAGGTAGGTATGTAAGGTTGTTAGGTAGGGTAGATAGATAGGTAGGTTAAGTTGAGATACTTAGTGCTATTTGTGCGAAGCCGGGCTGGGTAAAGCTAGTAGGTAATAAATGTGTCCATACATGAATAGGAAATATTAATTAAATCAAAATCAAAAGTCATTTATTCAAATTAGGCTGAGGTTCAGAACTATTCGAACGTAAACATTACATAAGACAGTCCCCCAAAACGCTTTAGCTGGAAAGAAGAAGTGGTGCAACAACACAGCCAGCAGCACAGCCGTCTGTTCAAAGAAAAATGTATACAATAGTATGCAAAAATAATTTAGCAGTCACCGAAGTACACCTTCAGGTCACACCATCAGGTCCGGAGGTAAGGTCTCATCATAACTATCAAAACGAGCCCAATCTCAGCACACCTAGTTCCATTCGTCGACGAGTTCCAGTAGCAGTATCTGAAGTACACCTTCAGGTCACTCCATCAAGTCCGTAGGTAAGGTCTCGTCAAAACTATCAAAACGAGCCCAAACTCCGCACTCCTAGTTGTACTGGTCGACGAGTTCCAGTATCAGTCACCGAAGTACACCTTCAGGTCACACCATCAAGTCCGTTGGTAAGGTCTCATCATAACTATCAAAACGAGCCCAAACTCAGCACCCCTAGTTCTACTGGTCCACGAGTTCCAGTAGCAGACACCGAAGTACACCTTCAGGTCACTTCATCAAGTCCGAAGGTAATGTCTCATCATAACTATCGAAACGAGCCCAAACTCGGCACACCTAGTTCTATTCGTCGAGGAGTTCCAGTAGCAGTCACCGAAGTACACCTTCAGGTCACACCATCAAGTCCGGAGGTAAGGTCTCATCATAACTATCAAAACGAGCCCAAACTCGGCACACCTAGTTCTACTGGTCGACGAGTTCCAGTAGCAGTAACTGAAGTACACCTCCAGGTTACTCCATCAAGACCAAAGGTACGGTCTCATCATTACTATCAAAATGAGCCTAAACTCCACAGCCCTAGTTCTACTGGTGGACGAGTTCCAGTAGCAGTCATCGAAGTACAAAACGCTTTAGCTGGAAAGAAGAAGTGGTGCAACAACACAGCCAGCAGCACAGCCGTCTGTTAAAAGAAAAATGTATACAATAGTATGCAAAAATAATTTAGCAGTCGCCGAAGTACACCTTCAGGTCACACCATCAAGGCCGGAGGTAAGGTCTCATCATAACTATCAAAACGAGCCCAAACTCGGCACCCCTAGTTCTACTGGTCCACGAGTTCCAGTAGCAGTAACTGAAGTACACCTTCAGGTCACTCCATCAAGTCCGAAGGTAATGTCTCATCATAACAATCGAAACGAGCCCAAACTCGGCACACCTAGTTCTATTCATCGATGAGTTCCAGTAGCAGTCACCAAAGTACACCTTCAGGTCACAACATCAAGTCCGGAGGTAAGGTTTCATCACAACTATCAAAATGAGCCCAAACTCGGCACACCTAGTCCTACTCGAGTCACCGAAGTACACCTCCAGGTCACGTCATCAAGTCCGGAGGTAAGGTCTCATCATAACTAATAAAACTTGCCTAAAGTCCACAGCCCACATCTCTCTACTAGTAGAGGGCTTCCAGTGCCTAGGAGTCACTGAAGTATTTGTATCTAAGAATTATTTAGTAAAATTATAAAGAGCAATACGAAATATTTTTTGTAAGTACCTACGAATTATAACGAAATAAGAAAAAAAAAACTCAAAGGATCTAAATTAGTTCACTTGACTACTACGAGTATTCCCGTAGCTACCCGTGCGTACACTTGTGTGTGTGACCCGTGTCAATGTAGTAATTTACCTATAAATTTTACAAATGCGTCCTTAAAAACGAATAAAATCGTGTTATGGTGGCTCCGAGCGCCGAGCGTTAGCGTCTACCCGTGACAGTGGTCAGCGAAGTACTGCCGCCCGTCGCCCTCACGAGCCCCCGCTTCAAGGCGTACCAAGCTTATTCGAAAAAACAACCCACCTTGATTAATCAAACACAAAACAAATAGAAGCCGTATACTAAAATTTGAGTAGTTAAATTGTCTTTTAGATAGTGAAAGTTTTATGAAAATACGCCCGTTAGTTTTTGCGTGATTATCGTTTTTTTTTGTCCGCATTAGACATTACTTTACAAATTAATTGCACTGTGTTAGAAATATATTATTTCAAATATGATTATATCAAATTACGAAGACAATAGTCTAGTATAACATATATTTTTTTCAAACTCTTAATAAGACGAGTCGTCTAAACGTGATGTTCAATTTAAAATCATTAGAAGTCATATATCTGCGCCTTAAAGTCAACGCACACACGAACGGATATTTTCGATGTTAAAAGAACAATTTGGAATGGAATTGGCGGTATATAAATGAGACTATGAAGTTGCTGTTATACAAGCCGTCAAAAAGGGTACCCGGATGTGAAAATCAAAGGGTACCATTTCTGGATAGGTGTTGAAAGGATGAACTTAGTTAAAAAGTTGACATTTTGTGAATCCAATAAAGGTCGCGAAATAACACATCTTTGCTCGCAATTAGCATTGCTTCCTCCAGTAATTATTCCAGAAGCGTACCTCGCTATAAGTGAAATGGCACCAGTCATTGAGATTTCTACAAAATTTCTCGATTACTTCAATAGTCAGTGGACACAAAAATAACTAATGAAGTGTAGAGCTGTTACGGTGAACAAAACAGAACTAATGCCGTAGAAGGTTTGCACCGAAGAATTAACACCATCATTCCTCCCAATCCTTCACTCTTACATTTTTTAAAGAAATTGAAATGTGAAGCATATAAAACAATAATCACATACGAAGAAGAAACGCACTCCACTGTCCAGATAAAAAAAGAAACACAAAGGACATGGCAAAAGATATAAAAATATTGATAACATTATTAATGATTGCATGAGGTGCAAAATCACAGTTATCGAGTGTATAAATGTTTTAGCTACAATAAGGCGACGTTGAAGAAAACTTGAAGTATAGTTTTAGTTTAGTTTGCTTTGTTATTTCTGTTGTTCACGATTTATTGTTATTTTTTGTGCAAATAAGTACCCGTAATTTGATTTTCTCTTCCTTATTTTCACATATTTTATTATACTTATTTACCTGAAACAATTTTTCATTTAACTGTACTTCCAGTATATTGAGAATCTGGTATTCTGAGATCGAGCCAATTAAAACCATGTCAGGGTTTAAAATATGATTTCTTTTTCAGTTACACAATACGAGATCTGAAAAGTGCCGTACATTGAAAAATACACGAAAATATTGAGTGGTCTTTTCTATTGACACCACTCAATCTTTTCCCGTTACTGCTTATCCTTAGGGGATTGCTATGGGCTATGGGCATTGAGTTCTAGACTGATAACCTCATACTTGGAAATGTTCGTATCACTAAGGCCAGCTGCAGTCAGTCTGTCGGAAACCCTGACATATCTTTGGTTATTTCATGAACGTCAAAATCTAGTAATTATAGTTTCTTTAACACTTTGCGGGACACTATATGCCCCCAGACGTAATAACAATAAAACTTATATTGTGTCTCGTTCAGTGTCCATAATTCCTCAGAACTATCTCACTCTTTATCTCGCTTGTAACTTACTGCTCGCGGTGACGCGAGTAAGCGAGACAGGGTGGCAAGGAGAATGCTTCAAAGCGCCGATGGTTTAGGTAATTACTTTTTACGATGAAAATAATGATAATAAATTAATAATAATGAATTAAAAAAGCAAGTATCTGATCTCATTTGAAGTATTTTTTTACTACTAGCGGCTTATTGTTCGGTTTGGAGGTAACTTTGTATTTTTTTGTCGAGAAAATTTCATGGAATCGTGTTTTCGCCAAACATAGTAGTTAACCTTATTCTTCAACTGCAATTTGAGGTATTGTAGACTCTTAACAAAGAAATATGTCACACACGGCCCCACTACATATATGCAGAGCTCAAGGATGCCAATTTTATTATAATTTTAAATATTTTACAGCTACTACCAAGTCCAGGACGTTTAAGTAGGTAATATAGGTATCGTCAATCGATGATAGGATTTTAGTTAATGCGCCCTGTATTAACAACTTTTTAGTGAGATATTTTACCTATGTAGTAGTTTATTGTAGAAAAATAACTTACCACTTATGCCGTGGGCAGTATTCCAATTAGTAGCGTTTGGATTATTAGCTTTGTCCATAATCTTAACGAAATTGCCAGCGATCGCCAACGCTGACCCAAGAGTTTGAAGAATCCAATGCGCTCGTTTTTTGTCGACCAGTTTCAGATGTGTAGACCAAGTATTGTAAGGAGATAGACTGAGGATGGCTTGAGCCATCAGAAGTTGGTACTGAAACATAAATGGTACTGTTAATTTTAATCGTTCCTTGATTAAGCAAAAAATATGGTCGCTATTTGTTACACGGTTAATAAATTCCTTTCACATGCTTCAAGTTAAGTCGAGAAGATTTAATGACAGTTATAGATAAAGTTTGGCCTACCATAGACAGAGAGATAATTAAATAAAAAAAAATACTGATAATATTTGAAATCCCACCACAGCTTTCGTTACTTGGCAAAACTTTGCAGGAAATATTTCAATTTAAAAGATTATTATTTGGATTCAAGTTTTCGGGTAGATATAATATTTGTGTTGCTAGTTTTGGAAAAATGATGGTAATTGGGATATGCTTATTGTAAGAATTCATATGTTTTCAAGAGTATTTTTAAAATATCAAATATTAAAACTGTATCTCAAGCGTATTGAATAATAACTAGACTGTAATGATCATGATTTTAATAAATGATTAATGTATCAATTTAATTTTTAAATAAATAGATTAGTCCAGTCTTTACGCCTATGATACCGGTGTCGCCCTCAGGCGTCGGTTTTCCGACGCCTGAGGGCGACACCGGGAACACAGAGCGTGCTGCCGTCATGCACTTGTCATTTATTATGTCATTTATGCTTTGCACAGACCTATAACTAGCATAGAGGCAGGCATTCAAAGCTAAACAATGCAACACAATATTTTCTTTTTTCTATGTAAAACCTCCTGTGTGTTAGAAAGAGTACACAGGATTTTTTTACTACACTTTTATAATTATGCCATTAGTTATTTTTTGACATGGACACTAGATGATTCCTAAAATATGACTTATGACTGTAAGTGATCATTGCACTCTTGCATCAAGCTTTTGTGTGTTATCTTTAGCGTAAAACAAATGTAAACAGTTGTTGGTCGTAAGTCATATTTTTGGAATCTTCTACTCGAGCCCTTTATTTTGACGTATGTACTAAAAACTTTTTTGACAACTTTGCTTAATTAGTTCTAAACGCCCCCATGTTGATTTTTGGGAAAACGTCACCATTCACCTATTGGATTAGGAATTTCCTTCAAAATCCTTCGCATTGCGATTGAAAGTGAAGTGCGTTACGCTGGGCGGTCACCACAAATCTAACGACGTATTAAATTATTAAAATTCATCGAGACACCATACAAATACACGTGCCAAAAACATAACCCTTCTTGTCAGTCGGGTCTGTCTCTGACGATTTCTATTTTATTGGCGCTAGGTTTGACAGCATCATGAATCTTTTGTTGTGATTTCTTGTGATTTGTTAAAAAATGTCATTGGCTCTGTTTCTGGTTATCTTTTTTGCATTTCTTAGTGACTTCACCTTTCTTGGACTATGGATCATCGCATTAAAGTTTATCTACTTCTGAGATGTGAGTTATAAGTATTGTTATACTCACATCCCATCTCACATCTCAGATAACTCTGATTTTTCCTGGTTTCCAACGGAGATCCAACGTTCTATAAACTGGGGCATAGCAAATGATGCAATTCAATCTGCTGGAAGACAGTGGACATCACCGCGATCGATAGGTCTGAATAAATTTTTTGAAGTCATCAGATTTGAGAAGGGTTTTTAGTCCCTTCATAGAGTTTTACGACGAACAAAAATATACAGGGCTATGAAACACTATTATAGATTTATAATACATTTTGTTTAATTTGTGTTCATTTCTGAGCCAAACTTGTATGGGACCGTTATCCATATCTTTTAAGTTTTACCAAAATAAATTAACATCTACTTGTAAAATACAGACATAGAACTTCACTATTAGGAGATTTAGGTAAAAATATTATTTATACATATATAATAATTAACTATAGATATAGATAGGCATTCAATTATATAAACAAATTATTCTTAAAAGGGTTTTTTTACTATACTGTTTCAATTAGTTATAGTTGCATAATGCACAATTTACTAACAGGTACAAACAATGTGTTATTTAACTTAATTAATTTGGTTCTTGAGTTTTCTTCTCAAGTTATTAAATCAAAACGATCCTCGAAATTCCAATTGGCGTAAGGTAAAAATGAGTACCCGATACTTATACCTTTACAAATAATACAAAAAGCAGAATATTGTCTCTAAAAGTCGATTACTAATGAAAAACATATAGCAATGCAACGAAAAAAAAAATACAGTTCTCCGTTCAATGGCTTTTTGCTTTTCGGCGGTTTGACGGTTCATCCCTTACGCCTTTTTGAAATTACGGGTATCGATATGTCACGCCAAAAAAAAACTACTCACCCCGAGTACGCATAATATTATATGTATAGCTGTGTCTCCTAGCGGAATCGGAACTCTGAACACGAATACTACGTTTACACCAACTATTATGCCTATTAATATATGGCACAGCAGATTCAGTGAGACATGGAACGTCCTCAAATGGTAACTCGCGCCGGTCAGAGGCTTTGGCCCAGGTCTTGATATGACTCCGTTTTCAGTATCCATGATTCACCGTTTAAAAACTTATGAGTACCAACTTTCACCTTAGGCTTCAGACTGTGAGTGAAGGCGGCAGGTGAAATATCGGCATGAAATAGCTGTTGATAATTTTATCAGAGACTAACTGTATGATTTGACTTTGCATGCCTATTTGTTTTTTTATGTAAAGGTGACATGATTTTACATAATGTAACTAATTTGGTTAGGAGTGAACACTTAGTTGTTATAGCTCACTTGTTGGGACACTTGTTCCGGTCGGCACATTCGTTCTGGCAGTATGTACGGTTCGTGCCGATTGGCGAACTCTGTTCGGCATCTACCCTCGCCAAATCATCAGCGTCTTTCCTGAACGTATATCTACATACATCCATTTTACTGCCTGGCGGTGTCAAATCATGCTGACCCGAACAAGCGTGACCCGTTCCATAAAATTGATTGTTTCATTAAAAAAAATCAACTTGAAAATTATTTTTTGTTCAAATTAGATTTATAGACAATGACAAAATTATGTTATTTAGTTTTACGAACATACCTAAAGGTATTTTGAATTTTCAATATTTTTATACGATATGTAAACCATTTTGCGTATAGATAACGAGGCATGAGAATCAATCTACTAATAAGATATTACAGGCATTTCCTCCCTTACCGGTAGGAAATGCCTGTGTTATCTATTTCTGCATTCGTATCAAATGTCGTATTTTTGCATTACCCAAATGTCATTCCTTTGGGTAATGCAGTTTGTATTCTATTCTGTAAAAACTTACAATCGAACTCACTTTCATATGTAAACATGAGCCTCTGACATTAAACTATTGGAATTTTCTTGAATGTAAAATTTTTTTTTTTTGGGTGGGTAATTACAAATAACTTCTCCCGCTCTGGGCGGAGCGGGAGGGTGTATCAGACTCTTACTGACTAAAACCCACCCGTGTTCCTTCCGTTACCTGTTTTGCCAGGGGCCTCGGTATCCCTTTCGGACTTTCCCACGACTCCGGCAGGCATCGGCCCTAGAGGACCCTATACTTGTGCTGACGACATCTCTTTGAGTCGCGCGTGGAACACAATAAATGCTACACTAATGTTGTGTTTTGAATTGCAGTCGCCATCCTTTTTCGTAATTGACAAGGAGTGATGGTCAATGATAATGCTAGTCTGCACGAGCCTATAGATTTGAATTGCCTGCGATTAAACATTTATTTAGTACTTCGTTCAATACCTAAGTCTTAGTCACTATACACATACAGCGTGTATCAGAAATGAGTCGTGTCGTGTCAAAAAATAACCAACAAAACTTCAATAGGTACCAAATTTCAATACTCGACCCAAAAAAATGGGACAGCTGATAATTTTTAAATACCTAGTTAACTAGCTAGCAGGGTGACTGACTAAGAGATGTAGTCAGCACAATGTAGGGTTCCACTAGGGCCGATGCCTGCTGGGGTCGCGGGAAGGTACTAATGGGTCACCGAGGCCCCCGCAACACAGGCAACAGGAAGGAATACGGGTGGGTTTTAGTCAGGAAGAGTCTGACACACCCTCCCGCTCCACCCAGAGCGGGAGAAGTTATTTGATGATTTCCAATCCAAAAAAAAATAAGGGTGGTTTACCCGTAACGTTTAGTAAAATACTCTATGAAGATACAAATTGAATTTGATTCATCTCAAAAAACTTTGTGTTAAAAACTCCTTGAAGAAGTTAGAAGTGGATTTGGTATAACCAATCAAATAATATCTATTAATTGACGACAAGAGCACTCGAGTGCGATTGTGAACTAAGTAACTGTAGGTGCTTTTCAGTGAGTAGGTAGGTATACCTACTCGTCTTTAATAATAGATGAGTACTCTATTTTCAGGCATGGCTGCAGTCACGTCTATGAAGCTATTTTATCCTGATAATTACTATACACTCATCGGTCTCAAGGTAACATGGTCAGGGATGCCGA
The DNA here is from genome assembly GCA_905333075.3 of Atethmia centrago. Taxonomy (NCBI): domain Eukaryota; kingdom Metazoa; phylum Arthropoda; class Insecta; order Lepidoptera; family Noctuidae; genus Atethmia; species Atethmia centrago. Next base: position 13,615,273 of record HG995381.1, on the reverse strand, counting down.
CTTTCTGGAGGTTCCTGTAAACCAGGAAACGCCCGGGTGTCACCACTGGTTGGATCGCCCGGAGGACTCGGTGGAGCATACGGCGGAGGTCTGCCCAGCTTGGGCAGAGCACCGTCGTGTCCTCGTGGAGGCGATCGGCGGCAGAGATCTCTCGCGTTCGGCCCTGGTTCAGGCCATGTTACGGAGTGAGAGGGCATGGGCAGCCGTCACCTCCTTCTGCGAAGCAGTTATGCTCGCGAAGGAGGAGGCGGGCCGGTTGAGGAAAGGCAAATTTCGCGCCCTCTCGCCCCTAGCCGCCGCAGGAGACGCCCTGGGCGTCGGGAATCCCGGGCGGATTACCGGCCACCGTAGGCGCGGGCTTGCGGACGTTGAGCAATGGGTAGATCGCCGTCCGATAAGGACCAGCAGTGCTATTCTGTAACCTTCTCACCGTGAAAACTTAAGTGAAGTGAGCGTGGAGTGAACTGTCAGTGTCATCCCACCTGATACTAGGGATGGACCAAGGATAACATTTACAATCATAATCGAGATTTTAAGAATATTTTTATGCTAATTCTTTTGATCATGATCAGTTAACTGATTAAATAAACACGGATGACCCAAACGCGATGTGTTTTGAAGAAGCGATAGTGGATTGAGTCGAGTAAAGACAGTGCGACGTTATTCAGCCTATTCAATAAGGAGAGATAACGGAGTGTGTCAAGTGATCGAGTGCTATAAGTGTGCCTGGCTGATGGACCATGGAATTTATCCCCTCACAAACTATGTGGAAACCTAACTAAACGAAGTGTGTGTCTGTGAACATAAGGCATTTGAATAAAAAACGTGCGGATTATTTAATAAGTACCTTTCTAATATTTTATTTTAGGTAGGTAAATTTATATCGACCTACGCGTTGCCAATAATAAAATAATGTTCATTAAATCACCGTCATCAATACTATAAGAAAATTCAACATTTCAAATGACACTAGCGCAGCGCGCGCACCAGCCGGCGGGCGGCTAGGCTCACTTCATCCAGCCGAAGTGAAGTGGTGTTGCTATGGCAACGAGAACCGAGTGAAGTGATAAGATCACGACACTCGCGCGTCGCGCTTACCGACTCACTTCACCTAGCCGATTCACTTCGGCGCGGGTGGTTACTATGGTTACGAGAATCGGGTGAAGTGATAAGATCACGCCGCGCTTGCGCGTGTGGCGCTGTTATTAATATCAAGTTGTTTTTTTAATTTGACGTTTTTTTTATTTTTAATTGCGCGACAAACAAACATTTGGCTTTACCGCCTTTATATCAAAATCCAAAATGGCGGCTACAAACATTTTTCATCATGGGTGTCGTTTTCATGGTTTTCGGGGGTGTTACAGCCGATACTGAGGTCAAATCTAAAAAGCAAGATGGCGGCTGCGAAAATGTTCTGATTTTTGATCATGGGTGTCGTTTTAATGGTTTTCGGGGGTGTTAAATCCGATAGTGAGGTCAAAATTAAAAAGCAAGATGGCGGATGCAAAACAGACCAAACCCTTCAGAATAAAAAAAAACAAAATCAAGTTTCTGACTGAATTTCTGTTTTGCTATTTTATTTTAAAAACCCTAAATAGTAACGTTTCAACGTTTTCGTTTTTACTAGTTTTGAAATAATATGAAATGATCAATAGAATTAGCATAAAAATATTATTACAATCTCGATTATGATTATAAATGTAATGCTTGGTCACTCCCTAGCATCAGTGGGATGACACTGACAGCTCACTCCACGCGAGTTTTTACGGTGAGATATTTACAGAATCGACATGCAGGCCCCGGTTGACGGCACGTTGTATTCCACGCGCGCCTCAAACAGATGTCAGCACAAGTGTAGGGGTCCACTAGGGCCGATGCCTGAATGGTTCGCGTGGAAGTCCAAAAGGGTTACCGAGGCCCCTGGCAACACAGGCAATGGAAGGAATACGGGTGAGTTTTAGTGAGTTAATTGATAATTTGCCACCCAAAAAAAAAGGGATGCCAACTTAGCCCCTTCGGAGCTAGATCTAGCCCTTTTTTCTTCTTGTTTAGGTCCCAATATATTAATTTGTCCCTCGTCCGAAATCTAGCCCAAAACTGTCCTCTGCCAAAATCCCATCCCAATCCAATAACCATATCTTTGTTTGTTTGTGCTCTGTGCTGAGAACGAAACAAAGTTTTTAAACATAAGCCATGAAATCACAAAGCATCTCTTAAAAAAAATGCATTGAAAGAAAAATATAAATTTATATTGAACAAGGCTGCGCGCAAAGAGGCTCAAGCCCAACTGTCAACGTCATCAGCGCAAAGTGAAGCCCTTCGGAAGGAATTCGACGCAGACTCGACGAGGACTGCAACTTTTAAGCTGCTTAAAGTAAGCAAAGACTTTTTTTTAAGCAATTTTGTAATTTTGTAATTAAACAATATATCCAGAGTTATGTCTCTTTTTAGTAATCTACACAGTAGGGAAGTATACAATAAATTTTATTAAAGAATCAACAATATTTTTTTGCAGTTTAGCCATATTTTAACATTTTTGGGCTAATCTAGCTAGCTCTTTTTTAAACTAGATTTAGCCCGAAAACCTGACGCCCTGTTAGCAACACTGAACAGGGTTTCCGGGTTCTCTTTTTGAACGTTAATAAATTATAGTTTAACCCTTACTCAGTCAAAGCACTAAGCCAAGGCTGCCCAACCAATTTTGAAGACGGGCCACAATTTTGATTTCGAGTTATCCGGCGGGCCACCTTGTAAATAAAACTTGCCTACAGTTGTAGTAGACACCTAGTAGATTAAAATTAAACTAAACTATAAGTTACTTACTTTATTAGTTATCTAATAAAAAAATCAGGGTGTGGCTGTGTCCTAGACACGGCCGTGTGTTTTACGTGAATATGTGTACGTAACGGGTAATATTTTCTTTGTAACGATTTCTTTGAACCTTTAGCTATCAAGTGGTGTAATAAAATTTTGGATAAAGATGTTAGATATGTAGCTGCAATACCGAACTGTATCCCCCGATTTTGTTATCATTAATTTTCTGGATTGCCTCCCACTATGCAAATTTTAAGACATAATCGCGTCAAAACTTCCCTAAGGCCTTTGACGAGGTATTTGTGGTACTTACAACTTATCAATATTCAGTCACCAATCTTAGGTCAATTATAACATCAAGTCTGATATGTTTTGCATTGGATGAAGTACGGTGTTTCTTTTTTACAAAGCTGAAAGTTATAAACAACTTTTTACAGAATAATTTAACCTAATATAACAACACACCTTTAAGGCTTTTACATACTGGCGCGACTTGTCGCGCGACGCGACGCGTCACAAAGGCACCGCTTGTAGCGCTACACGCGGTGTCTTTGTGACGCGTCGCGTCGCGCGACAAGTCGCGCCAGTATGTAGGAGCCTTGAATCTAATCTGTAATAATGGTTTGGCAGAAGTGGGTGTACCCATCCTACTATAGGTATCTACAGAATAATATGTCCGACGGAAAACAAGCTTCGGCTTCAGTCTTATTTTCGGCCGAAAAAGAAAACGATTTAGACATTAAATAGTACATTACGATACTTGTGACTTAAGTAGTCCACTTTTGCACGGCGTGAAGTTAGCGCCCGAGCGTAGTGAGGGTGCTCAATGCCGTGCATTAATAGACTTACTTATGTCACGAGTATCGTATACTATTTTATAGCTCGTGTGACATAAACCCGCCATATTTTAATTTATCAAAAGTTTTATAAAAAATAGTATATTATGGAATTGGAGGGAAGGACAAGCACGCGGCCTACACGTATACTATTCAAACCTGGGTAGGGGGTTTGAGGAGCGGAGCCCTTGAAGGACACTGTTAAACTGTGACTTTTAAGTGTTAAAAGTCACGCAATTACACACAATTACAACATTAATACACGCTGTATGTCAAATACTCGAAAATATTCTTCCATTAATCTGTTTTTAAGATCCCGGGGGTATTAGGTCGAACACTCGATAATATTTCGAAAAAGGTCAAGATTAATTAGAGGTCATCCATTAGCCTGTACTCAAGAATTCCGGGGTATCAAGTTAAACACTCGAAAATATTTTGAAAAAAGTCACGCTCAAGATTAATTAGAGGTTATCCATTAATCTGTATTCGAGAATCCCGGGGGGAGTCACACGGGAACAACGGGGATGAAAATTTCATTATTTTTGAGCTAGGACGTCTAGTTTTTGAGATATTTGCTAAAAACTCAAAAAGGAATTCCAAGTTAGGACGCAACTTACGATTTTGTTTAAATTCATCGATGACATAATTATATATTAAGGCGCGTGACCAAAATTAGAACTATGGCTGTCTCTTGTTTTGTTAAGACACAATGATGCTACGGCCATATTATGGCGCAGTTTCGTGTCATGTTTTCGCAATAAAACTATATGTTCGAACTATATTGGTCACATTGTTAAAAAACTTCGGTTAAATGACGCGGGAAAAGAAGTGATTCATTTTCACACGATATAAAAATGGACTACTTAGGTCACGGAGAAGCGTGGCTTAAGTGCGGGTTTAAGTCACAGTAAAGTTATTAATATTTTCGCTTTACACTGAAATCCTGTTTGTTTTGTTTTACTTCTAGGGAAAGAAAGAGCAAATATAGGCTTTAAAACGGGATTACATAAATAAAACAGGATAATTCTGAGATAATTCAATAATCACAAATTTCACAAGAAATATCTGAAATCTTTACCACAAGCTCTTTCATTTGATATGTCACACAGTAGAGTTTGCAAAACTTTTATTTTAATTTTCTTATTTGCTCCCCAAAAGTGACCCTCATATTCAAAATTCATTTATTTACGTTACATGTCCGTGTTTGGGTCACAAAAATTCATATGTGTACCAAATTTCAACTTAATCGGCCAAGCAGATTCGGAGCAAATTGGCTGTGACCGACGGACAGACAGACACATGAGTGATCCTATAAGGATTCCGTTTTTTCCTTTTGAGGTACGGAACACTAAAAATACAACACAACCTTGCTTTCACAACTTCAAAACAAAATCGCGTTCGTCTAAGTCAGCTAAATCACGAGCCGACCCGATTTACCCCGAAGTTAGCCGAACGTCACCTGATATTGCCCAGTTTTACGCAGTTCTGATTTTCGGCTTGGCTGAAGCTTTGGCTGGTTTATGGCCGAAAACGAAAATATGGCCGAATCCTGTTTTTTTGGCCGAAAATGACCTATAACGAAAACGAAGCTTCGGTCGGTCGCTAGCCAAATCTGTTTAAAATCTACAAAGCACGTTGCAGGAAAGTCTTCTTTTGGTAACATTTTTTGAAAATGTTATGACTGAAGACTGCTGTGGTTGTGAAGAATTTTTTTCAGTAAAAATCTATTTCAAAGACTTAGAGTATTGGATTTCTGTAAATTCTAGCTGGATATTGGCTAATTCAGTGTAGGTTCTTAAAGGGCAAACTAATTTTTGATGTGGTTTTAAATCCTGAAATCTGTGCTCAAAAGACAATCGCGGACCAGCTGACTGCTGTTGGCGGGCAAGTTCAAATACGCTGGCGGGCCACGTTTTGGGCTTGGCTTGAGCATCTTTGTACTAAGCAAAACAAGACAATAAGCAAACCAGACTGGTCATAATCATGGTCGTCTGACCAAGATTATGTCTGGCCTTTAAAAGAGACTAACCCTTAAGTTTGTTTCGCCATTTCTTCTCAGGGGTAGTCAGATAGGAAATGTTGACGCCATCTAGATTATTTTTTAATATGACGTGTAAAAGTGATTCTGATAACCTTTTTACAGAATAAAAAAAATCATTTCATTTCATTTTAGAACAATGATGATTATTCTGAATCTACAGTCTTTTCCAAAAGTAACTGATAAAAGTGTAAACAAACCTTGTTCAGGTTAAATTCTCACGCAATCACTCATTGCATTAGTAACAGATTAGGTTTCAACTTTATATCGCATCACTTATTTATGGCAATTAGGTATTGTTTGAATAACGTTATTAATTGTTATTTAAATATCATCGACAAAATTTAGTTTATAAATTTAACCTCAATTGTCTAATGAAAAACATTTTTAGGGCTCAGACCAAATAAAAAACCAAGACATAGCACTGTCAACAGTGATGACAGGCCGGTTTCGCAAACATGTGTGCACTTAGTGACTGTTCTGGTTAGGTGTAGTTTGGTTGTGCAGTCCATGGCCCTTTACGGAGCTCCTGTGTGGGCGCGCTCCCTGGCGTTGCGGCCAGCCCGCCGGTTGAGCGCGGCCCAAAGGGTCATGGCCATCCGGCTGGTTCGGGGATACCGCACGGTCTCCGGTGAGGCGGCGAGCCTCCTTGCCGGATTGCCGCCATGGGAGCTGAAGGCAAAAGTCTTCGCGCACGTATGGGAGTGGCGCGAGGAGGCGAAACGCCGGGGCGTAACTCCGCTGCCGCGTGAAATCGCGGCACAGCGGACAGAGTGCGATTGTCGCAAACCAGTGCTGGGCACGCCACAATTGGGGCGATAAGTCCCCTATTTGAGGAGTGGCTAGAGAGGCGCCACGGCGTCCTCACCTTCCGCCTGACGCAGGTCCTCACTGGACACGGCAGCTTCGGGAGGTTCCTGTGTCGGATAAGGCGGAGGAAACGCCCGGGTGAGCAAAGGGTGTGCGAAGCTCGCCGTCCGATAAGGACCAGGCCTGGGTCGTCGGCGCGTTGTGTTCCAAGCGCGCCTCAAAGAGATGTCAGCACAGGTGTAGGGGGGTCCACTAGGGTCGATGCCTGTCGGGGTCGCGTGGAAGTTCGAAAGGGTTACCGGGGCCCCTGGCAACACAGGCAACGGAAGGAATACGGGTGGGTTTTAGTCAGTAAGAGTCTGACACACCCTCCCGCTCCGCCCAGAGCGGGAGAATTTATTTGATAATTTTCCACCCAAAAAAAAAGGTTTGGTTTGGTTGTAAATGTGTGCGTGTGAGAGTGTACGCACAGAGTGAGGTGAAGTTTTGGCATTCTTTACTGATAATTTGCAGCTATAGAGCTGCAAATTATCAGTAAAGAATGCCAAAACTTCTTCGTCTTGGTTGTTTATTTGGTCTGAGCTTTAGGGTGACAAATTTGGTACCCATAGGCAGAGCCGGATTAAGCAAGCGCGGAGCCCGTAGCAAATTTTATCGAGGGGCCCTTGGTCTGCTATGGGTTCTTAAGTACTTATAAAGTGGAAAAAATATAATTCAGTACCAACTGCATTCGTTTATTTGCCATCTATAGGTTACAATTTTGTTGGGCTTGTGCCTAAATAATAACAGCCGCACGGGTCAATCGATCAGGTTAAGCTACGCTTGCCGCGGTTGGTCCGTAGATGGGTGACTATCTTTACATACCAAGACCCCTCCGTGCCTCGGAAAGCACGTTAAGCCGTTGGTCCCGGCTGTCATTCGTGGATCTTTGACAGTCGTTACGGGTCATCAAAAGCCCGAAATCTGACAACCAGTCTTAGCAAGGGATATTGTATTAATAACTGGGTTCAGACAGGAAGTCGCTCTATGTAAAATATTGGTAAATAGCTGGTATTCAGCTGCATCTACTACTACTGGAAGCCGACCCCAACGAAGTTGGGAAAGGGATAGGCAGATGATGTGATCACAATTTGGTTGGTGTTTAATAGTATAGTAGATTACTATAGGCCCTGTTGGGCTCTGACAAGTACAAAAAGCCACAGATGAGATTGCACTGGCAATTAAAAATCATTTCGATAAGAAGCTAACACACAAGGCACCCCAAAGGCATTCGGTGTTATTACAAAACAAGGGTTTCTTTTGACATGGTTTAAACCATCGAGCCAGTTTTTGTAATACGTACGTTACTATGATTGAAATGCAGTTCTTTATACAAAACTGAGTACTTAGTCCGGTACTAAGTTGACAGTTTTGCATGAAGACGGAATAAAGTTCGAAATTAAAAAATGGCTCAATAGTTTAAATCTGGTTCTGAGGATAATCCTTGTTTTGTAATAAGACGCATTAAGTTTGCCATTGTAACTTTTTTGTGTGTAAAATTTTAAATAAATAAATAAATTATTGTAAATATTTTTAGTACATATTTCAACGTCCAAAGAATATCTAGGTCGGATTGTTTCAAGTGTAGGGGTCCGCTAGGGCCTTTGCCTGCCAGGGTCGCCGGAATGTCCGAAAGGGATACCGTGGCCTGTGGCAAGACAGGCAACAGAAGGAACATGGGTGGTTTTTAGTCAGTAGGACTCTGCCACACCCTCGAGAAGTTACTTAGAAATTCCAGCCAAAAATAAAGGGTCGGATGTTTATTAAGATACTCGATGACAATGAAGCCAGAGAATCCCTGTTTTGCGGTGTTGCCAACTTCGTTCACAAATAATTTGCAAAACATAGCGCACTACCTATTTTTTAAGATCTTTGTAAGTAATAATTACCTTCACCTATGTTTCACAAACAAATTATTCTTATTCTTATACGTAATGGTTATGAGAAATTGAATTGAAGAAGATCTTAAGATCTCTTAAATGAATAAAGTTTTTCTTTAGTCGTTACTTTTATAGACTTTATTCTAGAAAAAATATTTTTGGTATATGATTACATAACATACATAATCCGCCTATAATGTCACCATTGCTGGGATACAGGCCTCCTCTCTGTGAGAGGGAGTGGGCCGTAATCCACCACGCGGGCCCAGTGCGGGTTGGTAGATGTGACATGTCTTCGAGTTTTTGGTTCTAGGACATGCCGGTTTCCTCACGATGTTTTCCTTCACCGTTTTGAGAGCAGTGCGTGATGAAATAATTTACGCAAAGTAAAGCGCCTGTCTGGGTTCGAACCTACGACCTACAACTCGTAAGTCGCGGACGTTACCACTGGGCCACCACCGCTCTCTGTGATATGATTACTAAATTATAATAAAATTAATGTAAATTGTAAGTCTTACAAATAAGTAGACACTTTCAACATTTTGAATTCTGCTATGTATCCACACTGAGTGTCGATTAAGGGCGCTCGCACACGTCAGACTTTTTGTAGAGCCGATTATCAGGCATTTTTTGTTCCCGTATGAAATTCTGTTTTATTTTCGCCGAACGAAATAATTGGTTAACGATTGTCCGACATGAATTGTCTTAGTCGGAAATGGTGTTAGGTTTCTCGTTTTTGTGACATCAAGTAAATTCAATAAATTCTTAATAAGTTTCACACAAAAAATTACACTCACGCACCTCCGCCTGAGCGTTTTTTTAGTGAATCTCGGCGGGCGTGTTTGGATACGCGGGGCCCCCTTTTGCGCGGTGCCCGTAGCAATTGCTACTCTTGCTACGTCGTTAAACCCATAGGTATGTTTTCTGATCCATTTGTTTACATTTCATCTGATACTTTGGAACAGACTCTATAGTCAATACGACCTAGTCTGACAGTTGACTGCTTTGTTGGTTGCAAGCAAGAGCATGGGGTGGGGGAGGGTGGGGGTGGATTTCCATAGTATTCCGCATTCTGGATTTGTGCCTGGTTTATGGCAACAAATTGCACTTTGCCTAATCATTTCGAGAATACAGGCGTGGTCTCAATCCGCATTCGCTATTTATGTGAAGGACACGTGAAAATATGTTGTTCCTAAGTCGCACTCAGTATAAATCCTCACAACAAACCTTTTCATTTGATATGTCACACGGTACAGTTTGCAAAACTTCTTGTTTTAAAATTTCTAATTCTTGAAAAGTGACTCGCGTATTCAAAATTCATTTATTTTCGTTACACGTCCGTATTTGGGTCACAGAAATTCATACGAGTAGGGTACTCATACAGAGTATGAGTACCAAATTTGAAGATTCGGAGTAAATCGGCTGTGACAGCCAGCCAGACAGACAAACACACGAGTGATCCTATAAGGGACCCGTTTTTTTCTTTTGAGATACGGAACCCTAAAAATTAATGTTAAGATTAATCTTTGAGTGCTCTTAACTACGATAAATCAATAAGGTTGGAAAGGCTATTGGCTTAGAATTGAGACACTCCTGGCGAACTGCATTTAGTGCGTGGACCAACGATGGACGACACGCTGTTCAGCAAACTGGACCCTCAGGCGTAAATCGCCTGGATAGCTTCACCGGCAACGGGAGAAAACACACACGTCGGTGACGAACTGCACTAGGTGCGGCAAGCCGAGAGGGCAGCCTGGTTGGTATCCTAGTACCCCAGTGGGTTATGCCAAATTGACCTTTAACTACCAATGACAACAAAAAAGGTTTGAAACTAGAATAGACTAATAGTTACGCTGAGCACAGAGTGACGAGCCCTGGTATGAAATACATACCATATGACAAAAAAAGATTCGCTCGCAATGTAATCATACTGCAGAATTCAATCAAATAACGGAGACAGTTACATTTTAATATCACAAGCACATCAATACATCGCAGTACAGCCGAAAAGTATCATTTTACACCATACATTTTAGCGTCTTATTCTGAATAGTATCACGACTGACTGTTCCTATCCAAAATTGACAAGCTCTGATTGGAAAACTATCATAATTGAATATATTACATTTCAGAATAAAAAGTCCTTGTCCGCTTTGCCCGCAAAAAGTGTTAAATGGCGGAGGTTATTCTGCAATATCTACTAGGTAGTTTATTAATAACTCATGTTATGAATGAATGTAAAAAGGACCTTGATAACTTGAAAGACATAGCATTATCAGCCTATAATAATCCCACTGCTGGAACAGGCCTCCTGTCTGTGGGACGAAGTGGGCCATAATCCAAGATAAGTGAGGGTTGGTGTTAGGCATGCGGCTACATACAGTTAGTTCTGGTGGTCAGGATCAGAGGCCGATGCGGATGGTGGAACGGCGGACGGTGGGGGACGGCATCGAGGAGGATTTGCCGAGGAGCATCCTGGGGTAAACCACGGGGGAAATGCGGGCTCTCCCCCCGATCGTATGTTACTGGATTTCGGCGCATAACTTCGTATCCTACGGTATCCTCCAGCGCACTCCTCAATACCACAAAGAGAAATCCCCTTTGATGCTCCGTGGTCGGTCTCTGACCTTTGGAATCTATATCTTGTTACCATTAGATAAGTATGATTTTACGCTGGTTAATTTAAAATACTTTGCCCCGCCATCCAACGATGTGCGCTGGCCTTTAGACTACAAGTTACCCTATGGTACTCGAGTAGAATTCAGTGCTCACGCAAAAATCTTTATGAAAAATTGCTTTTAAAGCTGTTGCAATATTGCCCATCAACCCGATATTAATTTTCTAATTCTATAGTCACCTCCAGGGTGGGAGGGTGACCTATATTAAACCAAGACCTCACAGGCTGTGTTTATTATATCACACCTATAGCATTAACACAGTGTGTGCTAGGAGTAATTGAATACGTAATGGGACGATATTCTCTGCATACTCTCTGTATGTACATGTCATTTTATCATCATCTTGCAGGATGATAAAGTTATATTAAATTTGATTATTTTGAGTGGAATAAATTCCATGAATTGCATTCTAATTCATCTTATTCACTGACCAGCCTGCAAATTTTCGCTTTATTGTGTCTTGTGGAGCTCATCAAAATAATTGAACTCTTCGTAATTTAATTAATACCTAGACCTAATAGTTTCAACAACACTGTAGATTCTTTTAAACATTGTGACTAAAGGATTAATGATCATCATAAAGGTGAAGATGCCAGTGAAGGCAATAACGCCAGTGGTTACTCGGTCACCCGTCCAGGTTCTGAAGGAGTTCTTATTGTATCCATAGCAGAGACAGCTGGAGGCAAGGGCGAAGGTGGTGATCCCCAAGATAATATGGGTCAGCTTGGAGACGGAGCTCGGAATGAACCTTCTCAAGGAATGTGCGAAGAGAGATGGTATCCCGGTGAATAGGCTCAATGTCGTGAAAATTAGAGCGACCAATCCTGGAAATAGATAAATAACTGTGTTAATGAACATTCAAGAACATATTTATGATCTAACTAGGTAGTTTTTATACTAATTCATTGATCGAATAGCAAATAAAGTCACTGCTTAAGGTTAAAGAACACTGGTTTAAGTAGTACTTATATAGCCTTGGAGCTAGAGGTCTAGATCAATAAAGATTTTCCTACAAAAGAAGTCGGTTAAAGGAGATCAATCTTTAAAGAAAAGTTGGTCTGAAGAGCAAGAATAGTAATCGGCCCCGACAAAAAATAGCCGAGCGTGAGATTTGGTTTATATTTTATCATAACCGTCCATTATGGTTTTAAAGTTGATGGTATGGAAAATAATCAAGTTGATGTATTTGAAACTGATCGTTCAATGATACAGTACTGTGATACTTCGCTGCCACCGTCGTCAGTGTAGCAAGGATTTTAACTGTCATATCGGGCGATACGAGGGTATATCAATATCCTGGATATGGATCTCGTTAATCCAGTTATTAATAGATTACATGTTTATCAGCTTCCTATCGACAAATTTTTGGACAAATGTGCTTATCTAAATAATTTAAATAATATAATTATCTAGTTTTTTATGAAAACTGTGCCACTTAAAAGTCTTTAAAAAAATTATAATCCACAGTTCGCATCCTATTTAACAGTGTCAAATTGCATAAGAGTTCATAATTTGAAGAAAATATTCAAGAGTTTGATTTGAAATCTAATGGTTCATTCCGAAGGGTTGAGTTGAATACATGTTTAAGTTTGATTCAAAGACGTTGTAGAAAACACATCATGCACATGCAAAGCAAAGGACTTCAACCTACCTAGTTTTCCATGCGTTGTATCAAAATTGACATCTTTATAGATCATGATGATGATACTGCCAGTGATGGCCATAGCTGAGCCCAACAGCTGCAAGATCCAATGCGCTCGTCTTTTGTTGTTCTTTTTGAGACTTGAAGACCACGTGTTGTAGGGGCAGAGACTGAGGAGCGCCTGCGACATCAGCAGTTGGTACTGGAATGAGAAATACGGATTTATTATCATGACAGGTATATGAACTTGCTTTTTTTACCAAATAATAGTAGGTAAAATAAACGTTTATCAGGATGTGATTGATGATTAAAAGGTATAAGATCTGATTATAGTTGTCAGGTCAGCTTATTATCAACTCTAGACTGGATTCATGATTTCAGATAATTGCTGCTCATCATTTTCCTGAAATATTTTATTCGTCCTTAGACATTGAAAGATAATCAGATGAATGTGATGGGTTCAGTTTAAGAAACAATTTGTAATATTTTTTATTATCGTCGCAACAATAAGCGATAGAAAATTTCGTGAGACATGAGGAAATTCTTCCATTGCGATGTTGGAATTAACCATGCTGATAATGTTATTATCAAATTGGAAATCCAATCATAAAATTAACGAACACGGATAGTGCAATGTACACTTGATAAAATATTTAGTGATTATAAAATAATTTGGAGATGAGTTCATCAATTTTTCCGTATATAAGATAAGATGGTTGGAATTCTAAGGTTTTACCGTTTTAAGTGTGTTTAATAAAACAATTGAATGTTTGGTATATATTAGCGATGTTCCCTTACCTTTTCATTTACTATAGCCCTACACACAGATTAATTTATGTATTATCTTCAACACAGTTTAATAACGTCAGCAGAAGAAGACTAACTTACCCCAGGTACACAGAGAAGAATGTGAAGCATTATGATATTATCTGGAGCGGACGTAGCATTGAACTCCTTGACAACTGCGAATAGTAGTGGTATCGCCATCATGACTCCCAGCAGTAGGTGAACCAATACATTGCATACCGACAGAATCGTTTTAACGAAACTATTTTCTTCATAACTAAACATTGATGAATCCATCTTGACACAGTCGTATCACGAAATTTTTCAAATGATATAAATAGGAATATATCACAGTTTATTTGAAAATTACTAATATTATCACAGTTTTTTATATCACAGACTAAAAGTCGCTTGAAAGTGGAGAGATATTATTTGAAAACATTTTTCTGTTTGCGCGCGCGCCTCAATCGTTCCTGGTGAAGTGCCAGTAAAGTTGATCGTAGACTAAATTTGATAACCAGAATGAAAATATGAATGAAAGATTATTCTTATCAAGATACTCTGATTAAAATGTTATAAAAAACATCAGGTTTTTGCTTGTGAATAGTCTTAGCTATTGAATCTACTTTTCAGTGTGTATCTAGACGTTAAAAGTTATAATCTTTAATTCATAGAATCTGAGCTGATTAGATATAATATTTATTTCAGTTAGATTATTTCTGATAAACCTGCTGTCCATTGATTGAAGATATAAAATGGCGAGAATCTAACGAAAACACATAAATAATAATATGGTGAATCTCATCCTCCAATATATATAATAAATATTCTGATAATATATATTCTGAGTGGACAATAATGTGTAGGTACCGTCATATGGAGTGAGTAACCACATTTTTGATGCTTATATAAAATAACAGTTAATTAAAGGAAAAAATATTGCTCACATTATGACTCATACCACCAGTCCACCAGTTCCTGTTGTAAAAATTAGTTGGTATCGGAATTATTCTGAAGGTGGTTTTTGATCACCTCAAACATACGCAATTCAGACCAGATGGACCATACTATAATGTTGAAGAACCAAGTTCCAAGGGTCCTTTAACACACATGATTATTTCAATGTAAGAGGGTCGATCAAATAGTACGTAACTCAGAATTAATATCTTTCACGTTGAGTAAGGTTTGAAAGCTCCATTGAAATGCAGGTCAAGTGTGGTTTGCATATTTAACGCTCACAGTTTTGGTTCTAAGTAATGGGGTATAGGCCTGTTAAAGTAAGGGTGGACTAACTGATAGGAAGCAGCGATGATGTAGCAATGGAAAATGTTACTATTTTTATCCGACTGCGCGACGCAAAGGAGGGTAATGTGTTTATCAGCATATGTATGTATGTTTTTAAACGCCCTTTCATTGATTTTTTTGCAGACCAAACTGCAGCCGTTGGCTGAAAACCTTAAGATCAGAAGTACTGCGCAGTGTTTATAGCTTAGTATGTGATTCTATATTATTTTTTTTCAGTATTTCTTAGTGAAGGCGGAATCGAGCATAATACCTACCTAATGTTTTTTTTTACAAAACTGAAGCTGTACTTCAAGGGAAAAGAAAAAGAAAGTTACACAAGAAAGTGTCATTGTTATACTCGTATTAACTGATTAGGTGATACATACGAAAATGATGAAATAGTCAATTCGTGGAACCTTTGATATCCCGTAAACCGACTCATCGTAACGAATTCATATTGCATTAAGGCTCTTACAGACTGGGGCGATATCGCAGGCGCGACAGGAATATTGCTGCCTCTCGCGCCCGCGATATTGCCTCAGTATGGAGGATAGGTATTAACATTGAGACGATATAACATAATGATGTTAAATCGTCTCAATGTTAATACCTATCCAAATGTTTGTTTCTCATTTAAAACTTTTGATGTGTAACATCTTTCCGCTCGCCTGTTCGCTTTACGTGGAAGTGATTTCGTGAAAAGGGACGGAAGTGTGTAACAGGAAGTGACAGTTTGAGCATGGAATAAGTAGGTACTTTTAATATCATGGAAGTAATAAGTACTTTATAATAGCATGTAATTTGAATTAAAATACACAAGCTAACACTAAAATATATATAGTATGTACGAGTATTTAACAAAAAAAAGAGCTCATTGGGCATCAAAAAATTCGTCCGCATCGCAGTCAATGGGAAACGTGCCCAAAAGGCTGGCAGCATTGCCACCGAACGTGGCAATGCTGCCAGCCTTTTGGGCACGTTTAAAAAGAGGCCAGCCCTCTGGTCACGTGGTGATGTTCCGGAATACTCGATGAGCACTCGGACCCCAAGGCCCTTTTGTTTCAACTCCAAACGGCTGAAACATATAGCTCCCAATAAGGTATTACGTCGTTTGAGGTTTTGTGCTCCTGCAGCAGCCGCCCCAGTACAGCCTACCGTGCTAGGAAGATGGTAAGGCGCGAGGGTGTCAACACAGGTTGCATCCCACACTAAAGGTCACCACGTGCCAAGCCATTGGGTTCTAAAACAGCTGGCACCCCGGTGGTGACAAGAGCCCGACGGATGATGTCGTTAATGCTGGCGTGCCGTGCCATCCGACCAGCGCTCTTGCTGCAGAATAGGCCATGATGTCCAAGGCAACCGACTCTTTCACCGCATTGACAGTGATGTGGAGCCCCGCAAGGAGCGCCCAGACGCAAACATGTAGCGAGCCGGAATGTGGTGTCACCCAGCATGGTGTGACGGTAGCGCCTGAAGCCAGAGGCCCGACTCCCATTCACCCACAGCCAGTAGGCGGGCACGCTTAGCAGTATTGGTGCATGGAGTTAGTGTACTCATGGAATTAGTAAGTACTACGAGTATATAGATTGTAAGTAGAGGGGGTCAAATTTCGACCAGTGGGCTAAATGTAGCCGTAGCATTTCGTAAATTGCGAAATAGATTATCAATATTGCTACGGCTACACTGTCGCGAGCACACCGCTCGACGTCTCCCTGTACAACAGAGAGCGCGCGAAGTTTAGTTCGCGTCATGGCGACAATGTAGCCATAGCATTAGAGAGCGCGCGGAGTGTAGTTCGCGTTATTGCTACAATGTAGCCGTAGCATAAGTATTAATGGATGAATTGTTTAGAGATGATGTTGTGATCGTGAGTTTTGAGTATGGTATAAAAAGCATGTGAAAACAGTGTTAATGAAAAACTCTGAGATGTGTAGATCTTCAAACAGTTCACTCGTATATCGGACTACCTATATTAAATTGTAAAAAAATCAGATGATTAGTAAGTTAATCATTATTTGTCACCATGATTCCGCCCTCTCTTATCCTTTATATCTGTTTAGTATCTGAAATTGAGAGTCATTAGAAGGGTAGGTCGTATTGGCATTGTAAATTAATGTTCTGGCCATTTCTGTATTGGGCTTATAAAATGTAACAATTAATTTGTCTCAACTGGGGTAGAATCATCTACTTCAGGTAGGTACCTACCACGGCGTCCTCACCTTCCGCCTGACGCAGGTTCTCACCGGACACGGCAGCTTCGGGAGGTTCCTGTTTCGGATAAGGCGGGAGGAAACGCCCGGATGTCACCGCTGTGTGGATCGCCCGGAGGACATGGTGCTCCACCGTGTACGGTGGAGGTCTGCCCAGCTTGGGCAGAGCACCGCCGTGTCCTCGTGGAGGCGATCGGCGGCAGAGATCTCTCGCGTCCGGCCCTGGTTCCGGCCATGGTACGGAGCTAGAGGGCATGGGCAGCCGTCACCTCCTTCTGCGAAGCAGTAATGCTCGCGAAAGAGGAGGCGGGACGGTTGAGGGAAAGGCAAATTTCGCGCCCTCTCGCCCCTAGCCGCCGCAGGAGACGCCCTGGGCGTCGGGAATCCCGGGCGGATTTCCGGCCACCGTAGGCGTGGGCTTGCGGACGGTGAGGAATGGGTAGCTCACCGTCCGGTAAGGACCAGGCCCGGGTCGATGGCGCGTTGTATTCCACGTGCGCCTCAAAGAGATGTCGTCAGCATAAATGTAGGGGTCCACTAGGGCCGATGCCTGCCGGGGTCGCGGGAAGGTACTAAAGGGTCACCGAACAACACTTGGCAACACAGGTAACAGGAAGGAACACGGGTGGGTTTTAGTCAGTAAGAGTCTGACACACCCTCCCTCTCCACCCAGAGCGGGAGAAGTTATTTGATGATTTCCCACCCAAAAAAAGGTAGGTACCTAAAAATGTTGTCCATATTGGCAATTATACAGAGTGTCCCGTAAATAATAGATAGCATACAACAGATTACAAAAAAAAAATACTAAAATATATGTCCCAAGTAGTGCCTAAGATTTACTAACTAACTTTATTTACCTACCTTATTTTACATTCGCCTTCACCACGACCACAAATAAATTAATTCCATCTGTTATTTGTTGTATATTGTACGTTGACTATACAGAGAGGCAGTAAATAATGCGACTAGGAACTTCAGTATTAAAAAAAAACGTATATTAGGTACTAGCCTAGTAGGTACAGTCACGAGCACTAATATGTATACACTTAGCAAAATACAAAAGCGATTTTTTCGTGGAATAATGACTGCGAAATTGAGATAAGACCTATTTCATAATACTCGTAGCATGGGTTCCAAAATACTATGTTCATAACGAAATAAAATTAGAATCAACACAGTAGGAGAAAATAACTTTTAAAAGTTGTTAAGTGTATACATATTAGTGCTCGTGACTGTACCTATTTTTTTACCAAGTTCATATTTGCAAATCAGTTAGGTCTGTCGGGGTCGCGGGAAGGTACAAAAGGGTTACCGAGGCCCCTGGCAACACAGGCAACGGAAGGGACACGGGTGGGTTTTAGTCAGTAAGAGTCCGACACACCCTCCGTTCAGAGCGAGAGAAGTTATTTGATAATTTCACACAAAAAAAAACAGTTAGGTACTCGAGTAATTTAATAACATAATAAAACATAAATTAAAGATCTTCGAAAGATTGACAGATTTTCGACTGCCCTTAGCTCCAGACAGGATTATGTATGACGACCTAAAGTAATAATGTTTGACCCATTACTTTGTAAGGTTCAAAACATTAGCTTAACGTAATCCAAAATACAAAGATCGGATTACCTAATATGTTACACGCGCAAAAATAAAGGTGTACACACATTAAAATTTACAGCACGTGTAATACCGGCCAATATTCGTGTTTGCAAATGTTTTCCATAATGAAATGACGCACGTTCTTCGGCAAGGTCCAGTCAGGGCTATATAATAAACCGGCATCGGTCAGCACAATTAAGGGGTCCCATTTGGACCTTTGCTAATGGAATTAAATCCAATTAGATTTTAGGGTTACGAGGTGAAGTTTGCCGACGGTAAACAAATGGCTTTCTATTAGGGTCTACACCTGCTGTTTGGGCTATTTGTCCACAGACAAATGTTGCTGTTCGGTTTGACGTTTCTGCCATTAATTAGTTTTATCTTAATCGGTGCTCGTCTGCTGCTTATTGTGTTCGATATTTGCTTATATTAAATTGGTTCCATATTTAAATTTTCTGGAAGCGATGCTGGCTGGTTACAAATGCTACATAATTTTCTTCTCTTAATTAGAGCTAAAGTTATGATGACTGTCAGACAAAATTCTCAATTTCTTTCGAAATAATGCATCCGTTTCATGTTCAATGATGAATTACGGACTTCAGAACGTTAGTTTTCAAAACTTAATAAAACGTATTTGGACTTATAGACTGAATCCCAAGTTCAACTAAAGTTACAATCTAGTTTTCCAAGTTTCCCTCTATTCCCTTGTTGGATTAAGACAGAGGTCCGAGCGAAGTAGTTAGATATACAAATGTAGAACATACGTGTTACACATACTAACTTTTTCCTCCATTTAATGAGTTGGTAGCCGTGGTGCTGACGACTGTAGACACATCGTTACGTAGTTTGCGAACATTGCCAACATATCGCTATGACGGTCGCAACTTTTTCTCAACACAAACATGACTGGATAAAATCAATCAGAATCCATCTCACGAGTATCTGAGATCAAACACGCCAAGTGTTCCGAACTTGTTTGGCTTAGAGCGTGCTGGGTGCAGCATATTCGATAAAATCCATGAAAGTTCCCCTAGCGAGAACATTTTCTCTTGCTACAAGGTTTCTTGCTACGTGCGGTTTTCGATCAAAGTTTTCCGTTTCATCGTCTACAGACAAGTGGGAGTTTACGAGCGTAGGCATCTCTCCACAAAATGCCATGTCTGGGAATACGACAATTTGTGATTTACGGACATTTTTATGTAAAATTTTGCACAGATTTTTAGGTTGAAATAAAACAGTCGACCGTTCTGAAGGTTTAAATTAGAATTCTGATTTGTTGTTTTCTCTCCGGGACTATATTTCAAATGGGAACGAAGAGAATTTTTACATTTTATAAAATAAAGCTTTTAGGGTTCCGTAGTAAACAAGGACCCAGAAAGACCCTTATAGTTTCGCCATATCTGTCTGTCTTGTCCCACTGTAGCACAGAGACGCTTAGTGCAAGAAAGCTGTAATTTGGCATAGGTTATAATTATACATATTAATTACGCCAACAAAGTGGTAAAATACAATCTTGAGAAAAAAATGTTTTTAGGGCCCCTTGCACGTAATGTGGGGATGGTTTTTTTTTTCTCGTCTCTCCCATGGTGTGGTCTCGTAGGCCGTAAAAATATTGCGGGTCTGTGAACACCACTATTCGATTCAAGGATCCGTTTGCGTAATATTAAGCATTAAAGTGCTAATTTTTGTTAGAGTCAAGTGTCGAAGAGTTCATGGCAGTAGTACATATAACGAAATTAAAAGGAAATCTATCACAGCTAAGTGGGCTTTACAAGTTAACGAGTAATAGTCGACCAACTTAAATTTGCAGTTGGAGAATTGACCGTGGCATATATCGATGTATGGGAGAATATGTTTTTCAACTACAATATTAAGTTTGTTTTTGGGATAAATTCATCCCAATTTCCCAATTGCAGAACCTTTCATTATGCGTGGTCCAACACGCACTTGGCCGGTTTACTGGATCAAATTTTCTGATCTGTGAAATTAAAGGATTCGTTCGAGTAATAAGAATATCTACATTTTCAGCAAATTCGTGAATTCTTTAATCTTGTCTGAGCACTTTTTAAACGCTTCTTTAAAAATAATGTTGTAGGTAATTTGATCTAGAATGCTTCATATCGACGCACTACAAACACCATTTACATTCATACATCTGCAAATCTCATGGTCACTCGCGGCACCAATGGCAACAGCTCCAGCATCAACACTGTTTGCCTACTTCCGGCCATTACACGAGCAAACAGTTATAGACGCACAAGTAATTTACGATCAGCATTCCCCTGATCCAAGGCGAAAAATTCAATAACATAGAGACATTTGTTAGCGCAACCCGGCTGGCTTTCATTTGGTGTCTCCCCTAGGCACTTAAGTTTACATTAAACTTGTCCAAGCGCGAAATTGATCTTTTAGTGAGGGGATCCTTCAACGAAAATATAAATTGCCACGCGATCCTATTGATATTAGGTGCGCTTCAATGTCGAATTTTGGACACGAAAGTATTTGTATTTCGCTTAACGATTGTCCTAAGTGTGGGGCACGACAATGGTCGCTGCCTCACTGGTAAAGAAAAATATTTTGTCAAGCGAGAGCTATTAGGGAACTGAGGGAAATTGGTTTTTCGTGATCATTGGACTGATAATCCTGCCGAAGTAAATATTATTTATTGCCTAACGTGGCAATACACAATAATACCTTAAATAAAGATTTGGCTTTGTTTCTCTTCGAACTTATTTTATCATCTAAAATCAGATCGGAAAATATGCAATTAGAGTTTACAGGTTAGTAATAGATCCGTTTATCTGTTGATTTTATTTGCTGACGTTAAAAATACAACTGCAAATAAGAATTTTATAATAATAACTAGCTGTTATACGCGACTTCGTCTGCAATCCGGATTAAAAAGTAGACTATGCCCTAACTCAGGTTATGGTTTACCCAGGTGCCAAATTTCATCCGTTCAGCCGTTTTAGCGTGAAAGCGTAATAAACAAACAAACTCACTTTCGCATTTATAATATTAATTGAGGTTTTATTTTAGTCCGGCAATTCGATGTTCATAAATTATCCACTTGCATTACTCATTGCTATACAATGGGCAATGTATGTAACTCCCAACCTATAACTAAGAAGCATATACGATACCTACTTAATTAATAACAGACGTAGGCACACACGTATGTAGGTAAGCCGCAGAATACTGAGGTTTTTAATTAACAACCTACATCGATATAAATAAGTATCCATCGCAGGATTACGCTTGGAAATTTTAAAGTAAATCTCCAGTGTGGTGAAGTAGGTAAGAGGTGAAATATTTCGATTTCCTTAAATATATACAGGTAAAGCTTTAGGCGCGCCCTTGATGCTGAATTACAGGAAGCGCAAACGTGTGGAGCAGAGGAAACTTATGTATGTATGCGTGAATTATTAGGGTGTTGTAAGATGTGAGCAAACTTTTGATGTAGGATTTACCTACATTTTATGAGAATTTTCTTATTTATATTTCCAGTTATCAGAACAGATTTTACTTTTGCTTATGAAGAGGACTTGGCGTCATTGATAAATAAGTTATTGAATGACATAATTAGAATAAAGTCATTCATTAGGTAAGCAAAGAATAATTTAACAGAAAATAATAGGTATCGTATTTACAACTCGAGTTAAATAATTATTTTAATATATCTTTCAACATTATCTTAATAATATTTTGTTTTTCAAAAATAGATTCAGCAAAAGTAAAAATAATAAAATAAAGTAATTTTATAATAAAATCTCATCCATTCTCGTCTGACATCTTTGGCTTACCTTTCAAATCTGAGCAGGAGGAGTGGGACGTAATCAAGGATTAATTTTCTACTTGGATTATTTTCAATCCACCTTCGTATGTGAGCTTTAGATGTGTCTTCAATTTAAAGGGCTCAGCTCCCTTTATAATTTGAGACGTCATGTATCTAGGTCGTGAACTTCGAAAGTGACTCAAATTACAAAATATCTGCGACTTTAAAGGCGTCTCAAAATTGGAGGAACGTCTAACCTTTATTTTACTAGTTAATTTTCTTTTTGGTCTATGATACGCCTGCCATCTTTCATTGCAAATTCTTCGCATTCGTAGAATGAATGCGAAGAATTCGCAATGAAAGAATCATGAATTATTTACATAACATAATTACGAATTAAATACATACACTCTCGTTACAAGGTTCGTGTAATGTTATTTATGTAAATATTTTAATTAGTCTATGTGCTTTCCTGTAGTGGAAATTGGCTCTGAAATTACACTGTAATGATGCGTGTATCTACTAAAAGTAGAATGGAATTCATATTCTCTCTGCACATATGTATGTTTTGATGATGAAGGTTCTTTCATTTCTGAGCGTGTATGAGGAGATTTATGATGGCGTTAAAATAAAATACAATTTCATCTCCCGTTTCGGCATCGCGAGGAGGAGAATTAGAAAAATCTACATAATAATATAATGCCAGTTCTCATATTCAATGGGCATACATTACCGGCATGATGACACTTATCACGTTTGTAAAGAGATCTAAATCGTGGCTAGACGTGTTATGAATTTTTTTGATAAAATACCTCCAACCTGTACGTTAAGTACTCGTAATAAGAAACTGAATCCTGTTATTTACGACCTATTTTATTAATTTACGACCAGTAACTCTGTTTTTTTATTAACTTTAGTGGTTTAAAAATAATTTATTTACAGAAAGTTGGGTACTGACTAATAAAAATATATAAATGTGAAAGAGAGTTTTTTTGTTACGCTTTCACGCTAAAACGGCTGAACGGATTTGGATGAAATGTTGCAAATGGGTAGACCATGACCTGGGTTAGGAGATATGATACTTTTTATTCCGGTAGTACGTTCCCGGGGGATAATTTTTGTCCTCCACGCGGGCGAAGCCGCGGATACAAGCTGATATTAAAATAAAACTTAATTACTTTTCCCAAGACAAGTTAATCTGTACGTGGGTCGAGAAAAATGAAAATCAATTTCACCTAATTTAATTTGTTTAAACAAGAGAGGGATGGGCTACAACTTGAAACAAGAGTATTTATAAGGAAATTCTGAATAATACTCGAGAATATTTTTCTCGAATGGTACTCGATCGACTTGGTTCTTTAACGGCTTTTAATTTATAAACTCGAATTAAGTGAAGCCACCGGGACTACGCTAACCAGAGGCGGATATTATGAAATTTATTGCCAGTGGAAAATAAACGGTGTCATATAATTTAGTTTGGAATTTAGCATGAATTAGTTAGATTGTAATTGC
Organism: Atethmia centrago; assembly: GCA_905333075.3. Taxonomy (NCBI): domain Eukaryota; kingdom Metazoa; phylum Arthropoda; class Insecta; order Lepidoptera; family Noctuidae; genus Atethmia; species Atethmia centrago. The sequence goes on along the minus strand of HG995381.1, from coordinate 13,591,370 downwards.
TTTGAATTAGTAGTTCTGTATTAGCTTGTCGATAACATCGTGATAAAGTAAAGAGGTTGTTATTTAAATGTCTTAGTATAATTTTGGATATTTTGGAACATATGGTCAATAACGTACCTAATGTACCTATCTATTTTATTTATAAAACTAAATGGAATAAGCTAAACACATAAGCCGTAACAATGCTAACAAAATTAGTGTTATCGTTTAGTACGATGATATCCCGCTCAAAAGTAAGCAATAACTAGTACTCAATCAGCCTATAATGTTCCCACTCCTGGGAAACGCCCCTTCTCGGTGAGAGGGAGTGGGCCGTAATCCACCATGCACCACCGGTTTCCTCAGGATGATATTCCTTCACCGTTTTGAGAGCAGTGATGAAATAATTTATACAAAGTGAAGCGCCGGTCGGGATTCGAACCTACGACCTACAACTTTTAAGTCGTGGCCGTTACTATGGGGCGACCACTGCTCAAATAACTAATGCCGCTTATAAACCTGGCAATGTTTAATGTAACTATATATCAGTAAAATGCGATCTATCAGTAGAAAAGCGACATGCATTGCTGGCGGACATCCGAAAAGTATTTCCGGGCCGTCTGTACGGTACTTAAATTGAGCCATGAATGTTAATAAACGGGCTACACTCGAATGTCGAATGATTCCAAAAACGAATTTCGAATTCTAAGCTATTCGGCCATTGTTTTTGGCTATGGCGTCATTTTTGTAATGGTTAACGGTATCCATTTTAATTTAGAATAAGTAGGTTATTTTGGGTCCGTATTCTAGAGCGATGTTCAAGCATAAATCTCGATTTGTACAGGTACATATTATTTGAAATCTCGATTCGCTTCTAAGTACTTACTAGAATATTAATAAATAACATTTCGAACACATGAGTGTTAGTTTTAACCATTAACGGTCAGAAAGTCATTAGGAATCGAGCATAATCGATCGAATGCAAGTTGTGATGGATTGTAACAGCTAGCCTGCACTCCTTCCTAGTTCAGTTCCAATTGGAAAGATGGCGCTTGTCAGCCTCTCTAGGAAACACTTAATACTGAGCTTGAATTAATTGGCGATACCGTTGATTTCCTACCGTATTTGTACTTAGGATATTAATAAATCAATCTATATCACTTACTTAATTAAAATGAACTGGATAAAGTAACGGGAGTTTGTCTGTTTAAAGTACCTACATGCTCCCGTGTTTCATTGCATATATACTTATTTAGTAGTGCTATTTTCTTCGTTAGATTGTGAAATAGTAAGCTATTTATAATATTTCGTTGAATAAGTATTGCGTGCACAAAATACAAATAGAAAATTGTTGTTATTTTGAAAACAGTTATTAGCTTGTGTCTAGAATTAAATTTCTGGAAAATGATTCGGTGATCTTTCTTTGTGTTTTTGATAAGATTTGTAGAAAAGTGGTTTTCTTTGTTCATCTTAATGATTAAAAGCAATCTGCTATCAGTCTATTATTTTATATTTATTCAGTTCAATTGCCCGCAGAACATCTAAAGATTTAAAGCTCGATGTTTATCTTTGAAGGTTTATGCATAAAGCGTTTGAGTAATTACTCTGAAGTGGCAAGCTCCTTATGATATTAATCTACGTGTATTTTTATGCGTTGAATGATGTAGTCGCTTAATAGCGCTATGTCATCATCAGTGGGTGGTGGATGGATGTTCATTAAGTCTGAGGGCATAGGCTGGGCTAGTTGTTTTATGATGTTATTACGCGTTAAACTTGATGGTGGCTCTGAACTGTGCCACTCATTGCGCTGTACCGCACCCCTCACCCCCGTTGACACGTGAATTTGTTACTGAGCAGCGACTCGCCTCATGTTCCGAGCCGCCATAAAGTTTGAATCGGACTGTACTATGGTTTGTTCCAAAAGGATCTCACGAAAGTGTAAACAAACTCTGTTCAGTTTTAAATTCTTACATTATCACTACCTAATGGGAATTAGTAACACATTCATATGTATTTAGAAAGTTTAACATTATACCACCTATGTCTAACCAGTTTTTGCAACAATTATTTTTTGAATGACATTATTATCCTAACTGTAATTAAAAATCAACTAAGTACTACAACTATCAACGAAAATTGAGGTTATGAAATTAACTACAATTTTCAATTAAAAAAAGAACGTCTTTACAGTGATTTAAAATTAAGATTTCAATCAAAGCGCTCAATTTGGTAGGGGCACTACAAATTGGTACTGGTAATTATTATTGTTCATTTTTTTTACATTTTAATCAGATGCTTTTGGAACAGACTATAGCTACGCCCATGACTCTGATCGTGTCGAGACTGTAAGCAGGTTTGAGTTATAAGTAAGACCTTACTTATAACTCAAACCTGCTAACAGTCTCGCGTCTAAAAGATAGAAAAAACCGATGTATCTTCTACTGTCTGATGACGCTATTAAGATTAATTCGGCTGAATCCTTGGCTATTCTTTTCACAAACTGATGCCGCTAGGTCACTGAAGACGAAGCCGCATTCCCAGCGAGGCATAACTTTTCATTTTGGGGATGTCAATTGTTGAGTCAGAAGATTTGTCTATGTTGTGTATACTTATGATGTGTGTAAATAAATATATTTTCTATTCCTTATTTGAAAATAGCCTTCCAAAGTTTCCTTCAATCTTTTGCCAGTAGGAAATTGAGCCGACATGTTTCTAAAATAAGTTTTCGTATAATACGTTGTAGAGCTATAGAATAAATTATATTGGAAATAAGGGGTTCCTGTGTAATGTAGATATAAAGCAATAAGGGTCTACTCTTGACTATTCAACTATTCGAAAACTCAATTTACTTAAGGGTTGCGGAGAACAGATAGCAGTTTCGTCGCTTAAATGCAGATATTGGCCATATTTAGGTAACCAGGTTAGTCTGCAGCCGTTGGCAAAACCGATTAGTCAGGAAAAGGCGTTTTAAAAGGGTTCGAAGAAGGGTTGATTAAACCATAAACAAACGTGGTTTCTTACGAAGTATAGAAATGGAATAGCCTATTCTTCATGCATTCGTAAGTAGTCGTCTTGAATTAGAAAAAAGATGATGGAATTGCGTCAAGAGAATGGGCAGCAGTATCTTTCCGTAACAACAAACTGCGATCACCGTCTAGTAGGTACCCAGCGTACTTATCTTGACAATTTTTCTTTCTTTTTCCCATGAACATTCATTGTAGCGGTCCTTTTCTTTCAGCAGTGGATGCCTTTACGATAATGATGAAGCCATAAACATAAGCTTCCATTGAATACCAAGTAGAAAGTTAGTATTCATTTATTCCCAGCACTACTTTCTTTTATTCACCCCTTACGATCCAATATCTACAGTTAGCTTTTAATAGTTTATTTAGCACATACGAAGAGTAAGTGAAATGTATTCATGGCTTCGAGAAAGTTCTTCTATCCGTTGAGTCAATATTGGAGACACGCGTCTGCCAAGCGAGGGAATTTAAATTGCAAATGATCCCGCTGAAACATTGAATTGGGAATATTATAAAATATATGGTGAATTTGTCTCACGTACTTTGAAACGTTCAAGCAAAGGTATAAATATGTCTAGATAGACAGTCTTTTTTTTTTTTTGGATGGGAAATCATCAAATAATTTCTCCCGCTCTGGGCGGAGCGGGAGGGTGTGTCAGACTCTTACTGACTAAAATCCACCCGTATTCCTTCCTGTTGCCTGTGTTGCGGGGGCCTCGGTGACCTTCCCTTCCCCTTTCATTAGTACCTTCCCGCGACCCCGGCAGGCATCGGCCCTAGCGAACCCCTACATTGTGCTGACGATATCTCTTTGAGGCGCCCGTGGAATACGACGCGCCGTCGACCCGGACCTGGTCCTTACCGGACGATGAGCTACCCATTGCTCACCGTCCGCAAGCCCGCGCCTACGGTGGCCGGAAATCCGCCCGGGATTCCCTACGCCCAGGGCGGCGGCTAGAGGCGAGGGGGCGTGAAACTTGCCTTTCCCTCAACCGTCCCGCCTCCTCCTTCGCGAGCATTACTGCTTTGCAGAAGGAGGTGACGGCTGCCCATGCCCTCTCGCTCCGTACCATGGCCTGAACCAGGGCCGGACGCGAGAGATCTCTGCCGCCGATCGCCTCCACGAGGACACGGCGGTTCTCAGCCCAAGCCGGGCAGACCTCCATCGTATGCTCCACCGTGTCCTCCGGGCGATCCACACAGATAGGCAGTCTAAGCTGTGAACTCGATGAAAAAAAAAATGCGTCCAGCTCGGTTGGCCGCAAAATGCACGCACACTAGAATAACACAATGACGTGGCGCGAGTGTCAGACGTAGCTGTCACGCACACCAGCATAACAAAGTTGGCTTGTTTGTTTTAGTTATTTTGTAGCGCGACACTCTATCTAGACATATAAATAATCAAAGCTTTCAATTATGATTACTTACGTGATTTATTAGGAATATTGACGTAAAGATAAAAAGGCAACTCTGAATGGTTCTGAATAGAATAAAATAGAAGAGGTATTCCTTGAAGCGCCACCGTTTTGAGGCGCACCTAATGAGGCGCACCTTTATTATTCCTCAGACCGTAGAAAGTAGAACCCTTAATACTTATAATTTGTATCTGAAGATATGGTACATTAAGATCTTAATATTAATAAACAGCTCCACATATACTACCGACGGTTGCCGGTGTAGAAATATTAAAATTGAAGTACAATATTAATATAAGGTGGGGTAGGGTAAGACTATCACCGGGGCAGACAATCTGTGACAATTAGTCTTGCCCCTTATTTATATTTACACGAATTACTTAACTATTACGTTATATATAAGATTAAAAATAAAAGTTACTATTGTTATCGTTATGATTTTTCTTCAGAAACTCCAGTTTAGCACACGTTTTAAAAGTTTATTTTATCATTTATCAATATAACTTTTACCTCAACAGTAGGGCAAACAACTTCTTCATAAAATCCTGTCTGTCGGGTAGGAAACTATGTTAGTCTTCCCCACTTCACCTTAATTATAAATTAGTTTGAAATGAAAATTAATGGTAATTTTGAATACAATGTCAAGTATTATAAGTACGTAAATAAGAATTTATTTATGAATTAAATGACAAAAAATATAATTAAAAAAAAGTCAAGTGCGTGTCGGACCACGCCGTAGTTGGGAAGTTGGGATGAATTTATCCTAAAAACAAACCTAACATTGTAGTTGAAAAACATGTTCTCCCATACATCGATATATGCCACGGTCAATTCTCCAACTGCAAATTTAAGTTGGTCGACTGTTGCTCGTTAACTTGTAAAGTCCACTTAGCTGTGATAGTTTTCATTTTAATTTCGTTGCATATACTACTGCCATAATTTTTTTATTCAAAAACAAATATTAGCAATCCGATATTACGCAAGCCAATCCTTGAATCTAAGAGTGGTGTTCACAGACCCACAATATTTTTAAACGGCCTTTCCAACGATACCCCACACCATGGGGTAGACGAGATAAAAAAATATCATCCTCACGTTACGTGCAAGAGAAGTACGCTACAAAAAAATGATTTCAGCACTTTGTCGGCGTGATTAATATGTATACCTATGCCAAATTACAGCTTTCTAGTACTAAGCGTATCTAAAGTGCAGTGGGGACAGACAGACGGACTTGGCGAAACTATAAGAATTCCTTGTTTACCACGGAACCCTAAAAAATCGCTAATTGAATAGAAACAGTTGTGAAGAAGAATAACTTTTCTTCAAATTCATAATAAGCCGGCTGGGCTTTTGAAATGTACGTACTAAGCATACACTATAATATGTGCTTTGAAATCTGGCGTTTCAGTATTTTATTGTCCAAATTTTAGGGGACTAACGCCAGCTTGTTTCTAACTGTAAATCAACCTGGCTTAGGTTCTCACATTGGTTAAGCAGTAAGCTGCTTGCAATTCTGTAAAAGAAGTTAAACGTGATAGGTATGTAAGCTGCAACTTCGTATATCAAACTACCAACCGGCAGAATGTAATTGAATTATTTAACAGAAAAGATAAAATCATTACTCATACAAATAAGGCAAGTAAAATACAAGTTCATATCTGCAACAAGATTAAATTGTCTGTCACCACTCTGTAACTACACTATAGAATTGTATAAGCGTAGTCGCACTAAAAGTTAGTCTTTGTATTTTCGTAACATTCAACTTGGCTATAAAATTATAAATTGCAGACGGGTCGACAGTTGGGACTGGCTCTTGGATCTAGCTGAACGCTGGTCAGACGGAAACTTCAAAATTAATTTCGAAGTTTGATCGAAAAATGTTTTGCTCTGTCGTCAAAGCGAGTCGGCGATGTGGACCTATGCTACTGGGAAAACGAGAACCGAGTGAGGTGATGTTGAAAACTTCATCTGATGAGTTTTTGTTTTAAATTGTGTTAAACGAGTTCTAGATTTACTCTTTGAAAAATGCGAGTCTGATTTGCGAGAAATGTCGTCATAGACAAATATTAAAATTATAACTGATTCCAAATAATTTTCAAGTTGAAATGTGACAATGAATAATGACTCCATAACACTTCCAAATCTTTCCCAAATCCGAGACATTAAAAATTACTGCTGTCATATTCCGCAAAGTTCATAAGTTGCCTGTCGAAAATACCTCTAGATACACGACACCGAAATATAATCAAACAATACCCACTCAGCTCGTCTGGAGCCGTGTCATTGATGGACGGTGTAGATTTAATAGATGATTTTTCTAACATTTCAAACAATGAGGCGCGTATCATTAATCTCTGGACTACCGGTAACGGCCCGTACCGCGGACAATGATAGCTAACTACCTACCGATGCTATCGGCTTAGATGGAACTAATCGATTTACTGGTCGGGGTTGGCTTTCATTAAAACTATTGGGTCACGATGTGGTGATGCTGATAAGTGTTTTGCGACGGTTAACCCATTACTGGTATGTCGGGGAGCCAAAACAAATAGTAACTAATACTCTATCAATTAACCCGACGAGATACCATCTCTCCGTATTGTAGATGCAGTTCAATTACAGCTTGTAAGTCAAGTTGTTAGCGGCGAAATGGTGTTTGATTTTCACACGGTGTAAAACATAAGATCAAAATTACGATAGTGACTTCGATCTTATTATTATCAAAGGATATGTTTAATTCAATCATGATCTCTAAGCTGGTTTTAAAAATATAATAAAACATTAACGGAAGCTCTAAGACTGCTCACGATCTCAATGAAAATGCGTATTTATCGAATGAAGTGCCGGAAGCATATTTAATAGCACAGGTAATGCAAATTAATTGATAGCTCGACGACGTACCGGCAAAGTTTCGTCTTGTCGGTAGCTTCAATACTAGATTATTATCCTCTGTTTAAATAGAATAAACTAGCAGTTATCGCGAGCGAAAAGCGTATAAAAGCAAACACGGTTACTTAACACGGTGCACATAAATAAAACTAAGATATTTAATTGGTAGTACCGTCCGCTCAAAGCTTGTATTGTTGCTATCAAATTGTAAATACGAGCGTTTGCTAAATTGCCACAAAGCCGACGTTTGCGGATACATGTGTGTGATGGAAATGTCATGTCAACATTGTATTTTGGTTTGCCTTTATTGTGGTAGGATTTACATAGTAGGAAGTCAAACCTATAATTATAGGCGAGCACTCCTGTTGGCATAGAGTTAATAGAGTTTTAATTGACTCGTGTAAATTAATAAATCGATAACACCAAAAAAGTTGTCATTTGTTGAATTAGGCCAGGACATTAACGAGCGTATTGTGGTAAGTCAGATCGGTTAGTACGACTGTGACATATAGATACGAGTTTACAACCGGTTTGACTGTGGCTCTCGAGATGCTCGCACCATGATATCTTTTCAAGAGTCGGAATGGCTCCAAGGAATTCTTTCCGATATTTAGAGGTACCAACAGAGGAGATAGTGACACGCAAGCCAATAGGCCAAGTAGGCATCGATGTGTACTGTATTGAATTTTCTACAAGAACATTTACGTTTAGCGAGGGACGTATAAATTGATAGTTGGGGATCGAAATGAAATAGATTCTTGTTTTAAATTTCAATGTGAATTTTAGTAAAAGTTTTATTTAAAGATAGATTTCTGAAACATTTCAGTGACGCTAATTTATAAAATAAACAGTGCTTATCTGTGTTGTCCTCATGAAAATTCCCTTTACAGAAGCATTTGGAATTAGAACAGACAAACAAACTGTTAACACATTATACAAAGTTACACGTTAGGCGGCAGTTTCACGATCTGGTTGCACAGCAGATTATAAACTACATACATAGGTATCTACCTAGACGTTACACATGTACCTATACGATGCTGTACATCCCAGTGCACTCGTTAATCGTAGGAATACGATCAGCTGCCGTCATGCGGAAGCACATCTTTGATCTCGGCACTAATCAATTGGTATCGATATCTCGATGTTCGACAATCGAGTCAAATCGAAAGCGATCCAACCCACGCGCTGCCTGTCTTATTCTATTAACGAAGGATTGTGATTAAAGTTCTTTATGAAGCGCCCACGCCATGTCGTTTTTATTGTTTGTTTACAAAGTGAATGCGGTCCTATGAATGTCCGTTTATGAAATAGACGCATAAAGCAACATCTGGCTGTACTAAATTTATTTCGCACATAACTTGCTAGTTTGTTTAAGGATATTTATATTTACTGCATGATTATTAATTTAATATTGAGTAAACTGCAGCTTTATACAGCCAAAACTTAAAACATCGATACTTTGCAAGTACAGCCGCGATGAAATATGTACATTGTATCATCCTCAAAGCGTCCTCAATTAACACAAAATATCCTACTGACTCCGCGACTGAATCACGAAACTCATAAATAAACCACGTATAGTGAATATCGATGCAAAGTCAATTCGTGACCATTAATGTGAATTTGAAAGTCGAACATAACTCGAACAGTTAACCGGGGACCATTAAACACTGATATAATAATGTCGAAATTATAAAATATTGCTTTCAGTGCGCCTTGGGACTATCGGGGCATCGGGCTTACAAATTAACAATAAATATTCATGCGGCCAACGATTACATACACTCAATCGGTACGTTGTATCGATTTTGATACGTTGATGTAGCCACTGTGTACCACAATCGATTTTTATAAATGTACACGTCATTTTTGAGTAATGATTTCCGATACCTATTTGGTACATGTTTTTATAGAACATCGTTGAGATTCAAGCATTTAACTTATAATAGGATCTTGCTATATACTCGTAACTTGATAGCCCAGGATTTTTCTGAAGCAATCTGCAAATGAAAGGAAAACGACGAAGGATTATCGCCCGTCAGCCTTTTGTGGGACTTCTTTGAGATTGACTTGTTAATGGTCGTCTCGTTAGATTGGCATTTTATAGGCTAAACTAGCTTTCGCCCGCGTGGATGTCGGAAAATATCCCACGGGAACGTACTACCGGGATTAGAAGTACCCCACGGGAAGTACCCTATGTGTTAATCCAGATTATCCAGTAGTACGTTCACATTTTCACTCTTTTTATAGACAACTGCACGCCACCTGTTATAAAATCCGGTACCTGAGGGTAAAATTACTTACATTGTTATTCAGTAACTACTTATTTTTTGAGTTTATACTTAAAGTACCTCTTTATATACTTATTAGAGGTTCTGCCTTCAGGTGCTAACGCAACCAGGACTGCTAGATGAGCTCAGTCTCGAGCAGGCTACGTAATACTGGTCGTGCGAGAAGCAGCCCCCTTTAAGATCAATCCATGCTGTTTTCAGTGACTAACCTTGAGACTTATTAATCGTCATTGCGTAACATACCTTAAGGCGGAACTGCAGCCTTTTAAAGTCTAATGGGTACTCCAACGGTGTATCCGCAGTATATTATGTACATACACCGGTTCACCTCGAGCACAATAATAAATACAGTGGGCTCTACCACGTTTTCAGCGGCACTGGACTAATTGTTCCCGTTACTATCGTGGGACTTAATGGCAAACTCTTCCCAACTGGCCACCATATGGCTAACGATTTGCTCGCGCACCTCCCTGGCCATCACTTGTGTGTCATACAATAGATAGCTTTGCACTAAAAAGTACAGGGCAGTTGTATAGTAAACGATCGCGACGTATGGACTAAACGTGTTATCTAGACAAATGTTGCATTTGTTGGCCCGCCTCCTCGAACTGCTTCTATAGTATCCGAGGAGCGGCGCACAGGATTGATGATTGCTGGAGGATAAAAATCATAAACCTAACAATAGTAATGGAATATATAACGGAGAATTATCTACTTGCATGCCAAATTTGAAGGCAACTTTAAAGCGAAAATATAAATCCTATTATTCCCTATCTCGTGGAAAACCTTACCTAAATAATTACAGGAACGGAAATACGGAAAATTGTAATGTTATAACTCATTTGATCCCTTACTAAAGTTATTGTTCTTTGAATTACTAAAGTGTCTTTGGCTATGGCGAAAGTCGGGCTGAGCGATTACGGGTTTCCCATACAAATTTTCTTCCCCTATTTTTCCCTTTATTGGATGATTTTACAAAAATGCTGAAACACGTTGTTTTTAATTTATATATAATTAGAATGCGAACTTCCAATTTAAAATTTTTAAACCACAAAAATGACGATTTTCCATACAAACTTTCATCCCCTATTTTAAGGGAGCAATCTCTGTGCAAAATGTCAGTTTTCTTGGTACAAGTTTGGGCTGGGCGTTAATGAGTCAGTCAGTCAGGACTTGTCTTTTTATTTGTATAGAAAGATAAATAGCACTTGGCCATACTTGTACAGTTTAGTTTATTCTTATAATATTATAAGAGGTAAAACAAGAAAAATGATTTTGAATTCTAAAAGTTCACCCATTCCTACCATCAAGTAGCTAATGCTCGCATCATGGATTACCGTGATCCACATTTAAGGGTACGGGTGCCAGAGATTTATGTACATGTGACATAATATCTTTTTTTTTTTTGGGTGGGAAATCATCAAATAACTTCTCCCTTCTCTTTGGGGGCAGCGGAAGGGTGTGTCAGACTCTTACTGACTAAAACCCACCCGTATTCCTTGCGTTGCCTGTGTTGCCAGGGGCCTCGGTAACCCTGCGGTAACCCAGTACCTTCCCGCGACCCCGGCAAGCATCGGCCCTAGTGGGCCCCTACACTTGTGCTGACATCTCTTTGAGGCGCGCGTAGAACACAACGCACCGTCGACCCGGGCCTGGTCCTCACCGGACTCACCGGACTCATAAATTCATCCCAACTTCCCAACTACAGGACCCTTCATAGTGCGTGGTCCGACACGTACTTGGCCGGTTTTTTTAACATATGATCAAGCATTGGCATATTCCTTCAAAATCTTTCAGATTGCGATTATTCTGCGTAATGGCGGTGCGGGTTTGTCTCTGAGTTGTCACAAACGCACTTTTGCCGTTGAAATAGGTAGAGGTTATGTTGTCTGCCAATTAGGTCACTAAAAAGTTAGAAAAAATACCTTCAGCATAAATTAAAGCAACAACTTAGCTCCACATGAGACTGTTAGAATAAAATAGAATAGTTCTTTATTTGCACAGAAAGTAGGTACAAGTTACAGATTTTTTTTTGGGTGGGAAATTATCAAATAATTTCTCCCACTCTAAACGGAGCGGAAGGGTGGGTCAGACTCTTACTGATTAAACACCCATGTTCCGTCCGTTGCCTGTGTTGCCAGGGGCCTCGGTAACCCTTTTGGACTTTCCGCGACCCTAGCAGGCATCGGCCCTAGTGGAGCCCTACACTTGTGCTGACGACATCTCTTGAGGAGCGCGTGGAACACAACGCGCCGTCGATGCAATACTGGTGCAATAGACAGCTGTCAATAAGTCGAATCAAGAGTAGCGTTTACAGCAAGCCAAGCCCGATCCCGATTCCACTTAGTTCCACAAAATAGACACGTAATTTGAACACAATGTGGCGCTAGCGTCGAACTCAAGAGTACGAGACGTCAGAATTCCAATGTCGATAGATCGGAATTGAAATCAAGTGTAAGACCACTGGTCCTTGTCGGACAGCGAGCTGCCCATTGCTCACAGTCCGCAAGAAGTTACAGATATTAAGTTTACAATGATCCTTGTACTACCTTAACTAAGGCATGCAAACAGTTTAAGCTATAATAATGAAGACTGTTACGAAACTCGTCTTACAAATACAACGTCTAAGTGAAAGTATCTCACACTCGTCTTTATGAACTTTGAGTCAATAAACACTGAATGTATGACTGATGAGAAACACTAATGATTAATGGTGTTGAAAGTTTTACCGTTGCTTTAAGTGTTTGTTAAAGATGAGTGTTCACTGGCTATTATAAAAATGTTGCATGAGAGATGAGTTGTACTGTGATGTCATCTGTCTTTGCAGGAGATGGCCAAAAAACTGAATCGTTATATAAGATAATCGGTTAATTAGTGATATTATAAATACATAATCTAAACATTAACTAAATTAAATTAAAACTAAGTTAAGCCTAAAAAAGGCCCTCGGGGCATTGTACCGAGGATGCTGGCGGCATTTCCCCGCTGAATTGCAATGCTGATGCGTTGCGCGAGAAAGCCGCCATCTTTTCGGTCACCAGTTACATCAACTAGACGTTTCGCGATTTCCGCAAATAACTTATGCGCACTGGGACCTCACGGACCGAGGGTCTCGACGCCAAAGGGCACAAAGTTGTACTCTCTGCCAAGGCCTCCATATTTAATAACTTTCAGATTTTCGGCATTTTCTGCCGCTGCACCCGCTTTAGAAGTAGTCCGTTGGAGGTGGGACGGTGCCAGTGTGCCTACACAGGTAGCATCCGTCCCAAACTCCACGGGACCAAAGACACACCATCAGGTCTTTTGCCATCATCTCTGACAATGCCAGTCGGCTCAAGAAGAGCAGGCACATTGATGCTGGCAAGAGACCGGCGGATTATGTCATTAAGTGTCGCATGTCTTGAAAAGCGGCCTGCACTTTTTTGACAACAAAAAAGTGCAGGCAACCTGTCTTACCAAGTGATTTCGTGTTACCCAGTAAATAGGTTGTGGAGGTCAGATAGGCAGTCGCTCCATGTAAAATACTGGTATTCAGCTGCATCCGGTTAGACTGGAAGCCGACCCCAACATAATTGGGAAAAGGCTAGGCAGATTGATTGATGGTATAAATACTAATGAAAGCAAAAACTACTGTTTCATATGCTTTCACAGCTAACATAAGTAATTAGATTATTTTTTTTAGGGTAGACTGGAAGCCGACCCTAGGCAGATTGACTGCACACTATCGCTAGCGATAAGTGTTACGCAACATTGATCGCCCAGTGTGCACGCACCTTTAATGATGATCCATTGTATGATCAGTCACTTAGGTCAAGCGCCGAATAAAACTGTTTGCTTTTAGTTGCGTATCGCACCGAGATACGATTGGAGAATAGATGAATGATTAAACGGCTGTATTTCTTTATAAATCAGTTAGAGACAGGTTTGAGAATAAGCTGTTTATACAAAAATAGTTGTTATCATAAACAGTTTAAGCATTTATTATGGTTGTTCTGACTCAAATGGGGCTACTAACTACTAACTCTAACTCCCAATTTCATTTAGCCAACCATGATGATGATGACTGACTTGAGGATGACTTTAAAAGCAAGAATGATCTTCTGGGCACGCTCGTTCCACCATTGACCTCATCCATCGCTTTCCATCAGGTACAATCGAAGTCAAGAGCAGGTTCCTTCAGCGACAAAGAATAAAAAAAGAAAAATAAATAGCAAAAAACCAAAATATATTCATTGTGCGGTTTCAAATAGTACTTTTTTACAATCAAATTATTTGTCCACAACTAAAAAGAAAATCAGGTACGCAAATAACCCACATGCCGAAAAGAATTTACGTGCATCTTAAGCAATGTATAAAGAAAATTCACTCACACACTCCCGCAGTATGTACTGACTTTTCACGTTCAATATATTTGTCATAGTGAAAGGCAACCGAACAGTGACCATAGATAGATGTTGTGTTCCCTGAATGATTCGGTGTCATCGGCTCTTAGTTAGGGGATCATTGTAGCCCAAGATTGATGATAGCCTAATAGCCAGCCAACAAACCCGCGGTGGCCATACTCTTGGCCTAATGAATGGACTCTGTATGAAGCCGCTTTGGCACTTCAAAAGATGTTTTTTGGTAGTATAATAGAACCTGGGAAGCAACAAGTGAGGTATTTACGAAGTTAAATAGGCATTTGTGAGGCCTTGCTGTGGAACTTGTAGATTTTTGTGTAATTAAACGGTTTTAATAATTGTATAATGTTACAATGAACTGGGAACTTAATAAGAAATATATGTTTTTTTATTTGTTAGCTGCAAACCGATGAGAAAATGATGTGTCTATTAGGTACTTTTAACAGATTTTCTAATTTTTCTAGTCGAAAATGTGATGAATATGTCCCAATTTTTCACAGACAAGCCTCCGACAAAGCTCAAACAGTCTCCAAAAGTGAAGTATTTTTCTTACATCTTTTGGATTCCTTTGTCATACTAAGAAACGCTTAAAGAATTTAAATTGCAAACACACACAGATGTCGCTAGTGTGTCCACAGCTATTTCGGGGAGGGCTTAGCAAACATTTAAATTGGGCATAAACAAACAATAAACAAATGATAACAAGCTCTCTGAGGGACAGAATAAACTTTACAAAGGCTGTTATGATTTATTTACTTTATAATTCTGTCCTTTGCTCCACTTTGATTTTGGTTCGTTATCTGTAAAAAAGGGTGGAATTAAACATCGCGGGGTCAAAGTTTGGAATCGCAATTTTATGTGCATGTTTAATGAATCCTTGACAAAAATCTTTACTGGCGTTTTGAATTGTAAAACTAAGCACGATGTTTTTTTACGTTGATGTTTTCTACCGAGCTAAACTCATGTTTTAAATGACAACTTTATCATATCTAGAAATTGCCGGAAAATGGTAAGTATGGTAACTCTCATGTTATGACGCTGACAACACCTAAACCGCGGTCACTGTCAGATTGCATAGAAAAGAAAGAGAAGCGCGATGACACAACGCTTGTAATTTATTGCAAAATATGAAGCAATTATCTATTTACTCAAAATTGAGTTGAGTAATCGAAAATAAAAAACAACCAAGTTCTGCATTCAAATAAGACGTTCTTGTTCTTAATTAAATACGTAACGTATGTTGATATTTAATACAGATATTTTGGATTAGAACTCAAGGTAAGAGGTTAGTTTAAAGTTAGTTTGTATCGAGATTTTTTTTTCAAATCGTGTTTTGGCAACAACCAAGTTCTGGGAAACATGTTCAAAATTAGCATATATTTTTTCCGCTACCACAAACTATACAGATTCGGCAATTTTTTTTTCTTAAGAGAAGCCAATTTTGGTCAATTGGGTCTTGTCAGCGCCTTAAACACTGAAGTTACCACACTTGCAAAACGAGTTAATGACCGAGATTTGCATACATAAGCTTAACCAAATTAAAGCAACGCAACAACGACCGAAAGTATCACTTGCGAGCAGTTTAGTATTCAATTTGGCTAAAGTTAATCGCTAGTGCGCCAAACACGGCTACTACGTGCGTGTTGTTCCGCTAACATCACAGTTTCAGTAATATTCCCACACTCGGGTGGTCCTCATAAACGCGGCAGTTAACGTACTCGATACGGAAATAACGAAATAACACCCTCCATTTCAAACCAACTCTAGGAAATTGAAGAAAAAATCGATTTCCCACCTGCAGTGTGTAGCGAAAATAAACGCACGAAACGAGTGAGTTAATTAACTAGTAGTTATATATATATAGTAGTAGTTATATATATTAACTAGTAATTAACTAATAGTTTCACTACGTGTTCTGTTACGTGTTTTTAATTAAATATTTTATCGAAAATAGGTTTATAAATAAGAGAAATATGAGAAACATTCGAGTTTGTTTCTTTGTCATGTCACGCGTGTTCTTTTTTGCATCTTTGAGGAATATTTCGATGAAGGTGTAGTTTATTGAGCTGCAGGGCTAACATGACACACGCGACAATTACTCACTCTCGCGTGAGTAATTTTTGTCTATTTCTGTCAATTTTCTCGTTTTCTGACAGCGCTGCCATACAAAATACTCGACTCGTTCTGTCAAAATCGATATTTTCTCGACAAACCCTAACATGGCACCTAAATTATCTCGTATTTTGACAATTCAACACGAGATAATCTTCGATTCTGCTGTCATTTAGTCGTCCTCGATTTTGACGACGAGAAGAGTAGACAAAATTATAATACAAAAAAATATGGCATTCATGGGGACTGATGACAGAAATGAAAACTTAAAACTTTGGAATAACATATATAAGTATATATATGCGTATACATGTACGTACACAGGCCGCTCCGCGACGCCAGTCTGATGCACACGTTACATTAGCATGTCGGTGACTTGGGTGGCATGTTGGTGCCGCAGTCTGCATGTCGGTGACGTGGTTAGGATGTCGGTGACGCGGTGTGCATGTTGATGACGCAAATTGCATGTCAACAAGTGCTTTCAGAATGTCGGTGACGCGGTTATCACGGCGTAAGTCGATTGGCGTTTCGTAAATCTGCTAGCATTTCGGTGACGCTGTTAGCATGTCGTTGACTCTGCCAGCACGTCGGGCACGCTGCTAGCAGGTAGGGCACGCTGTTAGCATGTCGGTGACTCGGTTAGCGTGTTGGTGACGCATTGAGCATATTGATGACGCATTGAGCATGTCGGTGACTCGGTTAGCATGTCGGTGACTCGGTTAGCGTGTTGGTGACGCATTGAGCATATTGATGACGCATTGAGCATGTCGGTGACTCAGTTAACATGTTGGTGACGCAGATTGCATATTCAAGGGATGCTGTTCATATGTCGGTGACGCGGTTAACATATTGGTGACGCGAACCCACAGGTTTTTCCCCTAACAAAAATGGCTCACTCATTTTCGTTTCCATCATTTTGTATTTTAATTTCAGCATGCCATAGAAAAATATTAAATTTTAATAAAAAAGGTCGGTTACACAAAAAATTACAACATAATTAATAGAGGTGGATGTAAAATCATTATAGTACATACTAATTCCATGCGTAAAATTTATCGAATGAGTCGATGTTGCTAAAATAAAAATGATTTGTTTTTAATAATTTGCTACATCGGTTTCTCGTCGCGTGATAAAGAACTATCAAAGTGCCTTTCTCGAGTTTACTCACGCTTAGCGGTCATGTTAGGCATTCGGATGACGTCAGAATCGTAGACAAATTTCGACAAATCGAGAAAGAGAGCGTTCTCGCGCCTGTCATGTTAGCCCTGCAGAAAGGGCAAAGTCGGCTGTTCACGTGTCGTTTGTTCACTGCCTGTCCAGTATGAATATTGCAATCACAATGACCACTGTACATGAATGTGAACTCATTTAGTTGACCCACTGTTCTGTGCCATTTATTAATTAAACTTTATAGCGCTATAAATATTTTACATACATTTTAAATATTTAACAATAAATACGATCCTTATGATAGGTAATAATTAGTTTTTTTACACATATCAGACAGTACCTACGTGTATCTTCCCGTAATTCAACCATCTTCGATGTAATATCAAATAGGTATGTACCTAACTATGTGACTAACCTAGGTGTCAAAAATAAAAAAAAAAATATTTATTAGGTAATAATTAGTTTTTTTACACATATCAGACAGTACCTACGTGTATTTTCCCGTAATTCAACCATCTTCGATGTAATATCAAATAGGTATGTACCTAACTATGTGACTAATAGGTGTCAAAAAAAAAAAAAAAAATGCTTATTTATTAGGTAATAATTAGTTTTTTTACACATATCAGACAGTACCTACGTGTATCTTCCCGTAATTCAACC